>JAVLUX010000009.1:25055000-25655000 GCA_032164185.1 Moxostoma hubbsi
GCAATGGTTTTGCTGGTCACGGTAACCTGCCAGACCTTGTGCAGCAAAGCCACTCCCCATCAGGAACTCCCACTGGCCTCAAATCCCAGGACCTGAACTCTATGGATGAGGTATATAACATGATTAGAGTAAAAAAATAAAATAAAAAAAAACTGTTGGGGGTATGGCCTAGTGGTTGGCGTACATGCTCCAACATTTTGAGCTGTGGTGATCACATGGGCAAACAAGTTCAAGTCCGTCCTGCGTCATTTCCCAATCCTATTCCCCCTTATGTGTTCCTTAATTACCTGTCCTCTCTGTACTGTACTACAATAATAAACTATTAATAAAAGTGCCAAAAGGTATAAATAATAATAATATTACTTTTTAATTTCATTTCTTGTTCTTAATTGGTTTTAAAATTTATTTTAGCTTGCATTTCCTTATCATTTATATGTGAAGCACTTTGAATTGCTATTGTTTATGAAATGTGCTATATAAATAAACTTGCCTTGCCTAATAACAAACACAACACTTTTAATAACTCTTTAATATTTCTCTCTAGTCTTCGATTTACTGTATCTGGACTGATTGATTTTTTTTTTTTTTTTTCTCCTCCCCTTTTCTCCCCAATTTGGGATGCCCAAGTGCTCCAAGTACTCATGGTAGTGTTGTGACTCCCCTCAATCCGGGTAGCGGAGGATGAATCTGAGACCGTCAATCCGCATATCACGTGGCTTGTTGAGCACGTTACCGTGGAGACATAGCGCATGTGGAGGCGTCACGCTATTCTCCACGGCATCCATGCACAACTCGCCACGTGCCCCACCGAGAGCGAGAACCACTTTATAGAAACTACGAGGAGGTTACCCCATGTGACTTTTCCCTTCCTAACAACTGGGCCAATTTGGTTGCTTAGGAGACCTGGCTGCAGTCACTCAGCACACCCTGGATTCGAACTTGCGACTCCAGGAGTGGTAGTCAGGGTTTTAACTCGCTGAGCTACCCAGGCCCCATCTAGACTGATTCTTGAGTCTTTTGATGAATATGTAAATTGTCTGAAATTGTCTGCTCAGTAGTTGTCAGAGCTCAAATCTTGTGTCCTATCAACTATCTAAACAGAGGAATTGTGTTTCTATTGTATTTTAGCTCCAAACCCAGACTCAGTCTTTTTTCTGCAAGTCTGGTGTTAAATCTTTTTACTGCAGCTGATAAGGTACATTGTTGTTTTGTCAGTTTGGGCTTGGCGGTGGATCAAAAGCTTCCTTCACTCCTTTTGTGGACCCACTCGTGTATCAGACCTCCCCCACAGACAATGATGAGAGCTCAGCTGCCGGTTAGTAAACATCACAAACAAACAAATCATACTCTATCAATGCATGCAAACAGTTAATGGTAGAATGTTTATGGAAAGTAATTTGGATTGCTCTTCACGTTAAATCAAATATTGTTTTTAATTCTGATCTGAAATTGTTCTTTGGATATTTGAGTTACTCAAATCATTTTAACATAATACCCAAATTCCAAAAATGTTGGCTTAGTATGCAAAATTTCAACAATTACAAAAATTATTAATTTGTACTTTGAATTGTATGCAAACAAAAACACTGAAAAGATGCGTTTTACCTAATCAAATGCATTTCTTTTTGAAGATATACGTTTTTTGCTGATATTGATGCCTGCAACACATTCCAAAAAAGTTGAAACAAGGGTAATTTAGGACTAATAACAATCTGACAAATAGAAATAACAGGGTGGTGTAAAATAGGTGATGTTAAACAGATAAGGCAGTCATCTTATAGTATACAGTTACATACACCTGGGTTGAAGTCATTAAAACTAATTTTTTAACCACTCCACAGATTTAATATTAGCAAACTATAGTTTTGGCAAGTCGTTTAGGACATCTACTTTGTGCATGACACAAGTAATTTTTCCAACAAGTGTTTACAAACCGATTGTTTCACTTTTAATTGACAATAGCCTAGTTTCCATCCACCCTTTGTGCTATTTTGTGATCGACAAAGTGAAAATGCCGTTTCCATTCAGAAATGTGCGTTTATTGCTAATTCGCCTCCCAGATGTCCCTAATTTTTTCCTCCTGAAGTTTTGGTAAAATGGGGAGCGTATTGAGACAATTCATTAAAATTAGCCAGCTTACTGTCGTTTTAATTTCACAAATAAAAGCAATCAGAAGAGGAATTGCGATCAAAAGGGAACAGTTGCCCTTCTGATAGGACCGTAATATTGGTCCTGATGTTGCACCTATTGCAGGTTGCCACAGGTTCCAACCCGAAATCGGATCATTATGGGCCCTGTTCAAGCTGGCAATCTGCACCAAGTAGTGGGGGAAACTTTCTGTCTCAGTATAAGGACCATCCATCGATGTGTATATGCTTTGTGCACAGCTATTAATGAAAAAACTAATTATGCGGTGTAATATCAGGGTTTACATATGATACATTCCTGATATTCAATATTTTGAACAATCATCTAATCAAAAGCATCGCCATCACAACTGCATTATGTCCCGCATATTTCTCCAGCAACTTTTAACGACCAACTGAACTTGATCATCTCAAATTTATTTTAGCTTCAAAATAAAAATGTATATTTCTGAAGAAGCAGTAAATGTGATCCGAGGTAAAGAGGGTTTGATTTAAAATATTTAAATGTTTTAAAATGTTCAAAAGCTTGTTTTCTGAAAGTGAACTCAGCATTGGACAAAGTTTAATTTAATAGAATTGGGCTGCATGTGCTCCAAATAAACACTTCACCTAGTATTGTGTATTCATTCTTAATTTAAAACATCTTTATGCACAGAAATTATGTGTTTTTTGTACTGTTGGCTAATTCCGTGACTGCCGTCTATTATTTTGAATGGTGTGGAAGAGCAACTTTAATAAACGGATAGATACTGCGATTAAATTAATCACAAACGGTGGCCATTCATTTGTTCAACGTGCACTCCTGGAAGTGTCACGTTTGCAGATCGGCTCTATCTATCTATCTATCTATATATATATATATATATATATATATATATATATATATATATACAGTGAGGAAAATAAGTATTTGAACACCCTGCTATTTTGCAAGTTCTCCCACTTGGAAATCATGGAGGGGTCTGAAATTGTCATCGTAGGTGCATGTCCACTGTGAGAGACATAATCTAAAAAAAAAAATCCAGAAATCACAATGTATGATTTTTTAACTATTTATTTGTATGATACAGCTGCAAATAAGTATTTGAACACCTGTCTATCAGCTAGAATTCTGACCCTCAAAGACCTGTTAGTCTGCCTTTAAAATGTCCACCTCCACTCCATTTATTATCCTAAATTAGATGCACCTGTTTGAGGTCGTTAGCTGCATAAAGACACCTGTCCACCCCATACAATCAGTAAGAATCCAACTACTAACATGGCCAAGACCAAAGAGCTGTCCAAAGACACTAGAGACAAAATTGTACACCTCCACAAGGCTGGAAAGGGCTACGGGGAAATTGCCAAGCAGCTTGGTGTAAAAAGGTCCACTGTTGGAGCAATCATTAGAAAATGGAAGAAGCTAAACATGACTGTCAATCTCCCTCGGACTGGGGCTCCATGCAAGATCTCACCTCGTGGGGTCTCAATGATCCTAAGAAAGGTGAGAAATCAGCCCAGAACTACATGGGAGGAGCTGGTCAATGACCTGAAAAGAGCTGGGACCACCGTTTCCAAGGTTACTGTTGGTAATACACTAAGACTTCATGGTTTGAAATCATGCATGGCACGGAAGGTTGCCCTGCTTAAACCAGCACATGTCAAGGCCCGTCTTAAGTTTGCCAATGACCATTTGGATGATCCAGAGGAGTCATGGGAGAAAGTCATGTGGTCAGATGAGACCAAAATAGAACTTTTTGGTCATAATTCCACTAACCGTGTTTGGAGGAAGAAGAATGATGAGTACCATCCCAAGAACACCATCCCTACTGTGAAGCATGGGGGTGGTAGCATCATGCTTTGGGGGTGTTTTTCTGCACATGGGACAGGGCGACTGCACTGTATTAAGGAGAGGATGACCGGGGCCATGTATTGCGAGATTTTGGGGAACAACCTCCTTCCCTCAGTTAGAGCATTGAAGATGGGTCGAGGCTAGGTCTTCCAACATGACAATGACCCGAAGCACACAGCCAGGATAACCAAGGAGTGGCTCTGTAAGAAGCATATCAAGGTTCTGGCGTGGCCTAGCCAGTCTCCAGACCTAAACCCAATAGAGAATCTTTGGAGGGAGCTCAAACTCTGTGTTTCTCAGCGACAGCCCAGAAACCTGACTGATCTAGAGAAGATCTGTGTGGAGGAGTGGGCCAAAATCCCTCCTGCAGTGTGTGCAAACCTGGTGAAAAACTACAGGAAACGTTTGACCTCTGTAATTGCAAACAAAGGCTACTGTACCAAATATTAACATTGATTTTCTCAGGTGTTCAAATACTTATTTGCAGCTGTATCATACAAATAAATAGTTAAAAAATCATACATTGTGATTTCTGGATTTTTTTTTTTAGATTATGTCTCTCACAGTGGACATGCACCTACGATGACAATTTCAGACCCCTCCATGATTTCTAAGTGGGAGAACTTGCAAAATAGCAGGGTGCTCAAATACTTATTTTCCTCACTGTATATATATATATAAATTAATTAATTCTAGGGCTGTCGATTTAACATGTTAATTCCGTGCGATTAATTTGACAAAAAATTACGCATTTAATCGCACTTCCCCAAGACCATAATAATGAAGATTCCTGAAAAATGCAAGCTTGTAGTACCACCTGTTTACTCCAGAGGGCAGTAAGTGAAATTTCAGCTGTATGAGCAACACGCAGTTTATACAGTGAAGAACAGACTTCAGTAGGCGTTCTTGCTTTCAAAACACTCGGAGTGCAAATGCAATCTAAGGGATCTTAAGATGTGTTTAAAGATTGAGTATTAAACTATATTTAACTTGACACAGTGACCTAAACATTTTATGTTTATGATGCAACGCACCCGAGACACTACTCAACCATTGAGATGGTGCAAAATTTGGAAATAACCCCATAAATATCTAATCACAAATAAAATCAAAGAAATTTCCTTAACTTATAAGTACTACCCCACTAATTATTTTCTTGTAGAGAGATTTAATTGTGATGTCGATATATTCTGCACATTTTGTGGTCTGCAGGCGGAAACATTTTTTCATTTATTTTGGAGTTGGCCCTACTCGACTTGTTTTTGGTCTGATTTCTGCAAGATTGTTAGAGATCATATTATTCACAGCTTTCAACTTTGTTTTGAAAATGTTTTTTTTTATTTTTTTTTTTAGCTATGACATGTCTCTTCAAAAGGAATATTATTTGATTAATGTTCTGCTTTTGTTGGCAAAGTTTAGTATTCATAAATGTAAGTATGGTGGTTATAAAGCATTAGTTTGAATTTTTAATTCAGAGGTTCAGCAATACCTGAAGAACAATTTCCAATTTGAGTAACAAGAAAGCTGTAAAGTGTACTGAAATATGTAAACAATTTTATATTTTTATTAAACTGTTTATTTATTTTCCTTTGTTGTTGTTTGTTTTAATATACCTCTTGGCTCTAGATGTAAAAGTTTTGTAAGCATTAATAAAAACAAAAGAAAAAATGTCTGATGCAGGTGTAAATTGACGGGTCCTTAAACAAGCCCTCATAATAAATCTCCAACTGATTGACAAATTCACTTGTGAAATGGATTGTTGTGAACTGTATGCCAATGATTGCCTTATGATCAATAATATGGTAGAAAACAATACATTGTATTCTAAAGATGCTTTTTGTTTTATCAATGATTATCTCTTCTGCTACAGGAATGTAATGCATTTTAATTATCTGAATATTATATATAATTTTTAAATATTTAAAGATAATTATATATTAATATTATGATATTGATATAAATATGTATAATCATTATATATTGAGTTATTGTTATATGAGGGGCTTTCTCAGCAAATAGTTGTATATGCGATTAATCGTGATTCATTAATCGGGACACCATGTAATTAATTAGATTAAAAATTAATCGATTGACAGCCCTAATAAATTCACAAGATAAAATATCAAATAATTTGTTATTGTAGTGCTTTCTCTATATCACAGAGTGAATAGAATTTATCAAATGACTGGGGTTGAAAATTAGCATTTTTCTGTCTTGTTTGGTTCTTGTGAAAGCAATGCTTTGTTTCAAAACATACAATGTTCTCATGGGTCTTCACACCTCTGCAGCTTTGTTTGCAAACGAGCTTTTGCATCAGGAGCAGGCTAAACTGAACGAGGCTCGCAAGATTTCTGTGGTCAACGTCAACCCCACCAACATCAGACCCCATAGCGACACGCCAGAGATCCGCAAATACAAGAAACGCTTCAACTCTGAGATCCTTTGTGCAGCTTTATGGGGTAAATCAACCACTCTCTACCTATCTTTCTAATATTAGCCTATTACACAAAATGAGCATTTTAAGGTTCAGTTGCCCTGAGTATTAACATAGTGTCCACACCAGGCAATGCAACAAGATATCTGTCTAGACAAAAAGCAAAAATGCTACATGACACAACACAGTCAATCAGAAGAGAGTTTGCTCACTAAAAAACATAAAACTAAGAAAACTTGAGTTGTATTTGGAACTTGGGGGATTTTCATATTATATCCAAAGTTTTCAAAGTCCACAATCAGTATATACTTGCTCATGCTTAATGTTTAAAATATAAAAGTGATATGAGTTTTCGTGAGCAGGGGTGTCCGGAGCAATGCTGCAGAAATGGAAAACAAGCGACTGACAAAATGTATTGTCATATGTCATGGCTGGTTAGGAGAGGAAGAGATGGCTTTTATCACTTGCCACTTTGTCATGTCGTACCTATTTAGGGTACAAAGCTTTGTTTTTGGTGACCGTGTCATGATACATTGCATTAAGCCTTGTGTTTTGTGTATACACAGGTGTGAACCTTTTGGTTGGCACTGAGAATGGCCTAATGCTGCTGGACCGCAGTGGTCAGGGGAAGGTCTACAACCTCATCACTCGCCGACGCTTCCAACAGATGGAGGTGCTGGAGGGCCTAAATGTTCTGGTCACCATATCAGGTCTGACTTAGTGTAGTGATCAAACATTGCTCGACATGTTAATTAAATTTTTTTATTTTTCAGTGTCATATACTGCAGTACAATGAGATTTCAGTGTATGTTTTTAAAGCATAGAGCTTTTTTCCTGGATCTGAATAAAATACTGGAAGGGAATTCACCTCCATTTAAAATACAAGGTCTTTGTCATTCTTGAGCCTGTTGGCATCTTCTGGGGATACACATTTTGTTAACATGTCAACTCTCTCATTTGTGTTTACAGGGAAGAAAAACAAGCTACGTGTCTACTACTTGTCATGGCTAAGGAACAGAATACTGCACAATGACCCCGAGGTGGAGAAGAAACAGGGCTGGATCACTGTTGGAGATCTAGAAGGCTGCATTCACTATAAAGTTGGTAAGTGAACCATTTCTGCATTCTTGAGCAGAGGTCAGGGATGAGGGCTAAAGAGTGAAGATGGAGTTGGCTAATAGAGACGTCTGATGCTAATGGAGAGGATTGTCATTCTGCTCAGCTCTAACAGCATGTAGTGTAGCAGTAGGGAACAGTCTGTTTCCTGTCCTGTAACTTAGAGGCTGGTTGACTTTGTTTTCAGTGAAATACGAGAGAATCAAATTCCTGGTGATCGCGTTGAAGAATGCTGTAGAGATTTACGCATGGGCCCCCAAGCCGTACCATAAATTCATGGCTTTCAAGGTATGAAGAAGGCAATATCTGTCCTTCCCTTTTCATCTTCCTTTCTTTTCTTTTTTTCTGTTCTTTCTTTCTTTTTTTAGGGTCTTTAGTCCTTTTTCTTTTTCCGTTCTTTAGTTTTTTCTTTCTTTAGTTCTTTTGTCTTTTCATTTCTTTTTGTTCCTTCACTCTCTTTAGCTTTTTATTTTTTCTTTCTTCCATTCTTTACTACTTTCATTATTAGTTTTTTCTTTATTTCATTCGTCTTTAGTTGTTTGTTTCTTTTTTCTTTGTTTTCTTTCTTATCATTTCTTTTTTTATTATTATTTCTTTTTCATTATCCCTTTTCTTTTTTTGTTCTTTATTTAGAATTTTCCCCCTTTTATTCATTCTTTAGTTCTTTTTTCTCTTTCTTTTGTTCTCTCTTTTTTCTTTGCCTCAAATAACAAATAATGTGCTGCTATTCACACAATATATGAAAGAATATTTTCTAAATGAGAAAACATACTTCTGTCTTAGAGGATCCATTGCATTAACTGCCTGTTTAACAATTACAAACAGCCTTGACAATTCCCCAAGCAATTCAGTATCTATCTCTTTATCTTGTCCATTCTGCTTTCCTCTTTTCTGTCTCTGGCAGTCATTCACAGAACTTCAGCACAAACCTCAGCTGGTGGACCTGACTGTAGAAGAGGGTCAGAGGTTAAAAGTCATCTATGGTTCTAGTGTGGGCTTTCATGTGATAGACGTGGATTCTGGGAACCCCTATGACATCTACATTCCCTCACATGTAAGTAAATACAATAATTAGCCTCATAGATCAATAATAACTATTTGACTGGGCCAGTAGTTCAAGTTTGTATTTACTCTGTCTATATTTTCTCTGGCCATGACCCAAAAAAGCTCCATGATGGGTATAAATTTAATAAACTATTTTGTTGGAAAATGTTATCATAAGAACAATAATTACAGATTTGTTTATAATTTGTAACCCATTATAACTAATGCTTCCAAAACTATAAAAAGTATTTTCCACAGTTCCTGCAGAATTCAATAAACATTAATGATTGTTGGACAATAAGAATATAAGCACTGGCCTAATATGGTAAGTGACAGTTCCATCAACTGTCCCTGAACTCTCTAACACTGACACTAGCCAATGGGACATTCTTATTGTTGAGTCCTCTGAAAGATCATATATTTTTTAAATTACATAACAAATGACAAAAAATAATTACAAATTACAAAACTAATAATTAATATCCAGAAGTTTGTACAACCCAGACATGAATACCATGCAGTGTCCTTTTGGTTTAGTCTCAGTGATAGCAGGCTGTGGTTTGGAATCTGCAAAAACACAATGTAATGGAAGGGAGGTGGTTGGGATCGGTTCAAAGGTTCCCTTGGCGATTTGTCTCTTGGAGGTTGTAGTTTAATCTTGGAAAATGACATGGGCCTCCACACATATCATATTCCCTTGACGACAGCACCTGTAAGTGTGAAAGGTTCAAGGAAGATTTCAGGAGCTTTGAAGGAAGCTTTAGATATTCTTCTACTCCATTTATGTAGGAATTGCATAAATTAATTGTTGGATCACTAATTGCATATTTACAAATGAGACATAACATAATCGTATTTCTGACTCCAACATTTCTTCTTAAATTACATAAAAAGTGTTCTTAACTGTTTAATTTGCTCCGTGATAACACTTGCTGCTCTTAAATGTAATCGAATAATGCATCAGTTCAGAGTATTCAGTTTTAGCTGCAGCTGTAATTACATTTCCCTTCAGTCTGAGATTGGCTCTGTGCCATTTGCCTCCATTGTTGTCTTAGTGTGATACCCTTTAATAAACAAAGACTCCTGGAATATGTGTCCCTCTAATGGTTTCTTTAAGCACTGCAGCCTGATTTGCCAGTAATACTTTCCTCTTCAATGTCTTTCAGATTCAGAGCAGTGTGACCCCTCACGCCATCGTGGTGCTCCCTAAGACTGATGGCATGGAGATGCTGCTGTGTTATGAAGATGAGGGTGTATATGTCAACACCTATGGCAGAATCACCAAGGATGTGGTGTTGCAATGGGGAGAAATGCCCACCTCTGTTGGTGAGTCTGCAGTTGTTGATAGTAGCATAGCAGTTCTTCGATCAAAAGGTTTTTAAGATTATGAGAAACACACACATTCAGTCACTTGTCCAAACTTTTTACTGGTAGTGTACCATGGTATATGACTGTGGTAATCATACAGTACGATGGTACATATCAAAGTTCCATGGGATGACTATCCAATGTCATCACTCTACCATAGTTCTGCCACAGTACTTTTTGTGTAAGGCACAGGAAATAAATCATCTGTCGTTTATCATCCTAATATCCTAACTAAATTATGCGAGTTAAAGGAATGCTTCAGGTTCAATACAAGTTAATACAATCAACAACATTGTGAAATTATGTTAATTACCACAAAAATTATTTTGACTTGCCCCTCCTTTTCTTTAAAAAAGATAGCAAAGAATCTGGTTTAAGTGAGAAACTAGCAATATAAGTATTTTAACATTTATGGCCAATCCATATACGTTAAAATACCCACTTTTTCAACAGTATAGCCAAAAGACATAATATGTGTGTTAACATGATTTCATTGTGATAATCACTTACTAACCTTTTTGGTGTAAAGAAATTCGACAACTTAATTGCCATGGCAATGCAGAAACATTTACTGCAAAAACATTGATTTAAACATCTTTGCAGCTCAAATAACAAGTCGTTTCAGAAGAATTAATGCAAGTGCTTTAATACAATTGTGTGCTTCACAAATCTGACTTTAAACCCTCCAAAAATTGGTCCCGTTTCTTTCTATTCTAAAGTGCCTCACTGTAACCTTGATTTTAGATTTTTTTAAAGACATGGAGAGACAAGTTGAAATCTTTTTTTTGTTTTTTTGTTATCAACATCATGCCAGAAAGGCAGTCAATTGAGCTTAACATGTATTGAACACAGATAATTAATTTAACCTTTGTAAAAAGCATCTTGTCAGAAAGCAGTGACTCCCGGCTGAAGACAAAGTTTGTCCCAACCCTCTGATATCAGTAATCTGAAAGGAAGGATGTTTCTTCTAGTTTACTACCTTTAGTAAAAACTACCTTTGCTTCAATATTAATGTGATTCACAGTCAAGCTCTCACTGATATCCACATGTCCTCTACCACAGCTGCAGTGTCTATTTGTGTTAGCTTGTTCCAGCAGTACATGGGCAGATCTTGAGGGATTCGCAGGGAGCAGACATGCAAGAAAACAATAAAAGGTTACCGCACCAGATCTGCTCTGTGGGAGGAGATAAAGTAGTGCATCCAAAGTTCAATAACATTCAAAACTGCCTTCAAGTCCTCTGCTGTTTTAAAAATATATATGATTGTGGTTATGTGTGCGTGAGCTGGTTTAGAGGAACACATTATCTTGGAGGATTTAGGGCGCTTGGCACACGTTATCCTATATAATAATCTCGACGGGTGAGTGCTTGGGCAGAACAACTCATTTGGCAGGCTGTTTTACTTTATTAGTAGAGCTTGCGGACAGAATTATTTAATATTTATCTTGCTAAACATCAGCCTGGTTTATTGTGGTTTTTGCTGTGGGGTGTTGAAGGATTTGACTCCAGATATGAAAGATGAAATCGAGAGGAAATCAGACATCATCAGTGTTTGCTATTTTTTTATTTATATTTAATATCAAATACATTACAAACAAAAGGCATTTTCCACAAGTTAAATATACTAAAGCAATAAGACACAAAAGGCTGTGCATTACATTATACCAGGTAAAGGTTGCTCTGAAGTAAAACCCCCTTAGGGGCCGTTCAGACTAAACGTGTTCTTGAGCTTTTATTTTTTTTAAAAAAGCTAGATGCAGTGCAACAAATAGATGATTAATGGGTTTTTTTAACCTAACAAGGGGTCTAAAAAGTGAAGCACTCCTGCACAGAATGCTGAAGAAACAGAAAAACATGCTGCAATACAATAAAAAAAAAAAACCAGCACAGAAAGACAGAACGTGTTTGGTCTGATCTCCCTTAACCCTTAAACTCATTCCACGGATCTTTAGTGACCAAGGACCTCATTCCAACCCCTGTACCTTATCCATTTTTTGGAGTTGTGCCCAAACCTCTTTAGTATTCCTCAGTCTTTCTCTTATAAATAGTGTAACACACACACACACACACACACACACACACATACATGCTGGCTGCGAACAGCCGAAACATAAAAATATATTTTATTCTATTTCTTTATTTTTTTATTTTATTTTTTTATTGAAAATATTTAGCAAATTCTACACTATTTGGTCGTTTTGTAGATCCATTTTTGATGGATATACTTGCCGGGTCCCTAAAGACCTGCTTATATAAGATTGTTTGGTGAAATTCTCATGCATTTAAGTGTTAACTGTGATTAAAATCACTAACACAGCCTGGAGTGGATCATTGCTTTTATAAAACAGCAGCAAAAACAATGATCTAAGACCCTAATGTTCAGTAAATATTGACATTTATTGAAATTAATAATTAAAATAAACAATTCTTCTGTCAAGTTATATTGCTCATTAGCCTAACTGGAGGCTGGATATTGTTGCCAAGCAACATAACATCTTGCTGCATTAATACAGAATCATTTTTCCAAAGTGTTTTCAGTGTTGGAAAACAACATTCCAATGTGGACGAGAGGCATAAATGTAGTAAAATCAATTATTTTAAGCAAAATTGTATTAGCGTGGATGTGGCCTTAAGTGGCCACAGTTGTAAGTTTATCAGCATTTTACAATACTGCTCATTCATTCAGAATTTAGTCTGATCTATCCATTTTATAATAAACCATTTGCAAAATAAAATAAAATATGTTCTTCTCATATTTGAGTGAAGTGGTTTGTTTGTTTTGATAATGATGAGGTGCATTATTTAAGTTAAATATTATACTTGATATACTCAAGGTCTCAAAACTGTTATGTTTTGCAGCTTATATTCACTCCAACCAGATCATGGGCTGGGGAGAGAAAGCCATTGAGATCCGCTCTGTCGAAACGGGCCACCTGGATGGGGTTTTCATGCACAAGAGAGCTCAGAGACTGAAGTTCCTATGTGAAAGGAATGACAAGGTCAGCCTGCAATTGTTGTAGTTTACCAGCAAATCTGCAAATGTTTGTTCATCCACTTCCAAACATTTCTAATGTGTACTCCACTACATCAAAATGCTGAAAATGGTCTTGGCTGAAAATCAGCTAAAATTCCAAGGTGTTCTTGGCTGGTTTTAGATGGGCACATGCCGCAAGCCTAAGGACAATCTGTTTACTGGATTTAAAGGGGTGTTTTGTTCTTTTTAGCTAGTCAGTCTGGGAGACCAGCTGGCCGAACAGCTAAGCACTATCTTAAAGGTGCACTCAGTAGCATTTGTTACTTTTGTCTTGGACTTACACTGACATCTAGCGGCTTGGATGCAAAATCATTTAAAATCAATAGTTGTCAGATTCATATGCCATTGTAGAAATGTTGTATTCACAGTCAGCCATGATTACTTTAATCAATGAATAAAGTGTCAAATAAAAGGAAGGTTACTGAGATTAACAGAGTAGTATTTGGCTGGTCATGTGATTATAGCATGGTGGCCCTCATGTGCGGACCCTCTCCATGTAGAATAAAACAGCTTTTAGAAGGTTTCTGATATGACTGGATTCTTCATTTTAATGTGAGTGCACATGATTTTATACATATATTGCAAAATTACAATTCATGTCTTTAGGAGGAAATAATTTTTGAGTGCACCTTTAACTTGGTTGGGAGACCAGCTGAAGACCAGTTTGACCTGGCTGGGAGACCATTTTAAACCAGCCAAGACCAGCAAACCAGTAGGGGTTGCAGGTAGACTAGATTGAAAAGCCAAAAACAACATGAAAATACCCCAAAACATGCATTATACTGGTTAATATGATGGTTTTAACTGGTCACTTAAGCTGGTCACTATCTGACCCAGTTTAGATAGTCTGGTCTAGTTTTTTCCAGCAGGATTAGCAATCTATTTGACAATTTTTTTATATTGAAGATAAAAATGTTACACATTCTAACAATGTTGTTTCTGCAGGTTTTCTTTGCCTCTGTCCGCTCGGGTGGCAGCAGTCAAGTGTTCTTCATGACGCTGAACAGGAACTCTCTGATGAACTGGTGAAGCCCCTTGCAGACCAAACACTGCAGAGTCTTTCTCCTGTCCTGGCGGCATTGCATCTTTGAGCGCACGGTACATTGACACATTGGTCTGAAAAATAAAACAAATAAAGAGACTCTGAGCCTGGACACAAATGCTTGTCCCCTAGTGAGTGCACTTACTCTCTGCACACTGCTCATGGAGATGCAGTATCTGAGATCACCTGCAGTGGCATACAGTCCCCAGAACGGGGGGCTGATTGGCTTGAACTTTGTTTTACACCTTATTTGTGGCCTCCGGGAAAGTCTGATATCAGTTTGATATTCCCTTCTTTACGTTCCTGTATCCTGTACATGTTTTCTCATTGATTGACTTTTTTCAGTTGTCAATTCATTTGAGTCAAATGCACGTTTGTAATAGGACAGTATTTAAAAGATAAAGTAACTTTAGCAAGCACTCAGGCTGAGCCCGAGCTTTAGATGTTTCACTTTCTGGTACTGGCAATGGTTCTGCCAGTTTTATCCAATTTCTCAAAAGAGAGCAACATGCCCAAAAGAAACAAATAACACTGGTGCTCATTTGTAAATTGTCAATAAGATCCATTACTGTACATTATTCAAAGTACTGTATCTCAAATGTAGTTTGTTCAAGTTCTATAGCTTTGAGGTCAGAAAAATGGAAATAGCCAACAACATTGCTGCCTGGGTCATAAGCGGATCTTCTAGTTGCATACCATTTTTATTTTTTTTATTCTTTCTTTAAACTTCTCTGGTCCTTTTTGGAATGTTTTTAACATGAGGAAACTGGAGCATGACATTAAACTGAGATAAGACTAGACATTAAAAATGTCCCCCTCACTGGTTGCATGTTTCTGTAGACACCGATTAAGATCTTGTAGGATGTTTCTGCAGACCAATATGATGTCTGAGATCAACAAAATTCCTGTGATCCTTAAAAAAAAGAGAGAGAATTAAAGATAAAAGCACCTGTATTTCAGTGACAGTTGAGAATTGATAATAACTTTAATTTAGATTTCATTATAGTGCCTAGCACAATTTAACCTGTGTGAGTAAATAAATCAACCATTAGAGGCACACTGATTTTTGTGTTTCATATTTTTGTGCCATAACTGTAAGCTAAGTTGCAGCCATCACTTGTAAGCCTCTGTTCTCTACATTTCAGGAGAGTTGGTATTTTTGTGTAAAGCTAACAGATTCTTGCACTTGTATTTTGTAATCATGTTTAATTGGTCAAATTTTAACTGGGGCTCAAAACATTCCAAAAAGGGAAAGGGTCTTTATTGACGATGTAGTAGGCTACTCAAAATTCACAATTTATAAACAGACTTTTGGCCTAGAATATTAGAAATATTGATCTTAACTATTTAGGTCAGCAGAGGTACCAGTTACCTTAGCCATAATGTGCTGTTTAGTAGATCTTTAATGTTTTTTTTTTTTTGTTTCAGGTTATTGCATTTTATGTTTGTTTGCCTGTGCCATTATTTCAATGTTTATGATTTTCTCAAAGTCACTTGATGTTTGCACACTTAAGATAGATATTTATATTTCTTTCACATCTCTTACATAGCAAATGAATATATTTTAATGGTGAAGGAATGAGAGGTTTTTAGCAATAATGTCCTGCTGATGTATGTATGCTGTGTGAAACACTGTGTTGGCCAGTGCTGGGAAAGAACCTCACTGAGCTTTTAATTAACAAATTATTTTTTTTGACACTCAAGAATGGTTACTTAATATGTTTCTGTCTTGATAAGTTTTTAATGATAGTCCTTCTTTCAAAAGCTGTACAACCACTTTTTGGTTCTTTAACGGTGATAGATTGTCCTTTTTGTTTTTTTGTTTTTTATGATAAGAAAAAATAAAACATAAGTACCTTTTTTGCCTTGTCTAATGTCCCCTGTTTTGGAAAGGGTTCCTGTTTTCAAGGAGAACATGAAAGCAACAATATCGCTGAGCACTGATACAACCCTCAGACTTTGCTCTCTCGTAGCCGTAATACATTAACTCATCTTGCTCATGCACATATGCCTTATCTGACAAGATTCTGCTATACTGATTGAAAAAGGCTAATCCATCAATGCTGACACCTGACATTCTTCAATGTTTGCATCAGAAACATTTAATAATATCCTTTAAAATTATATAAATTAGTATACAAATGTCACTACTGCAACGAGTGGATTATTAGTCTAATATTGAGTGAGAAATCTATTTTAAACACTGATGATACATAGACATAATCAGGTGTCTTTGGGCATAAGGTCTCTTCAACACTGCACACACATGTGCTGCATGATCTTGCAGTGACAGGATTGATCATTTACTGGCTATTGGGAAAGCAGCAGAGAACCTTGGAGCCACTATTAACCAGCAAGAGCAGCGTTTGCTTGTGCTTTGTACAAAATGGAGAAGGTAAATTGATATATTAATTTTTTGTTAATCCTTAAGTGACTATTGACAATTAAAATGCTGTAATGTACTCAACACATGCTTGGCAGCTTACTTATTCAGACTTTGAGTTCAGGAAATGTGAAACCGTGTGTACAACTTATTTAAATGAATTTGACATTTGGCTTGGCTAATTGTGCACTTTATTAAAGTGTTTAAACCTTTATTCAAATATTTATCTTATTTGTGTGGCTGTGCTGGACTGGTTGAAATTGTATGAATGAGATCATTTTGAGTGCAGAGGTTGTTCATGCAGAGATTACGATGTTTCTGAGTTGAAAATGAATGCTGCTGTGATTTATACAAAAATGAATAGCCGTTCAGTTGTAAATGGACAAATTAATAACCCCAATTCAGAAACTGTGGTAGGCAACAGTTCAGTTGTTGCTCAAGGTAACACTTTATGCACATATGACATATTACTATTATTTATATCAATGGTAATAGCATTAACAGTATGTCCTTAAAATCACTAAAACAATTACACAAAGTACATTATTATTACTACTAATATTGTATTACTATATTAATATTACTACCAAATCACGTAATATTATTATTAATATTAATAAAAAATAATGTTTTTGTAATGTATTAAAAAATGCTTTTAAAGTGTTCATGTTCACAGTTATTATTATTAAATATTTATATAATAAAGTTTAACATTGTGCTTGGGGAAAAATATATTGGTCATGGTTTATGATATCTAATGCATTAACTAATGTTAACAAATGTAAACTTATTCTAATGTGTTAGCAAAACATTTCATCTTTAAATGCTTTACTAAATATTTACATTTATTCATTTGGCAGACGCATTTATCCAAAGCAACTTACAAAAGAGAAAAACACTGGCATATTACAAAGTTTCACTGGCATCAGAATAGTATTCAAAACATACAAGAGCAAAAAAAATTTCTTTTGTTAGTGACTAGTTAAGTGCTCTTGGAAAATTGTCATTTTGAAGACAGAAAGAACATGATCTATAAATCTAATAATGTAAATCTATATTTGGTGTGACACCCTATGCAGCAATTCTCTTGCTAAGAGTTTTTCAAGGTTGTTGGCAGATTGGTTGTTCTAAGCATCAGGAACTTGCCACAGTTCTGTGCATTTAGTATCTCAATTGCTTTTGTCTGTTCATGTAGTTCCAGACTGACTCGGATGATGTTGAGGTCTGGCTGTGGGGGCTGTACTACATTCTATTTGCAAAAAAACAAAAATGTATATTTCCTATTGACACACCAAAGCAGAAGATATAACCATACAACTACAGTTTTTTTTCCTGAAACATCTAATGTACCCAAGACTTTTGCACATTTTGTGTGTATATATAAACATAATATACAGCTCTGGAGTCCACTGCAAAATTATAATTTCCTCTGGATTTACTGTTTATAGGTATGCATTTGAGTAAAATTTTTGTTTTATTCTATAAAGTACTGACAACATTTTTCCCAAATTCCAAATAAAAATATTGTAATTTAGAGCATTTATTTGCAGAAAATGACAACTGGTCATGACAAAAAAGACGCAGTGTATTCAGACCTCGAATAATGCGAGAGTTCAGAAATCAATATTTTGGTGGAATAACCCTGATTTTCAATCACAGCTTTCATGTGTCTTGGCATGCTCTCCACCAGTCTTTCACATTGCTGTTGGGAGAATTTATGTCACTCCTGGTGCAAAATTCAAGCTGCTTGCATTTGTTTGATGGCTTGTGGCCAACCATGATCACATTCCAGAGGTTTTCAATGGGGTTCAGCTCCGGAGATTGAGCTGGCCATGACAGGGTCTTGATCCGGTGGTCCTCCAGCCACACCTTGATTGACCTGCCTGTGTGGCATGGAGCTTGTCCTGCTGGAAAAAACAATCTTCAGAGTTTGGGAACATTGTCAGAGCAGAAGGAAGCAATCACCCCAGATCATCATCGATCATTTTCTTTGCATTATTCAATCTCTGAAAACAATAATTTTTTTTATTTTGACCAGTTGTCATTTTCTGAAAATAAATCCTCTAAATGACAATATTTGTATTTGGAATTTGGGAGAAACATTGTCAGTACTTTATATATACATAAACATTTTCATTTTACTCAAACACATACCTATAAATAGTAAATCCAGAGAAGCTGATAATTTTGCAGTGGTCTTTTTTGCAAAACTTGTACATTCAAAATTCGAGTTTGTTTCAATGAAGCCCTGGAAAGAGCTTTATTTCTACATAGTCCAGCACTATTGTTAATATTAAGTGTTGCCATTTCTGCAATATTTCAAATTTATTTTCGAATTTATTTAAAATGCACTGCAATAATAAATCAGTGTGGGATTGTTTACATGTGTGTGTGTTCGTGTGTTGACGGGCTCCTAACTGTCTTACTGCAGTTAACAGGTACGCTGGCTCTGGCTGTGTTCACAGCTGCACTGGGCTCTCTTCAGATAGGATATAGTCTGGGTGTCATCAATGCCCCACAGAAGGTCAGCATCACCGCATAATCTATTTCTCTCAGTCTGTGCTTCATTACAATTTTCATACCCCTACACCTTATTTTAACTTAAACTTACAAATTCTGAGCACAGCAACATATGGATTTCTCTTTCAGGGGTTGTAATTTTCTCCAAATGAAAGTTTGAAAATGCTATATTATATTGGGCTGGGGTTTTCATGGCACTATGACAGCGCTATTTTACTTTCTAGGTCATTGAGAGGCATTATGCTAGGTCTCTAGGTGTATATAATGAAGAACTGACCCGGACTGATGGAGGCAACTCTACAGAAAATGAAAATTCAACTGATCCTTCTGTGGTCATGTACTGGTCACTCTCTGTGGCTGTCTTCTCCGTTGGAGGCATGGTGTCCTCCTTTCTAGTGGGTTTTGTCAGTGACTTCCGTGGAAGGTGGGGAATCTGTCAACTTATATACAGTATATATAAATATTCTATTCCATAAGATACAAAAGAAACAGCTTAGTGTTGAGAAGGCTGGTAGTAAGAACTTTGGTTTCAGTTAAACTACTGTTAGTGAGCTTCCATTATCATAAATTAAGTTTCAGGTTATCATATACTGTATACTACGAGTATACTTTTCTTTTCAAAAACAAAGCCAAAGCTTTAAGTTTTGGTGACTTTAAGAGCAACATTTGTACATTTTCTCAGGTATGGGAAGCACTGTACACTAAAAAAAAATGGGAAAGCAGCTCTATTGAAAATATAAAACCAGTACACTAAAAATCAAGATTTATATTTGAGATGAGAACATAATTATATTACGTAAAGTCCAAGTGACATTCAACACAGTCATCAAAAAGAGATATCACATTGCTATGAAATGGATTCAGACCTCAAAGGATGATTGATGTTCAGTCATCGTGATTTTTACTGCTTGCTCAATTAACTTATTTAAAATGATCCAAAAGCATTTGGTCTCAGCTTCATTTCACTGTGTACAATTAATCTGTGTTCACAATCCAGTTGTGTTGGGACTATGTGAATAATATTTTCTGCATCAATGTATGGCTGAAACCAGACAGGGGATTTCCAGTATACTTTGCTGGGACTGGATTGTGAAAATTAAGTGTTACTTCAGTGTTTTTCAACACAAATTGAAAAAGTAGAAGACTTGTTAGTGTTTATGGTCTGTTATGTTGGGATTTAGAGGAGGTTTTAAGGGATTTAAAGGTTTATTTCATGTTGAATTGTTTTTTTGGAGGTTACCATTATGGAGAAGAGTGATTGATTGGGTATCTATAAATTCACAACAGTGCATTGGTCATGAATAGTAAATAGGCTGTTTGCTGAGGCTAATTTGTTTGTTGAACAACAAGCTGCAAGATTCAAAAGATATTTTAACATCAAATTTAACTTAGGTTAATTAATTCATGTAGGTTTTCACTACACAAAGTATTTGAGTAGAGCCTACATTTTAACTTCATATCAAAGAAACTTATTTTCAGTGTGTGGAACCAGTGTCCACAAATGAATAACATGAAACCAACAACAACAAAAAAAATCAGTGTGTGTAGCATTCATTTAGCAAACAATAGCACTTAACAATTGGCTACAATGCATTTCTAAAACAATTATTCACATGACACAGCACTACTAGTTACTCGCAAAGAAGTAGCCTTTTGTAATAATTGGTTGCACTTAAATATAAATTATGTTTGCTCTCTGTGTTCTGAAGTTCCTGATAATGATTTACAGAGATACCGCTCCAAATGATACAGCACATGAGTGAGCTGTCTGAATGAATCTGTTTAAATCAATTCATATAGTTTTGCTAAACCATTTAGACTATTATTCACTGAAAGGAACCGACTCAAAATTATAATTTAGCAAATGGTACCTCACTAATTCTGATTCTAAACAGCCAACAGAACAAATACGGGACACATGCCATGATCGCAGTGAAAATGTTTTTGAAAAATATACAATATAAAATAGTTTTGATTTGTTTTAATGACTTCAATACTATTCTGAAATGTGAACAGTACTAATATGCAAGTGTGTGTACAAACTTTTGACTGGAACTGCATGGCAGATAGGGTTTTTTTTACTTTTGTTTGTGGGCTTCTCTGTGTAACTTACCATTGTTTTACAGGATCAAAGGCATGCTGGCTATAAACCTTCTAGCCATAACAGCAGGGCTGCTCATGGGCCTAGCAAAGATGGGCACTGCTCACCTAATGGTGATAGCAGGACGTGCTATCATGGGACTGTACTGTGGTAAGACAGAAAACCTTGCCCTTATAATGTTCCCATAACCCTGAGAGAAAGTATATTACTAGACACTGTGAAGTAGCATTCTACTATACCCATACAATGTACTGTTAAACACATTTTGACATTGTGTCTGTATACCACATTTTGTTTTTGAAATATTCTTTCCATGATGATTCACAGATTTATTGAAACAAATATGTTTTGTTTATTCACTGGTTCATATGTGATATGTATAGGCTTGACATCTGGTCTGGTGCCCATGTACATTGGAGAGATTTCTCCAGTGAAGTACAGAGGGGCTTTGGGAACACTCCACCAGCTGGCTGTTGTAATTGGCATCCTCCTTAGCCAAGTGAGTGCCACACACATAACGGATCTAATCCACTTGAGAATTATATTTGTACATTAGGGTTTATAGTAGTAACTGAGCGTGATCCTGAATTAGATAAAAGAAAATAGAAACATGAAGAAATAAAAGAAACATGACCTTCCATGAAAAGTCAGTTTTATAATCACCTGTTTTTGGGAGTTTTGTAAAGCTTTTTTATGCAAATTTAAGGATCTAGAAATTGTGCTTTTAGAAATGTTGCTTGTGAAGTCGTATTATAAATTAATCACTCAATAATTTAGACTAATTATGATTTTTTAATAAGCTTATATTGCAATGTTTATTAATTTAATCCTCTTCCCCGCAGAACATAAAAATGCAGCTTAAACTAGCTTAAAAGGTTTCCAGATCCAATACAAGTTAAGCTCAATCATCAGCATTTGTGGCATTATTTTGATTACCCCAAACATTTTTATTTCGACTCGTCCCTCATTTTCATTTTAAAAAAAAAGCAAAAATCGAGGTTACAGTAAGGCACTTACTATGGAAGTAAATGGAGCCATTATTTTGAGGGTTTAAAGGCAGAAATGTGAAGCTTATCATTTTATAAAAGCACTTACATTAATTCTTCTGTTAAAGCTCATGTATTATTTGAGCTGAAAAGTTTTTAAACTGTAATTTGTAGTCATTTTAAGGTTTTAGAGTGCATTGACATTACATCATCATGGCAATGAAGTTGGAAACTTTTCTATAACTTTACAGAGAAAAGGTTAGTAAGCGATATTATCACACTAAATTCATGTTAACGCATGTATTGTTTATGTCGTGTGCCTATACTTTTGAATTAGTGAGAAAAAAAAAGTTTAAGAATTGTGCCTCACTGGAATTAAAGCACTGCCCTTCATGTGATCATGACTGGGAGATATTCAAAGCTGGAGTTGTAACATGCTATTTTCATGTTGATATTATGTTATACAATTAAACTTCTAAAACTGAAGTATTACTTGCTTTGATGAAGATAAAAAAAACACTCCTATTTACATATTTTAAATAAATTAATTTTACACTTATAACAATTTTCTGACACTACACTTAAAGCACTTTTACATAGAGAAAATGTAACTCTCCTCAACCAACACCAGTTCAAGTGTTCTATATACTATTAATGTTTGTATTGTACTACTCTTATCAATTTAAGAGGTGAAACTCATATGGCTGATACGAGTTCAATGGAATACTTTATTATTTTTATATTATGTTGTACAACCTTAGTTGATAATGCAAGTGGACCGTAATGCTACAATGGTATGTCTACACGCAATAACACTTTAAACTAAAACCATAAAATGAGGATTCAATTATGATGGGGATAAAATATACTTTATTAAAAATGAAAATAATATGCTTAAATATCCAATATAACAATTACAAGAAGTCAATTTCAGAAGTCATAAATACTAGTAAAATCTCACCATAAATTCCCCCGACAAGGTAGATACATTGCGATTGGTGCACAAGTAATGTTCGATTCATACAAGCTTGACAAGCAATATTAGCAACAGCAACCCTACCAGAGAACATATTCAAGCACTTTAGCAGGTAAACAACTTTGCCAAATGGAGAACAGATAAATATCCACCCAGATTGCTGTGATGCTGTCCTGAACAGTGTGAATATGACTGACTGAACTGAACATAGTTTCCGCAGCCGGAACATGAGACAGCCGGTTCTTCTTTCCTGTGTTTACGGACATAACGAATTGAACCCGGAATATTCCATTAAGATGGTTTGATGGTCTTAGATGGTTTAATCTGATCAACCATTTGGTCTCCCAGCCTTACCAGCTGAAACATGCCCAAAACACAGCAGTTTAGCCAGCATTGGGAGACCAGATAACATCTCAGGATAGTTTAAGGCGTTTTTCCCTCAGCAGATTTTGTTGAACCAACAGTTCTGGATCAGCTCTTATTAGAAGTTGCAAGACATGTGCAGATGTCCTTGTTTTTTTAAAGGTCATTGGTCTGGAGTTCCTGCTAGGAAATGATGACATGTGGCCTGTGTTGCTGGGTCTGTCTGGTGCTCCAGCCATCCTGCAGTGTCTACTGCTACTTCTGTGTCCAGAGAGCCCTCGCTACCTCTACATCAAACTGGGCAAAAAGGAAGAGGCATGCAAGAGTATGTCGCAAGCCTTCCTGCTCTTTACTCTTGAGCACTAAATGATGAAAGGGAGTTCACCCAAAAATTATATTTCTGTCATTATTTACTAAACTTCATATTTATGCAAACTCAAAAAGAGGAGTTTTTTGAAGATTATTTTTATGCAGCTCTTATAATACAATGGCAGTTCTTAACACACTGTCTGAAGTACTTGGTTCTTATTGGTCAAACGTGGCCTTCAGTGGTCAAATATTTCTGAATATTGATAATTGTCCATAGCAACACTATATACAGTAAGTGACCGTTCATCTGGGCAATCTGTGCTTTTATACTTTCTAATCCTTTTTTATCCTATCGAATCACTCAGCAATCTCTACAAGTTAATATAATAATTCAACTCAAATCAATATTTTATGTCCAAATATATGGATAATGTACAGACACTTCCATAACCCAATGTCTGACAAGCTCCAAAAAGGGCTGGATTCTAGTCCATGTCCTACTCCAAATAAAAAAATGCTGCATCACGTCTACAGAAAGTGTATATACCAATGCTGTTTTGGCATCAGTGACATTGAAGCGCCAAATTTAAATTTAAGTCTGTTCCTCACTATTTTATGACTTTGTACAGTGAACACGTTTTTTTTTTTTTTTTTTTTATTACTTTAAAGGTGCTTTTTTGGTGTGGTTTTATTGACAGCCATGGTCATTAAATGCTAAGACCTGTTTAAACATTCTTAACAAATTTCTACTTTTTACAAATTTTTAAATTTTGGTTCTAAAGAAAAAAATACAGCATGGGGATTTGGAAAAGCATGACAGAGAGTAAATAATGACATCCTTTTAAGTTTTAGGTGAACTTTTGCTTTATTTGTGTGAATATATATATATATATATATATATATATATATATATACACTACCGTTCAAAAGTTTGGGGTCACTTACTCATTCTTTATTTATTTATTTATTTCACATTTTAGAATAATAGTAGTCAGCAAAACTATGGAATAATAGAAATGGAAATATGGGAATTATTTTGTGACCAAAAAAATCCAAAATAAATCCAAAACTATGTAATATTTTAGCATCTTCAAAGTAGTCACCCTTTGCCTAGATTTTGCAGACATGTACTCGTGACATTTTCTCAACCAACTTCTTGAGGAATCACCCCGGGATGCTTTTTAAACAGTATTGAAGGAGTTCCCATCTATGTTGGGCACTTATTGGCTTCTTTTCTTCATATTTTGATCCAAGTCATCCATTTCAAAAACTTTTTTTTTTTTAGGAAATTTTAGATTTGTAATTAAATAAATGTATATGTTTTGGCAGAATAATATTTTGTCTACAAAGTTAATTTCAAACTTTTAAGCATACACCTTCAGATCAAAAGATTTTTAAGATCATGAGAAACATTTCAGACAAGTGACCCCAAACTTTTGAACGGTAGTGTATATATATATATATATATATATATATATATAGGGATTTTTCAGATTATAATAATCAGAATTATCAAAGGTTAAAATTTAAGTTAATTCTATTAGATTGTCAATGTCAATTACCCAAAACATCAAAACCAAATGTGTGTACATCCCAGGCAAAAGTAATGATGCTCAATTCTTGCTGTCTTTCTTTCTTTCTGGCAGGTTTGAAGAGGCTAAAAGGGGATTACGACAACTCAAAGGACATAGCAGAGATGCAGGCGGAGAAGGAGGAGGCCATGAAAGAGGCCAAAGTGTCCATCCTGAGGCTGGTCCGTGCCTCTGTATATCGGCGGCGGCTCTTTGTGGCCCTGATGATGCATTTATCTCAGCAGTTCTCTGGGATTAACGCTGTGAGCTTAATTTCTTTTCACACTCCATTTGATTTGCCATTTTGTTTGATGTTTTATGACCACCATTTCAATTACACAACAATAATATTTGATCTTCTATCTGTGTTTGTTTCTAGATTTTTTATTACTCAACTTCAATCTTCCAGACAGCGGGGGTCAGTCAGCCTGTGTATGCCACTATTGGAGTGGGAGTTATAAACATCATTTTCACCCTTGTATCGGTAAACAGACACTAATTTAAAGGCAAACACTGGCTGCTGAGGAACAGGCTCTTGTCTCTTGGAAACAGAGTGGTGTTGTCTCTTGGGTCTTACCTTCCCTTAATGTTTTTCTCGACTGTAACTCGAGACTGATGTTTTAGATCATACCAACTCAATTGAAATAAGCTTCATTGGACTGCACATTACTTAAAATAATAGTTCACTTGAAAATTTGAATTATGTTATTATTTATTCACCCTCATGTTTTTCCAATCTCGGAACACAAAAGATGTTTTAATGAGTATTGATATACACTCACTGAGCACTTTATTAGGAACACTATGATGTTAATAAAGTGCCCGACGTGGTCTTCTTCTGTTGTAGCCCATCAGCCTTAAGGTTTGACATGTTGTGCATTCTGAGATGCTATTCTGCTCCCTACAATTTTACTGAGTGGTTATCTGTCAGCTCGAACCAGTCTGGCCATTCTCTTTTGACCTCTCTCAGCATCAAGAAGAGAACTGCAGAACTGCCGCTCACTGGATGTTTTTTGTTTTTGGCACCATACTGAGTAAATTCTAGAGACTGTTGTGCGTGAAAATTCTAGGGGATCAGCAATTACAGAAATACTCAAACCAGCCCCTCAGGCACCAACAATCATGCCACAGTCGAAATCACTGAGATCACATTTTCCCCCCCATTTTAATGGTTGATGTGAACATTAACTGAAGCTTCATTGCACTGCTGCCACACGATTGGTTGTAAGATAATGAATAAGTAGGTGAACAGGTCTTCCTAATGAAATGCTCAGTGTGTGTATCTAGTTTTTAGCGCTAAATAGTGCAAGTTCTCGTGCGAACATGCAAGCCACTGTTAACCAGCTTCTCTCATAGCACTCATATGGCTCTATATTTGTGCCCATGCTAGGGAACAGCGCTAAGCGCAATGACCTTGTGCTGCATCTTATCCAATTTTCGTGAGAGCATTCATTTTAATTTTGTGAGAGCATTCATGC
Source organism: Moxostoma hubbsi (assembly GCA_032164185.1). NCBI lineage: Eukaryota > Metazoa > Chordata > Actinopteri > Cypriniformes > Catostomidae > Moxostoma > Moxostoma hubbsi. The sequence goes on from JAVLUX010000009.1 coordinate 25,081,704, forward strand.
CAGCACAAAGTTTGGGGATTCCACCAGCAGATTATGGATTAATAATAATACTAAATCATTATGTATAGCACCTTTCTAAATCTCAAAGACTCTGTACAGAAATTAAACATAAAACATAAAACTTTTATTTCTAAGTTGCTTGACATGAATATACAATAGGACGCAGAGAGTGCAATAATTACATTTAAGTTGATCCAGCTCATTAGTGCTTTGCGCACGCGGTTTCGCTAACACACTTGCGCTTAGACTTAGCATATGCTTGTTTGAAAATCTAAAATTTTCAATGCCATACCCACTAACTTTGCACGTATGACATAGCGCTGAGCTTTATGCGTAGCATTGTTTAAATAGGGCCCATTATGTCATTATTTACTCACCCTCATGTAGATCCAAACCCACATGCAGTTGTGTTACGGTTTGTTGTGTGTCGGTCGCTGGTGTTTTAGCGACTTGCGTGGTGACATCATTATTGGCGCTCCCATCTGTAGTAGCGATCTCAGCATTAGTTATCTCATCCGTTCGTGGGGTAGACGCCTTACACGTTATAAATGGATTAGGTGTAAAAGCTGTTGAATAACTACTGGAGCTGGATAGGTGGCGGAAGCTTGACTTCTCTAGTGCCATAGAGCTGGATAACGGCAAATCTTATCTGGGACTTTGCAGTGTTTATCTCTGACAGTTCAAGGGCAAACAGCAAGTGAAAACAGTTTTGATTAATGAGTCAAGAGCTACTCTGAATCAAATAATCCATTAAGAATTTTGTTTGATGAATTCTGTGCATGACAACAGTGTATGCAGAATATGATGTGCATTATGGGCCCATTACTAATAGAGTGCTGCACAAGAGAGTTTGATTTTATATATATATATATATATATATATATATATATATATATATATATATATATATATATATATATATATATATATATATATATATATATATATATATATATATATTTAGCTAAATAAATAATATAGAGTGGAAAAGTGCCTAAAAGCAAAGCAAAGACTAAAACCGACATACATTACAGTAGTTTGGTTGTCAAGTAAAATATACAGTGGTAAAAATGTTATGCATTATGCACTTTTAATTCCAGTAATTAACCCAATCTTTCAAATTAAATGCACACATAAGCATAACAGTTATGTCAGCACTGCAATGTCCTAAACAAAACTGTTAAATAAATATATTAGCCATCATAAAGTATTATATTAATTATAATGATCCTTTTACACTGCCGCAAAAAAGTGGGTTACGAAACCAGATGGGGTTCAGAGTCAAATGAGAAAAAATTTGACTTTTTTGAGCATATACTGTAGATAATGCAAAGAAAATACTTAGCTTTGTGTGTGTGTGTGTGTTTGCATGTGTACTGTAAAGGTGGTTTTGGTGGACAGGGCAGGCAGGAGAACCCTCACTTTGATTGGGTTAGGAGGAATGTGTTGCTGCGCTGTGGCCATGACCGTGGGCCTGGCTTTTCAGGTGTGTTCAGAGTGGATCCGCATTTGTGTGTTTTCCCATGTCAATTTTCATAACTTAACTGAAATACTTATTAGAGGGTGTCTCTTGGACAGAATTGCTCAAAGTAAAGCCTCACTCTTTATTTTGCTTTTCAGGAGGCTTATTCATGGATGAGCTACCTCAGCATGGTGGCCATATTCCTGTTTGTGTCTTTCTTTGAGATCGGACCAGGACCAATCCCGTGGTTCATTGTTGCTGAGCTCTTCAGTCAAGGGCCACGTCCAGCAGCCATTGCATTAGCTGGATGCTTCAACTGGACAAGCAATTTCATTATTGGCATGTTTTTCCCTTATTTAGAGGTAATGGGATTTTTTTTTTTGAGTGTGTGGTGTCAATATCAATGGCGCACTCTGTATTTTATTATAAAATTAGTAATTTTTTTAAAAAAAATACTTTTAAAATCAATTACACTAAAATGAGATGAAGACTAGTCATATCAGTGGCCTAGTTAAAGCTGTTTTATTTTACATAGAGCTGGGCTGCCTCATGTGGGCTATGTAGAGACTACTTTATCTTGTTAACCCCCCTATTATGAGACACTAGCACTCACTGAATAAATGAATAATTAATAAAAAATATAGATATTGCACAATGCCACATACATACAGCTAGGTGTCAGTATAAGTAAAAGATGACAAACAGAGCACCATAAACAAAACAAAAATTGATTGCACTATTTATTAAACTTACCTTTTTATTGAATTTTAAGAATAAGTAAAAGGACTTACTGTAAAAAAAAAAACAACTCTAACTCTGCTTTGGTCCACAGGAGATTTGTGGGAGCTATGTCTTCATCATTTTTGCAGTACTCCTCTTCGGTTTCACCATTTTCATCTACTTACGTGTACCTGAAACAAAAGGGAAGACTTTTGAGGAGATAGCAGCTATCTTCCAGAACAAACGAGGAGCCTCCACATCCAAATCCCAAGTTGAGACTGAGATGGTGCAGCTCAAGAGCTCTACAGAGGCCTGAGCGTGCCTTTAGACAAAACTAGATTCTTATGGAAACTAAAGGGAATGAAGGATGTTACTGCTTTCACAGAACTCACCTGTTAGGAGAGAGAATTCATGGGGCCTCATAAAAAGTGCTCGTCTAGAAACAGGAAAACAGATTATCTAAACACAACAGCATAATTATTAGCGGTTGCACAACATGAACAACATAGACTTGACCTTTGTGCATCTTGTGTTGAATTTATGGAGACATATGGATTAGATAAGTGTTTTATATTTTCAAAGTTATACATCTTTTAAATACTGTAAAATACTGTTTTAACTTTAGTAATAATATTGAAATATTTGAATTTTAAAATTGGAGCATACCATCTTATGTGGTTCCTAATCATGTCAAAATTGTAGAAGTTTAAAATGTGTGGTGTTTGGATGTGTAATATTAAATATTATATAAACCTTGATAATTTACATAATGTGAGAATTATGAGGGATATTGTTCAATTTCAGGATTACAATATGTTGTATTCTGTGTTTACCTTTTTAAAATGTGAATACATATGGAAAATTAAAAAAATTGTTACTGTGTTATTGTATTTATTTTTAAAGCAATGTTTAAAATGTTTGCAAATTAACTGAACTGATAAACTGAATTTCGACCCAATTACAGAAACTGCCATGTTCACGGTACTCACAAAAACTTATTTTCATATAGCCAAAACACTTCTGTCCATAAAAGAAGGAAAGTTCAAACTAGTTGCATTGGTTCTTGTGTGTAGCCTGTAGTGAACGTGCCAGGTTTGCAGAAGTCTATAACAAAGATTTGAGAGCTATGGCAGAAGGCAAGATTTTGTGTTTGGTGATTTGTGGTCAGTTTCTAACATAAAGCATGCAAAAATGTGTTAAATCTGCAGACTGAAACATTCATCCAGACCAAACAATTCTGTCCGCTCTGACTGTATTAGATTCAGCTAAATTAGTGTCATTTAACCATAATATCGGGGCCAGATCATTAAAATTTGTTGAAAAGCAAGGTTCGATTCATGATGCTGCCTCTAGCATGGCCATTAACACTCTAATATGTATTTAACTAGGGCAACATCTTATTTCAGCTTTAATTGTAACTTCATTATAAAAGGAATCACCAACAGATTAGTGTTTCCCCACCTCAAAAATCCCAATTGAACTAACCCCTGTTTATGTGTAAAGTTGCCTACATGATTAGTCCAGCAGAGAGAGAATAAACATAAACATTCATATCACTCTTAAATATTCAAATTGATTGCGTTTTTTTTTTAAGCCGTTGAATTTTAATCAGGCATTGATGTTGGTGGGACAGTGAGCAACACTTCCCGCACGAGAATCTCGTTGCCGTGAATGTGTTTGCGCATGCGCACAACTCTCTCTCTTTCGTTGGAAGGGAATGACTGGCGTTTTGGACGCTCTCTGCTCCAGCATCGCAACATTTAAAGGCGAATTCTCAGAGTCCAGCACAGTTTAGTTGGTGGATTCAAGTTTGGAAGAAGATTTGAAGATTCGAGCTGAAGTTTTCTGAAACCGTCGAACAGAGCGTTTGGGTGTGGAATTTTTTAGCTTTTGAATGTGCGTACCACATGCTCATTGAAGACCGAGAGAATAGCATAACGGCCTGGCCAAAGTTCTTCCTTCAGATCAGAACATATGTTTAGTTTTTGCGAACAATGTACCATGGCTTGAGTTATATCCTTATGCGAATGCGTTGTTTGTAGTGTTTGTGAGTTTATTAGCGGTTTTTAACCGAGTCGGCCAACTCAGTAGTTCCGGTTAACTTTGTGTGCAGCTGCAAACTGAGTCATTCATCCAGACCAAAAAAATTCTGTCCGACCGATTGTTTTAGATTCCGCGAGATTAGTGGCGTTTAACCCTGATATCGGGGGCCAGATCACTAAAATGTTGTTTATAAGCACGCTTGGTCACTTTTACAACGTTTTCAATTAACTCGTACTCGAACGCATTTTTCGTCCGTCCGCGCGGTTTTTCGGTCATTTTCCTACTATGCATTGTTAGACGGACATCTTTTAACGTTGCGCTACGTCTCGTGTTGTTGCGTCTCTTTTCTATAGACGGCGTGTCGAGTCAAAAGATCATGAACTTTTGAAAACGCATTTCGAGACACGTGTTCGATGCGTGGTGCTGCGTCTAGCAGGGCCCTTAACACTCTTCATGTATTTAAACTAGGGCAACGTGCTATTTCAGCTTTTACTGTAACTTTAATATAGTGGAACTTCGTGGTCTCGCTAATATGTTGAATTTGGTGTGTATATTTGAAAACGGCTCCAGACTGCTAGATATTTTGTAAACGGCAAATGTTTTTTCAACATTTTCTGTCTCCAATACAGTAAACTACAAATATGTAAAAACTCCAAACATATGTTAGGCGTTGCTTTAAAGGTGCCTTATTTTTTGTTACAAACACGATCCAGTTGATCATTGATAGAGATGAGGTAACATTATTTTTTAAGGAATTTTGGCATGTAATGGTTGAATGACACATACAAGTAACACGTTTCAAAAATAATATTTTATTATTATTTTGCAACATGGCCAAACCATGTTTTTTAATGTACCTTAACATACCATTGTACATGCATATAGTAACCGGAGTACCATGGTATTACCATCTCTGTACCATGGTACCACCACTTTTTATTATTATATATTTTTTGGTAATATAATTATTTTTTTCCTTTTCCCAGAGTCCTTGGACAATAACTCATCATGGCTGATCTTGACACTGATTTCACCAGTGGTGATGCTGGGGCTTCATTAACCTTCCCCATGCAGTGCAGTGCTCTGCGCAAGAATGGCTTTGTAGTGCTGAAGGGACGTGCATGCAAGATTGTGGAGATGTCAACTTCCAAGACTGGCAAGCATGGACATGCCAAGGTGTCATATTTATAAACTTGCTACCAAGGACATATAATGAAATGTCAGAATTTATAATGCACTGCATGATGTTGGAACTGTAAATTTTTAAATGCAGAGGCTACATTTTCTTTTTCAGGTTCACATGGTTGGAATTGACATTTTTACTGGAAAGAAGAATGAAGACATCTGCCCCTCCACCCACAACATGGATGTTCCTAACATCAAGAGACTTGACTATCAAGTAAGTTCTACCTAAAATCATCTTTAGACCTTATTTATAAAAGTGATATCATGTTTTATCACATGTGCAGGAGTCCAGTGTAGCTTTTACCATATTGTATCCATTATTAATGAGTTTGAATAGCTTGCTCAACCCATCTCTAAGCCCTTTCAACAAGATTTAAATATATTAATTGAATTTCTGATATTGTACCTGATTTGAGTGATGTCTTGTGATTTCTTTGTATCTGATTTAAAGTAGATAAAATCTGGCTGTACTGTAGTTTTTTTTTGTTTTACTACATTATTTTAATAGCTTTTTTTATAGTTTGATTTGCAATTTGAATTTAGAAATGTTTAAGTTTTTTGTTTTTGTTATTTCTTCCTTTTTCTCCCCAATTTGGAATTCACAGTGCGCTTTAAGTCCTCATGGTCGCGTAGTGACTCAATCCCGGTGCCGGGTGATGAATTTCAGTTGCCTCTGAGACTGTCAATCGTGCATCTTATCACGTGGCTTGTTGAGCACATTACCACATATTGCGTGTGGAGGCCCACGCCATTCTCCGACATTCACTCACAACTTATCACATACCCCACCAAGAGCGAGAACCACACATTATAGCAACAACGAGGATGTTACCCCATGTGACTCTACCCTCCCTAACAACCGGCAAATTTGGTTGCTTAGGAGACCTGGCTGGAGTCACTTAGCATGTACTGGGTTCGAACTTGTGACTCCAGGGGTGGTAGCCGGCATCAAGACTCGCTGAGCTACCCAGGCCCCAAGTTTTTTATTTTTTTTTATCAATTAATGTAAATTAAATGCAAAATCCCTAAAGCAAGAATATTCACCGATCCCTCAGCCAGGGGGTTAATGATGTAATCAGAAAATCTGATATATATCAGAATTTCTGATTACATCTTTAACCCCATTTGAGATATATATATATATATATATTATTTTATAAAAATATCATTAACATTTCTTGCATATCGCCCAGCCATAGGAGGGAACAAAACTAATTTATTGGGTGCTGGGATGAAAGGTAAGTAAAGCCGCAACAACCCACAATAAGTGATGTATTTGCCTGGACAACAAAATACCCTTGCTTTAGCCCATTATTGAGAGAATGCACGAATGAAGTAGTTTCGTTGCCAAAGAGATGTTGCCCTTCACAACTGTTGAAAAGCCTTCTTTAACACATTTCTATTACACTTTCATTTTGTTTAATTTGTACACTTGTTTCATTTGAATTTTTAGTTAAAATTAATAAAACATTTAAATAAATACAAAAAAAAAGTTTGAATTCAAGCTGCCTTGCTTTATTGTAGGCTATTGCTTAACAAAAATGACCCCATAGTAACACTTAGTGTCAAACCAGATGTAATACTGGTGTTAGTCGATTTGAATGTGAAAAATTACGATATTGTGGCAAGTCTGCTGTAATTTCTGTATGTTGGTAATGTTTGCCAGCGTTCATATAAATGCTTTACAAATCCAGGGTTGTATTGCTTTGCGGCATTAGGCCACAGACCATCAATGGTTCAGGAGGTGATTCTTGACAGTGTTTATGTAAGGGCTTGGTATTGATGCACATTTCCAGAACTGATTCAGATCTCAATTTGATATCGATTGATATGGGTACATGTGTTACAATCTCCATTTTGATTACATATGAAAAATTCTGTCTCAGATAATGCTCATTATAAAGGGACCTTCTTGGTATAGTTTGAAAATTTTAATTAGGAGTCAAGCCCTGAAAGGGTGAAGACCCCTGTTATAAACGTTAGTGTTCTTATTCTGTTCTTTTTTTTTTTTTTGCCATCGGAGTCTGCCAGTCCATAGAAACATTTGCAGGAAAGTTATGAATTTTTGCACACAGCTAAAGGACAGTCTGAACTGATACCACTGCAAATTTGGAGTCTGTAACTCAAACCTTTTAGCGGCACCAACAGGTCGAAATGTCACTCATGTTTACGCTAATAACTTTTTAACTAATTTTCTAGAGACAAAAGTATTTTTTTCTGCTGATTCCTGAGCTCACGCTGAGTCAAATGCATACCGTGGACTCCACCAAAATTGTTTTAAGTAATCGTGAGAGAGCAAAGCAATTTGGCACTTTTTTCAGTGTTTTAAATAATTCCTGACGAATGGCTTCTCGAAGTTGACTGTGAGCACGCCAAAATGCACTTCTTGCTGTATCACTTTGACGGCTTGTGACAACTTGGTATGTGTCATCACCATGCGTTGAGGTCACCTGCAGCGTTTTGCCACACTGAACCTTACTGGTCAGGATTCGAACTCTTGAACGCTTTGGCCAAAGATTATATAATTGGTCTCTTTAGATTCAGTGAAACATTCAGAGTCAAGTGGTGCAAGTGTTGTGTTTTTTTGAGCTTAACTTTAAGTGGCATTGGTCTATTTTCACAGGACTGGTCTTGTTATATTTGGGGGGACTTGCCAAGTGCAATGATACTATATTTGCTATGGTTCTCCTCATGGCCTGTTGCCACTTCAAAAATAGTTCCGAAACTACTTTAGTGAATTGCTTCAAAGCTGTTCTTCCGATCCGAAAGAAACAATCATTAGTACATTTCTTAATTTTAAAGAAAACATGGCAAAAGTTTGCTTGTGAATGCCAAAAACAGGCCAATTAATTTTTAAAGTGGAGTCTGTTTTTTTTAATAAATTGATAACTTCAGTGAAATTAGATATTTTCACCATACTTGACACTTATATAAGGGTTCAACCTGAGAATACACAGAAAAGTTGCAGGCTTTGGCCATTTGGTGGTGCTATAACGGAATATGAAAGTGGATCTAAATATATAAACATTGGTCTGATTAATTTCAAAATGAGCATGCAGTGTCTTTTGCATTCAGTGTCTTTGTGGGAGTTGCCATCATTGATCATGAGGACAGTTACATATATTGAAAAACATGGCAGCCATTGGCCAATCATCAACAAATTTGACATTGAGTTTACCAAAATGGACTTAAGGCTGTATGTTTGCATTTTTGTGAGACAATGCAGAGAACAACAATACCATGGTTGGCCATGATTTGATTTTATGTAAATGTTTTGTTGTTGCTATAACTCTTATAACATTTGTCCAATCAACATGAAATTAAAATCTGCTGATTATTTGCAGACCATGCCTGAAAATATTAGCAAATATTATTAGGTTTTTGATGTTTAGAATTGTTTCACAAACAAATTTGAAAGTACCAAATTTATTTAAAAAAAAAAAATACCAAAGTGGAAATAAGGATGTCCTGTTGTAAACAATGGCTAAATTTGCTTGCTTGAAATATTTCAATCAATCGGACCAATTTTCAATTATGTTTGTGTCATGGAAATAATAAAATATTTTGTTTAAATTATGTATTGAAACCAGCATCATGGTCACAAAATTAAAAAATAGAAGAGACAAAAGCAATTGTGTTCAAAGGCAAAAACATTAGCTGTAGTAAAACAAGAACACTTATAAGCTAATAATTACAGAATCAAAAGAAATATTTGGAAAAAAAAGTTCTGTATTGTCTAAATTTGCTCAGTGTTGCACTTAACACCCTCTGCACAACCTTGAGTAAATGTGCTTTATCAATGTACTAACAGCCAAAAGAGCAAGCACGTCTGTTCTGCCGATGATAGAGCTGTTAATGTACAACTAGTACATTCAAATAGAACAGTAGTGTATCTTGAGAAACATGGCCATAGATGTTTGTTTTTTTATCTGTTAACTCCTACAGCATTCATCAGAATTCTAACTTGAAATGTGTCAATGCTTTTGCTGCTCATGCTGCCGATAATTGGCTTGACCTTGGCGTTGGCTGCTTGCAGCTATATTTTTACAAATTATATTTTGTCATTCACATTTTAGCTTTTGAGAAATTTTCAAATTCAGTCTTCCATCAATGTATTGAAATTGCATATTATGTTGCATATCTATTGCATATATCGAATGTTCAAACGAAGATCACGATGCTTCTAAAAATCGATATTTTTATCCAGCCCTAGTTTATGTAAAAATGTTAATGGTTAGTCAGCTTTTTGGTTTTGCTTTCAGTGCATTATTTTTTTTTCCTTCAAACTACTCCAGGCGCTCATTATAAATGGAATGCATTCCAAAAGCTCCTGTCCTCTTGTGAGCCTTCCAGAGTGCATGTACATCTCAGTCAGTGGTTATGCTTGGCTATAGAGCTACATGGGCCAGGGAATTACTAAACTACATTTGTCTTTTTTTTTATTATTAATATGCTTTTTTTTTTGTCTTCCCTTTGGCACAGTTGGTTGGCATTACAGATGGCTACCTTTCCCTCTTGAAGGACAATGGAGATTTGCGTGAGGACCTTAAACTGCCTGAAGGGGAGCTGGGAAAAGAAATTGAGAGCAAATTTGAATCTGGAGATGAATTTTTGGTCTGTGGCAATTCTTTGCAAATTCTCATGATATTGTATTGTCATATGCCTTTTAAATTAGGTTTTATATTTGATAAATGTTCTTTTTTTTTGTTTTCTCAATTTAGTTTGGTTCTCATTTGTCACTTATATTATATATGTATAAACAAAATATATTCATCAGGGCTCCCAGAGTCATGGAAAATTACAGAATTTAAAAACTGATTTCCAAGCCTGGAAATGGAAATCAATAAAACCCTAAGAAGTAATTGACATTTCTAGAGTGAATATAACTAGAAAAAATTATGCACTGCCATATAAAATATTTAATCGGCTTTTTGTGAGGGCAATATAAAAGATGAAATATAATTTTGTAAATCTCTATCCAGTAATCACAAATGGCTGGGAAATTAACAAAAGTCAAGGAAATTATCAATTTGAAAAAGGCTCATAGTTGTGATTTTGTTCTGATGTTTGATTTCTTTCACTCTTTTAGGTCTCTGTGTTGTCTGCTATGGGCGAGGAGTGTCCAATTGCCGTCAAATCCATGAGTTCATAATGAACAGAAGCTGACTGGCTGGTTGAGTGAGGGCCTCTACCACAAATATCATATTAGCTCTAAAAGTCACCAAAGCCACAGCCTTCACAAACCACCCAGAATTGGTTCTGTTAATCAATATTAAGATGCTGGACCTTTTGACCTGTCTGGTAAGGTGCAGTCTGATCAGGATATTTCCAAATCACTGAGGTTTCCTGCACGTTTGTTGTTTAATGTTTTCCCTCATCCATTCCTTTTGTCATTATACAGACAAGCTTCTATCATTCATCATTTAAAAAAATAGTTTATAGTAATAGTTTTTTTTTTTTTTTAAATGCTCTACATATTGCAGTAACCTTCAGTGATTTTTATTAATGCCATTGGGCCTTAAACTGTTGCAAATCAGGCAACAGCTTTAGAAGATTACCTCTATGAATGACACTGACTAGTTTGCTGGGATTTGGTACATCTACATTTGTGCCAAAGCCTGCATGTCTCAGGTAGGCTAGGATTTATCAGAATGTTGCTTTGACAGGTTGCCACTTGGCCAACAACCAGCAATCCTAAGGCAGAAAGTTGTCCTTTTTTTGTTGACTATCATTGACTATAACAACTTGCATCACGACCAAATGACCACATACAATATAACATCAGAACCATGCATTTTATTTGACATGTAGCTAAACATGTTTTGTTTAAGTTTGAAAGTAATGTTTATGTAGTTTTAGACCACCTGACTTCCATATTTTCTTCTATGTAAGTTTACAGCATTTCATATGTTCCTATGTAATTAACCTTTATTTTGATAGCAATTAAGAACTGTTTACGCAGCAAATAAAAAAACACTTTGTTACATCTTTAAAGCAGAAAGGGAAGGCTTTGAGTTTTGCACTGGTTAATCAGCTGTGATGCAGGACTAATGGATGTCCTCTGTAACAAATGCAGTGTTTGTGTTTACAGGAGCTTTGCTATAAAACAAATGACATTTTAAGATGCAGGCATTAGCTTGTTAGAGCTTCAATACATTTGTAATTCACATTCTGTAGGATCTTTTATGCACCTGACTTTTCAGTTGTATAAAGGTTTTTTTTTTTCCTAGGGCACTCCCTTGCATTTGGTTCAAAACTTTTTTTTTTTTTGTAGCATTTTTATTTACCCTGATTTTTATTTTTTTTTTCTCCAATCTAGATGATGAGGAACATTTATCTTTGCATTTTGGTTCCTCTGTTTGTTTTCAAAATTAAATTTTTCTTTTGATAAATTTGTTTACCGTAAACTGGATTCGCAAATTAAAAGGCACTTGGTGGGGCAGAAAGTTTTTCCTAGAGGTATTTTCAGCTGTGTTGGGTTTCCGTTTTATTTGTTGTCTTAGTGTGTTCCCAGATTCAAAAGACCAATTTTTGTTTTTAGAAATGTAGTTCATATATATAAAAAGAAATCTGATCTGGGAGCTCAAAAATGGAAAGTATTACATGACTGTACAGTATTGAAAATCATACACATTGGCATCTGAAAATTGAGTCTCTCAGGTTTCCACTGTTCGATTTGTTTTGCTGTGTCGTAATGAGCCTAACTTTGCCTGTAAAATACCTCTCTTTATCTGCAAAACTTAACAGATGATGGAAGAGCTGTATGAATCTAAATTAAGTAGCTTGGCTATTGTACAACCAGTTCAATCTTTAAGAAGGTGTGCTTAATCACGCAAGGAGTAGAAATGATAGTGTTCAGTGTTTTTCATATAGTTGAATGATTATTGTTGGAAACCACAGATGGGATAAGAGGTGAACAATTACAATAAACATAAAAAAAAAAAAAAGAGCTTTTGTGTTTTTCAACCTGTTTACAATTTATAATATGCCTGTGCAGACACAATTTGTTTATAATGACTGGTCCAAAAAGGACATCAAACATTTGTTTTAAACAGTCATCTATTAATCAAGGCAGCCATGCAAGCACATTCTCTTCTAATCTCGTGATTTAAAGTAGACAAAAACCTGCTCAATGCTTTTCATACTGATCTGGCCTTTTTTATTTTGCATCTCAAACAGTTTATGCTTGGAGACAGGTTTGCAAACGCTATTCCATTATATTGTCTATCCATTTAATTTTTCTTCATTTTAATTCTTGATTATCCTTATTAGTACCAATTGGTGGGATAACAAGCACACAGAGCAAAGACTGAGAAAGAATGTCAATAAACTATAGCATCAACATCCATTTTCTAAAACCCTTCCTGCAGAATGTTATCCAGATGTTCATGTAGATTTTTTTTTTCTTTGGATTTCCACGGTTCCTCTAAGTATGAAGGTATCAGGTAACATGAAAAAAAGAGGGGGGCAAAAAAGACCCATGCAGCACTGCCCATTGCTTTCCTGTTTTTCCTGAAATAAAAATTACAAAGATTTTGTTGCTTTAATTTTTACATTTGGTAAGGCTTAGCAGTTTGATCTGAACAAAGAGTAAAATAAACACAAACCATGTTAATAGGCCTATGGATTGTGGCAATGGTTAAACAATTTTTGAAATTACGACTGAATTGGTCATTTTATATCAGCTTAACTAGAAAACATTTGTTAAACAAATGTATCAGTTTATTAAACCTTGTTTACTTAAAAAGGTATGCCACATGAATAAGATTTAACAACTAATAGCATGATGTTTCAAATATGGCTCAAAGGAAAATAATGATGAGGTTGGTCATTAAACAGTCATTGAGCAGATCAAGCAATACTTCAGCTATGTGCATTCACATACATAAGGGAAATTATATGGGTTAAACAAGATTGGACTTCACCAGAGGGAACACTAATCAAACTAATGGTGACTTTACACGAAACAACTAATTACAATAAAACATCAATAATACGAAAAAAGAGCTAAAATCTCTATGAATTCTTAATAACAAAAGATGAAATGTCCCGAGAACATTTTGACCAAGTAAGCATGCTTAAATCATTCAAGCACACGGGCATATGGGTGTTTCTCACAACATCAGTTCTGTACTTGATAGTTTGAGTTAGTAGTAGTACTTAAAATCTTAATTTTGTGAATTTTTAAGACGAGATGTTCAAGGAACAAACAATCTTTTATTTGATGTATCTCTCTAAATTCACCTTATAATTCATATTTTGTGTTGTATACATTTTAGCTACACTCAGTAATTGTTTCCTAATTAAAAAGGTTTTACTCCTAAAGAAATTAATTATAATTTTGAAAAATATGTATAAATGAATGACCAATGATGAGACGAAGAATCCAGTTATATCAGTAACATTATAAAAACGTTTTATTCTACATACAAAGGGTCTCCTCATGGGGACTGCCATGTTGGAATCAAGCAATAAGTCATATACCACTTGCTTAATCTCAGAAACCAACCTGTTATTGGACACATTCTCCCTATGGATTAAATTAATCATAGCTGACTATGAATAGTAAATTTCTACAATGGCATCTGTAACTAAAATCTATTGATTTTGAATGATTCTGCATCCAAGCAGTTAATTGTCACTGTAAGACCAAGATGGCATCCACTTAAAGTTGAGTGCACCTTTAATGCAAATTAAATAAAATTAAATTTTTATTTGAAATTCGTTAAAAACGTAATTTCCACCATTTTATATATATATATATATATATATATATATATATATATATATATATATATATATATATATATTAAAGAGTGTGAAAAGTGTGAAAAATTATTTAACAAGAACTTCACTTTCTAGAAATCTACAGTGCTTAAAGTGCATGAGCGAAATTAAGAAACACCTTTCTATTTTGAGCACATTCATCTCACAATAAACTATGCAGTGATGTAATATTAGGCTATTGCGATTCCCCTTTTTTCTGATTTCCCTTCAAGGTTGTGACCTTGTGTAAATTGTCATGTAAACAATTAGCTTCATGCCAAGCTAAAAATCTATTTATCCTGCACGTGCATGTTTATAAAATACTTTAGCCACTAGATGTCAGTACAGCACAGTATAACGATCTCCTCAGACCAGCTCAAACCTCCTTTTGATCATTAGAAAAACTGAGATGTTTAAGTTATCTGGCTTTTTTTTTTTAACTGTTAACTTTCCCCTTTTTACATATGTGGCTTCTTACTAACAGAAGTCTTTTCATTTCCAAGTGATTCATATAAAATGTGTCCTTCCCCAGTGGTGTTCTTCACATTTCTGAGTAGGTTTGTGAAAAGCAGTGCTCTGATTATATTTCTCAACTCTGGAATCAGAACATAGATACTAGAGTCCAGAATAAGATGCAGATGTAGATGCCTTTGAGTCCATCTGGTCTTATATGTAGGCTGCATTTGTGTGTCTGTGGAACAAAAAACATTCCACCACATCCATTACTGATCCATTTAATTATACACAAATCCAGGGGTGATTCTTGTTGGTCCTTACATGTACCACTGCACATTGCTTCCATGCTGTGTCTTTTATTCATTTGGATGAATAAAAATGAAAACAAACCTCAATTATAATAACTTGAGATGTGACTGTTTTGTATTCATTTCACCAGTGGCTTCAGATCTAAGGAGCCTGTACTATACTGAATGTAAACTGTCTGCTCTAGATAGACTGAAATTATTAAGATGTTTACAATAGGCTCAGTAGTCCCACATTCCCTACGTTGTTACCTCTTGCAACAATAGTGCCATTATGACTGACACCAGTGCTAAGTTAATGATATTTCAATTTTTGAAATTGCTGATCTAAATTACAAGAGGTTTTGTGTGTGTTTTAATAAGTTGGATTTAACCTTTTGTTTGTATCCTTCTATTTTTGTATTTATTATTTAGTTATGAAGTTATAATTTAGTTTTCATTTCTAAGTTGTTCTGTCAGTTCAGTTTAATTTGCAGTTATAGTTTAGGTATAGTTTTTTTAGTTTCAGTTTAGTTTTTAGTATTTTAGGGCTGCCAAAGTTAATGCGTTTATTGATATAATTTAAATATGTTTTACACCATTACATTTCTCAGGATAGCCATGCTATCGCTGTCAAGTGGTATTTTCATGTTTAATGACTGCAGGTTGTAAATGTTTCAAATTTTGTAATATACTGATTAAATAAATAATAATTTAAAAAAAAAACATTAATTCGTGGTCATTTTAATTTAGTTGAGTTTAGTTTGAGTTTTGTAGTTTTGACATCTTTCAAATATATTTAGATTAGTTTCAGTTTTTGCAATTATGTTTGTTAAAACAAATGATATAAAAAATGGTTTGAGTTTTATTTATGTTTCTTAACACTGCTTTGACCCTGCTATAAAGAAGCCACCTGCCATATTTTGAGTTGTGGTTGGATTGACCTCTGACCCATGATTTAAACTGCAGTCATTCTGATGAGAGATGTTCTTGTTCCTGCAAAACAAAACACCACAGAAAGACTGATAAAAGCTAAAGACTTCCAGCAATGAAAAATGCCCAGTTCATCTGTAACGGTATTTGCCTCTCCAAGGGTTACTCAAGAATGAGTCATACTGCTCTTGTGTAGTCAGAGTTAATGCATACCAGGCCCTCATCACCTGACCCTGATCCCAGATCAGAGCTAGCCACACAGCAGTCTACCACTGCTACACATTTGGGATGAGTCCCAGTCCAGAGAACATTAGAGTCATGCTTATGTCCAGAACCCAAATTGAACATCTCTTTCTGTGTTAAACTGGGATACATATAAAAGTAAAACATTTTATGTCAGCTGGGGTGGAGAGATTCTGAGACGCTGCACATTTAAATGTACATAAATGTAATTTTTCCTTGATACTGGGTGTTCTAGATGGTTGCTATAGACGGTTCTGGGTGGTTACTATGTGATTACTTACAGAAATCAAAAGATCCCACCCCTAAAGTCTATGATATTCTGGGTCCAGTTGCACGAAATCTCTTAAACTAAGAAAACCTATATTTCTAATGTTACACAAATTGTTAATAAGGATTTTTTTTAACTTAAGGGGTCTCTTGCTTCTGTCTGCTGGTCCCCAGATATGTGTGGGGCACTTCACAATCTTATAGTCCACCTGGACAGTTTTAAGTCAGATTGCTTAGAAGAGCAATAGCACAAACAACGTGGGACAAATTATACACTGAAGTTTAATGCTGAGGGTTAGGGGTTGTTCAAATCCCTATCCCTAAGTACTTTATGAACAGAAGTAATAGTGTTACAGGTGATATGTGATATAGAGCATGTGAAAGACACATAGGAAGAAAAAGAGAAGTTGAATAAGTGAAAGGGTAGTAAATGGTCATACTCTGTCAGTAAGTCCCTGCTTTACCTGTGATCTCCCATACAGCAGTGGGATCTTGTCTCTAAGCCTCGGCTTCCTGTGAAGTCATTACTCTTGATTTGAGTGGGGCCAAAAGAATCACAGCACACTGCTATATGAAAATGCCCTGTTTATTAAAATGTAATTTATAGGAGAATTAAACTCATATCCTGTACATTCCTATGGAATGGACACATTCAGTCATTCTCCTATAACTTGTCAGCGAGTCTGGAGTTCTCTTTGGAACAGGCACTGCTGATGGTCATGTAGTTGAATAAAAAAAATCCTTATTATTGGGAGACACTAGCTCTCAGATGAGGAATGTTTTCAAACAGATTCCAGAAAACTCCCCATCTTCAATATGAACAGAAAGTCCCGCAGCCTGCCCAAAACTCACGCTACTGGTTCAGCCAAGTTACTGTGTCTCTGCTGGTTGGTATGCTGAATCAAACGGCAATGTTTTGATGATGCCGCAGAGCCACAATGTTTCTACATTCAAGAAATTAAGTCATTACCCTTACTTAATTGAATCTGTGAAAGTTTTTGCAAGCAGTTTAATTTCTTTCATTCAGATTAAATCAGTTTCATTGAGCCAACACAATTTAGTCAATGTAATCAATGTACTATTGTAGGTTTAACTCAACTTATTTAGGTTCATCAAACTCAATTGAATAATGTTTAATTTAATACATTTTCTTACATTGGTACAATTTAATTTATTTTATTAATCATTAGTATATGCCAGGTGAGTAAGTGTAAGGACAGTTAAACTGTTGCATTCTCAGTTTGATAGCAACTGCTGAAGTGAAATTCCATCCTGAACCTAAGCACAAGCGCTATTCTTCAACACAATGTTAACTCCAAAAATTCCAGCCCATCAGACACTCCCTATAACAGTTTACCAATATATACCTATATACAGTGTTGGGTAAGTTACTCTAAAAAAAAGTAATTAATTACTAACTACTAATTACATCTTATACAGTGTAATTAAACTACTATACTATTTACTCTGTCTGAAAAGTACTAAAAAGTTTCTAAAACCCTTATCAACCTCGACCAGATGATAAATACAAAGATAGACATGCAACTGTTAATTTAATTATTTCAAACGATTCATCAAATAAATTATTCATGAACTGGCCAAAGAATTTAAGGGGGCAGCGTTAAATTATGAATCATAAATTTTAGCATTTGATGTAAAATTTAGATTTTAAATTCACTATTGTTTTATATAGAATTGTTATTTAGTCTATACAGTATTTAATGCAATTACATCAGAAGTTACTGTAATTAAATTACTGAAAAATTAAGAGTAATTCCTTTTTACCTGGCTCTGAAATAATTGATGAGTGAATGTCTGTAAAGATGATGCTGAGATGTATGATTTGGGCCACCTCATAATAATTCATAAGAGGGTGAGACCTTAATTTATAACATCACATATTTTATGCTCTGAATAAGACTGCTCCTTTGAAATTTAGGAGCTTAATCAGTAAATTATGCACTAGTTATTGCAGTTGGCTGATTTATCATGTATTTAAAATGTAATCATGTAATCCATAAAAGTAACTATTCTGATTACACATACCTGTAATTCATACAACTGTAATTCAATTACAAATTCTTAACTTTTGTAATCTGATTATGTAATTCAGATTACATGTAATCCGTTAACTCTGAATATACAAGAAATGAGACTCAACCTCAAACCAGCATACAGTAAACCAGCATGAAAATTCATTCAGTTCTTGGCTATTTTTTTCAGTTGAGTGGAAGAAGTTTTGTGGTCTGTATAAGAGAAGAAAACAATGATGTCATTAGAAAACACCAAAACAGTTTAGATCTGTGTTTATCTGGAAGACATAATTTTCTGTTTAGAACAATAAACTTTACACAAATTACATCAATACCTTCTTTTATCTTATGTTGTCATTATTCATTTGATTATGGTGCTGCCATGATTGGGGACCTTCCATGAGTTCAGGATTGCCTCATGTCACATAATAACTTCAGTGTGTCAAGTGATCCCAGATGTTTTTGTTACACATTGAGTTGTTTTATTTTTTCTTTGGACAATCTTATCTGTCTGTTCTGGCCTTATTTTAGGGAGTTTTCTTCTGTTGTTGTTGTTTTTCCGCTGATCAGCCACATTTGCAGTGCTGTCATATTTCAGCCAATGACTCATGTAAAGCACACCATTTTACCCATTATTTTAAAATGACATTGAAAATGCCCACACGGATGAGACATCACTTGGTTGTACCATCACTTGGTACATACTGAACAACATTTTCTGCATATATTTTACAAAATGTTATCTAAATGTAGTTATTTTGTTGTATACCTGTGTAAATCTCTGTTTGCTGGACAGTAAAGTGGTACAATGAACACAGAAAATGGCAAATGTAGTTAAATGAGAAACAAGGTCAACACTAGTTTAGAAAAATGCTATTATGCTTGTTAATGTTATTAATGAAAGTTCTTATAAAACGTCTCCCAGCTTTTTATATTAGAGGGTCCCAGGTTTGGCTGAGAGATCCTGATTTTGAAAAGATTGACAAAACCTAGCCTAAACCCTTGCTTATTGGCATGACAGACACACTTTGGTATTGACCCTCACCTGTCTCTATTTCTTAGGGTCAACAGCAGTGGATGTACGGTCAAGCAGACTGTATCACAGTTTATCACAGAGAGGCTGTGTGGATAGATGCAGTATTAATAAAAAGCAGAAGCTGCTTTCATTTATTTGCTCCAGTTTCACTAAGGTGTTGTCATGTAATCCCTGCAGGTTGCCCACATGTTTCCTTGACTCACAACAGACATGACACTTCACTCACCCCCTCAGTAGGCTCCCTTTGAAGTACACTACCAGGAAGCATGATAGGTGAATCCCCAGATGATAAGCACAACAGCTAAAAGCAAGGTTGTTGTTTTTTATCTCTATTTTCCCCCCTCCCTACTTTCCTATTACGTTATTGAATCCATATTTGGGTGTGGAAGAGGAATGGCAAAATATCTATGGTGTAGCCTACCCTACAGAGGTATTCAGAGTGGACTGGAGTAGGCCAGAAAAAGTGCCAAAGTAGAGAGCATTTTAGAGATAAACTTAAGTTCAGAGAAGTGTTTTTTTTTTTTTTTTTTTACCATGATCAGGACCGCTCAAAAGAGGGCACCCTGTTGTAATCTGGCTGCATCATGTTGTAAAGAGATGGTTCATCAGGTTTAATTTCTCAAAGAGCAGTGACAGTTTTCCATCATAACAAGTGTTGCCTTGTGTTAGTAGTACATGGAACTATAGTGATTTTCATGAGTAAAGGGAGTTTACAACTAGACATGTCCCAGTATTTTCTGTGGATACCATGTTCCATTATAGAGACCGACACCTTTTGTTTTTTTTTAATGTTGCAGTTTTTAAATACAATTCTGTAAAACTGATTATTTGAGGATTATTATGAACTGATTATTATGTTTATTATGTTTACTCAACTGTTACTCAAAAGTCATCATCAAAAAAATCTATTTTTTAGCTTTCACAAAATTATAAAAAAAATCACATATTTCAGAATTTTTTTTCTATAAAAATAATCGCAATAAACATAACCAAGGGAGTTATGTTTGACTTTATTCGTTTCAGCAACTGTAACTCAAAACACATGGTAAAAACTATATATAACATTGCATAATTTTTATCATACAGTTGTATATTATTTTCCATTAAAATTTTGCTTTTATTTTTGGTGGAAAACCAAGTGAGTTGCTTTCAGATTTTGACGACATCTTCACACCTCCGGAAAAGTAGGTTACTACATGAATCACATGTGTGATTAAACCACAGATGGCTGCGATTTAAGTAAATATTTATGTAGTTTATATGTGCTGCTTGTTTCAAGAAGAATGAGCAATCTGCTTTCTGTCATCTACTACACACAAGAGCGCACATGATGCTCATGATGAGGTGTTTTCAATCAATGAGCCGCTGGCTTCACACATTCACTTTAAGGTGCACAGCACATACAAACTTTATTCATCTCATTAAACCACAGCCTTTTGTGGTTTAATAAAAACACTAGGACATATTGTGATTTTAATCAGTTTGGTATCAGAATATTTTTACAAGTACAAGTGCGAGTATAAGTATATGAGCGCAGTAACAGACTCAATTCAAATACAGGTAAATCTCAATCAGCTCCCTAGTTCAGTAGTCAGGGCACTGATCAGGCATTTTAAGGGCTGTCTCAATTGCTAATTCGTTTCAGGGCACTGAAACATTTGCTCTCTAAAAAAATCCCACAATGCACCGTTGGAACCATGGAGTATCATTGCTCACTATGTTCCCTTTACTGGAAACGTTGTCATGTCTTCTGAAGTCTCTCAAGTCATTAGAAGATGAGCACAAGTGTAAAACTACTAAGTCAAAGTCTTATTTTCTCTTTAAAAGAGATGTCTTTCATCCGTAATTACTTTTTAACAATCTTATATATTAAGAGTTGTTAAAAGTAGGTTTAAAATACACTCCTTTATATTTTATTATATATTTAATGTTATTTATCTTTCTTTACAACACTGTATTTTTGAATATCTTTAACGAAAATTAACGATATTTATAAAGCAATCAATACCAGCTGCTCTCGAGTGCGCAAGTTTGTTATCGTGTTGCAGGTAATTGAGTTACAAGTGAACCAATGTTCAGTGGATGAACACACTTGCCAGTGCCTGAATTCATGTTCATGATTCACTGATTCACTGATTCACTGATTCACGACATATGAAGCTAGGGAGCTGATTAAGACACACCCCTACTTACAGCACCAGATTTGTTGAAAGAAGTCTTCCAGGTTCAATACACGCTCAATTTTATTTATTGCATATTGTTAAGAGTTAGAGTAAGGAGCTAACTATATGAGTAAAATGTCAAAATATTTTGCTGATATTAAGCACTTACATAAATTATTCAGCTAAAATGTGTATTATTTGACCTGCAAAGTTGTCTAAATTGTCATTTTTGTGGTGGAACTACTGTTCTAGTTGAATGAAATGACTAAGTTCAGGCATGTAACTCTACATGGCGCAAGCTTATTATCTGTTAGCCAATCAGCTCACTCACATTTGATATGTCATGCCAGTCGTTTCGCATGGTGTAAGCTGAGAAGTGCTTTTTCATGCAATCGGATAGCCAATCAACTTGCGTACTCTTTTTGCCTAACATTTATATTTGCTAATTTTGCATTTAAGCTGGTTTTTACTGCACCGTGCTATGAGAGTTTTCTCTGAAAATGCTATTTGCTTCGGTGGTTACTGTTGGCTTTGTCTTCTATAGGCTTGCACAGTAAGGTCTGCTTTTGTCCATGACACATAGAAGCATGTCTTTAACAAAGTACTATAAGCCATTGCCAAATCAGACACTGGCACACATCGCTATCTTAGGTCATTATTTTAAATAAATCCACACATAGCTAGGCTAAGTCACTAGTTAAATAAGCCCTAAATTTCTGTGGGTGGTGCCAGTACATCATCAAAGTCATCGATGAATAGGTAAACACATAGCAGATAGCTTTTATTTAGATTTCTCTGGCTGTTTTTCATCGTCGGACATCATGAACATATACAGACCATAGGAAGAAGTAAAGTTCACGTTCTTCTGCCGATTTAAGACAATGGTCTCGCAAACTACCCAACCAGCTCCATGTAAACAAGGGAGTTACGACACCTCCCTTCTTGGTATCCTTGTGCGAACAAAGGGATTACAGGGTTTACCAGCTTTATGTTGTCATGACAACAAAGTTGAAATATTGGATGTAACTTTGCAGAGACAAGGTCAGTAGTATATATAATGTTTTATTCTTGTGGTTACACTTCCATTGTACTCTCATCTGATCTTGTACTTTTTTGCTTGCAATATGCTAAAATACAGTTTAACCCTCTTAATTCCTATTATGTCCACCAGTATGGCCCAGAATTTATCATTTGTAGCATCTATAATAAATGCAAGCTGAGATTTGTTTTTCTTTTAGATAGAACACCATATTGAACTACTATTCAAATAAGCATCACATTCGAGTGGTAATGTATCTTGGCCAATTTAAAATCCTCTTCCTTCTCTCTGCCTTCTGTGCAGGTGTATAAACAGCTGAGATGAGCAGAGCCTTATTTTTTCAGGATGTTCTGAACAGAATGATTTTATGGAGATCATAGAGGCTCAGACTGTCTCTTCAGCTGTACATTTAACTGTATGTAAAATAGCTCGGATCATCATAAATTCTAGTCCAGCTCCTTTTTAAATAACTCTCCAGGCATTTTCTGAGAAGTCATGGTCTTATGCAGAGTTTGTATGTCAGTATTCAACTGACTTACTCTCTGCTACTGATTAACATCCTCAGACTCCAGGATTTTTTACTCAGAATTCTTGGACTTTTCTCATCTCATTTTTGGATCATTGGTTACATTTTCCTTCATTTCTTCACTCTTTATCTATAATCAGAAACGTTCAACACTTTCTTTGTTTTAAGGAGGCATAATTCATAGCCTGTTTTTTAAATTGTCTTGTGTGTGAAATAACTATCTAATTTAGGAAATAATAGCTGTCTTCCAAAGGCAAAATAGTTTACCAAGAACTTTTTTTTGTGCACTTATTTCACATACTGTGTCTTTCAGAAGCCGTTGCATGTTTTCATAAGATGCCCTTCAAGCACATCTGGCTCTGTGTTTTCCAGCAAATCGAGAAGCTTGGCTTCAGGATAGAGAGAGAGAGAGCTAGAGATACACAGAGAGAAGGGGGTGATGGAAGTATGTCTGTATTAAAAACAGATGAGAGAGAATTTGTCTAATGGCTCAAAGGAGGCTTTGAGTGTCGGCTCGGGCATCATCACTGCAGTACCTCCCACCCCTGCACAATAAACTGACTCATTTAATGGTTTCACTCAACAGGTGTTCATTGTCCTCTGAGCAAATTAAGAACTTGCAGAGAGAAGTAAATATTATTACAACTGCATATCATGAACTTAAACCTTCTCTATTCTTGTTTGATACACCAATAACCATACGCAATAAGCTAAAATAAGTGGCATTTTTTGTCTGCTGGTCTTTTTATATCTGCAAATGTGAGTCAAATGATCTAAGTGGTCCTGGAGAGAGCTAAAATGATTTCCACAATTTCATCAAATGGTTATTTTATGTGTGGAGCCCTGTAGTTACTGTTATTTTTGTTTCTGAAAGACAGGCCTAAATTGCTGAGAGGCACCTGTGCTTCAAATATCACAGATTGATTTTGGTGTTAGTGACCATATCTATGACTAAGCCTGCATTAATAAACAAAATTCTACAGTTGCTGAAAGTAATCACCACGGAATGTTACTTTAAGCCGGTATAATTAAAACAAGACCAAGTCAAAGTGAAAACAATTCAGAAGCTCAACTGCTATGTTCAGTTGTCGATTGGGGTGGGGGAAATTATTAATTTCCTAAAAGTTTTAAAAATATTTTTAATAAATATTATGCATTTATAAGTCAAGAATATCAAGGAGTTTTCTCAGGGCTCCACCACATGACTTGGATAAAATGTGCCATTTCATAAAATGTCAAAGTAAATCAGTTGTTTTTAAAACTTCCCGCTCAGTCTTGAGGGTCTAAAGGTGTCCGCTCTATTTTGTTTTATGGTCAACAACGACTACCATCATGTTGGTTTCACCTGATGACTTTTTATAACATTACAAGATTATTCTACACTAGTCATGCCAACATTTCTTTTTTTCAGGAATTTCAGCTTTTAATGTGACTTTAAATTTTTTTTTATTGTCTCTGGACACCACATGATAGTTTTTTTTTACTTTAAGCCCCAGAAAAAAAATATCAATATGACTTTAAACTCAAAATAAAAAAGATGCCCCTCATAGAAGAGGTGTATTCAAGTAAATGGTTTGTGTGAATTAAAAGATTTTTAAATGTACTTTTAATTTAATCGATCAGGAAAAAAATAAACCTAACTTCATTGACCCTTTGGACACATGGCCATAATATGCACCTGTTACTTTCTGTTATTGTATTTGATGATGAATTTTGTGAAAAGAATCCATGTTAAGATCACAGAAAAAGTTTT
The DNA here is from genome assembly GCA_032164185.1 of Moxostoma hubbsi. Taxonomy (NCBI): domain Eukaryota; kingdom Metazoa; phylum Chordata; class Actinopteri; order Cypriniformes; family Catostomidae; genus Moxostoma; species Moxostoma hubbsi. The sequence goes on from JAVLUX010000009.1 coordinate 25,106,612, forward strand.
TTTGTCTAGATTGCTCACCCACTGTCACAGACACATTTTTTCTACTCCAATAACTGAACTATAAAAGAAAGTTTGGACTGTTTCTATGACGGATGCTTAAACAGTGGTGTAGAAAGTTGTTCTACACAAAAGTGTTTTTTGAGCAAAACCCTGAAAATTGGTTGAATTAAAAACATGTACATTTTGTAACTGTACATTCGTCAAAGCAATATCGTACCATACATTCTCTTCTTTTTAAAGAAAGACAAAATATTTTCTTGAACTGTTCTCTTGCCATTTATGAATTGCTGCGTGAAACGTTTGAAAACTTGCATTACCTTCAGTGGTGTAAGTTTCATGTGAACACTAGGAAGGACAAATCAACCCATCGCTAAACTCCGACATACCCGTTTGCCGGTGTTTTCAGAAATCTTTTCGCAGTGGAGAGATAGAGATCGAACGCACAAGTTTGCCAGATGCAACTAAAGTGTCACCCTGCCAGAATATTTCCAAACTGTACATGTGTCGATATCTAATTATAAGATTTTACCTAAAGAAATTTGGCAACTTCACACATGTCGAAATCATATTCTGACAGGCTAGTCGCCCTTATTTAAAGTCTGTTATTTATCAAATGTAGAAAATTTCATATTTTACTTGCATGATTAGTTCTAAGTAATACATGATGATAGTAGGTGATAGTAAGGGGGGATGGTGGTTTTACAAGGGGGATGCTTTTTGGTATTTCTTGCAACAAGGGGGGGTGGCATCACCTCTCATCCTCCCTCAACTCAAGCCCTGCCTGCGTCTGGAAGCTGCTTTGACATGAAGGACTCAGATTTGTACATTGAAGAATGGTAAGAGTTGTTGGCCCCTTTTTAGGTATAGTTTAACAAGGCAGCTCTCATCAAACACCCATGTGTAGCCTGTCTCTGAGACTTTATATTGGCAAGGCTGCGTATTTCTCCTTGAGAGATTTTTTTCTTTCAAATTTTGATGATTTTCATGTTTCCAGAATGATGGAGTGTATGAAAGAGACATGAAATCACTGATAGCATTAAACATTTCCTGTGAAAAACCATCAGAGAGCAAAAATAAATGTAGAAATAAATAAAAAGAGTGATTAAACATGGAATATTTAAACATTTTCTCAGATAAAACATCAAATCTATTTGAAGAGGGACCCACTTTAAACTATACCAGTAATTCTTACATTCGGCAATGAGATTACAGTTTTTCTCAGTCGCTTTGGTACATTTCTCGAATCATCCTTGACATTTGCAAAACAGTATGTGCATTTCTCAAAACAATTCGTACAAATAGCAAAAAACCATGGATTACCTGCAAATGCCAGTCTCTTGCTCAAAATCCTTAGTTCATCCCTCAAAAGTAAATATCTGTGTCAATGAACATGTCAGTGCCATCAGAATGACAAGTCCTTGTGTCATTGTGTACGGATAAGACATTCAAATTGCTTAGTCATGTTGTCAATATAACAGTGTACTCTGGAGGGATGTTCTGATGTAAACTATGGCTAAAGTTTTGATGACAATTATTGTAAATGGTAGGTTACACCTTAGTGTATGTGGGAGTTTGATTGCAAACTGGACAAGATTCACATTTACGCTTTTACTGTTTGTAATGTAATTTGTTGACAGACCATGTCATTGCGATACAGAAAGGAAAAGACAGCACTGCATAGCACAAAAAACAAAAAACAAAAGTAGAAATGTGAACATAGGACAATCTCCTTATGGAAAACTGTACAGGCATCTGCTGTGATGTCATCACACGCCGCATCCATGGCAGTCAGAAGGGTCATATGTGTATGTGGCTGGCGATCATGGACTTTCCATCTCCATGCTGAGAAAAATTCCTCAATGGGGTTAAGGAATGGGAAGTAGGGTGAGAGGAACTCCATCAGCATCCTGTTGTGGGACGCAAACCATTGCCTGATGATGTTGGAGCGATGGAAACTGACATTGTCCCAAACTATCACGTACTTTGGCAGGTCATCTCCAATCTGACCCCTTTCTTGTTCAGGGATGAGATCCCTGTAGAGAGTGTCTAAAAAGGTGACAAGAGGTATGTAACACAGATCAAGGTCACTGGCAAGGAAGAGGCGAGAAACCCGCTTGACATATAAATCATAGGTTTAATGGAAAACTCAAAATACAAACACATAAGATAACGGACATGTCCGTGAACGATCTCTCTCTCTCCCATCACCCTCCGCGAGTGGCCTTTATCCCTCTTGATGGCTTAATTAGCCTAATACGGGACCGGGCGTGCGTAATCACGCCCCGGTCCCGCCCTCCACCGTGCCACAAGGTATTGTATGTCCCATTAATGAGAATATGCATTAGCACACCATTCTCAGAGATAGCAGCACCCATGGTTATGTTCCCGCCCTGTTGGCCTGGCACATCAACTGTAGCTCTGTGGCCGATGATATTTCGATCACGCCTTCTGCGTTTCGTTAGGTTGAAGCCAGCCTCATCTATGTAGATGAAGCTGTGCGGTGGTTCACTTGCTTCCAGTTCCATTATACGCTATATCCAGAATACACAAAATGATTTTTATGAATTACATGCATTTTCATTTTGGGCAAGATACAGTTACATCAAATGTATACAGCACATATTGCATCTTCTTTTCTACAGCCCTATGCCACCCCTGTGAAGTTGTCTTGCAGTCCTATGTGGAAAAAATATAGTAATGCAAAACAAAATTGAGTTAGATAAAATGTCACTGTTTACATGTAAATTATATTTACTGTATATTGTAAAATGCAAGTGGAAAACTGTAATATTGTATGAAGCATTACAGAAAGTATACAATATTACAGTACAGTGCCTATTGTTAGATTACATACCTGTTCTGTCTATGAAAAAAGTCTAAATGATTGAGGACACAGTTGTTCTCCCAACATTTGGCTGCACCCTTTGACCAGCCTCGGCCATTGTAAGCCCATGACTGGGAACGTGGTCTACAAGTGTGGCTCTTATCACATCAGGAACGCGCATATGTCCTTGGCCTCTTCTGCCTCTTCCTCTGTTTTGCCTCCAAACTGCTCCGCCACGCAGCCTCACTCCTCTTCCTCTTCTTCTTCTCTCTGGCTGTTGACCCTGTCCAATTCCTTGTCCTTCCATTTTCAGACATTGTAACATTGCTCTGGCTATATATATACTTGCCAGTTGATGGTTCATGAGATTAGAGAAAGTCAAGATTCACCTGGGAGCAATTTACCAATTCAGGACAGATTTAGAAAAAAAGTCTAATGGAAATGTATAGAAATATGATTGACATATTATGACAACTTGTTCAACCATTTTGCATGTAAAGACTTGTGCTACGAACTAATGCCTAAATGTTGTGGGGGGTGAGACTATTCAACAGAGACCCATTATAATAAATTTTGATCAACATGTCATAAGCAATTGATAATGTAGGAAACAGCAGAGAATTGTACATAATCATTTGCATGGATGTACCAAAGCATTTGCAACTTGTTCAAAGAAATGAGAAACTGCTTTTTTGATATGCACAAGTGACACAGTGATGTGAAGATTGAACAGGTAGTTTTGAGAAATGTACCAAAGCGACTGAGAAATACTGTAAATTGAGGTGAGGAATAGCTTGTAGCCTCTTATATAAGACTGCTTAAGTATGGTATGCAAGTATGGTATGCTCTACTTCAACCAGTTTGGACTGCTTTATGGACTCTGTTTGGACTCTTCTGAATGAATGCTCCTCATGGAGGCAAAATCAACTGCACATGTTAAGCTGTGTGCTTGTTTGAAGATCCGAGTCAAGCAAAGTTAAGAAAATAATTCAGCTCCGGAATACAGTACACCCAGGTTGAAGGCCATTGCTGTTAAGGGAGTGGTTGATGATCTTGCTTGCAACAGCAGGACCTTGACAGAACGTCATCACTTCAGGCCGGGAAGCACCATGGTTACAGATTATCAGATATGTTGTTTATGATTATGAATAAAACAGAATGTCCCATTTACATAAAACAGTTAAGCTACACAGTGTGGCACTTTTTCCACCTTATTCAAGATCAAAGAGTCAGGTTGCACTGACACAACAGACTGATCGCACTGTGAATCTGGCTTCATTAGGTTGAAAATTAGTGGAGTGAAAATATAATTTTAGAGTGAAAATGCAACCTCTGAATCACGTTCACCTTTAAACATACGTATTTCTTCCCTGTCTGCTGCAAGGAATTCTATAATGCAGATCTGACATTGCATTTATGGCTCAGGTGATTGGCTCACATGTGCCATTGAGATGAATGGGAATGGGAATGCTAATAGTTATGTCTTTCCAGGTTCTGTATTTCATACCTTCTTGCTATTAATTACGTCTCATATTTTAATAAAGGTTTAATATACACCAAGTAGAACATAAGCATTACACTCTCATACAGTTTCTATCCGCTTGTTGAGCCCGCAGAAAGGACCAGTTTAGACCAACATTAATGTTCTGAAAGACAAAGCTCTAATTTTGTGAGTTCATCAAGCGCAGCTATAAATGTTTTTGAGAGCGCTTTCTATGTACAGCGAAATACGCAAGTAGCCATGGGTGGGAGTTTATGCTCTATCTGTTGGTGTATTGTATAGTAATGAAGTGGTGCAAAGTGCAATTTACTATTTTCCTAAAATTTACTAATTCCAAATACTGACGAGAACCATGGGTAAAAAAGGAGCGTGTCACTGTCTTAGAAATATGCCTGACATTCAACAAGGATGTAGTTAATGCACAAAAGAACATAAGTCCATTTTTCTATTCTTCTAATTCATTGCATACAGCCCAATACCAAATCTTCATGGCCATGTCCATTGACTTTGCGTGTATGACTTATGGCATAGCGCTGCTCTTAGCACTAATGCTCCAAAAATAGGGCTGGCAATGTGAGTTTAACACCTCCTCAGATATTCATTTATGCATTTTGTCATGTACGTATACTTAGACAGATGAAGACTGTAGCTCAACAATGCAAAAACCCACTGTAGCTTGATAATAACTGTGCATGTAAGCAAACTGTGAGTGTTCTATAGATGTATAAGAGATCAATCATTCCCATGACTTGGTCAAAATGTTGGATGAAACTGTTGTGTGCCTGCCTTATTGACTCTAATAATTTACACCATCAAGTATTAACAAATGTCTTTTTACAGATTTACCTGTTTTGGTGTGCCTGGCAGGGACGGTGCTAGGGGGTAGCCAGGGGTGGCCATGGTTACAACGGACAGAAACCTGGCCACCCCATTGGCCACCCCACTTGCAGCCGTACATCCCGGGTGTCACTGCATCCACTCCTCTCCATTTTTGTATCCATGCACCTCCGACAATTATGCACAAATCCAGAGTCGGACCTACGGGACAGGCAAGCCAGGCAATTGCCTGGAGCAACAAGCTGGGGGAATTCAAGTAGGAATCATGAGGAGGACCTCCGATGTACCAGTCTGGGAACCAGTCAGAAGAAGAAAAATTAAAGAGGAGGAGGACAAGAAGTATGACAGTGCTGACTGGTACAGAATCTATAATGTTTACTGAATTATCCCTTATACTGAAAAGATTGCCAACGGCCATGCGATTCACGATCGGTATTGTTTGCATTCACTTCACATTATTCTACATACAATTCTTATTTAATCGCAGCAAACCATACATCAGTAGAAAGTCCTAAGATAGTTCACCACTCTTTTATGTTAGAATAAAAATTCCTTTATTCCTTAATTATATCAGGAGTACACATCTGACATGTAAAATCAAAACGAGAGTTAAGGACATAAACATGTAATAAAGACACATGTCCATTAAAGCGAGAAAGCTCTCGTCTTTTTGTCATTGCGAGGCTTCAGTAAAAAACATTGAAGTTGTAGTCCAAATATGTGTGCATTTAGAGACAATTTTATGGATTCTCATATGATTACGTCACTTTTCTTTAGAAATTATTGAATTGTCATTCAGTTTTCCTCTAAATTATGTGACTCTCATGGTGTGTTACATACTGTATGTACAGAAAGAGAGGGGCACATATAAAAGAGAGTGAGATGGCATTGCCAACTTTTGAACCTATACTGTATGTTACAAAAAATATTGCTTGTTAGTGAAAGATAGTAGCTTAAATGCTCCATGCTTTCTTTTCTCTCTCTAAGGGTGTGTTCACACTTGTAGATTGGTTGTCTTGGTCCTCTTGGTCCAGACCAAAAAAGAAAATAATAAATTTAGTCCTGGTTCGCTTAGCATTCACACTGGCATTTTTAACACCGAACCCAACGATTAATTTACATTTTACATTTATGCATTTGGCAGACGCTTTTATCCAAAGCGACTTACAGTGCACTTATTACAGGGACAATTCCCCCGGAGCAACCTGGAGTTAAGTGCCTTGCTCAAGGACACAATGGTGGTGGCCATGGAGATTAAACCAGCAACCTTCTGATTACCAGTTATGTGCTTTAGTCCACTACACCACCACCACTCGATGCAAAAAACAAAGGCATCAGGAAAAAGTCACAACCTGATTGGACAGCTTTTATGACGTATATTTTTTGACAGAACTTGCCGATCATCCAAAACTGGCTGCTGGGCAAAATACTCTCGTTATATTTATATATGTATATATGGTGGTATTTTTACCAGCTGAGAACAAACGAAGAGCTAATAAAACGTGTAAAGGAGTCAAAACAGTACCAGGAATTCCTCCGTTGCGCACACAAATGAAGGTATACTGCAAGGACTGTGGAAGGCATTTCTGATACCTGTACCGATCTGTAATGGGCAACATAGCTACTATGATGAGAAGGACCAGGTATGCTTGAGGTCAGTATTAGGCAAATTACTTCCTGTTTTTGGTCCGTTTAGATGTCTTTGGTACATGTTGCGTTCATATATCAATCGAACCGCACCAGAGTTTGTTTGGAAGCGGACCGAGACCCACTTTTCAGGCAGTCTCAGTACGCTTGTTTGGTGCAGACCAAGGTTCGTGTGACAGTGTTCACTCTTGTTCAAATGATCTGCACTAACAGAGCAATCGCACCAGAGTTCGATTTAATCAAACTAACCTGCCAAGTGTGAACACACCCTAAGAGCATTACTGAAGTCTTTAAAACACCCCAGACAAGCACATATTGAATATGAATTCAATGTATCACAATTTGGTATTACTGATATTGATATGGCCTTCTCTCAAAAATGATTTGATCTAATTCTGTGTATTATAATGAGAATATTCATGCTGAAGGAGAAAATTTAATATTTTATTGAGAAGAGCCTGATATTTATATTTGCCTAGGGCCCCTAGCGTCCCTAGGATCTCCCCCCCAGTCAGATGATAAGACGATGAATGCCCACAACCATCCCCCCGTCTGATGAAATTTCTGGCCAACACAGACTGAACGCTGGCCCCGGCCTGGCCACCCCTGTAAAAACATACTGGCTTCGCCCCTGGTGCCTGGACATGTGTCTGGGAATTATGTAAATATGCTTCAGCCCCATGCCTATTGTAAGTGATATAATTTAAGGAAAGGCTGTTTATTTCCATCCCCGTAGGACCACCATCCTACAGAGTTTAGTTCCAACCATGCTTATGCACACCTGCCTGTAAAAGTAATCCCGAAGACCTTGATTAGCTGCTTCAGTTGTGTTTGATTTGGGACGGAGCTAAACTCTGCAGACTTTTGCCCTCCAGATTTGGAATTGAAAAGCCCGGATCAAAGGTTTCTCTGTATTTCATCAGGTATTTCAATATATTTCAGGCCACAAAAGGGTGTATATGTCTACATCACAAGAATTTTCTTGGCATATACAGGGTTGGGAGGGTTACTTTTTAAATGTATTCAACTAAAGCTTAAAGAAACATGCTGTAAAATTAAATTTGTAATGTATTCCGTTAGATTTCTCAATGCCAGTAACGTATTCTAAATACTTTGAATTCCTTCTTCAGCACTGGTAGATTTTTTCACTTGTTTTGACTATTAAAATTCTGCTAGAACAGTAAGACAAAATACACATGTTAAAAATACATTCTCTGAAAAACCTAAATATCTTATGCAGTGTTGTTTCTATAACAAGATGATTGATCTTGTTTTAAAAAAAATGATATTTTTTACAGGAAAACAATACAAAAATTATTATCAAGAATACAATTTTTGCCCTAATATGAAAGGTCTTACTAGAAAAAATTAATCTAATGTGAATTTTCTTGATAAACAAATATGATTGTCCTGACATACATAATTTTTCATCTATTCAAATTTTATCAGTGATCTGAAAGAAAGTGATTTGAGACTTCCCCTCTGAAAATTGTAAACATGTTCTTTTTTTTTACCATTTGCAGCTTTATGAAGCATTTAGAATTGGACTGACATTTCGGATCCTTATTTATTCATTATGTGAATAATGTTAAAAATCTTTGTTCATTTAAGATTGTTCATACTCTTGAGTGACTTACTATATTATCCCTGTGTTTACTTTAGTATTGAACAGTCGTGTAACATATTATTATATCATATAAGGGTTGGAAAGCCCCCTAGAGTCCTGACACAAAATTGCAGGGATGGACCCTTGTTTTACACTGTGCAGCAAATACAGCTCTGGTGATTGTATGTTTCCAGACTCATCAAAAATAAATGATAAAGGATATCCTTATCACTGCAGGAGCCTGTAAATACAAAAAGTGCTAAAGGTTGTGAATTGAGAGGATGTTGAGTGACTACATTTCTTTTAGTTTGAGACAGGACATTGAGTCATGAAAACAAAAAAGGTCTCAGACAGGCAGACAAGTTCCCAGTAAGTGTTGTGAGTTACGATGCAATGCGCTTTATTATTGGTGTAGATAACATTTAGTCATGGAAAACTAGGCCAGCCGGAATATTCCAGACAGCTGCAGGAATGATCTGACTAAACATCTCTCACTCTTTCTGCTGTTGTCGGGAACCTCTTCACTGTCGACACTGAATAGCAGTGTTGCAGTTGAGACCAGCTTATCCGAGTCCAAGTCCAGTCCAAGACCAGAGTAGGCCGAGTCCGAGTCAAGACAGAGACCAGTAAAGGCTGAGTCTAAGTCATGAGTTTTTTTTATGAATGTATTAAATGCATAATTTAAAGAACTATTGACTCTAGGCACATATATCAAATAACCCTCATTAATTATTTTCTTAAGCTTATGTTGGTTTAACAATATTACCAGTTGAGAATAAAAATGTATTAAATGACATGTCCTGGTTTAAGTGAACAAATTGGTATTAAAGTTATGACGTGCCAGTGGAAACTTCAAAGTGCCTATGTGGTTCAGCATGGCAAAACAAACTACCAGCTACTTTAAACTTAAGTATTATATTATATTATATTATATTATATTATATTATATTATATTATATTATATTATATTATATGTGTAGTATTCATGTAACCAGTGGCTAAAGTAGTTCTAAAAGACTAGACGCCATTCAGACAAACGCAGTGCAATGAACCCAGATAGCACACGTAGGTCTCCGAGATGTCTGTTTTATACCTTTTCATCTGGAAAGCATCTAACCTCTGCCAAACATCTTAAAAAGATCAGATTCACAATCATTCTATATCATATACATCTCAAAGTCATTTATGAAATGTCTTATTTAGACGTCTTCCAGATGTAAACACACACATCAAATAGCGGTCTTGGTGTTGTACATGTGCTATCAGGGAAAACACAGGTGTCTCAAGACATGTTTTTAACAGTCGATGTTCTTTTTAACTTGACAAAACTAATTGGGGTGCTCCTGCACAAGATGCCAAAAATACAGTGATACGTAATGCAACAGTCAAAGACATCCATTTAGCATGTTTACATAGAACAACAATGTCAAGGTTACTATTGTAACCTCTGTTCCCTGATGGAGGGAATGAGACGTTGTGTCGAATGAAGCGACACTATGGGTCTTTCTTGAAGGCCTCGGTTACCTCTGAACTTGAGAAAAGGCGAATGAGAAATTGGCAGACAGAATTTGCATGTCCCTCCCTCGGACATACAAGAATAAGGTTAGGCTGTTACAGTGGCTTGGTACAGCGTTGTGGCCAGGGGGACACAATGTCTCGTTCCCTCCACCTGGGAACGGAGGTTACAATAGTAACCTAGGCGTTCCCCGCCAGTCGCTCACTTGACGTTGTGTCGAATGAAGCGACACTAGGGGCCCCTATTCAATCATGCCATGCGCTGAACCGTGTACGTGAACTGCTGACGTAGGTGCGTCAGACTGCACGTAGCCTTCCCCAACGCCCCATAAAAATGTCAGAAACTTTTTAGGTTCCCGGCATCTCCGAGGGGAGGGGGGGCGGGGGGGTGTCAAGTGACGTGCCAAGCATGGGAGCAGGCTGCGGAATTTTAATGCTATAACACACATCGGGGAAGGCATTCTTTTCCAAGTACTAATCTTTCAGTTGGAAATGACCCCGCGGAGACCACATCCTGCCCTGGCGGGAGGTTAAATGTGGTGAATACGTCACATGGGTTTTCAGGCCACATGTGGAAGTGACGTGGTGGTAGATCCTACCTAGCGAAGGAGGAGTTGATACAAACACAGCGACCGGGCAGCAGAGGGGACTGCGCAAAGCAGACGGGGGCAGGGGTACTGTACTGTGGAAAATACATACAGGGGTATTAATCCATGATGGCCAAACCCTGTGGAGCACCTATTCCAGTAAAAATTAGTTAGTACCCGTAGTGGGTCTGGTCGGGAATTCCTCCGCTGAATTTGCAGACCAGAGGGCTAGGGAGGAAATACATCCAGGGAGGGCAAGTTTAGAGGACTCTCCTGAGAGAAAGAGCGCACATGATCGCCTCATTGGAGGGGAAGGGCGCTATGTGCAAAGCGGAACACTCGGTCAGCCGTTCTGCATTACCGAGTTCTATGTGCTCGGACCTGAGAAAATACGGGACAAGACCGACTCAACCCTGAGATTGTAGAATCTCATAAAGGTATTGGGTGTTGCCCAGCCCGTTGCTCTGCAGATGTCTGATAGGTCTGCCATGGTGTTGATGACCCATTGGGCAACCACTGTTGGAGTCAGCGCCCCTTTCCTCTGTCTGCCTCAGCAAATAAATAGCTGCTCAGAACATCTAAAGCTCTGCGTGCAGTCCACATAAGTACGCAAAGCACGCACTGGACACAGCAACGATAAGGCTGGGTCTGCCTCCTCCTGGGGCAGCTTCCCTTGCAGGTTCACTATCTCTGAAGGAGTCGTAGGAACCTTGGGCACATAGCCCGGTCAAGGTCTTAGGATGACGTGAGCATCTGCCGAACCGGACTTCAGACTGGCCGTGGGGGAAGCTGGTCTTGCGTCAGACCTGGCACGGAGGACGGCTGAAGTAGCTTTCTCTCGGAGGAAAGAAAGCCGTGACTGCAACGTTGCCATGGTTATGTTCTCGCAATGTTGTCTGTGTGTGATCGCAGCCCAGACATACGAGGCAGCTCTTATGATTGTCAGAAGCGGAGAGATATCTGCCGCATCCAAGAACTACACAAAGGCAGAAAGACATCTTTAAAAAGACACGTCTTCAAAAAGACGTTCAACGTCAATGTGTATACTCTTTTAGAGAGAATATACTCTTTTACATGTCTATTTGCTCTTTAAGGAAACACTGTTGAAGGGCCTTCAAGAAAGACCCCTAGTGTCACTTCATTCGACACAGCGCCGAGTGAGCACCAGACAGGGAACTGAAAAACAGAATGGGTGGACACTATAACAACTTTGGTGTGAACAGCCCCGTGTTATAAAGACTCCACAACAATGGAAGTTTCTCAAAGTTACCTATCAAAAAAGCAGTCTTTTGTTGACTGTAGGTAAATATCCACTTTATCCAATTATTTGTATCAATCAATTCAGACCACTTTACTTACCTGTTTGGCCAATTCACTGAAAAGAACTGACTCAGTAGAATGATTTATTCATGAATCTGGCATCACTAGTTCTGATTCTATGTAGCAGATTGAAATGCGGGACAAACGTCAAGATCTCTGATATTGTCAATCAAAAAGGTTTGTCAAATAAGTCGAAGCTTTCACTGTGTGTGAATATATATATATATATATATATATATATATATATATATATATATATAATTTTTTTTACAATTTTTTTTAAAGAGACTCGACTGGACTCGGTCAACGCTTGTTCAATTGCGAGTCAAGACTGAGTCAAACTGCTCACGAGTCCATGACAAGACCAAGACTATGAATATATGGAGCTGGACTCAGACTCGAGACTAAGTATGGTAGCGAGTACTACAGCACTGCTGAATAATAAATATCAGTCACATATCAAAACAATCAAACTGTTTGCAGCAGTATTTGTAACATATTTGTAAAACATCTTTGAGCACAGAAGTGTGGGAACATGAAACACTGACTGCTAAAGCTTAGGCATGATGATAATTGGACTATTGTGTAATTCTTTTTTATTTTTTTTATTTTTATCAAGGATTCATTTCTGACTCATGCAATGGATAGAGTGAAAAATAAAGAGTGAGTAAAAGAGAAACCCTTAATTGAATTAGAAAACATCAGGAATTCTTTGATTGGGGTGAAATCCCTTCTGACTCTGGGGTAGAGCTCAGCACAAATTTATGAATGAGGCTTTTGAACAGGATGAAAGAATGGAATCTGCCTTTTTTTATCCATTGCCTTCCTATAATTCTTTGTGTCATTGATTTAAATGTTCATCCTCTCTATGCTTCCATTGAAATTGCGGATTTAATTTATGCAAAACATTGGAATACTTCAAAAACTACAGTAAGTACAGTAACTTCAGCCATTCAGACTAACACTTGTTTAGTAACAATAACATAATAATAATACATACATGATGGACTCTATTTTCATAAGCGTTCAACAGGTGGAACCCAGCTAACAAATGTATGTTCTTAAAACATTTTCCAAACATTACATTGTGGTTGTGGAAACATGAAAATGTCCAGTTAGTTAGTAGAACATTATTTAAGGATGTTCTATTAACATTTTATTTACAACATTTGTTCCAAACCTTTAAATAATGTTAGCATTTTTATGGCAGGCTTGGCTCTGTCATTTCAGAATAACCAGAACAAAATATAATTGCAATATCCCAAAATTTGCATAAAAATATATGGATGGACACCCAGCTAGTGTGATATGTCTTAGGCTTAACTACATTTTATTTATAGGTACATACTTATTTTTGGGAGAAAAGCCTCTGGTCAGATTTGTCTGTAAACAGATTCTATTAGAGAAAATCACGATCATGAGCATTAGTAAAAATAAAAATGGTAAACTACAGTGCAGTTCAGAAATCTAAGTCCACATTAAAAATATGGTTTTCAAAGTCTATTTTAAACCTAAAAATAAATAGGATGTTTTAGGATATTGAATATTTTAAAATAAAGGAACATTATGACATAAAATATGATGCTCCATCCCCTGAGCATCATAAAATATGCTTCACTGAGCCTAAGGTCACTGTATCATCCAACAATGGATGAGACCATTTTCATGTTAGCTTTGCCAAAGATGCACCTCAAAACCATTCCTCTTCGCTTAGCAATTGTTTGAGTAGGCTTATAACAGGCAATTAAATACAATGTGTCTGATGAGGTGTTCATCATTTGTTATTGTATATCTTCACTCAGCTGGTAGTGTCCTTATTACTCTAAAATGTGTCTGTCTACCTATGTGATACAAGCAAGAAGGGGCTTGCGCTGAGATTATGGTGAAGTGCAATAAATAGCTTGATCTTGACCAAGCTCCCCAAAAGATTTACTTATCCTGGCCCCATGCCGCTACTCCACTGTTTTCCCTCTCTGCTGGTCATCTGCACTGAAACATGCAGAGCAGGCAGATCAAAGCAGCTGCTTCTGCAGGCCTAAAGATGGAGATAGATTGAATTTGCTCTCGCGAAACACAAACCCTTTCAACACTGTTTTGCTCCATTGGTGTTATGATCTTTGTAACTGAAAGATCAAAGTGATGAACCTTGGGACGTCCAGTCCAGCAGTAGCTCAGCTTTACATCTGTCTCCTCCTGCGTAACTGGTGTGAAGCGCTCAACCTCTCCGTCACCACTATGTGTATTTTTAGGAGGAATGTTAGTTTGGGGAACATTCTATTGGCAGAGGCTCATATCTATCTGCAAGATGGTCCAGTGCCCACCCTCCTCTGCATTTTTCCTCCCCTCTCATTCCCTTTGATTTTTCACATCCCACTAATGTGCACCAGCTGTGAAATCTATGCCTGTTTTGTACATGCTCTTATGTTCTTATCTAGAAATTACCATCTATTCAGGGGTTTGTGCTGTATGCTTGAGGTGGTGAAATGTCAGAGTGTATAACTGAGATTTTACTATCTAAGAAAGCACACAGACGGCTTTTATAAATTGTATTCTGCATCGTTTGAGGCACTGGTCAATCAGTGTCTAAGTGTATGATATGAGTGCATATCAAGGCTTTCGTTCCACTGAAAGAGAGCCCTAAACATATAATGACTATGATTGGTTAAGTTAGTATTATGCTACATTCAAGTCAGTATCTACAAATTGAGCACACAAAAAATAGTTTTTAATGGTGGGAAACATTTTTTTTTTTTCCTATTTAATTTTGAACTTTTTTTATTTTTTCTTTAAGTTGGGTGCATGTAAATTATATGTGACACACAATGCTTGATGCTTAGTCATTAGGATTCTAGGAACTAATTTCAATGTTGGAGAAAAAATAAACTAACTGGCCAAATCTTGTTTAAAATGTAAGTTATTAAAGGTTATCTTGTTTATCGAGATGATGTATAAAAGCACATTATGTCAGAGTATAATTAAGCAATATCATACTCTCATCCATACTGTTGTACTGGATATCAGCACAGCATTACTGGTAAAGCTGGATATTGATACAGATTCGATCCGATATGTGTTCACATGGTCTTAATTCGATTAGTTTCAGATTCACAAGCTCTCAATTTGATTTGATTCCAATTTCGGTTTGATACTATTCTGATTAATTTGGGCATATTTTAGTAATTTTATACATTTTGTTTACATATGAAATAAATGATCTTTCAGGTAATGCGGTTAATTATACAGGGGACCTTCTAACTTAAAATATCACTTCTCTTTATGAATAGCAGCAGTTTAGCTAGTGTCATAGTGTTTTTGGTTGAGATAAAATAGAATACTTTGCTCCTTTGGAATGGCCATCAATAGACCTTATTAACAGCAGCACCATCTTTGATTTTTGATGCAAATGACAACAAGGCTGTGAGAGACTTATAGTCTCTTCAAAGGATTTTACAGTTGTTTCAAGTGTTTGTTGATCGTTCCGCTGTCAAAATATTGAAAAATATGTTTCCAAGAAATTTCAGTAGACTACAAATGACTGTGAATAAGGTCAATGGACACCAGGCTTTTGCCAATATAATGATGTATAGTAGCATCATCTACCACCAGCAGCTGAAGTGCTAAAGCTAACCAGCCAAACCCTGTGCAAAGCAGACATTTTACTGTTGTTTCACCACTAACCAGCCTTTAATCAGCATTAATCCATACTTTAATGAAACTCTAACAAATCAAGCCTGTAACTGTCTCCACACACCAGCATTTGCATAGTACCCTTACAAAAATCTCGAGTTCTGGTAAACTTGCCGCAGATTTGCCACACATTATATTCACATGCAAATAAGCATTGTGATTTGTCCTAAATTATTGCCAGAATATGCAGTAATGCTGTGCCTGCAGCAAACCTTTGGCAAAAATGAGCAATTTGCTGCTTCTGCAAACACTTCTATGGCAAACCTGTGGCGATATGCTGCAAAACTAATTTGCATGTGAAAATAATGAGTACCAAATATGCTGCAACTTTGCCACAGGGTATGCACCTGTTGACACTAGTACACATGGGCTGAAACAATGAGATCCTTATAATTTATTATTATTATTTTTTTTAAATCTGCTCACTTATCTTCCTCCTCCTGCCTTCTGGGCAGGGAATGCCCTGTGTGTCCTGAAAGGTTGAGACATGGCTGTAGAATGCTGAATGCAGACAGCCTTAAGCTATTTCTACAGACCACACACTATCTTCAAACTGTGCTAGATCTTGCAGGCTGGCATTAGCTCAATGCCTAAATGAATATAAATTGTAGGTTTCATTCATGTTTATGGAATTCCACATAACCCAGTGCTGTGAAATACTGCACTAAACACCATGGCCTGAATCAATCATAAAAAAATTAACACTCTTCTTTTACTCCATAATTTTGTGTGGGTGATGGTTACAAAACTGTAGATGAGTCAGGGGATAAAAATGCCTGTATGCATGCACAGGTGCATTTAAACATTTGTTGGTCTTCTCATATCAAAATTTTCTTATGATCCAATGGGTATATTTATAGAGGGCTCAGATCAAAGATAAAGAATATCAGACACAGACGTTAAGACCACTCTCTCTATTTTTAAAAAAGTTTTTCAACTTTAAACGATGTACAACACACACTGTGTTGATGTACACAGACACTTGATTGTTTTGACGTACTTGTAGGCTGTTATTCTCATGTTGTTGTGAGGTAGGGGAAGGTTTTTCCTGGTGAACAGCCACTTCTCTCACACTTATTTTCCCAGCATTCCTTTAGCATGAATGTTTGTCACACAGTACAGTCCTGCTTTATACCGCCATGTGGGCAGTGTGGACATTTCAGGTATGGCCAGATGAGTGCACGTGATTGGCTTGTGGTGGACTTTTGATGAGAAGACATCTCAGGGTTTGTTTTTTAAAGACCAATGTGAATACATAATTCAGTTCCATTTTAACTTTATTATTTTCAGGTCAAACCCATACAGAAATCTGATATATCATTAAAAACACATGCAATATGTAAGATCATCTATGGTTTTTACTAATATAGAAAGTAAAATACTTGCACACATATGCAACATAATGAAAATATTGAAAAAAATGCTGTTTTTCCATATAACTAAATTAACATATTAAAATATACTGTAAATATATGAAAATATACTGTAGCTTACATATATTAACTATATTTCATTTATTTAGGAATATACGTCAGTATATGTCAGTGAGAAAGAGAAACAGGTAGATACGGTTTCGGATGCGGGTAGTACAGCTAGCAACACAAACACTTTGGTTCCGGCTGTAGAGCCCCCACAGCAGGGTGTTTGGGTGACATCTCTGCGGCATACTCGCTCAGCAAAGCAACACCACTCTCCTGTTCCTATTAGAGTTCCCAATTAATTCTCCCCACTCAGTGATGCACCCACTGAGAATCATGTTGAAAGAGCCTTGATAATTGGTGATTCTATTGTAAGAAACATGGAAATAGAGACTCCAGCCACCATTGTTAAATACATTTCAGGGGCTGTTCCCCGAACTACCAAACACAACCCCCTCACTAAAGCTGCGTTCACACTGCCAGCGACAAAACAACCTCATCTCATTCATTTTCAATGAGAGCTGGTGACTTCTGGCAACAGGAGTAATGGCGAGCGATGGCGAACATTGGCAACCGGATGTGGGCCTATCCAGCAACGCGACAAAGTTGAGAAAGTTTTAACTTTATGCAAATGTAGAACGACAGCCAATATGAGAGAAGATGGTAGAGCTCACGTGATCCTATTATTTTAATAATAATGTTAATTGTAAAGAAACAGTGCTGTTTAGACTCTCCATACACACCACTAGCAACCTAACCGCCAGCCACTGGCGACATGGAACGACAAAGTAGCAGGCAGTTTGTACACAGCTTAAATCATTTAGAATTTTTTTTAAATAAACATCATATAAAGGTAGGGCTATTAACATTAGATCTCTTTCTACCAAAGCACTAATTGTAAATGAAATGATTACTGATCATAGTTTGGATGCACTCTGTTTGACTGAAACCTGATCGGATGAATATATTAGTTTAAATGAATCTACTACCCCAGGTTATTGTTATAAACATTACCATCATCTGAAGGGTCGAGGAGGAGGTGTTGCTACAATTTACAGTGACGTTTTTGGTGTTACTCAGAGGACAGGATATAAGTTTCAGACTTTTGAACTAATAATGCTTAACGTGACTGTCAGATATAATAAAAAAATCTCTGTTGTCTTTTGCCCTGGCTACATTATAAAGATCAACTGGGCCATACTCTAGTTTCCTTGGTGAATTCGCTAATTTTCTATCAGATCTTGTAGTTACTGTAGATAGAGCTTTTATTGCTGGTGACTTCAACATTCATATAGATAATTAAATTGACACATTGGGATTAGCATTTATCGATATTCTCAACTCTCTTGGAGTCAGACATAATGTGACAGGACCAACTCATCATCATAATCATACACTAGATTTAATTCTGTCATATGGAGTTGATGTTGATACTATAGAAATTCTACCGCAGAGTGATGACATCTCAGATCATTACCTCGTCTCTTGTTTGCTGCGATCAGCTAATGTCACTCAATCCACACTATCATTCAGGTAGAACTATTCTTTCAACCACTAAAGATAGCTTTACTAATAATCTTCCAGAAGTACCTCACATACTCAGCAAGTCAAAAAGTGTAGAAGAACTTAATGTAATAGCAGAAAATATAAATACAGTCTTCTCTAGCACTCTTGATAATGCAAAAGCCCTGCGCCGGTGTACAATGATCACACTCATTCTCTCAAGAGAGCAGCTCAAAAATGGAGCACGAGTGGAAGAATACAAAATTAGAGGTATTTTGCAGTGCATGAAACATAGGCACTAAAAGCTGCCAGGTCAGCATATTTTAGCAAACTCACATAAAATAACCACAACAGTCCTAAAACTAGAACTCAAAACTAGATTATTATAATGCGTTACTGGGAGGATGTCCTGCAAGTTCAATAAATAAACTTCAATAGGTTCAAAATACTGCTTCCAGAGTGCTCATAATAGTCCAATTTTATCATCATTACAATGACTACCTGTTAAATTTCATATTAATTGTAAAATTCTGTTACCAAACAAAGCTTTGAATGGTCTAGCTCCAAAGTACTTAAGTGATCTTCTGACATGCTATATTCCTTCATGAACGATCACACAATTCTGTCTTGTTAATAATTCCAAGAATAACAAAATCCACAAAAGGAGGTAGATCCTTTTCATATTTGGCTCCTAAACTATAGAATAGTCTCCCTAACACTGTTCGGGATGCAGATACACTCACTCAGTTAAAGTCTAGACTAAAGACTAATCTATTTAGCCAGGCATACACCTCACAATTAGACTGCTTTAGTTAGGTCTGCCTGAACAAGAAACATCTATCATTATCTATAACACTGCATAAAAATGCATCTATGCTAATATTATTATTTGTTTCCATGTCTCATCCTTGGGACTCATATCCTGAGGTTACCAGAGCCGGCTAGATCCAGCTCTGTTCCTCCTTGGTGTCCCACTCCACTGCTACATGTCGCTGAGTGATGAAGACAAACTACAGCCGGTGCTAGCCACACATCACTTCAGTCTTTAGAGTTCAGAGGATGAACTGATGCCAACTCCAACTGTTAGACATCGGATACTTCAGTAAGTCCTAGTAAGTCTTGGACTCAGGCAGTGGCATATGTCTTGGACTTGGACTCTGACAAGTGACCAATGACGTGCTAGATGAACTGCAATGCACCTCATTGATCTCTGCCTGCATCACCTATTGATGGATGTAACACTTTACAGCAGAAGGGAAGGAGTACACAGGGAAGCCTGTTTTCCAGGCTCAGGTAATACTTTTAATCAGTCACTTCAGTGCTTTACAACTTCAGAAACTCATCAGCTTCACAGGCACATAGTCACTTAAACTCGTCAGTTTCAAAAATACAATAGATTATATGCAACAGCTTTAGAAGCACCGTGGCCTTCCTTGTGCCAGTCTCTCTCTCTTCTCTACTGGTGGTGTGGTTGCTTATATGCTACTCTCCCCATGCTCACTAGAATTAGAAACAGGTGTTAAACATAATCTAGCTCTGGTGCAATCACCCTTACTACTTTCTTCGGATGGACGCTTGACCACGGCCTCGCTGCCACAATGGACTACACTCTTGAAATAGAATACATAGACTATCATTTAATTGCCAACAAAAGCCTTCATCAACTAACAAAGGATCTAACACTTCTATGTGAACTTCTGCAGTTAATCCAGGATGGACATCAAATACATCAGTCATTGATCTTAAAGTTTTAAAAAATCTTCTTTTTTTTAACCTTAACACTTAACACGCTTAAATTGCAACAGAGAATACTCGTTCTTCTGAGTCACATAAAAGATTAGTTCAAAATAAACTAATCGTCATGAATGACCCATCACTAATAGCCACTAACTGCTGACTGACTGATGTTGTCATTTAGATCATAAAAATTTGAAAAATCATCCATTGATTCACAATCAAATCTCAGAACGGTTTATAGGCAATATCATTAGAGACATTTTTTACACTGCATAGTCATTTTTGATAAAAAACTAAAACAAAGCAAAAACAATAAAACTTATAATTCGAAGGATTTAAAGATTTGAAGGGACTAATCCTGTAATATTAATCGATTGCAATTGGCCCATCCTGAACAGTGCAGAGAAAAGTAACAGGTACCAGTGCCATTTTATGTGCTGCTTTAGCAGCGGTATGGACCACTGGACAATATTTTACACCTTAACGATACTGAAAAATGTAGATAATTATTTAATTAAAAATTCAATGCACTGCACTGTATGGTGAACTTGCCAGATTTGATCTTTGCTAGATATTATCAGAATCAAGTCTCGGCAAAATAACATCCTGACATGCTGACAACACTGATTGGCTGATGGTACCACAAAAATGCTCTTGAAGTCTCAAGGCCTTCACTATAGTGACCATCCTAATCTGTGTCATTAAAGGCAACAAATAGGATAAATCTAATATCAATTTTATGCTTTCAAGAGACCTTTAAAACAATAGATTTATCTCACAGTGAAATTGTAGGTTTACATTTCCTTTGCTAAAATTGGTCTATGCTTACTGAAATTTGAAACACTGCCCCAATGGCCAAAGCAGTAAGTGTTGATGGATTTGTGGGCATATGTGAGCTCCATTTTCTGGGTGAATTGTCTGCGGAGTGGTGCCAAAAGTGAGTTGTACAGCAAGTTGTTTTCAGCTGTACAGGCTGTAATACAGTGTCGCACTGCAAATCGCACTGGTCACTGATTATGCGAAGGCGATTACTTTCTGGTTACAATGCAGGATATGAACCCAATGCAGGATATGTGCTTTCCAGTTGTGCCACAAGGAAAAAATTAAATACTGAAACCGATGCAAAAATGTCTGCTGGACAATGGCACGATGTGGCCGATCCTAGGGTACTGGAACTTTCAGACACAACATGCCAGCTTCCTGTGTGATTATGTTGAAAATGTCAGGCACTGATAAAAGATACAGTATATACTAATATATATTGAAGTATTTGTAATGTATGTTGTTTTTATCAGATTACATGGCTACTTTTTAATGGCCATCAATAAAAAAAGCTGTTTTTGTGTCCAGATGGAGTAGTTATTGCATCTACCAACAGGGGCTAGTGTAAATGAACCATGCTAACCAGTGAAACATTGGCCCCCTGGTCAGTTAATTGTGTACATTCAGGATTAAAAATGGATATCAAATCTATTTTTGTATTCACTGTATAACAACACCTTTCCTTCATTTTGCTTCTATTTATTGGTGTTCATTCGTGCTGTCTCCCTGCCTCGTCAAATGACATGCTGCTGAAGTCAGAAGAAACAAGATGAATTGCCTCATATAACAGCGAGCTTACAGAACAAAAGAGCTTTGGGATAAATGGAAGCAGAGGGCTCATCTATCTTGCTTATGGCACATTCACTCTCAGACTAGGAGTAAAGCAGCGCTTTAGTTAACATGCTCTAAATATGATAAGAAAGTAGTATAGACTGTATGGTCATGTCTTTTTGATTGGACTTTGCATTCAGTACACAATGTAATCAGTACCCCCCCATGATGCATGGACGTGATGTTTGAAATGTGATCTGTGATTATGCTGGATATAAGGGTGGCTGTGTTTACATTGTGAAATGTGAAACTTCTGAGTGCTAAATGAGGCAAGCTTACATACTGTTTCTAGAAACCTCAGACTATTGTTTATTTTTTACAAGCAGATGTGAGACTTTTCAAGATTTATTTCCTGAATCTCAAGAGCACAATCAAATCTCGAAACATAAGGGTTGTTGCTTTGTCTGCAGTTAGTATTCTGTATTTTTGGGAGAGCAAGAGAAGTTATCTGTTTCCACACATGTGTATTTAACCACCTGAAGAGAAAGAGGTTTGTGTGGCTTAGACAAACATGTTATACCTCTTGCAATGTTATGTTTAAAAGAGCAGTACTCTCTGTTCTCCACAGGAATTGCTATCAGTTGTGTGTGTGTGTTAAGATTAGTTAATAATAGAGCAAACCTTGTCTCACAGAATCGAGTGACTATACTTACACTTTCACAACATGTATGTATCACGGTAGTGTTCTTGTGAAATAAGCACTAGGGGCGCTAAATCAATAACTACTTTCATTCTCTTTTACACTAATCATTAGTAAAATGGCAGATGATCACTTAAAAACGTATTTTCGCCTTATTCCTATCACAATGCTCTATTCATGGAGCCTACTAATTTGATCCTATTAACCACTTACGCAAGAGCATATATAAGCAGAAGCTCACCTCTCTTCCAGGGCTCATTACCTCTGGCAACCCTACACTTCTCCAAATCCACCTATTCTGGTCATCCGCTTGTAAATAACCGGGGGGAAACTCTCTTGTTCATGGCATTCCTCTCATCCGACAGCAACCCAATAAGTTTACCATTATCCCAATGATTACTCTCCCTCTCCTCCTAGGATCAGGTTTGGAGGTGAATTTGTGAATAACATCAAAACAATTTTACTATAGTGTATACAAATATATATAGTGGAGGGGGGCGGGGCCGGACTAGAATGTTGCACGCCCGGTCCCCAATCGGCCTCCTCTCCACACTCCTCCCGGCGTTACCTCTTTGCGACCCGTCTGCCGGCTAGTTATCCCTGCCTTCCACGACCTGGGAGACAGGAGGGGAAAACAACAACAAAAAAAAACAAAATAGGCGAGGGAAAAGGCCAACACGGTGCGAAAGAGAGAGCTTTTCTGGCGGCATGTGAGGACACTCCCCCGCCCCTGGCAGCGGCCCTACCGCTCCAGTTGCTTCCCTCCTCCCCTCGCGGACGGCGGTCTTCCCTCGACCCCTCCACGTCTCTGGGAATAGCAGGGCACTCCGCCCCCGGCAGCGGCTCACTTCCTCCAGGCGGTCGGGGAATCCAGTCCCCACTCGCCCCGCGGACGGCGGCCGGGCTACTCCGTCACCCGGCATTACATTACATTACATTTATGCATTTGGCAGACGCTAAATGCATAAATCCAAAAGCGACTTACAGAGCCATTATTACAGGGACAATCCACCCGGAGCAACCTGGAGTTAAGTGCCTTGCTCAAGGACACAATGGTGGTGGCCTTGGGGTTCGAACCAGCGACCTTCTGATTAGCAGCCCTGTGCTCTAGCCACTACGCCACCACCACCTCACCCAGCAGATGGCAGCGGCGTTCTCCTGGGTTTCGGCACCAATGTAAGGCGGGTTATGATGGGCAAGGAGTAGGTGAGAACCGGCTTGTCAACATAAATAATATTTCATGAGAACTAAAACCAAAATACTCTAACATAAACACATACAAGGCAGCCACCCATAATTTTCTCTCTCTCCCGAACCGTCGTCACCGGCCGACTTTATCCCTCACGCGTCCCATCGACATTCTAGCCCGGCCCCGCCCTCCTCCCCTCCACAGTTTTCTTTTAGGCATAGAGTTGGTCTATAGTAATAAGCTTCATTTAAAAACAGTAGAAGTCCAGAGTGCTTATTTAGATAGCTAAGTTAATATGTTTGATGAATTTTATTTTATGCCCATGTTCATGTACTTGATGAATCCATTTCCTCAGAAGAAGGATACGCCACTCTCAATAGCAGCTAAGTCACATTATCACTATATTCTAAAAGAAAATGTAATGGCACCCCCTCATTTGCAATAGTGGTTCACTTCAATAAACATCATGTACCATCTTGTGAGGCTCATCATGATCAAGGCTTTGCGCCTTCAGGTCTTTCAAAGGAATAAAAGAATGGCGTAGATTCAGTTTCAAGGCCTAAATAACAAGCAGATGTTTTTAGAGCAAGGCTTCTCCATAACACCAGTAACACATAGGCTGGCAGCCTGCAATGTTTTTATCCCTTGCTCAAGCCTCCAAGGCCTTGTTCCCATCCTCCCCTTCTCTCTGACTGACATTACAGCCCTTTGTGCTGGCCTTGGTCTGGTTATACTCCCTTCATCAGGACTGTGACAAGGGCTGTATCACTGAATCAAACAATGAGCAATTCATGTTAGGATCTAAAGAGGTCCACATGTCTCCAACAAGGCCTCTGACATTGCAGGAAGTCAGGCATTATGTAACGTTGCTCACGCATGTCTGAAGATATGTTAACCCTGTTTGTCTAGGGGATTCTTTGTACGGTTTCTCAAATTATCTATTGTTGCACAATTATCTGTCCTCAGTGAAAAACCTATTGCTTATTGTTTTGTATGATGAATGAGTGTCACATA
Organism: Moxostoma hubbsi; assembly: GCA_032164185.1. Classification (NCBI taxonomy): domain Eukaryota; kingdom Metazoa; phylum Chordata; class Actinopteri; order Cypriniformes; family Catostomidae; genus Moxostoma; species Moxostoma hubbsi. Next base: position 25,131,290 of record JAVLUX010000009.1, read on the forward strand.
TTGGTGGCTTGAGCCTGTGTTTATTCCATTTATATCTTCTGATATCTGCTGGAGGCCTTGGACACTGCACCTACTTTCATTTTGCTGTTAACTTTCTTTTTCTTTTAAATGTAGTGCTTTTAATCTGCTGTGGCTTCACTTGCAGCATTGGACTTGTATTTGAGATGAATCCTTATTGATGTCACTTTCTTGGTAGAGATTCCTGATAATTTTACAAATCACGCTCCTATAGCTTATATTTAGCTAGTTAGTAAAGTGATAGTTCACTTAAAAATTATCATACTTTCTTCTGTGAAACACAAAAAGAGTCATTTTAAAGGATGCCCTGTTCACTGATCTGCAGTGAATAGTGACTGACTTGAAAGCCTAAGGTGTCATAAAAGTAGGCGACTCATGCAACATAAGTCTATGATTGGTTTTTGGTAAGAAACAGTCCTAAATTTAAATGATTTTACATTTAAAATCTTGACTTGATCTGCCATTACTCTCCTCTGCGCGTTGAGTGCATAAGAGAAGTTTGTTCACTGGCCAGAACAATGCAAGTTCTCACATGAATGTGAACAAGGCCAAAACTTTCATCAATATCACCAAAAATAGTGGGTTAATATTGCCAAACATGAAAATTGCACAATGGCACAACAATTCCTTTGAGGAACAAAGAAAAAATAATGAGATTATTTCTTTTCTCACTTAATCCAGCCAGTGATCTAACATGATGGTAGTACTCTCACTACCTTCTACAGATATCCTTTTGCATTCTCACGATCTTGTTCACAGTTCTGTTTGCACTCTTTTTTTTCCCTTACATGGCAATGAGAAAAAGTTATACTCAGTTCATTTTCCTGTGATTATAAGCACTGCTCCAAATTATTAACCTCCCAACGGCATGTTTATTTTCTTTTCTTCTCCTACACAAGGCAGGGAAATATCACTTTCCCTTCTAACTGTGAGACTTCAATCTTAGATCACAAGTTATGTCTCATTGTCTGGCAGAAGGCACTACTATGCACATTCAAAGCTTTACAAGTTCTGCTTAATAATACACAGATGCATTTAGACACAATTACTAATCGTCTTGACTTTGAGTCAAAATAGAGTTATAACACATGAGATCTGTGCTTCATCAGTGTGGAGAAGCAAAATCACATGCTGTTTTGATATTAAGGGTATAACACCCTGTCTACACTGGATTCTGTTTATGCACTGCAACTCACCGAAATGGTTTAAGGCTGCGCACACTGGAAGCATTGAAGTAAACAATCTATTTGAATGGAAATCCACTGGTATAATCATTTATTTATTATTTAATTATTGTTATTGTAATGTTATTTCTGCTTTACTTGCACATGTGGTTAGAAACAAAAAATTATTTGAAGGGGACATGACAGGCATATATATATATATATATATATATATATATATATATATATATATATATATATATATATAAATTCTTCCTTGAGGTTCAGTTATAATGTTTTCAGTTATAATGTTTTTTGCCCCAAAAACAGTCAAAATGTATTATTACATGACCTTTTTCTTCTTAAACGCTTTGTTTTCTGTGTACTTCACCTCTAAAGGAATATTCCAGGTTCAGTACAAGTTAAGGTCAATCGACACCATTAGTGGCATAATTTTGACAAAAATAAACAATTCTGACTCATTCCTCCTTTTAATTAAAAAAAGCAAAAATTGAGGTTACAGTGAGGCAAATAGCCAATTACCTTTTAGATACAGAAATCACCTGTCAATCAATTCGAGGACACACATGCACATTAGCTATACAAGATGGTGTAATTCCAGTTATAGTGTAATCTGAGGTAAAGAAACACAAACCTGCTGGTGTCTTTACAGGTCCAGGAATGGAGTGGGGAGGGCGAGTTAGATGCGTCGCCAGACCCACACCCCGAAAAGCCAGTGCAAGTTGGAGTCACGGCCGACAGGCCAGGATGCCAGGATGCTATTCCCCTCAAGTGCTGAGGCCCAGTGAAGCTGGACCATTCGAGTGTAGCTGCACAGTTTTGTCAGAATTTACTGCTTATTTGAAATATGTTCTTTTATCGTAATCTTGTCAAACCATTTAGGAGATTTCGGTCTTTCCCCATTCAAGTAGATAGTAGCTGCACTTTCATGCTTTTCACTTTTCACTTGTTTACATAGAACAATAGCTGCCAAAACTGCCCAAGAACATTCCAAAAACGGCCACTGAGTGGACTGACGTACCTTGAAAAAGAGACTTTGTTAAATAGACTAGGAAATATGTCTGAACCATTCTAATTCCTTTGTTTTTGTTTCAACCCGATCTCATGAAAGTTGTACATAATTAACAAGTTGACTATTTCCTATGGTCTTGCACAATGTTGTTTGCATAAACTCGTACGACTTCATCACGTGCAAATTCCCAGATGTGTAATGTGGAAGTAAGCACGAGTCACATGATATCATAAGAATTAGCCAAATTTAGAAAAGTCGTATGAGTCCTGATGATTTCCCATGAGAGTGTGTTGTTTTGTTTACATTCTTAAAATTGTCTATATGTAAATAAAATACTCTGTAAGGAATAAGAAACATCATTAGCTTGCTTTAGTGTACCAGTCAGATGTTATTTATATATGTAGAGGCCAGAATCTGAAAAAATTCCCCTTTTGTGTTCCACAGAAGAAAAGGATATTGGTTTTGAACAACATGAGGGTGAGTAAATGATAAAGCATTTTCATATCTGGCTAAACTATGTCTTTAAAGGTTGTATGTCAGGTTATTTTAGGCCTAGGGATGAGGCTGAAGTAACATGAGGACAGTAGCTGATGGGCAAAGTGGAGTTTAGATGCAGCTGGTGTAGCTGGAGGTTGTGGAGATTTGACCCAGCCTGAAGAAGAGGTGCGCAGCTCTGATCATAGAAATCCAGCTGTGGTAACACAGATATATGGTGCAGAGCAGTAAAGCAGATTCAGTTTGCAGGTGTTCAGTGGTAAGGAGAGGATGGGTTTGTTTTTCTAAGACTTGGATAATTTGCAGGGCACGCATTCAGTTAAGGCTCTCTATTGCAGGGGCTGTTTTCATTATGAAAGTGGGAATTGTTTATGATGAACAGATGACATCCGAAAATATTCAGTTAGCCATGGGATGTTTGATACAAAACATCCCACATTCAAATAACATTCATTAAACATTTCGTGGTAGTCCCGAGATGAAATGTCCACTATAAGTGGTGCTATAAGTGAGTTTAATGTTCTTCCAACCAGATGATGTTTTTAAGGTTAAAGTTGCAGATTTAGTTAAAATGCTTAATGTGATTTTCTTATGCTTTCCTTGTGGTAAATAGTATTTACTGCCAAAACAACAACACCATAATCCAAGGATATACGCACTATTTAATGTTAAACGTTTTCTCTCCCATAAAAATCCATTATATTGCATGGTTGCTTAAAACAGTACCGATACTTGTATTGAGACAGTGGTATTGTAAGGCCAAATTATAATTTTTTAGATTTTTGTGAATTTTTTTCTAAAAACTGATGACCCCCATTTTTTAAAAAGGAAAGCTGGTTTATTGAGCTTTTAAAAATGGAAAAGGCTTAAACTTAATTATGGGGAAGAAAATGCTTGACAGAAAATATTGTCTTCATCCATTTATTGCACCTCTTTAACCATTGCATAGCATTTCATGCTAGAGCCCCGCTGGAACAAAAAGTCCAGTTTTTAAAACTGGAATGTCCTGTATTTGGCTGGTAGAAAGCTGGCAACCCTAGCAACCGCACAACTTGACTGCTGCAATATAAGGTTGCAAATGTAGTTTATGTAGTGCAAACATTAAAATTCACTTACAAGTCATACAGTATAGTAAAAGCAGTGTTGGGTGTAATTGGATTACAAAGTAATTAGTAACTGTAATCTCAATAGTCATGCAGTACATTTAAAATTCTTGTAATCAGATTACAGTTACTGACTTTCAATGAAAGTAATTACTTTTAAGTACATTTACTTGTGTTACAAAAATGTAAAAAGAATATTTGTGTAATACAATTAAATGTGAATTCAAATGTTCATATGTACGTCTGTTGGGGTTTGCGGCAATGAGCAAGGACAAAATAGACATTATTTGGAATGTTGAGTGGAAAAACAAAAAATTAATTGTGACAAGTGTTTTTGAAAGTAATTTTAAAGTAAAGTAATCAGCAATGTAATCTGATTATAAATTTAGAGAAATAGTTTGTAATTTATAATGGAATACTTCTTTTAATAATTTAACAATATTTGACTTGCAAATTATTTCAACTGAGTTTCAACAGAGTTTGACATTGTATCTAAGCTAATGATATATTAATCTAATACATTGTTTACCAACCTTTTTTCTGCCACGGCACGCTTTTTACGACTAAAAACTTTTACAGCACACCACTATCCTACATACAGTAGACTAACCATCATCAATATTTTTCCTTTTCAAGAACTTGTCCATGTTTTCTGCCCATCTTAGTTCCGTGTTTACTTGTAATGTTTGAAATTCGGCCATGCAAAAAAAATTTAAAATGATAAAATATGTGTGAGGTCACAGGTGGCAAGAGCACTAAATGGGTAATGAAAAAACAACAAATTTGCTTCTTTTCTAATTTGTAGATTTGTTCTTGCAATGCCACAACAAATTACAGGGATGCAAACTCATGAGGGGTGAAAACAAATCACTGGTCTATGAACATATTTTCTGGAGATATTTTTTTTTAAAGAATAAGCTAAAAGCACCAATTACAGCTATTTTACTGATTCAAGTTTATTCAAGTTTACAATTGTGCAGAATTAGCTGCAAAATAGGAGTATTTTGGCGAGGCTTGCATCTGTTTCACAAATTTGTTATATTTTATATAAGTTCAGTGGCCCCTTCAGGAAATGTCACTAGGTGGCGACAAAGAGCGTCTTATGTGCTATGAGTAAGTCAGTGAATCAATTTGAGTAATTCATGACTGAAATCTACCAAGAGACTTTATAGTGTTTAAACATTAAAAGATCAAAGCATATCTATAGTCTTCCTTCAGTCTGAGAATTATTTTTCATCCAAAAAGACAACAACAATAGTCTGATAATAGCGAGTTTCAATAATGTCCTTACCTTCTCCTTCATTAAAAATTACAAGGCTACAAATCTACTGACTTTCAGAAAAGGTCAATGGTAATTTGTGAGTGGAATTTGCATGCCACTCCCCTGGATATATGGGTATAAAGCTCATTCAGATTTTTTCTTCGGAGCCAAGCGGTTGTGTTCAGCGAGTTGAATCCTCTGCCGTTCCATTCACCTCTGAAGAACTGTTGGAGTTTACGGCACATTACAGTGGCTTCTCCCCCTCGTGCACCGGTGGAGTGCAGAGAATGTCCCTGGGTCCCTGAGATAAAAGAGTATATTTTCCCTACTAAAAGAGTGGCACTGACGGAGAGCGTCTTTTTAAAGATATACTTCCGTCTGTGTTTAATTCCTGGTTGCTGGTTACCTCTCCGCTTCCGATGGCTATGATCACTGTCTTACATGCTTGGGCGCTGCCCACGCGGAGACAGCATTCTTGGACTGGTCATACATTTTCAGAAAAGGAGCAGTTTCCTCATTTCTTGGGTCACACACCTGGGGTTTATGGCCGCCGTCATTGCGATTGTGGACACCACACATTTATGGCAGACACAACGCTGCGGAGGCGGGCCCCCCGCCCCTGTACATCCAGCTGTGGCACAACACACCCGGGCGGTTGTGAAGGATTACGAGGACGGTTCCCTCCTCCGCCGTCGCTGACCAGTCTTATGGTGTACCTGGAGCCAGGTAAGTGCTTCTATGTCCCCAGACTCAGCACGGCCACAAGTTCGGGGTTTGAAACCCCTCAACGTGGCACCTCCGGCTCCACCACGCCACCAGGCCCCACCTGCCAATATGTCCGACGTGATTGTTTCCTTGGTCCCCCTTGTCCATAGCTTGGGGATCCTGTCTCTCCAGCCGAGATGAAGAAGGGGTTATACAAGAAGCCCTGAAGTCAGTTGAGCTAAAGGCGGTCTCTTGAAGACTGCCCTCCTGACTGAGCTCACATCCATCAAAAGGTTAGGGGAACTGCAGGCATTCTCTATCAGTGACACGTGCCTAGAGTTCTGTCCAGAATACCCTCACGTGGTCCTGAGGCCCCGGCCGAGCTATATGCCCAAGGTTCCCACGACTCCATTTAGGGATCAGGTGGTGAACCTGCAAGCAAAGCTGCCCCCGGAGGAGGCAGACTCAGCCTTTTCAGTGCTGTGTCCAGTGCGTGCTTTGTGCATCTACTTGGATCGCACGCAGACCTTTAGATGCTCTGAGCAGCTCTTTGTCTGCTTTGGAGGACAGCGGAATGGGAGCATTTTCTCCAAAGTGAGGATCGCCCAGTGGGTCGTTGACGCCATTGCTTTGACATACCACGCCCAGCATAGCCCCCAGTGGGGCTTTCAGCACACTCCACCAGGAGTGTGGTGGCCTCCTGGGTCCCAACCAATGGCGCCTCTTTAGTAGACCATGGTAGAGCAGTGGGCTGGTCAACACCCAACACATTTGCGAGGTTCCACAATCTCCGGGTTGGGCCGGTTCGTTTCATGCGTTGTCAGATACGAACAGGTAAGTTTACGGGACAACTGGCCGGGTGTACTACTTGCGTTTAGCACATTTCCCCTCCTGAAGGAGGACTTTTTACCCCCAGCAGTGTTTATGAGACCGTGGGCCCTGGTAATCCTTCCTCCTTAGCCCTGTGGCAGGCGGATTCGCGCCGAAATTCGATGCCGGCCCAGTATGTGTGCTAATAGGCCCTGTACTGGGGTAGGTGCTCCACATGCGCTGGTTACTTCTATGTAACCCAGTGTGATGTATCTTCCACGAGACGGTTTTCCCATTGGTAAACTCTTCCTTGGGCAGAGTCCCCTCTGCCACCAGTCGCCGTGTTGTAGAGCTCCATCCCCTCTGGGTAGGACCTACCACTGGGACTTCTCCACATCCGACACTGCCAACAAGTGACATATTTACACACAATTGCCTCCCCTTTGGGCAGGGTGTGGTTTCCACACTGTCTTCCCCTTGGGAAAGGACACCCCTGACACGGACACTTGTGGCCCCAAGCTGAACGATTTCTACTCTTTTTTGGGGAGAAAAAAGAAGAGAAGAGGCCACGGTTGGGGTGGCCTGCCCCCATTTTTTGCAGTCGACTTGTACCCGAGGTGTGGGGGACCGTTCGACCTCCATTCCCTGACGGGGGAACGAGACGTTGTGTCCCTCCTGCCACAACACTGAACTACTGCAGTCTAAACTGAAAGTGAAATTGTTTCCTTATGTGGCTGATTAGTCACACTTGCAATATAAGATCCAGTTTCAAACAGGCAACTAACTATATTTGTGAACAAAACATCCTCATTATATGAAATGTTGAACATTGAAAATTACTGTGTAAAGTTATTTAATGCTTAGTCGAAGGGCTTGGAGGCAGAATTTATCTCCCTCTGTAGGAAAATTTTTGTTTTTGCTCATCAGAGTACTTAAACATCAATTGTCTCTTTCAGTCTAATTATTTCCTCTGCTTGGCTAAGGAAAAAGATGAATGTTAGCTGCACAATAAGGAATGAATAATGGACATGCAAGGTCTTCTTAGCAAGACTGCTTTAAACAGACCTCTCTCTCCCTCATGTAAACTCATGACTATTTATATCTTCTAATAGAGCCAGATGAAACTGCCAGAGGACTTGACCGCCCCCACAGACAGCTACCCTTATACTGCTTCAGACCAACACACTACCTGCACACTCATTACTCATGAAATTACTGTGGTGAAAATTCATTGGTAAATCATGAAGTGAGATTCAAACTTTATTTATTTGTTATATTTTACTGCTCTCTGTTCTCTCTCTCCATCCCTCTCCTCTCTCTCTCAGTTTCTTTAGTTTTATGGTGCTTTATTGGCATGATGAATATTTTGTACATTTGTATTGCCAAAGCATTTACAGCTGAGCTGAATACAAATAAAACAAGTGCAAAACAAAGACAGTGCAAAACAATGTACATAATAAAAGAAAAAATGACCAAATATACAGTGTATACTTGACAAATAAGCTAAAAAGTATACATTTACACAATCAAAAATTTTACACTAACAAAAGTTACACACAAAGGAAAAATACATATTACATCTTAATGAAAATAACTAAAAATAATTAGAAAGAGCCAAAGTAAAATATGATGGAAACACATCTCAAGTCAATTTACTCACTGTCCCTCATTCTGTTGCAGACAGACACATATTGTGCTACTATCACACAGCAGTTCTTATGTTAACCTAATAAGAAGAGCAGTTTATCATTGTTTGTTAAATGTTCATATGTGTTTTGTGCTTTCTGTTAAATGCAGCTGTCTCAATTTAATTTTGATCACAGTGTGGACACAACCTTTCTTTCTGTGGCAGCCATGTTTTTCTTTGTCTGCTCATTTCAGAAGTGAGGTTGTGTCCACTGTGTCTGTGCCTTGTCAAGGTGGCTCTGTTTTTTTATCTGTCACTATACAGTTTTTTAGATAAAGTGCTGTAATTTGGCTGTACCTAATAAGTTTAGCAGTTATTGTTCTGGTGAGATGACACACATACACACATACACACACACACACACACACACACACACACACACGCATATTATTTTTAATCACTGTTCCTCTGACATTTACTAGATATAATTGGCACATATTTAGAGCTCATTCAAGGACAGCACTGAGATAATGCATAAAGCACAGAACATTCTATCAGAAAATGTCGGTTCCCTGATACAAAGGGAACGAGACATTGCGTGCTAATGCATATGGGGAGTTGTCCTTCCACACGACCTAGTTGAAACCTCTCTACAATAAAGGCAATATTCTAATACTGGCTAAGGTGTTTGAGCCCCACCCATTTAGGTGCAAAGCTGTCCGCTATAAAAGCAGGAATATATGAACTATAGTCCTTCAGTATGAATTAACTTCTTCAAAAACCCAGTCGGGAAGGGAGTTTAAAAATAATTAAATTACTTGTGACTTTCTTGTGCTGGCGGTTGTGTAAAATGATGGGGAGCCCATATTTAAGGGGATAAGGGGCATAAGTATATGTTTGGCAAATTAAACAGAAAGTGTTCTAAACAGAGAGGACTTGTGAAAGAGAGACGTTATGTCTAAGTTGTAAAACCTTGCTAATGTGTTTTGAGAAGACCATCCTGCTACAAAACATGTGTTTTGTAAAGACACACCACTTGTCCATGCCAATTAGGAGACCATGCCTCTAGTTGAGTATGCTTTAACACCAGTTGGGCAGATTTTACCCTGCGACTCATAAGCCAGTGTTCAGTAACGATCCAGTGAGAAAGTCTTTGGATGGAGATGGACATTCCTTTCATATTCCATAGAACACAAAGTGCTTATCGGACAGTCTGAACTAGCGGGTGCACTCAACGTATGCATATAGTGCCCGCACAGGGCATAACAAATGCAAGGATTGTTCCTCATCCGAAAAAATGGAGGAGGGAAGAAAGCTTGAAGGTTAACCACCAGCACTCTGAAGGAAGTTAGAACCTTAGGCACATAGCCTTTTGTGGGTTTGACAGTGGCTTTTGAAAGACTGGGGCCAAATTCCAGACATTAATTTTCAATTGATAGTACAAGTAAGTCACTGTAAAGCAGTTCAATGGAAAGGAGGAGGCAAGAACCGGCTTGACAATATAAATAATATTTTAATGTGAAACTTAAACAAAAGATACAAACACACACGACCGACATGTCCGTAAACGATCTCTCTCTCCCGCACCATCTTCCGCAGTCAGCCTTTATCCCTCTCGGAGGCTTGATTAGCCTGATAAGGGACCGGGTGTGTAGAATCACGACCCGGCCCTGCCCTCCGCCCTGCCAGAGTCACTGACCTGTTTTACTAAGGCCAGAGCCAGCAATAGTATGGCCTTAATGGAGAGCATGTGCAAATCAACAGAGTCCAAAGGCTTAAAGTGGGGCACTTCGAACACTTTTAAGACCAAAGTTATGTCCTAAGTTGGGGCTGTAGCCAGCCGAGGTGGATTTAATCGTCTTGCTCCTCTATGGAACTTTATGATTAAATCATGTTTGCCTATAGTGAGTCCTGCGTCTAATTGCTCTTGAAGAATATGAGAATTTCATGTATGGAGCAGTTTACTGGGTCATTGCCATGTGAAAGACACCAGTCAGTGAACACATTCCATTTTAGTGCATAGTGGCATCTCGTGGATGACGCTTTGGCCTGAAAAATAGTGTTCATGAATGAATGTGTCAGCTCTGGTGTGTTTAGCGCACTCCATTCAGGGGCCACACATGCAGGTTCCACAGTTTGGGCTGGGGATTCCAGATTGTGCCTTGCGCCTGAGAGAGGAGATCCCTCCTCAGCGGTATTTCCCATGTTGAGCTGTATAACATCTCTATCATTTTCAGAAACCATGGCTCATTGGGCCATTTCAGCACAGTCAACAGAACTGTTTCCATGTCCACTCTGACTTTGATGATAACAGAATGAAAGAGTCTGACCAGGGGAAACGCATACAAAAGCTCTCAAAGCTAGAAAGACAGCCAGTAGCTCTAGGCGATTGACATGTCAGCCATTTCGTTCCTGTTTCCACTTGTCGAAAGTCTGACATCCATGACACACTGCTCCCCAACCTGCGTTGGATGCATTTGTGGTCCAGCATAACTTGACCCAGCATAACTGTTAGTAGAAGGCTGGCGCTGCCCATGATGCTTGAGCAGCCAGAAAGTGGTGAGTTACCACGATGCACATAAAATGCACATAATGTATCGGCATAGATGCGCTACATGGAGATTTAGGGGCTCGCGGGGTGTGTGGTGGCACGAGGACCACCTATGACCACCAATGACCACCTATTCATCCTGCTCAACCTTGCAGCCTATCGTGCCTCCTCATGTGACCCCTCGGGCATCACAGTAGACGTGGGTGGGAGGGCACGTGAGGGTGAATCGTCCCTCAGAACAAGGTCGATTCGCGAGAGCAGCATCTTGAGACTCATGCCCTCGCAGTGAGGGCAGTCTGTCTCCATGAGAGCTGAATCTGCGTGGGCGCGGCCCAGACAGTGAATGCAGCTCTCGTGCTGGTCTGTTGGCGGGATGCCTCTCACATATATATAAATACAATACAATATACAATAAATAAGGATAAATGCTTTGTAAGGATACGTAACACCTGCCGAAGCGTTGTGGGGAATAATGCTTTGTAAGGATACGTTAGACCTGCCGAAACACTGTGGGGAAATGAAAATATCTTAATAATCATACATCATTATGAGATTTCTATGTAAATCACGGAAGCATTGAAGAAAATTAGATGGAGGTTGCAGATCGGGAGGGATGGGCGATACCACTTATTTTCCTTTTGCTAATACCACGGTATTATCAATGTCAATATTGCAGATACTGATAAACAAATCAATATTTAAGTAATTTTTACCATAAATCTCCACTTTTACTTTAAAAATGTGAAAGACTATGAAGTGAAAGTGGAGATTTATAGTAAAAAGTACTTAAATATGGATTTGTTTCTCACCCACACTTATTGGATCACTTCTGAAGATATGAATTTAAACATTCAAGTGCATTGTATGGACCTAAAGAGCTGAGAAAATCTTCTAAAAATCTTCTTTTGAGCTCAGCAGAAGAAAGAAAATCATACACATCTGGGATGGCATGAGGGTGAGTAAATGAAGAGAGAATTAAAATATTTTGGGAGAACTATCCCTTAAACCCTAACCTTCCCAAGTATCCATAGTATTACCTTTGTAGGCCTATTTTGTGATAAAATCATAGTAACCACAAAATGAAACATTGTTACTATGTTAACACCATATTACTATAATAACACCATGGTTAAATGCATTAAAACTATGACTTTTGCCAAACAACATGGTTACTACAATATTACTATAGTTAAACCATGGCTAATTTAAACCAGATTAAACCTTTCCGTCAACTCCCCAACCTTCACCGTGACCAAATCACTGTGAGGAAATCAACCTTTAATTTAATTTTAATATATTATTACAATTAGTATTAAATGAATCTGAGTGGAGACAGGAAACATGATGGGAAAAAAGTGGGACAAAAGGTGGTATCTAACAAGCGCATCCACCATCATTACTCCCAACACCACTGCAATGATGTTAGTGGGTGCAGTTTGTCTTCAATCTGTGTGTTTCTACTAGAGTATTGGAGTGCAAATAGCTGTGCTGTGTGGTAGGTGCTATTTACATCTAGTGCAAATAGTCACTCTGTTATTAATTATAATGGGAGCAGTTGTGCCGCTTTCAGGGTAGATAGAAATTCAAGACTTGTTTCATAGAATATTGTCATAAACAGAAGTAGCTGTCTGATTAAGCCAAACCAGTTTATTTTTTTGTTTAACTCTTATGTTGTGTTCATGTCTGTAACACATAAAGGACAGGCAAGGAGGAGACGGGAGCCGGCTAAACAGTAAACATAAAGTTTCATGGTAAACTTAAAACCAACATAAATAAACATGCAGCGCGGCCACATGCATCTCTCTCTCTCTCTCTCTCTCTCTCTCTCTCTCTCTCTCTCCAACCGGTGCTCCCTGCTGCCCCTTATTTTGCTCTCCCGCTCTCCCTCTGATTAGCTAATTCAGTGCCGGGTGTGCTCCCTCACGGCCCGGCCACACCCTCCTCCTCATCACATGGTCATTTTGTTTTTACTTAATCCAATTGGAATAAAAGTCCTTAACTTTGTTCATATCTGGTATCTGAAACAAAAAAGTTTGGAATAATTTCTTAAAATTAATGTCTTATCTTATATAAATGTATCTCTACCTGTGGTTTATGGGATGGCTATGTATGAATAACCTGGTTAAGTTAGTAAGCAGCAGGATACATATTTTAACACTTCTTCACATTAAGCACCTGGGAAGAGTAAGAGGAGACACCCAGGTTGTAAAATCAGGCGAAAGTGCTAGGGGAAACCCAACCTGCAGCTAGGCAAATGTCTTCAAGGGAAACACCATTAGACAATGCCCATGAAGATGCCATGCCTCTAGTGGCTTCTACTCCAAAAGGGCTCTATATGACTTGCAAGTCATATGCAAGTGCAATGGCATCCACTATTCAATGTGAAAGCCTTTGTTTGGAGACAGCCAACCATTTAAAGCGACATGTGACGCAGACAAAATGCTGATTTGAAAGTCGCATTTGCCTTGTGCAATTGATACATGCACACAGTGCTCTTACAGGACAAAGTGTGTGAAGCCTCTCCACTTCTTTTGAAGTGAATAACCTGCACCTTGAAGGGAGTAGTCAAAACTTTCAGCACTTGGCCTTTCCTTGGTTTAAGAATGGCTTTTGATAAGCCTGGTCCAAACTCTAAGCAGGATTTGTTGACCGACTGCACTTGATCGTCTGTTGAAAGACTGGCCAGTGGGAAACGTCCGGTTGCTATGGCAGCAACATACACTTTGAGCATAGATGGGGTGAGACCCGCAAACGTTCTTGTAGAAAATAAGTATAGGCTTCAGTGCCATAGTGCCATGCCTGTTTGATGGCTGTCCACCAATAATCCCCATCCAACCTGAAAGAGCTTGAGAGGATCTGCAGAGAAGAATGGCAGAAAATCCCCAAATCGAGGTGTGGAAAGCTTGTAGCATCATACCCAAATAGACTTGAGGCTGTAATCGCTGCCAAAGTTGCTTCATCTAAGTACTGAGTTAAAGGTCTGAATACTAAAGACAATTTTCCAAAAAATCTGTTTTTTGTTTTGTCATTATGGGGTATGGAGTGTTGATTGTTTTGAAAAAATAAAAATAAATAATATATATATCAGTGGGGATTTCTTTAAGACTGCAAGGGAAGCTCGGCTTCCCCTATAATGTCAAAAAAATAATGGTCAAATATGTACTATTGTGTAAACAATTTATTGACTAAAAATGCATTAGAACATGTTCATCTCAAAAACGAGTTCGTTCAGAATCAGCTACATATAGCAGGTCGGCTGACTCGATTTCATTCTCATACATTCCCGTAGCGTCACAGTGCATTTCCCTGTTGAAGCCGAACATCCATTGACTTCAAGGGCTGCTTTGAACAGTTTTTTTCAGTGCTCCGAAACTAGACGGTCATTGGATAAATGCTGCGATTATGTCCCGCCCACGGACGCTCAGCGTCTCTGGGGGTGAATGAGGAGTAGGCTGGCCCGGACTCCGGGCTTCCGCGTAATGATTGTAGAATCTGTCGAAAGACTGCATCTCCTTTTGACTGACAGCGAATCTGTACTATAAGAAGTCGCTGAAGCTATTCGCGCTCAGTCCCATCGCGGATTTCTCAAGTGTAATCGAAAGACAAGCTGCTGCAACCTATTTCTTGATATCATTGCAATCATTTTCTCGAAAAGGAACGTAGGGCAGAATTTACTTTTAAATAAATGGAGTTTATAATGTAGGCCGAAAATGAGCTTCCCCTCTTTGAAAGACCAGCAGCTGCCACTGATATATATATATATATATATATATATATATATATATATATATATATATATATATATATATATATATATATATATATATAGTATACTGTATTTATCAATGCTCTTTTTATACTTCCGCCCCTGTCTCTGCTGAGTTTACTTTGCTAGATTAATTTCCTGTTTGACCAGTGCTGTGTTTACAGAGGGCAGGTGCTGATATTTTTGTTGTTGTTACTCATTGTCTCTGTCCCAATATGATAACAGCCCCAAAACAGAAGTGATTACAACAAGATTTTCTTTTCTTCTTTTCTTTTCTTTTCTTTTCTTTTCTTTTAATTTATTGAGGGGTATTATATTTGAATATACAGTATTATTATCTTTCTGAATTATTTGCAAATTCATTTTTTTTTCTTAATTTCCATAAGGGATAGTTCACCACACACAACCCCAATTCCGACAGTATGAAAAATTCTAATAAAAACTAAAATTTGTAATTTGTAAATTATATTTACACTTTGCTATTTTGAAAGTGCTCCAACTAAACATTATATGATGTTTTACCTTGTGAATTTCATTGTTTATTTGTTTATGTAAAGTAATTTCAAATCAGATGATTGCTACATACTCCAAAACAGTTGGGACAGTCGAGTGTTTACCATTGTGAAACATCACCATTTCTCCTATTAACACTTATTAAGCATTTAGGCACTGAAGACACAAGTTTGGTAAGTTTAGAAAGTGGAATTTTCCCCCATTTATCCATTATGCAGGTCTTCAGCTTTACAATTGTATGGTGTCTTAATTTCCGTATTGTGCGCTTAAAAATGAACCATACATGCTCAATTGGAGATGGTCAGGACTGCAGGCAGGCCAATCTAGCACCCGCACCAGTAAGTGGTTTGAAGTTGTCCTGCTGAAAATTCTGGGACGTCCCAGTAAAAGACAGAGCTGGATGTCAGTATATGCTGCTCCAAATTTTGTACAAATCTGTCTGCATTAATAGTGCCCTCACAGATGTGTGAGTTACCCATGCCATGGGCTCTGATACACTTCTGGCCCATACAGACACTGGCTTTTGGACCTGATGCTGATAATAGCTTAGATGGCCCTCTTCCTCTTTGGCCCGGAGAACACGATGGCTGTGTTTTAAAAAAAAATATTTGAAATGTGGACTCAAAAAACATGGTTCCACTGTTCTACTTTCCATCTAAGATGAGACAGAGCCCAGAGAAGTTGGCAGCTTCCTGACAGTGTTGATGTAGGGCTTCTGCTTTGAATAGAAAATCTTAACTTGCATCTGTGGATGCAGCAGCAAATGGTGTTGAATTACAAAAGTTTACAAAAGTATTCTCATATCATTATATCCATTACAGATTAATACAGTTTTTTAAGACAGTGACGTCTGAGGGATCAGATCATGCGCACTCAGAAGTGATTTTCAGCTTGCCCTTTACACACTGAGATTTGACCACATTCCTTGAATCTTTTAACTATATTGTGCACTCCAGAGGGTGAAATGGCCAGAATCCTTCCAATTTGTCTTTGGGGAACATTGTTCCCAAAGTGCTGGATTATATACTGAAGCATCTGTTGGCAAATTGACAAGTCTCAAACGATCCTTGCTCTTGAAGGACTAGGCTGTTTTTTTAAACTCCTTAAATACTATGAAACAATTGCCTCACCTGTTTAACATCTCCTGTTTCATAATTCCTTGCTATTTTAACTCATCAAATTGTTATTAGTCTTAAATTGCCCCATCTCAACTTTTTTGCAGCAAGTTGCAATCATCTGATTTGAAATTACTGTACATTAAAAAAACAATAAAATTCACAAGGTAAAACATCATATAATGTTTAGCTGTAGTGCTTTCAATACAGCAAAGGGTGAATATAATTTACAAATCAATCCTTTTTGTTTTTATTATAATTTTTCATACTGTCCCAAGTTTTTTGGAATTTGGGTTGTAAATGAAAATTAGACTTTATAAAGGCACCTCCTTTTCTCATCTTCTTGGGGCAAATGGCTGCTGAGAAGTACACTGACATTGTCTTGTATGACATGAAGGCACACACAAAACAGTGATACACAAGTCATGTCTTGTGGGTCAGAGTACATAATTCAGAATGTCTTCCCTTAGATGACTGAGTGATACTGTAGAGGAGGGAGTTATAGAGTAAGAGGATCTCTGACTCTCAATAGACTGCCATGTTTAATTACAGAATAAATCTTTACAACCATATCAATATGAATATTAAACACACAAGTCTGATAAATGATCTCTGGCTGAATTAATTCTTAATAGGTATTGCATTATTTATTAAGAGAAACTTCCATAGTGCTTTGGATTGTATATATGGGGATTTCAGACACTAAGACCATAAAGCATTCAGTCCTGTTGACTCAGGGGATTGCTGTGCCTTGTGGATGGCAGATGAATAGGCCTGGAGGAGGCAATCTGGCCTGTTAGAGCCCAGTAGATCAGTTTGGACAGTTGTGTGGGTGTAAACAGGAAATTACTCTAAAAGATACTTTTTGCACCTTTTAAACACTACTGTTAATCTCATTCATAGGCATCACAACCAAAATATTTAAAGGGTAAACTGCATATAGGCTGTTGCACTAGGGTGAATTTATTTATGTAAGTCAATATAAGAAGAGAGAATAAGAAAAGTGTTCAAGATCAATAGACTAATTACTGCAGAGACATTGCAATGATGCGTTATCCAAAGGGACACACAAAGCCACCCAAAGCTCTATGTAGTCACTATAATTTTACATGCAATGCATAGTCATTTTATTCAAAGCCAAATATAACATTTGCCTTTTCATCAAGACAGTCATCCAAGAAATACACTGTAACATACACTACAGCTTTAGAAATTAAGGTGGGCTCAGGGCAAAAGTGCCACCAAAAATGCCCCTAAAAATCTAAATGTGGGCCAAAAAATGCTCTTGTACTGATCTCTTCTGTTTTTTGTTTGTAACATCTGATAGTTCTTAATATTCTATTTTATTGTGCATAATATGGCCTAAAATATTAGCCGATATTGATTGAATTATTCCTGTAAAAGGTAGTAAATTCTCAGCCTTGAATTGATTAAACTGATGTATTTGACATAAACAAATGAGACACAGTATGTTTTATATGGTTAGATGGTTTGCCCCAGAAAATGTAATTCAGGGTTCATATATTGCCCCTTAATGTTATAGTTAATTCCTGACACTCATACACTGTATAAAAATGATTTGTCATCAAAAATCAGCTACACGTGATCATCTAACATCTAAATTGAAAATTTGTTTTATGTCAAAATATTATTTGATATGACTGATAAAATCTGTCTATGCTAGGATACACCAACAAAATGTGTAAGGGTTAGATCAAATATCTCTCAATGTGCTACTGTCTTTGTATGCAAAGAAATAATTTGATGAATATCTGATCAAAATTCCGCAAACAAAGATGTAAGACCTCTCCAACTATAGCGAAATGTGTGTGCATGTGTTTATGGATCATCAGTAAGTGATTATAAAAGGGCTAAAGTTTCATGCATATAATCACTTCTGTATCTCTTTTGAGGCGAGTTGACCTCTTGTTCCCACAGTAACAACAATGCCATTGATGTGCTGCAGCTAGCGTTACTATGGAAACTGCATTGAGATCATCAGGATTTACCAAAGAATTGAAAGCAATTAAAACAAAGAACAAGTCTAAATAGGGGGAGAAATGGAGAGAATGAAAGAAAAAGATGAAATTATCCTGTTCAGACAGCTTGTGCTTATTCTGACTGCAAGCTTTGAAGTCTGATCCTGTTTTGGCAGGCATCATGGGTAATATTCACTATTATTCTATTTTATTCAAGTCAGTCAAACAAGAGGCCTGTAACATATTTCAATATGACTTCAAAGGACTAATAAAAATAAGAAAATGTAATTTATTGTTCATAGTATTTCGGCATCCCTTGAAAGTATACTGGAATATAAATTATATTGGTAATATCTATTTCAAGTGTTCTGAATGTGTGTTATGCTCATGTGAATGTGGTTAGAGTGTTATACACATTTCTGGATGATTCAGTTGAGAGATCATATTTTCTCTGTCTAATTCCAATTGTTTACATAAATTTTGTAGTACATGTTTTTCTTACATTTACATTTACGCATTTGGCAGAAGCTTTTATCCAAAGCGACTTACAGAGCACTTATTACAGAGACAATCCCCCCGGAGCAACCTGGAGTTAAGTGCCTTGCTCAAGGACACAATGGTGGTGGCTGTGGGGATCGAACCAGCAACCTTCTGATTAACAGTTAAGTGCTTTAGCCCACTACGCCACCACCACTCCTCACCAGGTTTACATTTTGGTAATGATTCCACCACATAAGTACACGTAAGGACTTCAGTGTTCCTACAGTAATCAGTCACACATAATAAAACGGCTTCATCAAAGCCTCCCACTTTCGAAAGCCGTTTCCCTCATTAAAGTTGCCCCAAAAGAACCAATTTTCTGCCTCCTCTTTAACGCCCTCCCAGCAGATGGCGAGCTAGGCGGCCGTCTTGTTCACCTATGCCTAGAAATGGCCCTGTCTACACGGAAGAGTAATTAAATAGTTTTAATGAATGAAGTGCATTCACATCCTACATTTTTATTTAGCAAACACAATAGCGTCTTAAAGAAAGCGAGGAACTTACGGTCATTGCATGTTTTTGCTGTCATCGGAAGATCTTTGGTGAATAGTTCAAGAGGTCAATAAATAAATTGTTTGACATAAAGCTATAGTGTTCTGTTCTTTGACAGAAAAGCTGTAAACTAATAAAGATTTGCAAGTTATGACAGTGTGCAGGCCTTTTCTATTTTTGTCCTCTTGTGTAAGCACCTGCACCTGATGTGTTTATTTTTTGGGGGGGTTTAACAGCATTGGAACAGATCATAGGTTATCAACAATCATATCAGCTCATATCAAATCAAGAAACTGTTCAACCAGTCACATTCTAGGACATACATTTTTTAGAGATAATCAAACATTGCTTCTTCCCATGATCCTTATGCACCATGCCAAGCACGTCTGCTGGAAAAACAATATAAAATGTATGAAGAAGAGTTGAAAATAAATTATAGCTACTTTAAAGTTAATGTTCACATCAACCATCAGAATGGGGAAAAAATGTGATATCTGTGATTTCAACCATGGCATGATTTTTGGTGCCAGAAAGGCTATATTGAGTATTTCTGTAACTGCTGATCTCCTGGGATTTTTACACACAACTGTGTCTAGAGTTTAGAGAAAGGTTCCAAAAACAAACAAAACAAAAAAATCCAGTGAGCGGCAGGTCAGTAGATTGAAATTCTCTGTTAATGAGAGAGGTCATTGGAGAATGGCCTGACTGTTTTAGCTGACAGAAAGGCTATGGTAACTCAGATAACTACTCTGTACAATTGTAACGAGCAGAATAGCATCTCAGAATGCACAACACGTCACACCTTGAGGTGGAAGGGCTACAACAGCAACATCTGTCAGCTGAGGTTACAGTGAGCACAGACTCACCATAACAGGACAGTTGAAGACTGAAAACACGTAGCCTGATGAATCTTATTTTTGCTGAGGCACACAGATGGTCAGAATTTGGTGCCATTAACATGAATCCATGGACCCAACTTGCCTTGTGTCAAAAGTCCAGACTGGTGGCGATGTTGTTGTAGCATCTGGACCAATCAGACACACAATTATTAATTATTTAATGAATAAGCTAACAGATGTCTCAAGACTGTAACAAGCAAAGGTCCAAGTAGGCCCAAACCGAAATGCATTGTATGCTTGCTATATTGATCAGAGAGCATAAAGGGCCATAAATTAAACTAAACCCAAACATGCAAATGAGTCAGCTTCCAAACAAAGGAACCTTTCTCACTTTGTAAATTGCACCTTTCTTTTTGATCAAGCCAGACTCAAGAGGAGGGACCTACATCAGACAACCCGGTATCACGCCGAGGCGTGAAATAGACACGCCGGTCCACTCGCGGATGCGTGTCTATTTCACGCTTTGCCTCCTCCAGGCGTGTACATGACACGCGCGCGTCTACGTAAAATACCGGCAGGGGGCGATCGTTTCCTCGACGCCAACAACTGTCCGCGCACCAAAGAGGAAGCGATACATCGCGTTCTCCAGTTCCGGTTAGCAGGATATATATTTTTGTACATAAATACACTTTTTAAATAAAAATATATATATATATATATATATATATATATATATATATATTTATGTATTTATTTACATCAGCACAAGATACTCGACAGCCCACACACACACACACACACACATATAACAACGTTAGGCTACAGCAACGTTAGGATTTCTTCATGAAAGCAGCACTGTAATGAACCTTTATTTGTCACATATGGTCACAAGTGAAAGTAACCGGCGAAATTGGCCGGCATCCCGCCCGCACGAACGTGCAACGCGACGACAACGGTATCGCTTCCTCTTTGGTGCGCGGAGAGTTGTTGGCGTTGAGGAAACGATCGCCCCCTGCCGGTATTCTACGTAGACGCGCGCGTGTCATGTACACGCCTGGAGGAGGCAAAGCGTGACACCGACACGCATCCGCGAGTGGACCGGCGTGTCTATTTCACGCCTCGGCGTGATATCGGGTTGCATCAGAAGTTAAAAGATACATTCCACCTATTTCTCACTCTCTTCCTCGTTTCTCTGCTCTACTCTCATTTGCTGTTCATGTCGGACCAGGACCACCCGATTCGACCACAAGGTCGCAGGCCTCAACACATCAAGCCATGCGTAACTACCTTGACTACAGAGTCAGTGAACACCACAGTTCATCATAATTTCTTCATTCAACATGGAAGAAATTGATTGAACACCATCGACTCAAAGAACCATCAAGATGTCCTCCTGCGACTGCATCCGGGCTCCCTCAACAGCCAAGGCAATTACAAGTATCATACCAGTAACTAACTGCACATAGTTTTAGTGTAAGCTGAAAACCCTTTGTAAAAAAGGTGTGCTATTAAGTAAGAAAGCTTGTGGTAAAACAGATAAATTGATTGTAATATTAATTCAGTTACATCAAGTTAATTCTATTAACCAATCCAAATGTTCATAATTAATTATAACGAGTTTTGATTAATTATTCATATTTCCCTTTAAAGATATTTTGACTGTGGTATATTTTGATAAATAATCTCATCCCTGTTTCTAAAAGAAACTTAAAAGCTTCAAAGCTATACCTATATGTGTAATATTATTGTCAATAAGCTATGAGAATAAAATTACTCCAATAACAGAATTAATCATAATTCTCTTATTAAAGCTAATTCCCTACAGTCAGGGACGTCATTAGGCCTATTTTAGGGGGGCTGAAGCTACCCCAAAATGTTCCTATGCCCCCCTAAATGATAATAAGAACAACAATGACAATTCGATTTAACCGTATCCTCATTCATATTTAGAATTAGACGCAACAAATGATATATATCCAGCTACAAAAAATAGCCGAAAAGTCGGAAGTTGGACAGAAGTACAAAGAGTTGTTGTGCTATCAAGATGATGCACCGCACCGTCTCGTTGCATTGGTGTGAACTGTGGCAGCTTTCAGAGCGTTGCAGACCGGAGCGCTGCAAGTAAATGTTTTTACTGGTGCCCTGCCTCTTACTTCTCACCCCTCTTACTTTATGCCGTTCTATGGTATCGTGCTGGGAAAACGGGAAAGAACATCGTGCTTTGCGAGTTATCAACATCGCTTGTTGGTAAATGGAGTGTACCACATTTTGCTTTGCCGATTGCTAGACGTGACTGGCAAACGGTTTGCCAGAATATACCCAGACCTACCCTGACCCCTGGAGGATTCATCTCGTCTCGTCGTTACTCTAGTTTGGTCTGAAGTTTAACTCGCTATGCACCCTCCCTCCCCCCGCACACACCGATACACACGCTCCCCCCGCACACACACCGATACACACGCTAATGGTGAAAGGAAGATTGGTAAGTGTCGTGATACAGAGTGAAATTGTAAGTTGTTTTTAATTACCTGCTTACCTTTAGCTACATTTCTTGAGGTAAAGGAAAGGGGATATTTTGGTTTGCTATGGAAAACTGTAGTCTAGCTAGAGTGAACAGGCAAAATACAAGAAATGGTGAACTTAGCAAGCTAATCACAACTCTTTATTCTTTGCCAATAATATAACCTATCTCTATAATAGGCATAAACAATATCAATCCCCATAGAATGTTGTTGTCACTGAAAACTAAATGTCATAGGGTCCCTGTTAATGCTATTACCGTTATATCCCTCAATTCATTGAGCAGATAAGATGGATATTCAAAGATATTTTAGCAGAGAGAGAAAGTGAAGCAGCCGCAGGAGATTGGCAGGCCAGTTGATTCTGAGGGAGCCGGTGTGATTGAGGTCAGTAATGGTCTATAGGTCTAAGGATTGTTTTGTGTTCTTCTAACAATAAGCATTTGTTGGCAGGTCTTGGCACTATGCATAACCTAAACTAAATTATTACATTTATTATATATGCTAGCTATACCAATTTAAATTTCTGCATTCATTGGCTGTGATAAATTAAATAAATACGTAGATGTTACCTACTTTATCATACATTTACATGAGCAGACAGATAGCATTTAAGTCATTGCTTATAGAATAACTCATCAGGAGCAAAGTCTGGCCCAAGTAAATGCCCCCATGCAGCTTTGATGTGTCTAAAAGCAACATTACAGTAACTTTTCTTTAACAGAGTAGAAATGGAAGAAGAGGATATGTCTGTCACGTTTTACTTGTTAACATCTTGGTTTCTTGACTAGTTGTTGACATAAGTGTAGCTCTAGATGTGAGTGCAAAGATTTTGCAAACGCAAGTTACAAATACCCTGGGGGCTAAGCCCCCCCTATCTTCCAATCCTAGTGACGTCCCTGCCTACAGTAGAAATTGTGAGCTGATACAACGAGACGTTGCATTACAATTTTAATGATTGAGAATTTTATTCACACAAATAATCTAGTTATTTGTCATTTATCTAAATTATTGGTTGTCAAACGCGACTGATTCCATTATAAATTTCCTTACATAGTAATGTAGAAATAGGACCGTTTAATTTAATTCCTAACTCACACATACTGTTTCCCTACACATTATGGTGTAAATGTATGTTGGTACTCAACCTGTACCATGTAAATGTATACTACCAAATTCGCTACATATATTGGTGTGAGAATTTGGGCACTTTAACTGATTACTGTTTAATTGTGCTTTGTGGAATGCGCTGACGTTCATATTGTAAGGTGCCATTGAGTCTGGGCTCTCAGGAGAATCAACATTTGAACTGTCTCTTGCATATGTAACAGCAACATGGGAGACACAGCCAGCAGGGGCTCGCGCCTCACGTCTGATTATCTTCCCTTCCTCACTCAAAACTCACTAAAAACCTATACAATGTCAAGTGTGTACAAAAAAGAAACTATAACATGTTTGATATCATTTTAAGTGTCTCAGTGCGCCTGGTAAACTGGTCTCATCCTCCCAGCCATAATGAAAAGCTAAAAGAAGTTATAGAATATGAGAGATGTAGTGTGCCTCTTAAAGGTGTGCCCTCCCCCAGATCCTGTATATGTAAATGTACAGGAACCTACTCAATGGGGAGCCAAATCTAATTAGAAGGACAGACACCACCATTTGGTTAGCCTATTGAATTATTTGGGTATTTAAGGAGATGTGGCACATCGTTCGTGGCTCTCTGTAGTCAGACGATCCCGCACAGTTTACTGTGTGTAGTTTATATCAGGCTGGGAGTCTGTAGGTAGACTTCCCACATGATCGCTGTGTGTAATTTTTCGTTACCAGGTAATATTTCTACAAATTCCTCAATTTCCGTATTGTTGTGATTATATTGATTGTTCGATGATTTTGCCTTGAATTGGATTTTGAATTATTGTTCTATTACCTGGTCAATAAATTGTAAACCTTTGATTTTATTCTGACTGACTCTGAAATTGTTTTCCCAAACAGATTGAGCGATTCGTATGTTACCGCAAGTCTGCGTCAGATTAGTGACGACTAATATTTGGCATCAGTTCAAGTGTACTTGGTTTGCAGAGACAGAAAGTGTATTTCCGTTTAGAACAGCTTAATGCTGCTTGACCAATCTAAATTCGGGTGTGTCTTACCTCTGGTTTGACTTGAGGTTTCTTCAGATAAGTGTACGTGGGAAACCACGCATGGCCAATCCAAAGCTATTATAAGAGAAGTTATGTTGGTCAACTTACATCTGTAATAGTGGTCGTGACCTCTACTGAAGAAAACGTTAAGTTAAATTCAAGTGTATGCAATTCCATGGGGGCTATACTGAAGTATCTTTGATTGTGTATACGTGAACGTGACCGATCTCAGGTATATAGCAATTACCTCTGTTTGATGATCCAATACTGGCCGCTTGTGATCGTGAGACCCGCGGTGTAGAGAAAACACGCGAGGACCTCAAAGCGACATAGTTTCCTAATCTGAACGGGTAAAATATTATTAAAGGAGTTAAAAGAATAATCAAACATTCGCTCACTATTAATGATGCTCGGATATCATTAAAACCTTTTTCATTTATGGAGTCAGATGAAATAACGAGGTAATACATGAGAGAAAATGTATTTCATTGAATCTGGTTGTGTTGCGTAAAAGAAAGACAGTAACGCGCAGAGACCTTCACCCGTATTATTGGAGACCGCCATTGGACCGATAGACGGGCTTACAAAGTGGTGACCCTGACGTGATCTCGCAACCAGACGAGAAACGTCTTTCCAGCGCAACATTCAACTTGATCCCTGCCCGGGACATGAGGTTTGATCTTCTCATCTATCTCCAGCTGCTGTGGTAAGTCCATCTTTTTTGCCTTTTAGAAGTGTTGAGGGAAAGATTGTCTGCACCTTACATACAGACACATTTGTAGTGCGGGTCGGAATACCCTCTGTTTAGACCGGAACCGAAAAGTCCGGTGGGCATAAGAATTAGACGGGAAACATGACTTTCCAGGGACAGCACAGCAGCCGTGTAGATGAGGAAATAATGGAGATTCTAGGTGTGCAATTAAAAAACCTCCTTGTCCGGTTAAGCTACAAGGGACTGAAATTAAATTGGAGCAACAACGAACTAATATCCTGGTATTCTGCTGAGGGTGCAAAATTGAAATCACAAACAAAATACAAGAAAATTCCCGCTGCAATTGTTTATTTGCTTCGTCGTAATGACCTCGAGACCATAACCGAGAAAGAACGAACAATAGCAAACATCAAAGAAATTGAAAGATTGCGATCTGACGAATTACAAAAGTTAAGAACACAAGCTGAAGCGTTCACATACGAGCAACAGGGGTGGGCTAGACAACGCGAAGAAATGGCAACAAAAATTGATCAACTTCAAAGAAAACTTCAAACCGGCAGTGAATACATATCTGCTCTTGAAGATTGTTGTAATAAATCCGGGTTTCCAGTAGCTGCAGTTAAACGAGCAGCACTGGATGAAACCTTTCAGCTAGAGACTCAAAATGATGATGATGATGCCGCGTTAGGACACAGACCACAGAGAGAAACTCGTAAACGAGCTCTTGTGAACCTGTGGCCTGAAGAACCAAACCTGCGAAGCCCAGTAAAGACTCTAACAAAATCAAATGACTTGCCAAAGAAATCAGTTAAAGTCGCTGTGCTTAAAACCATGACGAAAGCGGATGATGAAATCACATCAATCAGCCGCCCGTTAACATGCAAAGAATGCTCTAGCCATATAGAGGTCGTTGGAATTATGCCGAGAAAAGGGCCGTTTCAACCCTACTGGGAAGCATTAATGTTACAAGCCACGGTGTACAAATTAGAAATTCGAGATGTTTGGCAAATAGCTCTCCTCACTATCCCTGAGGAGCTCAGACCGAAACTAACCACAGAGATGAAATCTGGCAACATAATGAACCGACACAATAACGAAACTGACGAGAGTATCTACGAACGTCTAAAACAGGCATTATTAGACATGAGAGGACCGACACATGCAGATTGGAGCAAAATATTAGAAATCAAACAAGTGAGTAATGAGTCATTTGAAACGTACGCTGAACGGTTATGGGTAACATACAGAGAACACTCAGGCCTAGAAAATGCAAACCGCGACCATGACGCATTACTACAGCTTGTTAAGAACAATGCTGGCATCCCAGTTCAAAATGCTTTATCCAATGGTGTCGACCCGGTTGAAAACACGTTCAGAGCAATAGTAGACTGGGGTGCAAGAATAGAAAAAAGGTGGAGATCAAAACCCTGTAGTGTTGCGTCCGCAAAATGGTTAACAGAACGGAACGGCCCAGACAAATTTAACCAAAGATCTCAAAGCAAAATGCAATGCCGTTATTGCAAAAAATCTAACCATCTCATGAGAGATTGCCAAAAAAGAGATTTAAGAAAACAATCAAAGCATTGTCAAAAAACGCCCTATAGCAACCTGTTGAAACTATTAACGAATTTCATCACTGAGTTTAAAAAACAAAACAACCAAAATGGCTCGCCCACAACACGAACGGAATTACGGGAGAATACCATCCGCAATAGAGATGCGTGGCCTCCATCGCCGTAGGGAGCATAATTAAGAGTGGAAACCGAATCAGAATAAGGGCTATTTTAGGAGGCTGGTTAGCTGTACTTATTGATTCTGGTCCATCTTGCTCCTCCACATACATTCCATTACCCTTAACCAACGAAACTATTACCAAAATCGAACGGTAAATGGCAGCAGGAGATTAAAACACTCCGTCGTCAAAGTGCGCGCGCACATTAACAAAAATCCAGATGAGAACAAGAAAAACAACAACAACGCAGATAAATTAGCTAAATTAGCAGCACAAAAGGGAGATGAACGGCAGCCTGACGGGCTGGTTGTTCCTGATGTGAGTGTGGTTCAGACTATTCCTATTGACTTAAAACAGTACCAACAAGAACTGTGGAGTTCTGATGGAGAGCTGACACTGCACCTGCAGCAGCAGGACCAACCAGTCAAGGTCGCTGAAGGCATGATTTTAAGAGACGATAAACACATCGTTCCAGAAGCCCTCCAGAAACCAGTGATAAAGTTGTACCACGATTATGCACATGTATCAGCTCCCAAAACACAACCGCTGATACAAAAGAACTTCTGGTGGCCACAAATGGCATCAGACATTCAAAGATGGTGCGACACATGCATCGTATGTGCCACCATTAACCAAGGTAAGCCTGGCCGTACAAAACTGTGTAGACCAGAGCCACCCAAAGGACCTTTGGAGTCACTCAAATTGGATTTTATAGGCCCACTACCCAGTGCCAGAGGGGGGTATCTTTATTGCCTGGTGATAATTGACATTTTCCAAATGGTTCAAAGCGATTCCTACTCGCAATGGCAATGCAAACTCAGTGGCACGTGTGGTAGCGACCCAAAACCTCCCACTTTGGGGAGCACCAATCCAAATTGAATCTGACCAGGGTACACACTTCACTGGTCAGGTGATGAGACACATATGCCAGATGCTGAATATCAAACTAAAATTTCATAACCCTGACAGACCACTGAGATCATAGATGATAGAACGTGTGAATAGCACCCTTAAAAAATGCTAAGCAGAAAACACATCACCAGAAATGTGAACTGATTCTTTGACCACATAGTTGTGTTGGGAGCAATAAAACAAAGCTCAGAAAGTTCCCCAGCAGAACTGGGGCCTATATTGCTCACAACAGCAGACTGTGCAGACTCAACTGCGAGAGCAGCTTAAGGTGCTTCACACTTCAAACTGCACTAAAATATCAGCAGTAATTTGGATCTCACCAAAGAAGCTCAGTCAAATTTGATCTCTGAAATAAAATTTGCATTAGACATTGTAATGGTACATGTTTTTTAAACAAAATGCTTCTTCCCCCTGATGACACAAACCATACAGTAAGAGACTAAAAGCTGTCTGTAACAGTTTGGCTTTGACCATCAGAGGAAAATAAAGTACCACATGTCTATATGCAAATTAATTAAAGGTTCAACATTAACTGTTCTCTCTCTCTGTGGTTGTTCCCATTTCAGGTTGCAATCACATGAGGGACAGAGGCCAAAAGGCTTCTGATCCCCCTGCTTCAAGCCAGGACATCAATTTGACCATGATGGAGATGGGTGGGAAAGCAAATCTAACAGGCCATTCACACTTCACAGCTCTACAAAAACAAAAAATAGCTATATGGCCTCCCGGTTTAGCACCGGAACCAAAATTGTGCAACACCAATTGCTCTAGATCAGGTTCCACCCATCTCCTAAACATACAGAGCACACACTTTTATTACTACTCATCATGGAACAAAATAATGGCCAAGATTCTGAAAATACTAATCCACTGAAGATCTGGCCCACCTCTCGCATACACATAGCCTCGCACACATAGGACATTAAAATCCTGTTTCCATAAAACAGTCACTATTTACAACTTCCCCTTTAAATACTGTAATATACATGAGACATATGCATGGCTACAGTCACACATCGATGATTTAATTACTAATTGCAAGCAAACTTGCCACCCAAATTTCAACATTTCCACCTGCATAAATCAAACCAATTGATTGTTGTTGGAATGGTTGCAGACCAGAGGGCCCCTGGTTTTCAACACATCGCTAATAACAATATAAAAATAGAAGTTGACG
Source organism: Moxostoma hubbsi (assembly GCA_032164185.1). NCBI lineage: Eukaryota > Metazoa > Chordata > Actinopteri > Cypriniformes > Catostomidae > Moxostoma > Moxostoma hubbsi. Next base: position 25,160,493 of record JAVLUX010000009.1, read on the forward strand.
ATGTGAAATGCAGACACTTCTATCGATCCACTACACATTTTTAAAATAGGCATATATCATCGGTTGTGACTTAGCCACCAAATCACACACATTAGATAATTTTGAATTAGCTCTGCTATTATTATACATGTCTGCAACTGTGATTCTACAATCATAAAATTATTATTATAACTATATGATTAATGATGCATGCCACTGGTGAAGATACTAGTTATACTGAATTTGTGGTATGTTTCCTTTAATCTATTATCCACTGTAATAATGAATATTGATGATATATGTTCAAATTGCCTTGAACTCTGTGCCACCTTTGCTTTAATTAATTCAGATTCTAAATTCCACTACCACGAATCACAATGGTAGTAAATAAAAATCAGATTAATTAGACCCCTTTGCATTTTCAAAGACACACTTGAGACCTGGATTACCACTCGCACTTGTGACATTGATTCATTGTTTGTCTTTTCATCATGTATTTATGTATTACTCAACCCTTTTCTCATGTCAGTACAACATTAAGTTCTTCAGAGTTTCATCTCTACATGGTCATCTAAGAAGCTGTTCAGGTGTATATGCATTCCCAGTGAGAACTCCTTCACCTAATTGAGGTCTGCCCAGAAGACCACCACTGGAGGTGGCAGAGAATTCTTCAAAGAGTCAGATCATCATTAAAGGGAAGGTGCAACCAGAAGCAGATGTTTCTCCATGATGGAATGACATGTCCACTGAACAAGCCACAAAAGACTTGATGGACTCTATGAACGGAACACATGTGATAACCTCAACCAGACACAGTGTTGCGACTTCTTCAGATGCCTCCTCAGGTCTTTCCGGACATCAAATGACATTGCGCTAACTCTCAGCCTCTTACAGCTGCCCACCTTACAAAGACTGATGTGACACCGCAGGAAACCCTTTGAGTGGCCCACGGTGCCAAAGCGGGGAAAACTGTAAGGTGCCATTGAGTCTGGGCTCTCAGGAGAATCAACATTTGAACTGTCTCTTGCATATGTAACAGCAACATGGGAGACACAGCCAGCAGGGGCTCGCGCCTCACGTCTGATTATCTTCCCTTCCTCACTCAAAACTCACTAAAAACCTATACAATGTCAAGTGTGTACAAAAAAGAAACTATAACATGTTTGATATCATTTTAAGTGTCTCAGTGCGCCTGGTAAACTGGTCTCATCCTCCCAGCCATAATGAAAAGCTAAAAGAAGTTATAGAATATGAGAGATGTAGTGTGCCTCTTAAAGGTGTGCCCTCCCCCAGATCCTGTATATGTAAATGTACAGGAACCTACTCAATGGGGAGCCAAATCTAATTAGAAGGACAGACACCACCATTTGGTTAGCCTATTGAATTATTTGGGTATTTAAGGAGATGTGGCACATCGTTCGTGGCTCTCTGTAGTCAGACGATCCCGCACAGTTTACTGTGTGTAGTTTATATCAGGCTGGGAGTCTGTAGGTAGACTTCCCACATGATCGCTGTGTGTAATTTTTCGTTACCAGGTAATATTTCTACAAATTCCTCAATTTCCGTATTGTTGTGATTATATTGATTGTTCGATGATTTTGCCTTGAATTGGATTTTGAATTATTGTTCTATTACCTGGTCAATAAATTGTAAACCTTTGATTTTATTCTGACTGACTCTGAAATTGTTTTCCCAAACAGATTGAGCGATTCGTATGTTACCGCAAGTCTGCGTCAGATTAGTGACGACTAATATTTGGCATCAGTTCAAGTGTACTTGGTTTGCAAAGACAGAAAGTGTATTTCCGTTTAGAACAGCTTAATGCTGCTTGACCAATCTAAATTCGGGTGTGTCTTACCTCTGGTTTGACTTGAGGTTTCTTCAGATAAGTGTACGTGGGAAACCACGCATGGCCAATCCAAAGCTATTATAAGAGAAGTTATGTTGGTCAACTTACATCTGTAATAGTGGTCGTGACCTCTACTGAAGAAAACGTTAAGTTAAATTCAAGTGTATGCAATTCCATGGGGGCTATACTGAAGTATCTTTGATTGTGTATACGTGAACGTGACCGATCTCAGGTATATAGCAATTACCTCTGTTTGATGATCCAATACTGGCCGCTTGTGATCGTGAGACCCGCGGTGTAGAGAAAACACGCGAGGACCTCAAAGCGACATAGTTTCCTAATCTGAACGGGTAAAATATTATTAAAGGAGTTAAAAGAATAATCAAACATTCGCTCACTATTAATGATGCTCGGATATCATTAAAACCTTTTTCATTTATGGAGTCAGATGAAATAACGAGGTAATACATGAGAGAAAATGTATTTCATTGAATCTGGTTGTGTTGCGTAAAAGAAAGACAGTAACGCGCAGAGACCTTCACCCGTATTATTGGAGACCGCCATTGGACCGATAGACGGGCTTACAATATGCATCGATTAAACTTTTTCATTAGTGTTGAACCAGATCACAAATACCTGATGTTGGTTGCTATGGTGACGAAAGTTCACGGGAAGTCCTAAAGAGACCCTTCCGGGGCAACTAACCGCACATGCGCAACCTGCAAACACCATATTGCCAACACAGTACAGACAAGCTAATAGCATAACACAGATAAGCAAGTTATGCAAACTATAACAAGTTAGCAAACTTTAATTGAAAACCCTAAATACGCTACAGTGTAATGGTGTGTGGAATGTTTTCTTGGCACAGTTTGGGCGAAGAAGACATGATCGGATAGATCAGACAGCATAAAACGCATGAATTGACCAAATATATACATTATACCACTATATACATTACAAGCAGACAGATAGATAGATAGATAGATAGATAGATAGATTCAATTGTCCGCTACATGATAACTGAAAGTCAGATCAGTTGGAAAAGATGTTTACACTATTCCAGAACAGTCTGAAGGTCTGTGCCAAGTTTGGTCAATGTAGTTTGAAAGCTCTTGGAGGATTTACAATTGATCATTTTGGTCTTGGATTATTTCAGAAAAACCCTAAACCAAGTCTGTAGAATAACATGTTGGCTTTCTCAAGCCGACAAATCCTTTAATATACTGTAAATACATGAATAGCTGATTTGTATTGATTAAAGGATGGGAGGTATTATTGCCTTTCTGACAGTCTGCCCATTACAGCATCCCCATTAATTAGCCCTCCTTATGAGCTCCCCCTCACAGTTCAGTCTGGATGAATTGGGTGCCAGATGGTGCCCTGTTTTACTGATAGGACTTGGAGCTCCCTCTGGGTGACTAATGAAAAAGAGTGATCCAATCACAGCAGCATTGCAGAACTCTCTCTTGGAACCAAGAGTGAAACAGCACAAAGCTCTTCTCCACAGAGAGATCCCTAGTGACATCGGCCTGAAGAAGATGAATAAAAGTAGAAAGAAATGAAGAAAGCCTGCAGAGTGGTTGAAGTTCAGAAAACAGTGATTAAATAAAAGTCAGCATTATAAACTTTAAAAACAGTACAGGTGAACTTCTCATGTTTACAATAAATGTATATACAGTAGTTCTATCAGGAAGACTTGCAGACTTGAGTGAGATTTAAGATGACATTTATTTGATGAATATAAAACAGAAAAGTAATGTCTCTCTTTGGCATAGGCCTCGTATGGCGGTCCGAAGAAGTTGTACTCGGATCCGTCATATCCTGGCGGAGATAGGAGGCAGGAGCGAGGAGCCTACCCCCGAGCAGGACGGGACTCAACTTGTGGTGGTGGGATGGTGGAGGTTGCTGTGTTAGCACACTGAAACAGCAATGTGATAGATTGTGAGCAGACTTATAAAGAAACGGCTTACATGTGATTGGCTGGGAATTACCCTGCTAATGGTGCGATGATGTACAGCTGCTAGTCTTCCCACTACAACTACATTGCGGTTACATTTCACAGACAAATTAAAAAATGTGTCAATGTTGGTACACTCCCATTTGCATTGCTTACAGTAGTATTGGGGCAAAATGGAAGAATGAGTTGACTATGGCTTTAATATCTCCATTACACACCCAGCTTCTCTGATTTGGCATCTGCTGAATCCCTGAAGCCCCTGATGATAGAAATTGCAATGCACCAGTCAGGGTTGGTGCCTAAAAACAGAGGTGGACATATTTGTAGTATGAAAAATCTGTAAGAAGTCAAATCTTGGCCAGCGGCTGTGGAAATAAGCCAGGACAACTCAAGTCAGCTGCTATTCTCAGAGTGCATGACAATGTACAGTACAAGTGGGAGTGTAGCGTGGGATCATAGGGAAGGTTTTTGTTTTGTAATGGATTCCATTGGGACAAAGCTAGCAAATGCTCAATTCTGGATGTCAGATAATTTCAAAGCTGATGTCTGTAATTTCAACAGAAGACCTTTCTCCTATTGCAGTTTACTATGCAGAGTCAACTGTAATTAAGCAATTTGTATGTTGATTTCAACTAAAAGTGTAACACTGTGGTTCTGTAGCCCTATCAAAACATTGTTCTATTTGTTTGAGCATCCCATCCAGCCCAAAACAACAACATTGGCTCAAATAAATTATGTGAGTTTGGGGAGGGGCTATCTGTATGACCAATGGAAGACTGGAGACATTCTTTAAAATTTGTTTGAAAACCTCATTAGTCTTTCATTCTTGAGCATTATGGGCAGGCATAAAGTGTTTCCAGCAGCAACATGTTCAGCATGTGCTGTACAATAAAATGTGCAAGACTCTACTGTTGTTCCCAGCAAGCACAGACTCCTTGGTAATGTAGTGGAGTCTGGTATAATTGCCAATCCAGTCTACCGAGTGGGATAGAAAACTGTATTTCAAATTCATAAAAGACAAACCTGGCACAATACAAAAGGAGTCAAGAGCAACAAAACACTGTATTTCTGTTTTTAGACAAAGGAAACTAGGCCAAGCTATTCCTTAGACATGCAAAGTGTCCACAATGGTTTCTCCCAGTAATGAACAAACCTTGGGCTGGGAAAGAATTTGCGCTCTATGGCTCCATCACCCTTTTAAAAGATCTATAATTTCTCCTTATTGGCATATCCCCCAACTGCATGCATAGTCAGATTTATTTTCGTCCAGCATTGTAGGAGGCTTGGCATCAAAATACCTCAGTGCAGGTGTGCCTAGCACCATTACAGTAATCAGGACTATCCACTAATGATAACAAGCAGGCTTATGGTGGCACTCCTGAGGCGAGTGTGTCCTCAAAGAGAAGCAGGCCACAGGTGACATCTGAATGTTTTCTAATTAGCAGCAAGATCAGAATTATCAGTTCAGCTTCCTCATAATGACAGGAGGGAGGCTCAGAAACATAAATGTTCTGAAACAGGTGCTTGTGGCTGTGTTATGGGCTTGGGAACTGTCATGTCTGTATGAGTAAATATGATGTGGCAGAACAGAAACTGACAGTTCATTTGAGTAGATTTGGAAGTGATAGATTTTTGAGAGTTCTGACATTCACGTGGGAGGATGGAACTTGTAGAGGCAGACGAAGGCAGAGATGGGCAAACAAATTGAAAGACTGAGGGATGGAAGATAATTCTCCATTATTGCATCTGGAGATGTGATAAAATTTTCCACAATCCTGTTGACAACTTCTCTCTCTTTACATCGTGCAACAAAGTGGTAACATGGAATTGTCTTTAAAATGGTTGATTTGTTAAATTCTGAAGAAGTTCATGTAGGACTCGGATGACAGTGTAAAAAGGTTGTATTACAGAAATGTGGGCAATTTCCATGTTTGGTGGTCCATGTTTGATGTCTAAAATATCCTAACCCACACAAACACATGCGCATAAATACAATGGACTAGGATAAAATGTTTTTATTTTTATTTATTTTTGACTAAAAATTTTATGTAACACTTCAATTAGGTCCCATTTGTTAACATAAGTTAATGCATTAGGTATCATGAACAAACAATTAACAATATATTTTAACATAATTTATTTATCTTTTTTAATGTTAGTGAATAATAATATTATTCTTCAAAGTTAGTTCATCCTAGTTCTTTTGAGTTTAATAATCTATTACTATATGTTGAAATTAACATTAACTATATGCTTATCAAGTATTGTTCATTGTTAGTTCACGTTAACTAATGTTGTTAACTAATGTTAACAAATGGACCCTTACTGTAAAGCGTTACCTAGTTAAATTATAAACTTGTAAAATGAAAATCTTATGTAGTACTCCATATTGCTGTATGACACTATATTATATGGTGAATGATGAGGCATACTGAATAAACAAAAGTTGCAAATTCAATTACACTAAGTGGTCCAGGAGCTTTTACATTTTTGCCCTTGCTGTGAGTAAGGCATCTAACCTTAGGTTGCTATATGGGGACTGTGCCTGTAATGTACTGTATATAGTATAATGTACTTTGTATAAAAAACACTTGCTATATGTGCATACAACAAATAAATATGAATGTGAACATGATATATTACATATATTTAATTACATATAAAATTAAATTACAAGGGTATACATTGAATACCATAGTAGATACATAAGGGTCAGGACCCACATACAGTATGCATTCTATGAGTAGTGATGCAAACACTTATAATTTAAACAATATTCAACTAAATGTTAAAAAAGTCTGTTTACATGATCAAAGAAAAATTAAGTAAGGAATACCCTGCAGGTGAAAAGAACACTTAGTCAAAAGTAGATGCCCGTGCATTGTTTGACCAAACATACAGTACTTTTTGCATTCTATGGTTAAATCATAATTTTTAATTTTAATTTAGATATTACCATATGAACTACATTTTATAGGCTGCCTGACATAACATTTCTTCAGGAATGCTTCACCCAAAGCAATTTTGAGATCCCCTCAGCCAAAATCTTTTGTGACTGCATGCAACATGGGAGTCAAAAAAGAGAAACAGATCTGGGTAGAAGGTTTTGAGCACTCAGGCCAGGTTGTTGGTGTAGAAAGACTAACTAAATTGGGTGGCCAATGGGGTGGCCAAGCTTTGGTCCATGGTGGCCATGGCCACCACCTAGCTCCGCCCCTGCCTCAGGCTCTTTAGCTTGTTTGAGAGCACATATCTGATAGAGATTCTCTGCAGAAAAAGACTCATCACACACACATGGCTTGAGGGGATTTTACATTTTCGCTAGAGAAAATGAGCAACAGCTAATGGAAGATTTGAAACTGTGACCTATCACATTCAGCCCATGGCATGAGGCTGTGTATTTAAATCCCTGCTTAAGGGTAACTCATGTCTGTTATTGAGCAATACATTCAGTGGCATACCCAGCCATAGAATATTACTCGGGGCGTCATGATTCATTTGCATGTAAATTTAACGGATTGTTATTAATAGTGATATGGTTTAATAAACAGTGGATGGTAGGCTAGATGTGCTCAATATATAACCATCATGAGCAATAAAGGTGGTAGCAGCAGATGTTGGTCGAGTCTGGCTCTGATGTGCAACATTTATCACGCATGTTCACCAAGTACGTCACTTTTCATATCCCGGATTTGGCACCGTGACAATAGATGCAGCATGTATGCTTCCTATTTCTTGCGCATCTTTATGAAAGATGTATGATGACGGATCATTAATTTTTGGTGTCGCAAAAGGGGCGAAATCTTCTCGCGCAACGATATCATAACCTCATTGACGTAGACAGTGATAATAAAAAATGAATTTTTGTCCCTCATCACGTGGAGAAAGCGTCTGAATAATTTAACCCCTAAGTTACTACACGAGTGTATGTCTTCTCACTGTGCGTGCCCGAGACAGTGATGAAGCATCCCTCCTGACGACATTAATCCGTAAAATGATAAAATGAAATTATTTCGCCGACTGGTCTTCTTTGGCTCATGAAAAATCATCGTTAGTGTACACTGTGTACATTTTATAATACGCAAACGGAAGTGCGTCCTGCTTGGGTACCACCTGCCTTTGGACTACACAGCCGTATCATTCTGCTGTGAACCGTAGCTCAGCACATCAGCATCGGCACAGCTGGACAGCGGGCACTCTGGAAGGTAAGCGATGACCAAAGCCAGACACCGAGTCAGCCAATGTGCAGGCAATGTACACTATGTTCTGCTAGAGTATTTAAGCCGGAGTTAGGGGCCGTTCACACCGAACGCGTTTTTGCGTCCTTGCGCCTCGTTTTGCAATTGTTTCAAACGTAAACATGCACTTGACGGACATCTTTGACCGTAACGCCGCGTCTCGCTTTTTTTTCAGGGGCTCGCGTTTTTTTAGACGCCGTGTCAAGTTAAAAAGAACTTCGAAACGCGTCGCGAGACACCTGCGTAATTTTGTTCTATCAATTGCGGTGCGGTTTTATTTTATTATTATATATTTGTTAGCCAAAAACGTGATCGGTCTAAACGGCCCCTTAGAAACGAACACGAAATAATAACAGTTCTCAGTTAGAAAGAAACAATGTAAAGGCGCATGCTTTAAAAAATAAATAAAGGCCATCAATTAATACATTATTCGGTCTTTTTTAAAGAATACTCTTGGGATATGCAATTTAACTTAGTTTTAAAATAATGTAGACTCTTAATGTTGGACAAAAGTGATTTTCCACATACACCAAGACGATTGAAAAAGAAAAATGATCGCATTTTGATATCAACCGGTTCGTGTTCACGGAAGGGGCGGCACGAGATGGCTATTAAATGAATGTGCAACATGCCCTTTCATTCCCATTACTTCAATAGAAGGAAAAATGACACATCTAAATTATTAATGACTGTTTCTGGATATGCCCTCTTTTGATCACACGGCCTGTACATATATTTGTTGCCGAGCGCAGCTGTATAGTAGGAGCTGTAGGGATTGAATCGAGGTTAATCTCCAGTGACATGATGGCAGTTACTCATGGATGCACCTTTGTTAATAACCAGGCGTAGAAAAAACTGCGGCGAGTCCTGCTGCTTCCGTATTATTTTCTACCAGCGCTGACCATGGTGCTGAAATATACACATTCTTTTTAATATGTATAATGAGGTTGTTGTTACTGTAATAGTAGGCTATCACTTTAAAAATAGTTGTCAAGCGGATAATATATTTCCCCTACTTAATCGAAAGAGAATATGCAATTAAAGGGGTAGTTCAAACTAAAATTAAAATTCTATAATTATTTACTCACTTTCATGCCATCCCGGATGTGTATGACTTGCTTACTTATGCTGAACACAAATGAATATTTTTAGAAAACATCTCCGCTCTGTAGGCCCATACAAACCAAGTGAATGCTGACCAAAACTTTGAAGCTCAAAAAAAAAAAAAATCACATGAAGTCAGCAGTAATCCATACGACTCCAGTGGTTTAATATCTTCTGAAGCGATGCAATCACTTTGGGTGAGAAACAGACCAATATTTCAAACTTTTTTTTTTTACTATAGATCTCCACTTTCACTTTCACTTCTGAAGATTTATAGAAAAAAAGAACTTCAATATTGATCTGTTTCTCACCCACACCTATTATATTATGAAGACTTATGAAGACATATATTTAACTACTCGAGTCGTACAGATTATTTTATGCTGACAGTATGTGATGTTTGGAGCTTAAAAGGTCTGGTCACCATTCAATTGCATTAAAAAGACCTACAGAGCTGAAATATTCTTCTAAAAATCTTTGTTTGTGTCCAGCAGAAGAAAAAAAGTCATACACATCTGGGATGGCTTGAGGGTGATTAAATGATTAGAGAATTTTCCTATTTTGAGTGAACTATACCTTTGAGACTTTCGTTTCCATCTCTTCCTTTGCAGGAATAAATTGTAGGGACATTCATGTCTGTCACCTCCTTAGAAGTGGTCTGATCATTGGTAATTGCGCATCTAACTGATCTTTAAACAGTTAAATAGACTGCATCTCTGTAAAACAAGGTCTTAATTAACCAAGAACAGGGGCGTCGGACCGTGGGTAATGATGGACCTGAGTAACAGGGGCCCTCACTGGAGGGGGCCCACAGAATGGCTTCATTGATATTCCATTATATTATCATTTGTTATATAGATATATAGTAATAACATGATATAGGTCTGCTTTTCGCCTGTAAAATGGGGCATTCACCTATAATCTGCCTTGTCTGCGTACACGTCATGATGCAATTTTTTTGCTCCGTTAATTTATCTACAGAAAACAGAAAAATACTTTTTACAGAGGAAATGTGAGCTATACGTGTCAACATAACTGTAGGTGAACAAGTGTTTGATATTCATGTCAAAAGCCTCGGTCCATGCATTTTAAGTCTAGGCCTTCAGTGCGATTCATGCCATTAAGAAAACACAATGAATCTTTGTTTTTGTATCACTGTATGCCAATCATACATTACGTGGCATTCAACTACTAATACCAATTGATCCATTTTAAAAACATCCACGCATGAAAAACCACATCCAAAGAGGTCTAATACCAAGAAGGCTCTCTAATAATATTTGCGATTGAAATTTTGCTTGCTATAAATTTAGTTTCGTCAGGGTACACGGAAACTTGATCTAGCACTGAATGCTCAAGCAGCCTAATTTACACTTAGAAAACTCCTGATGTTGCTATAACAATGCCAAAAGCACTTACCAATTTACTTCAAGTGAAAATCAGTCCTCCTTTCCTGTTTAATTAATCAATTGCACGATCATGCAGTATATCTTAGGTTTTTAAATCCATAAGGATCTCTTTCTCAACGGCAATGCCAGCAGTGATGACAGCCGACTCGTCAGCAAGATCTCCTGCTCTTCACTTTCAAATTACATACATCACTTAAAGCGTGATTGCGTCACTCATGGCCAGCTAGAAGGCCTGGACTGGGACATATCCTAAAGACCACACCCACAAGAGCACATAAATCTGATTGGCTGATGAATCTGACAATCTGACTTTAGCTGCCCATTCATTAGCACTGTTGAGGGTCTCTGTGGAAATTCTGATGGCCTGATGGGGTGGAGCTCAGGCTCAAGCGCTGCTTTGGGCATGCGATTTGTGAAACATTTGTCATACTTTACTTGTAAGCATAGAGGGATAAATTCTGATTGGATACATGGTTTTGTTTTTTGCTCTTTGCTTGCAGATTAATTAGGAGTGGAAAGCGATTGTAAATACATAGGCAAAAAGGTCAATGTGAAATTTTCCTCACATTAAGCCACCAAAAGAATATGGCTATGTCTCGTTTGTAAGGATGAGTCTTCCGGAGGTCGCGTGCTTAGAAAGCTGCAGTATGCAGAGTGTCCTCCTTTAAACAAGCCTCATTTAAATGAGAACGAACACCTTGCGTTTGTACATCATATTCACAGGCAAATTAGCGTAATTTTTTTAGACTTTCCATTGAAGCAAAGAATTGTGGGTTGTGAGTGCCCATGAAGAATACACCTCATGCTTCCTCCTAATTCCCGTGAAATAAGGTCACATTCGAAGGCTGCATTTGAAGTGTCCTTCTCACTTTTCTGAAACCAGACAACCTCTATGACGTATGCGGCCAACAAATGTGACCTCTGGAGGATGCAGCCTTCCAAAGGAGACACAGCCTATGTGAGGAACAAACTTGTTGTTGCACTCAGATGCCGTTCCCTTTACAAAAAGCTTCACTATGATGCTGTGCTGAAAGCGTTTTGGGAACACGTCTCAGTTGTGATCAGCTGTGAATATGTGTGCAACACGTCAATGAACATTGACCGGAATTTAAAGCCTCTGCCGGTGTAATCATTGGACACACCTGGCGCAGTGGCTATAAATAGATGCATCACCGGAGCATCATCAGATCTTTTGTCTTCAGAGCCATTCTATGTTGTGTGCTATCACGAGCCTGTCAAACTTTCTTTCCTCTGTTAGGAGTTAGAATCTGTTAGGCAGTGCACAGTGAACCTTTTCTCTTTTCTCCAAAAAAAATGACTGAAAATCAGGGGAAACGATCCGTATTCCCCTGTCTCCGCTCTATGGCTGAGAGGGACACGCATCAGTTTTTCTTTGTTTGTTTGGGGGAAGAGTGTGCTGTTCTCGCGTTGGGGCATGGCGGGTGCTATGCATTGCGATCTGCTTTCAGGCAAAATGCTTCGTGCTCGCCTCGCTTACTTCCAGGTGTCAGCAGCCACACGTCACTCGTGGGGCTCTCGCATGGATCTGGCTGAGGAGCGAGAGACGGGTCCATCCCTTTCACTCGCTCTCTCCCCAGACCCAGCTGGTCCTTCCCGTGATCTCGAAGCATGCTCAGGCGCCTCTTCGTTTCATGAGGGGGACCTTGAATCTCTTGGTTCGGCAGATTTCGAGTTACCCACCTCCAAGCATTCCGGGTTTGATAATAAATCAGCAGAGGAACTACTCGACATGGTTACTCATGCGGTGGCCAGGATTCAGATAGACTGGCCATGCCAACAAGAGACCCCCCAAATGCTCCAAATTGGAGGATAGATTTCTGTCTGGTGGCAGGGGGAAGGGAATGCCTCATCAGTCCCTTCCCTCTTTGATGACCTCCATGACGAGATTTCTCATTCATGGAGGAAACCTTATACTTCCCGTGTCCACATGCCCTCGACGTCGATATATTCGACTATCGTGGGTGCTGAGACACGGGGGTATTCGATGATGCTGCCGGTTGAGGAGACACTTGCAGGCTCTCTCTCACCGGGCTTGGCATCATCGCTGAAAAGTCCCTCTCTCCCCACGAAGCCGTGCAGGACCACCTCCACGCTAGTGGGGAAGGCGTATCAGGCAGCGGGTCAGGCTGGTGCTGCTCTGCACACCATGGCGGTGTTACAGGAATAACAAGCTGATCTGCGTAAGGAACTGAGTGCAGGTACCACGCTTGATGAGGAAGCGTTTTCTGAGCTTCGTCGAGCCACAAGTGTCTCTCTGCGCGACCAAGCAGACAGCCTGTGCCATTGGCCGGTCTATGTCTGCTTTGGTCAGCATGGAAAGACACTTGTGGCGCAACCTATCGGGCATCAAGGACAAAGATAAAACTTTCGTCCTTGATGCCCCGGTTTTGCCTTCTGGCCTATTCAGAGACACCATGAATACGGTTATCTCCAGGTTCCAGGAGGCGAAATGCCATGAGGAAGCATTTGGGCAATTCTTTCCTCGCCGCACTCAGGGGGCGGGGCCGTCGGCCACCCAGTCCCGCCCCGGTCCTGCTAGAAGGGAGGCTCAGAAACAGAGCGTGGCGAGTCGTGCTCCCCCTTGTGATGACTGGGGACAGGCTCATCGCCCTCGACAGCCTCCAAAGCAAGACCTCAGGGCAGTTATAGCTAAAAGGAAAAACCCTGACAGTCTTGCGCCCAGCCCTGTGGGGGGTAGCTCCCCTCAGGACGGGGCGCGTGTACCATCCATTTCGCCCCTCCCGGTACCCCCACGAATCCTCTTCTTTCCCACCGCCTCTGGTGTTTTGGGAGGCAGAAGCTTACAGCAAAAAGTTGGGTGTACCACTGCTTCCTGCCCTATTCCAGGATGCGGAACACTCGACATCCCCTCAACAGGGGTCGAAATTAATACCATCACAGAGATCCTGGCAGCATGGAAACTTCTGCCCGGTATTTCTATGTGGGTCCTAAGAACAGTAGAAAAAGGCTACAGAATTTAATTCGCTCGCCGCCCTCCTTGTTTCAACGGCCTGGTCCCCACTACCATGAAACCAGGGCAGGCGTGTCTACTGTGGAAAGAACTCAAAATCTCTTGGTCAAAGGGGCAATAGAACGTGTTCCCCTTCCAGAGAAAAAGTCAGGCTATTACAGCAAATACTTCCTGGTCCCCAAGAAGGGTGCGGGGTTGCGTCCGATCGTAGATCCTAACTATCAAGACGGTCGTGTCACAAGCCCAACGTGATGTTGGTGTTTTGGCTGGTCGCGATCGATCTCATGGACGCATATTTTCATATAGAAATTCTGCCACAGCACAGGAAGTTCCTGAGGTTTGCTTTCGGGGTGAAGCCTTCCAGTATCGGTTTCTTCCATTCAGCCTAGCCCTATTACCCCACACATTCACAAAATGCATGGATACAGCACTGGCTCCTTTGCGACTCTGGGGTATCCGCATTCTGAATTACATAGATGACTGGCTGATACTAGCGCAGTTCCAAGAACTGGCAGTTCAGCACAGGGATATCGTCTTAGCTCATTTTGTTTCTCTGGGTCTGAGACTCAACGTCAAAAGAGCGTTCTCTCTCCCACCCAGGGAATTATCTCTCTGGGAGTTATGGAATTCGATCACAATACAGGCACATTTGTCTCCCGCTCGAATCATTTCCATTCAGAACACCCTGAGCAAAGTCAGGCTAGGTCAGTGTTGCACTGCTCGTCAGTATCAACGAATACTAGGTCTCATGGCATCTGTGTCCACGGTGATCCCTTTGGGCCTTCTGCACATGAGACCGTTCCAGCTGTGGCTAAAAGCCTGGGGGTTTCATCCATGGGCCAGTCCCCTAAGGCAAATAAGGGTTTCGCGCCGTGGGCTTCGTTCCCTTTCTATGTGGTTCAGACCCTGGTTTCTTACCTTGGGTCCCACTCTAGGTGCATCTTGTCATCGCAGGCTTCTAACGACAGACGCCTCCCTGACGGGCTGGGTAGCAGTCTTAAGTGGTCGTCCAGCTCAAGGGGAATGGGCGGGCCGTCAGCTCGATTGTTACATTAACTGTCTCGAGTTGATGGCTGTATTTCTGGCCCTGAAATACTTCCTCCAGATGCTGCCGTGTCTTGGTGCAGGTGGACAACACAACAGCAGTCCCCTACATAAATCATCAAGGAGGTCTACGTTCATGCCAGCTGAATTCTCTGGCACGTCGGATTCTCCTTTGGGCCCAGGGCAAATTCCTGTCACTCAGGGTAGTTTATATCCCTGGATGCCTGAATGTGGGAGCAGATTTACTGTCCAGACAGAAATTACCGACAGGGGAGTGGAAACTCCACCCGAGGTAGTAGAGCAAATCTGGGTGAGATTTTACAGGGCAGAAGTGGACCTCTTCGCCTCTTCTCCCCTTCTCAGACAGCTTCCCTCTACTTCTCTCTGTGTCACCCAGCCCCCCATGGGTCTGGACGCGATGGTGCATACATGGCCCAGAATGCACCTGTATGCGTTTCCCCATGTTTCTCTGCTCCCTGGAGTCTTGGCAAGAGTTCCCAGCAAGGGTCTTGCCTCTTACTGATAGCGCCGCGCTGGCCGAACAGGGTATGGTTCTCGGAGATAATGTCTCTCCTCGACGGCTTGCCTTGCCTCCGAACAGGTGGGACCTTCTGTCTTCTTCTGGCACAGGGGACAATATTTTATCCCCGGTCCGAGCTGTGGAACCTTCACGTTTGGCCCCTGAATGGTACCAATTACCCCTCTAAAGAGAATTGGGGACCTACAGGCTCTGACTGTTTTGCCAGCCTGTTTAGAATTTGCCCCAGGAATGACCAAAGCAATTTTGCACCCTCATCCCAATTACCTGCCTAAAGTGCCTTTCTCGACCTTAAACCCGGTCACTCTTGAAGCCTTCTGCTCCCCGCCATTCTTTACGCCGGAGCAGGAAAGACTTCACGGACTTTGTCCAGTCCATGCCCTTCATGTCCACTGCACTAGCCAGTGGCGTAAGTCAGGGCAACTATTTGTTTGCCATGGGGGCCGCAACAGGGGGACTATGTCGCATTGGGTGAGGGACGTTATTACCCTGGCCTATGAGGTGCGCGATCAAGCTTCGCCTGTAGGCATCAGGGCTCACTCTACCAGAGGGGTCGCCTCCTCTCAAGCCTTGGCCAGAGGGGTCCCTCTGCAGCATGTCTGTGATTTGGCAGGCTGGACCTCTCGGCACACATTCATTAGATTCTACAGCTTGGTGTTCATGCCACTTCGGGCTCTTATGTCCTTGAGTCGACATCTCAAGCCCATGTCTGAGCCCTCTCACACTCTTGTGAGCACACTACACAACTGCAGGGGGTCCGGACCGCCACAGTGCAGCGGCATGTGTATTCTTGTTCCCAAAGTGCTTTTCAGCGCAGCATCATCCATCCATCCATCCATCTTCAACCGCTTATCCGAAGTCGGGTCGCGGGGGAAGCAGCTCCAGCAGGGGGCCCCAAACTTCCCTATCCCGAGCCACATTAACCAGCTCTGACTGGGGGACCCCGAGGCGTTCCCAGGCCAGTGTGGAGATGTAATCTCTCCACCTAGTCCTGGGTCTTCCCCGAGGCCTCCTCCCAGCTCCTCCCGCAGCATCATATTGAAGCTTTTTGTAAAGGGAACGTTTCAGGTTACTTAAGTGTAACCCTTGTTCCCTGAAAAAAGCGGAAGGAAATGCTGCGGTTTTCTGCCACGCCCCGGGACTGCTCTTCAGACAAAATACCTGATGATGCTCCGGTGACGCATCTATTTATAGCCACTGCGCCAGGTGTGTCCAATGATTACACCGGCAGAGGCTATAAATTCCGATCAATGTTCATTGACGTGTTGCACACATACTCACAGCTGGTCACAACTGAGACGTGTTCCCAAAGCGCTTTTCAGCTCAGCATCTCACTCCGCTTTTTTCAGGGAACAAGGGTTACACTTAAGTAACCCGAGACGTTTTCTGTTTAAAGAGACATTACTGATTTAGCATGTTTTCTGAGCATCAATGTAAATACATGCAAACCATAAACAGTTTTTAAACTGTTTTAAAGTTTTACATTTTTAAATTTATTGATGGAATTGAATGAATTTAACACTTTTTCAAAAGCTAAAACGCAACCAATATGATGAATAACTGACAAAGTATAATTTGTAAAATATATATTTTCAAATTGTATCTAGAAGGGTAACCTAGAAGGTCCTTGTTTAATAAACAGAATGAGCAGAGAAATAATTAATTTTATATTTAAGTTAAATGGACATTGTCACCAAAATATTATTTAGCAAGTTAAGACTGAAATGTCACAGGATAGACTAAAAAAACCTGGCACTCTTCTCATTTCTGAATGTTTTGGTGACGGTGTCAACAAGAAAACTCATAAATGTATACAACTATGAATTATTTTGTTAGGAGGCTTTGAATTAGGGCTGAAATGATTAGTCAACGTTGTGGACAACACCGACATTAAAAAACTCCCAACAACATATTTTGTTGTCGAATAGTTGTTTGATGTAATTTAACATAACATGAGATCATATGAAACTCTAATGATGGCGCGCAAGAGCAACACTGAAGCTTGCACCTGACTGAGGAGAGGAAGAAAACACAGCACACAGTCCAGTGCCTCTTCTATGAGTTGCAGAAAATAAGTGTCCCAGTCTAAGGGGGAGTGATTGAAACTGCATCCGACTGATGCACACTCTGTCACGGGGACACAAAAACCAAAACCAAAAGACACAAGCACACACATAGGTGTCGGACAGCTGCCTGTAAACGCTCTCTCTCTCTCTCTCTCTCTCTGTCGCACCACCTTCTGCAGTCGGCCTTTATCCCTCTTGGAGGCTTGATTAGCCTGATAAGTGGCCAGGTGTGTAGAATCTCGACCCGGCCCCGCCCTCTGCCCTGTCACAGTCATTTAGAGGTATTTTTAAAAGATGATTTTGTCCTCTTTATTGTTAGCAAGCACGTTCCTTTTTAGTCTGGGCACAAACTGAATAGTCGGTTAAGAGCTAATGATTAACCATTGCAATAAACGGCCATATTGTTGAATAATCGTTAGATTAGTCGATTATCAAAAGAATTGTTGGTTGCAGCCCTACTTTGAATATATATTTTTAATAATGTATTGCTTGATCCAAATAATATTTGTGTCTGAACATAAAAAGTTATGAATTAGCAATGTTAAATATCCATCTAAAATCTTTATACTGTATATTATCCCCACCACAAACCCAAATTGGCCAGGGGGCCCTAGTTCTGTGCCTGGGGCCCAAAATGTTATGCTATGCCCCTGAACAAGAACTGTTTATTGTTGGATGCTACCATGTCTTGAAATTGCACAGACAAATAAGACCATTGCAATTAACTAAAATTAAAATAAATTCAAATTAAACAGAACAGAATAATGATTGCATTCAAATTAATTGGTGATGGGGTAAAGTGGTCGTAAAACATGTGTTTTAATAAACTGAAACTGATGCATATGAGAGTGTATCAGTTCTAGGTTGGGTGGGCACCTGAAAAGGTGCATGCCTGCCTGGTATTTTTTGTGTCATTAAGTATAAAACACTGACAATAAAAGGAGAATAGAGGGTGTCTTGTGGGAGTCTTTGCCAGTTAACAACTTCTGACCATGCATATGTCATTGTTGGCTAATAACCATATTGTTGCTATTATGAACTGATAGCTACAGCTGAAGTCAGAAGTTTACACCTTACATCTTAGCCAAATACATTTAAACTTGTTTTTTCACAATTAATGACATTTAATAATAAAAAAAAAAAACATTCCCTGTCTTAGGCCAGTTAGAATCACTTCTTTATTTTAAAAATGTGAAATGTTGGGGGGCCTGGGTAGCTCAGCAAGTAAAGATGCTGACTACCATGCTTGGAGTCACAAGTTCGAATCCAGGTCGTACTGAGTGACTCGAGTCACGTTGGGTTAACCTCCTCGTGGACGTAGAATAGTGTGAAGCCTCCACATGCGCTAGGTCTCTGCAGTAACACGCTCAACAAGCCACGTGATAAGATGCACGGTTTGACTGTCTCAGACATGGAGGAAACTGAGATTCGTCCTCTGCCACCCAGGATGGGGCGAGTCACTACGCCACCTAGAGTTCATTGGGAATTGGACATGCCAACTTGGGGAGAAAAAATAAGAATATGAAATAGTAGAGATAATCATCACATTACCAGTGGGTCAGAAGTTTACATACACTTTGTTAGTATTTGGTAGCATTGCCTTTAAATTGTTTAACTTTGGTCAAATGTTTTGGGTAGCCTTCCACAAGCTTCTCACAATAAGTTGCTGGAATTTTGGCCCATTCCTCCAGACAGAACTGGTGTAACTGAGTCAGGTTTGTAGGCTTCCTTGCTCACACAGGCTTTTTCAGTTCTGCACACAATTTTTTTATTGGACTCCAATACCTTGACTTTGTTGTCCTTAAGCCATTGTCCATTTGGAAGACCCATTTGCGACCAAGCTTTAACTTTCTGGCTGATGTCTTGAGATATTGCTTCAATATATCCACATAATTTTCCTTCCTCATGATGCCATCTATTTTGTGAATTGCACCAGTCCCTCCTGCAGCAAAGCACCCCCACAGCATGATGCTGCCACCCCCAAGCTTCACGGTTGAATGATGGTGTTCTTCAGCTTGCAAGCCTCACCCTTTTTCCTCCAAACATAACAATAACCATTATGGCCAAACAGTTACATTTTTTTTCATCAGATCAAAAGGGCATTTCTCAAAAAAGTAAGTAGCCTAATCTTTTTTTAAATAGCCCCCCCTTTCTCCCCAGTTTGGAATGCCTGCTTACTAGGTCCTCATGGTTGTGCGGTTACTCACCTCAATCTGTGTGGTGGTGGACAAGTCTCAGTTGCCTCCGCTTCTGAGATAGTCAGCCCACGCATCTTGTCATGTGGCTCACTGTGCATGACACAGTGGAGACTCATGGCATGTGGAGACTCATGCTATTCTTTGCGATCCATGCACAACTTACCATGCACCACATTGAGATCCAGAACCGCTGATCATGACCATGAGGAGGTTACCCCATGTGACTCAACCCTCCCAAGCAACCGGGCCAATTTGGTTGCTTAGGAGACCTGGCTGGAGTCAATCAGCACATCCTGGATTCAAACTCTTGACTCCAGTGTTGGTAGACAGTACCAATACTTGCTAAGCTACCCAACCCCAAGCTGGGGTTTTGGAACAGTGGTTTCTTCCTTGCAGAGCAGCCTTTCAGGTTATGTCAATATAGGACTCGTTTTACTGTGAATATAGATAATTTTCTACCCGTTTCCTCCAGCATCTTCACAAGGTCCTTTGCTGTTGTTCTGGAATTGATTTGCACTTTTCACACCAAACTACGTTAATCTCTAGGAGACAGAATGTGTCTCCTTCCTGAGCGGTATGATCGCTGCGTGATCCCATGGTATTTATACTTGTATTCTATTGTTTGAACAGATTAATGTGGTACCTTCAGACATTAGGAAATTTGCGGAGGTCCACAATTTTTTTTTCAGAGGTAATAGCTGATTTCTTTTGAGTTTCCCATGATATCAAGCAAAGAGGCACTGAGTTTGAAGGTAGACCTTAAAATACGTCCACAGGTACACCTCCAATTGACTCCAGTTAGACAATTAGCCTATCAGAAGCTAATTATGTAATTGTCTCAAGGTTTGATGTAATTTTCGGGAATTTTCCAAACTTCTTAAAGGCTCAGTAAACTTCTGACCCACTGGAACTGTGATATACTGTAGTCAGTTTAAAAGTGAAGTAATCTGTCTGTTAACAATTGTTGTACAAGTGACTCATATCATGCATAAAGTAGATGTTCTAAATTACTTGCCAAAACTATAGTTTGCTAATATTGTAATCTGTGGAGTGGTTAAAAAATGTGTTTTAATGACTTCAACCTAAGTGTATGCAAACTTATGACTTCAACTGTATAGCATGCTGCAAAACCCTCCAAACTGAGTGCTGTAGTGAAATATTAGGTTTGGTTTTAGTTTGATATTTGTGTCCTGATACATAGAGATGTGAATGGAGGAGAAGGAGCAATAAATCTGATGGGCTGAAATTATGTTAGCCTTTGTGCCAAGCAGATTCACTCCACTCAGCATCCAATTTAAAATAGTGCAGCACCCTAGAGGAGGAGGGGAGAAGAGAGGAAGACAGGAGAGCAGGGAGGAGTTGCACAATAGCCAAGTGCAAGAATCTTGCTGTGTGTGGGTGAAGACAAGTTTTATCAAATTTGATGTTTCTGCATTGAAAGAGGCCTTCAAACAGGTCACGTATGACATCAACTAAGTAATATGAATATGATACAGACATATCTCACTTGCATGAGATATGTTAGGATAAAGGTAAATTTAATGTCAATTCACATTCTAATCTGTGAGTCAGTGGTTCTAATTGATTGGTCGCAAGTCTGTTCTCCTATTATAGGGAAAAACAATGCTTAACTAGGTATACTTTAATTGTGCATAGTTAGGATAGCAAAATAAAAAGGTTTCAGTTTTTCAAAGGGAGAAGAAAATGTTTATTGTATCTTTTGTTGCTGATGTCATTCTATAACCCTTCTTATACATTACGTTTAAGATAATGCCTAATTCTGAATGAGGGCTTTTGCTAAGAAGAAAATCTTGACAATCCTAATCCTGATATTTTAAATCAGCAAACAAACTGCGTTTGAGGACTGCCTGTTGAACAGTCTGTTCTCTCTTTCACTCTAGTCTTCACTTCCCTCTGCCAGGGTTTATGTTGGCAGAACTGTGAAATTAAAAAAAAAACTCTTGTAGAGTCTGAGACCCTCCTCTTTACTGGAGCAGTGTATGCAGTTCTACCCACCATTTCTAAACACCATCTGCTGTGGCTGTAGCTCTGGTGTATTTTTCTATATATTTCAGTCCCTCATTAATCTGAAAACAACAAAACTATGGGATAGAAGATATCTGTCTCTCATTCTTAAAGGGATAGTTCACCCAAAAATGAAAATTCTCTCACCATTTACTCACCCTCATGCAGTCCCAAATGTTTATGACTTTCATTCCCCTTCTGTCACTCACTGGAATTTGTGTCGATGTAGTGACACTAGAGAGTCGCTCTTGGGAGCCCCAAACACCTCCAATCTTTGAGAAAAGTGCCAATGAGAATTGGTAAGTGGAATTTGCATGCCACTTACATACAGGTATAAAAGGAGCTGGATTGCGGCCACTCAGTGGTTGTGTGTCAGCGAGCTGAATCCCACTGCCGGTCCATTCTCCTCTAAATGAAGAAGCGTATGCTGTTGGATATAATAGAGCAAAACACATTGACGTGAACATCTTTTTAAAGACGCGTCTTTTAAATTGCGAGAACATGAACATGGCAACATTGCGATTGCGGCTTTTCTTCTTCCATGGGAAAGCCGATCCATTTAAGGGAAATGGCCATCCGCATGCTCAACTACCTCAATGAGTGGCTGATTCTAGCACACTCTCGAGAGTTGCTGTACGCACACAGGGACCTGGTGCTCAGGCAACTCAGCCGTTTAGGGCTTTGGATCAACTGGCAAAAGAGCAAGCTCTCCCCGTTCAGAGCATCTCTTTACTCTGGAAGGAGTTAGACTCAGTCTCCATGATATTGCCTCATGAGTGAGGGCGCACAGTCGGTGCTGAACTGCCTGAAGTCATTCTGGCGGAGTACAGCAGTCCCACTGAAATGGTTTCAGAGGCTCCTAGGAAGGAACAGGGCACCATCTCTCAGGGACAGGGCACCATCTGGCACCCCGTCATACCTCTGGAATCTCCATGTCTGGCCTCTTGATGGCCCGTGGAAGATTTAAGTGGCCTACCAGTAGCAATGGTAGACACGGTCACTCAGGCTAAAACTCCTATGAGGAAGCTATTAGCCCTGAAATCGCGTTTGTTCTCAAATTGGTGTTCTTCCCGAGAGAGATGTGCAGTCGATCAGTGCTTTCCCTCCTGCGGAAGGGGCTGGAGGAGCGGCTGTCCCCCTCCACCTTGAAGGTGTATGCTGCTGCTAAAGTGGCGCACCATGATGCAGTGGATGGTAAGTCCTTGAGAGAGCACGACCTGATCATCAGGTTCCTCAGAGGCGCCTGGAGACTGAATCCTTCTAGGCCACGCCTCTTCCCCTAATGGGATCTCTCCATGGTCCTCCTGGTTCTTCGGAGAGCCCCGTTTTAGATGCTAGAGTCAGTGGAGCTGAAAGATGGTTCTCATGATTGCGCTCACGTCCATCAAGAAGGTTGGGGAACTGAAAGCGTTTTCTCTCAGTGACACTTGCCTGGAGTTTGGTGTGGTAGATTCTCATGTGATCCTGAGACCCTGACTGGGCTATGTACCCAAGGTTCCCTCGGCCCATTTAGGGGTCAGGTGGTGAGCCTGCAAGTGAAGCTGCCCCATAGAAGGCAGACCCAGCCTTATGGATGCTGTGTCCGGTGGCACCTCTCTAGCAGATATCTGCTGGGCAGCGGGCTGGGCAACACCCAATACCTTCAAGACTTTTTTGTCTCTGGGTTGAGCTGGTTTCATCCTATGCATTTTCAGGTATGAACAGGTAAGGTTACTGGACAGCCGGCCAGGTATACCGCTTGTGTACAGCACCTTCATGAACCCGTGAACCTTGGATAGCCCTGTGGCTCTCAAATTCAGCTGAGGAGACAGATATGAAATAATAGACCCACTACGGGTACTAATATGCCCTGTACTGGGATAGGTCCTCCACAGGTGCCGACTACTCCAGTAACCACCTGTGATGAATTTTCCATGGTATGGACTTCCTGTCAGCAGACCTGCATCTCCATTGGGCAATGCTTTCTCTGCCCTGGTCACTGTGTTTGTAGAACTCCTCCCATTCAAGGCAGGACCTACCACTGCGCCTCTTTCATGTGTGGCGGATGAGCCCACGTGTCATGTTGCTACATGTTTCCTCTCCTTCTGGCAGGATGTGGTCTCCGTGGGGTCTTTCCCCCCTGAAAGAATAGGAAAGGCCCCCTAGTGTCACAACATCAACACAACGTCGAGTGAGTGACAGAAGGGGAACATCTCGGTTACTGTTGTAACCTCCATTCCCTGATGGAGGGAACAAGACATTGTGTCCCTCTTGCCACAACACTGTACTATCCATTGAAATGGCCGGGACCTTGTCTCGGCTCCTCAGCACAAAACCTGAATGAGTGGCTGCATTCCAGCTCCTTTTATACCCGTATGTCCAGGGGAGTGTCATGCAAATTCCATTCACCAATTCTAATTGGCCTTTTCTCAAAGATTGGAGGTATTTGGAGCTCCCAAGTGCATCCCCTAGTGCCACTACATCGACATAACATCTCGTTCCCTAAATCAAGGAATGAAGGTTACAACAGTAACCAGACTGCTGAACACAAGCAAGATTTTTAAAATAATATTTTAGCTCTAGATCCACACAAATGAATGGTGACCAAAACTTTGAAGCTCAAAAAAAAAAAAAAAAAAAAAAAAAAAAAAAAAAAAAAAAAAAATCACATAAAGGCAGCATAAAGGTAATCCATATGACTCCAATGGTAATTATATGTCTTTAGAAGCAATAAGATAAATATTAATAATTTACTATAAATCTCCACGTTCACTTTGACATTCTAAAGGTGAAAGTGGAGATTTATATAAAAAATACATTACTACTTTAAAATAGTAAAGGCCTTGAATGCCATCATTTTTTGAATGAAGGCTTTACATTTGATACAGGCCCAAAATGTTATAATTTTTGGTTTTAAAACATTAAAAAAAAAATTCACACAGAAGTTCACACAGTACAAGACTACCACTGTGTCTACAATACCAGCAATTTGCCTGTTTTAGTCATCTTCTCTTTCTTTTTTGTGCTGTATCAAAGAAAAGACTAGAATATAAGAAAAGAGAATATAATTTTAATTTCTTTTCATCAATGATGTATCTGTAAAATGACATGACAGCTGGATAGCAAAAAGAAAATACAAAAATAGTTTACTGCCATCAAGATGTCCCTCATAGTTTTCCCCCTAGTAGAATCTTAACACAATCTTTTTTTTTCAAGAATCCTAACACTGCTCTTTTCCATACAAAAAAAAGTTCATACTGACCTCTGCTATCACGGTCCAAAGAGAAAAAAAAAAAATCATTATAAAAATACCATACAAGTAGTCCATACAACTCAAAGCTGTTTTATAGCCCCAGAAAGCTTGGAATATAGTGCACTTGTCATATGGACTATTGGTATGATGTCTTTATACTGAACCTTTAATAGCACTTTATAGTATTTGTCCTTTTTGAAGCTTGACAGCTCCTGCTCACTATAAACTCTCATTCTATGGAATAGAGCTGTTTAAAATATCTATTTTTAGTTTCCAATAAAATGTAACAGTGTCTTGTCCTCTCAATGTATATTGTGGTTACGGCCCTGCCCTTGACTGCACTCTTTGCCAGTGTTCGAATTTACTTTTCTTTTTTTCTCTCTCACAGTTTTCTGTTAATTCTGACATAAGGGCAACATTGGAAAATAGTGGAGACAACAAAACTGGCAGATGGGTTTAGTGGAGTAGTGATATTCTGTACTCCCTGCACACATACAGAATACAAATATAATTTTATACCCAACCTACATTTTCCTTTTTAAGAATTAATAATATATAATTCTTGGACTGGTTGCTCACAGAACTAGCTTCAACCAGTCATTTTTAAAAATATATAGTTAATCCAAAATATAAATAAGACTCAAAAAGGAGGCCTAGCAGCATAAGAAAGGTTTTAGAACACACTTCTAAAAGTTAACACTTAAATGCATGTTAATTTTTCCGATAGTGTAAAATTATCTGAATATTTTCAAAACAATTAGATAATAATAAAATAAAATATATTTTGATTTATTTTTATGTTTTATTTTTCAAGAGATAATTAAAACAAATCAAGACAAATCTAGAACAGGATTAATTATTTTCACACTGAAATTTCATGATGCAACTGGCTGTCAAACAAATATTGAGCGACACATAACACATAATCTACACATAAAAGATACATCAGCTACACCTAAGTTACACATACGCAGGGTTGGGAGGGTTACTTTTGAAATGTATTCCACTACAGAATACATGCTGTAACATATTCCGTTAGATTACTCAAGGTCAGTAATGTAATCTAAATAATTTGGATTACTTTTTCAGCACTGGTAGATTTTTTCACTTGCTTTGACTATAAACTCTGCCAGTACAGTAAGACAAAATACACGTTAAAAATACATTCTCTGAGAAAAACCTAAATATCTTATGCAGTGTTGTTTCTAAAACAAGATAAATAAAAATGTTTGTTTTTAAGGATTTTTAGATATTTTTAAAAGGACAAATGTATATATTTTTAATCAAAAATCTGATTTTTGCCCTAATATCAAAGGTCTTACTAGAAAAAAGAAATTATGATCCAATGTGAAATTTCTTGATAAACAAATGTTATCGTGTCTGGTAACGTGTGCATGTAAAATGGCTAGAAATAGCATTTTAGCTTAGTGTAAAGGTGACAATTTACACAAGTTTTATTTCTATTTCTTCTGCTCCAGACTTACTTCAAACTTCTCTGTCTGCTCGTATGAATGTGACACATCATAAGAAAGTGTTTCACCGCTGTTCAAATACACTTTGGATCGCATCATTTATATGTATAAACGTTTTTCATATGAGAGGACTAAATATTAAATGAATCAAATAAAAATAAAATGCAAAGTAATCAAAATACTTTTTGAATGTAACTGCATTCTAATTACCAATGATTTAAATTGTAACTGTTGTGGAATACAGTTACTTATATATTGTATTTTAAATACGTATTCCCGTTACATGTATTTCGTTACTCCCCAACCCAGGGCATATGTTACACATACTGTATGTATATTCTCAGGCACTTGTTGAGTCAAAATACATGAACAACATATATTATTTCAGCAGAACACCCAAATGACAATAGTCATATACTCTTCATGCGTTACACTCGCTATAGTTTACGTTAATGTTGTTTCTATATCAGCTAGCCATGTGAAATGTAAATTAAATCAATCACTAAAACATCAGCGCCACCTTGAGTAATAAATAACATGTTTAATATGCATGTGTACACGCATATGGGGGACTGATACTTCACCGTTGTTGATAATACATTTTTTGCACAGAAAATCAATGTGATATAGTGTTTATTTGTATGAATATAGTACTCATTTCTCTTTTCATAAACAAATAATATATATCCTATGATAGTACACTTAAACAGATATGAAATAATCAAAAAATATAATTTATGGAAGTGCGAAATTGTTACAATTTTGACATTTGTTTTGTGTTAAACTATTTATAAGAGATAGATTAAGGAATTCTAAAGAGGTTTGGGCACAACTCCAAAAAATGGATGAGGTACAGGGGGGTCTCTAAAGACCTGAGGTATGCGTTTAAGGGTAAAATATGTTAGAAACCTCATATTAACTTTTACCAATGACATTAAATTTATACATTGAATCTGCATATACACTGACGGCCAAACGTTTGGAATAATGTACTGATTTTGCTCTTCATGTAAAGAAATTGGTACTTTATTTCACCAAAGTGGCATTCAACTGATCAGAAAGTATAGTCAGGACATTACTGATGTGAAAACAGCACCATCACTATTTGTAAAAAAGTTATTTTTGATAAAATCTAGACGGGCCCCAATTCCATCAGCCATAACTCCAATCTGTTGCTAGAAAATCATTTGTCATAATATCAAACACAGTTGAAAGCTATTTGATTCTTTAAATTAAGCTTAACATTGTTTTTGTGTTTGTTTTTGAGTTGCCACAGTATGCAATAGACTGGCATGTCTTAAGGTCAATATTAGGTGTAAAATGGCAAAAGAGAAACAGCTTTCTTTAGAAACTCAGTCAATCATTGTTTTGAGGAATGAATGCTTTAAATGGCCAGAAAACTGAAGATTTCATACAAAAGTGTACCCTACAGTCTTTAAAGACAAATGACAACTGGCTCTAACAAGGACAGAAAGAGATGTGGAAGGCCAGATGTACAACTAAACAAGAGAATAAGTACATCAGAGTCTCTAGTTTGAGAAATAGACACCTCACATGTCCTCCGCTGACAGAATTATTGAATTCTACCCACTCAACACCAGTTTCATGTACAACAGTAAAGAGAAGACTCAGGGGTGCAGGCCTTATGGGAAGAATTGCAAAGAAAAAGCCTCTTTTGAAACAGAAATGGCTTTAGAAAAGGTTAGAGTGGGAAAAGAAACACAGACAATGGACAACAGTTAATTGGAAAAAAAGTGTTATGGATCTAAACCCCACTGAGCTTTTGTGGGATCAGCTAGACTGTAAGGTACGTGGAGAAGTGCCCAACAAGACAGCCACATCTATGACAAGTGCTACAGGAAGTGTGGGGTGAAATGTCACCTGTGTATCTGGAAAAACTGACAGCTAGAATGCCAAGAATCTGCAAAACCTTCATTGCTGCACGTGGAGGATTTTTTGATGAGAACTCTTTGTAGTTTAAGTAGTTAAAGTACCAATTTCTATGAGTAAATGTGTTAGTCTATAAAATACAATTGGAAATCATCCAGTGTTATATAAGCACAACGGTGTACCTCTATGTGTGTTCTTTATGGCGTCATCTTGTCTGTTTGAGTTATATCCATGCACTGTGTTGTACCCCAGGCCACTGTTTGTACGCGTGTCATAAGGTTGTAGGAAAGGACCTCTTATATTGGTTTGAACACATACTCCCTCGAACACTCATGGGATAAACAGCATCAATCTAATGTGACTTTGCCAGGTTAACATTTGATGCTGTGCACAACATATGATTTATTTGAGTTTTGATTCCAGAAAATTTAATTTGCTAACACTGCAGGCATTTAAGGGCTGGCAAATTAACTTTGCAGCATTACTTTACTGTTGCATTTACAACAGAGAGGACATTTGACCAACTTTATGGTTTCTCTAGAAATCTCAGTGCAAAACATTGTTCTGTGATATACAGTATCAGATGTGAGTTTCTCTCTAGCTGTATTAGTTTTTTTTGCAAACATTTTAAAAATCACTTTTGCTGCTTCATACCTATCTCACATTATCAAGTGAATGTGATCATTTAAATCAAAACAAGAAGCAACAAGAGGCCATGCGTTATAGTGATTTTACAATGTTTAATAAGTATTCTTGGGCACAATTTAAAGGGAATTGATTTGATTAAACGGTTGCAAGTTGCAACATAATTTAGATAAAATACATCAATGTTCAATTAACAGTTAAAATAGCAGAATAAACACTTATAGTGCATTATATGTATGCTGTTTAAGGGTGCAAGCAACGTAGCAACTTGGTGCATTAATATAGAATGTGTTGTGACAAAATTGTGTTTTAAAGTCATTTCACTAAGTGGTTTCAAACACAGTTCATCCTTTCAGAATTTAGCAAAAGAACTATACATTATATAAAATTCAGTTTAATATGTAATAAAATTGTGTGCTGGTCCTCATTAAAAAAAATAAAAATTCTGTGTGGTGTGTATTTGTCTCTGATATCTTCAGTTAATGGGAACATGCACAGAAATAAGAGACCTGGCTATTTTTGGTTGAGACTTGGTTCTTTTTCACTGGCTCAAATTGTGAAAATGGGAGAGTAGACACACTCTCCCACTTGTGTGCTAGTTGTGTGGTTTAAACGCATAGAAGTCATTTATTGTGCTCAGATGCCATGTGCCTGAGCCACGGTGCCCTGTGGGGAGTATTCATCTTAATGATCTGTTACTGTTGTCCTGCACACAGTTAGACAGAGAGAGAGGAATGAGAGAGAGAGAGAGAAAGAGATTATGTTTACAGTGGAGCAGTTTTACTAATGGCAAAAAGGGGCGATATTTGCCCTGTAAAATTAGGGGGCATTTTTTTTCCCTGTATGACAGCATTTCCCCCCCTAACCATACACTGATGAGCCAAAACATTATGATAACCTGACGCGTGCTGCCAAAACAGGTCTTTACCCTTACCCATTTTCTCTGATTGTTCGCTTACCATCTAATCTACTTAGACCTTGACATGTGACCTTGTTTGGAGATGATTAATGTTATCCGTTTCACCTGTTAGTGGTCATAATGTTTTCGCTCATCGGTGTATTAAAAACAAAACGAGTTGTCTGTTTATGTCAAATATGTAAATTGAATGAATTTAAGTTGATATTCCAGTACTTAACTGAACAAATATGGTTAATAATAAAATCAATATGCAAAAGAATGCAAATAATGCACAAAATATTGCAACCCAACACAACAATGCTCTGCTAGAATTTATTTAAAAATAAACACTGGCTGGTCTCTGTGTTAGAGATTACAACTCTGTATTTTATTGTGATGTATGTGTAATTTTGGTTTCATGTTTTAGTTTTTTAGTTTCTTCATCAAAACGCTCTTAATATTAGATTGTTACATATTTAAAACACCCCTGAGACAGTGAATACAGGTACAGTATATCGATATCTACTGGTCACTACAGTTTCTGCAGAAGCACTAAACAAATAAACAAATTTTGAAGGCTTTGAATAGAATAGAACAAATAGAATAGAATTGACCAAATGTTAAAGGTCCTGTAAGCAAAAACATTTTCCAACTCCCTGAGAGATATAGTAAGTAATACAGTAATGTTGTAAGATATCTCACCTGTCTCTGTGACAGCTCCTGTTAACAGCAAACAAAAATGTGCCTGTGGATCATGAACAATGATGCTTTCGACTTGTCAATCATTTTGCACGTTCTCATTGCGTTGTAGTTGCAGCAAATTATTGAGACTTACTGGCATTTTTAAGCTATGTTGTTCACAACAGTTGTCAGTTTAGGGCACAGGGTTTAGTTTTGCTGCTGTTGATTTTAACAACCATTTCTGCATGATGCCGTCTCAGTAAAGGTCATTTGGAATCTTTGGAGTATTGGGTTTTGAGGTTGCGTGTCTAATGCAATGGCTCAGTCTTGTGGAAGTAGAATGGCTAAAATCACTTACAGCACCTTTAAATAAAACATATATACGCTCACCAAGCACTTTATTAGGAACACCTGTGATTATCTAATCAGCCAGTCACGTGGCAGCAGTGCAATGCATAAAATCATACAGATGCAGGTCAGAAGCTTCAGTTAATGTTCACATAAACCATCAGAATTGGGAAAAAAAATTATCTCAGTGATTTCAACTGTGGCATTATTGTTGGTGCCAGACTGGCTGGTTTGAGTATTTCTGTAACTGCTCATCTCCTGGGTTTTTCACATACAACAGTCTCTAGTGTTTACTCAGAATGGTGCCAAAAACATCCAGTGAGCAGCAGTTCTGTGGACCGAAATGCCTTGTTGATGAGAGGTCAACGGAGAATGGCCAGACTGGTTTGAACTGACAGAATGGTAACAGATAACCCCTCTGTATAATTATAGTGAGCACAATAATATTTCTGAATGCACAACATGATGAACATTGAGGCCGATGGGCAACAACAGCAGAAGACCATGTCGGGCACTTTATTAGGACCACAGTGTTCACAATAAAGTGCTCAGTAAGTGTATATTACAGTTTGACTGATGGTGTCAAATGGTGGAACTTGTCACAAAGGCTATATCTAGATTTGTTCTCTAACTAGAATACCCTAACTATAATCGTTTTTGTGAATTACATACCTCCAAATAAATGTTTTCATTATCATATTTTTGTTATAGCTCTAGGATAAACAAACAAACATAATGAACCACACTTGCATACATTTTGATGAAAGTCAGGTCAGGGTATGTTGCCACATGTGTCATATATACTGTACGTATGTATTTGTTAGAAAATCATATGAAATACAATATCTGGGGATTTTTTGTCAATTCAGAGGCATTTGTGCCCTGAGATCTGATTTTTTTCTAACCCTGCAGTGGAGAGAGACAGTCAAAATTTTCAAAGTGACAGGATTGATGAGTTTAAAGGAGCAAGGGAAGGAACAGGGTTAGTGGTGAGAAGAGAAAGGGAAAGTAGGGGAAACAGCTATAAAACTATGTGTTGAAAATGTGTCGAAGTCAAAGAGTTTGAAAGAAATAGTGAGAGAGTAGATTAAAGAATGTCAGATCAAGAAATGAAACCCAAAGAGAGCAGGGATGAACAGGCTGGGGTTTGTTATTCGTCTCTTCCTATTTGGCTGAAGACCAGGTCTCATCAGCGAATGTTATTAGTTTTCAACATAGGTCGATTGATGTTATCTTCAGTTCCTTCCTATCAAGAGGCCCTCAAGATGTCAAATCAACAAATCATTACAAAAAGCCATTAAAATGAGTTCAACCTGTCAAAGCTTTTTATATTTTTTCAATTTCATATTTATTTAAAAATCTTTTTGAACTGATTAACTGGATGATGTATCCACTGATTTATCAGGATGGACTGGAAATGAATGATTAATGAAACATCACTTTATGTGCCTTTATTCTGAGTCTCTTGTTTGGTTGACAGGCCCAGCTGTCATACACCGTTTGGCTTTCTATAAACCTGATAATAACATGCCAGTCTTGTGTTCTGTTTCAAATCTAAGAATTGCTTTGAAATGATATTTGACAGTACAGAAATTGAGAACTGTCTCAAGCCATTAAAATTCTCATTTAGATTTATTTGAGAAAGCTTCTAACATTCTTGACAATCATGTTTAGCCATGCAGTATAGCCATGCCTGGTTCACATCTGATTTTTTGTGACCTAAAATGACAGTCATGCTATGCTATTTTATTATTATTATATGTATTTTATTTTAGAAAGTATTCATTCTTCTGTTAATCTACAGTAAGATTGACTTTCTTACAGAAGAATAAGTTCTTGCCTCTTATTTGAAGTAATGCATGTAAATGTAAATCTGGTGAAAAGACCAGTACATTTTAGGCTAACATAAAGAAACAAACATTTAACTAGTAAACAGCCTTTGAGTGTTTCAAAAAGTGAATGACTGCATCTTTTCAGAAGAAATCACAAAATATTTACTGTTGTGCTTAGAATTAATGGGATAGTTCACCAAAAACTATAATTCGTTATTCTTTTCATTATGACTTCCTTTTTCATTATGAAAGACCAAATATTCATCATGACATTCCTTCTTCTGTGGAATACAAAAGGATGTTAGGCAGAATGTTAGTGCCAGTCACCATTCACTTTTATTGCATCTTTATCCATTTAATTAATTTGAATGGTGACTGAAGCTAACATTCTCCTTTTGTGTCTCCATGGAAGAAAGTCAAGAAAGACAGAACAACACGAGGGTGAGCAAATGATGAAGGAAATGTAAATCTTGGATGAATTATCCCTTTAAAAACTAGATCAGTTTCAGAAATGTAATTTTCCATTAAAGGGATAGTTCACCCCAAAATGAAAATTCTCTCATGATTTTTCTCACCCTCATGCCACCCCAGATGTTAATGACTTACTTTCTTTTGCTGAACACAAATTGAGATTTTTAGAAGAATATCTCAGCTCTGTAAGGTCAACACAATGCAAGTGAATGGTGGCCAGAACTTTGGAGGTCCAAAAAGCACATAAAGGAAACGTAAGTACTTAAAAGTAATCCACAAAACTCCAGTTGTTAAATCCATATCTTAAGACTTATATACTGATCAGTTTCTCACAACACATATCATATCGCTTCTGAAGATATGGATTTAACGACTGGAGTTGTAAGGATTACTTTTATGGTGCTTTTATATGCTTTTTGGATCTGCTTTTTGGATCTTCAAAGTTATGGCCACCAAACATTTGCAACAGAGGCCCTACAGAGAGCTGAGATATTCTTAGTTAAAGCTTAGATATTGTTAGATTTTCTAAAAACCTTCATTTGTGTACAGCAGAAGAAAGAAAGTCATATCCTCGGCGGATATAGTTGAGTAAATGAGAGAATTTTCATTTTCTCATTGAAAGTCTCATTGAAATCTCTTTAAGAGGCAATATTTACAACAGAATTATATGTAAGGAGCATTTTTTATGTTTATGAGGGCATATTTTAGGGCAAATGTTTTCAAAAATATAATGATTTTGTTATAATTTTATGTCATATACATGTATTTAATGAATTCATAAAAATACTTTTTCAGCCTGAATAATCAGATTAGCTGTTACGTATGAAATTCAATGAACACCACATAATTTCATTTTATAATATGCATAACTAGGCCTGGAATAAAATATTAAATAATATATCAGATGTTACATGTAGGAATTAGAAGAATTCGTTAAGGGGGAATTTTTCACCCACACATTTTCAATTTAGGGACATTTTTTGTCACTTTCATTGGCATTTCCTGTATACCCTGAGCCCCTTTTAATTTCCAACCCTGAACTAGACTCACTTAATGGGACTTGAAGCATCTTATATGAATCACAATATGAATGGCAAGAATGATGATTCATCACACTGTTGGTGTCATCTCACTTCGTTCACAGCATTGCTTCATCCTCACCCTCACTGGTCATGTGGAACCCTCAAGAAATGATGCTCCAGTGAAGGATAGCGAGACTGGGACATATCAGCTGCTTTCTGTGTGATCACTTTACCATCACCCAAAGCTTCATCGTTCTTCAGGACCTACATTCTCCTCACAGTCTCTTCCTTCCTACCCCATCTCTGGAAGCTCTCTGACCTATCACAAGGCTCCAGGATGAGTGGGCTCATCGGCAAACTGGATCCTCGGCGGATCCAGTGGGGGGCCACTTGGTATGCCTTCCAGTCCCGCGTCCTGCGCACAAAACCGGTGGAGTCCATGCTGGAGAGCACAGGTGGCACTGGGGCTCATGGCACCAAACTCGCCCGTGTGCTCTCCACCGTAGACCTTGTGTCTCTGGGAGTGGGAAGCTGTGTAGGTACGGGCATGTATGTGGTATCTGGACTGGTTGCTAAGGAAATGGCAGGCCCTGGTGTCATTGTGTCTTTCATCATTGCTGCTGTGGCCTCCATCCTGTCAGGTGAGTGTAGCACCACTACCTCTTCCAGTCAGTCTGACACAAAGAGGAAAATACAAAAAGCTAGATGAAGTACAATGGAATGAAACAGAATACTTGAATCTCGAGATATGTTTTTAAAATTTGATCAGTTTTTTTAACTGGATATGGTGTCTTAAAAAAGCAGTGCTCATACACGTGGCTCCTAAAAAAACTCAGAGATAAGGTGCAATAGTAAAAGATATCTGTCTAAGTCATCTTTACATAGAATATTAATCTAAAAACAAGGCAGGGTTTATCTGGCTGTGATTTAATCTTTTTGTTAACTCCATGTGTAAGCTGCAATGTTATGTATCAGAACTGTCCTTTTATGGTGTTTCCTTTTGTTTTGCTTTGTTATTGCTATTGATAAAAACAGCAAAACAGACATAACAGTGGCTCACGTGTGAACGGCCCCTTATGGTGCTGTGGAAAACATTTTTCACAGTATACTGAAGGGCTTTAGCTGAGTTAATACACGTTTAGCTTTATGCCTCCTTATTTATAGTGAAGATCTACAATAAACATGCTTGTTACATTTACAGGTTGAAGCTGTGAACAGCATGCAGCACCCTAAATAGAATTGAAGGGAAAATCCATTAAGTTAAACCTGTGTCACCAGCATAAAAGACCCAAAATGAAGGGGGAAAAAGTAAATGAGAAGGGATATTTTTCCTGTATGCTTGTGAACTTTACACAGATGGAAACAACGTATTCAGATGAAACAGTCATTTTTTTTGTCATTATCATTCCAAGTCATTGATGTAGTTATTAGACATACAGGGCCATCACTTAAAGTCACGGGGCTCAGGACAAAATTTTTAATGGCTGAGTTTCCCTGGCTTCAGTGTGTAGGCTATAAAATAGAGGGCCTTGGTGGACTCCTCTTTTCAGGGTATAACAAACAGCTCATTGTAACTGAAAGACCCAATTGCAGTTTTAATTAAAAACAACATAAGGACAAGAATACTGCAGAATACGGTTCAAATATAAACAGACTATATCATATTTAAACCATATAACAATACTAGATAAGGACTAGAAAGAAACATTGGTATAAATACTACAGAAGTAATGATTAAAAGAGAAAAACTAGGGTGAGGTACAGAGCAAAGAAATGACAGCAACCTGTCAATAGAACTTCAAAATTAAAAGTCTTGAGGAACATGACAATGGCTGAGCAGCAAATGTTTCTGGTTGTCTGATTCCACATCACAGTGGCCCCTTGATTTGTACAACATCTGTTGCACAGGTGATACAGATTTGTACATGTAGGATGTTATGTATTTAGAGACAAAAATAAATTAGATTTGTATAATTAATTATATTCTATATAAAAATTATTGTCTACAAAAATACATGATATTATATTATATATATATACCATAAAGTATAATTTTATATTATATTCCATATTCTATATATTTATGGTTATGCACTGCTCTGTATCTCTGATGTCAGAGAGTAAAAAGTGGATTGAATGTAAAAACAGGTAATCCTCTTCCATTCACTGTGTAGTGGGGATACTGTATAAGGATCCAAACTGTAAAGAGGGATTTCCCTCTTGTTATCTAGCCCTCTGGGATTCTTTGGGTGTGACATTTGAGAATTGATCTGACACTCAAAGCAAAAAAAAAATCAATGCTCCCATCTCAGCAACCTGTTACAAACTTGCATGCTTGTATTGAGTTATTGCCCTTGACTTGTGGCATACACTTTGTAACAATAACAACTGGCATCTCTCTACAGGGGTGTGCTATGCTGAGTTTGGTGTGCGCGTGCCTAAAACTACAGGTTCAGCCTATACTTACAGCTATGTGACGGTGGGTGAATTTGTGGCTTTTTTCATTGGCTGGAATCTGATTTTGGAGTATCTGATTGGCACAGCAGCAGGGGCCAGTGCACTCAGCAGCATGTTTGACTCCTTAGCCAATCACACCATCAGTGGCTTCATGATCAACCACATAGGAACGCTCAATGGCCTGGGTGAGTGAAATCAACATCAGACCTTGTTTTAAATTTGAGTTTAAAACATTATCACCAAAGTTCAAAACCTGGGACTCCTGGGATCAAGATTAATCATTTCACTGCAACAAGAAAAGCCTTCAAAGTGTTGTTTATTTTACAAGAATATACTTGCCAGTTTGAAAAGACAGCCAGTTTTTTTTTAATGCAGTCTGTTTCTTAATGGAGTTAAAGGATTGAGGTCATGTCACTTGTTTATGATGGAAGAGTATGGAATTGACACAGTAATAGCCTTGACACACACACACACACACAGCAATTGCAACAAAATTTGGGCTTAATTTATCACGCGATTGGAGTTAATTGCACTGTGGAAAAGAGTGGGACCTCCAACTCCAGCAATCAGTAGTTTGATGTTGTCAAAGATGAGATGAATGTGAGGTGTCACATTCCCTGTTGTCTTTTGTGCTTTATGTTTTTTAGTTTCTGTTTGGTTTTTGTAGTCCTTTTGTAGTTTCATTTTATGATTGGTTTTCCCCTGATTGGTTCTCATTCCCTAATTGTTTCCCCAGGTGTTCCTTGTTTCCCTTGTGTATTTAAGCCTTTGTTTTCCCCAGTTTATTTGTCAGTTCTTGCATGTTTTGTTATGTGCTAGGTTCCCTGTTATTTCTTTATTCTGAGTTTTTGTTCTTTTTAATAAAGCTGCACTTAGATCCTCACTCTTTGCCTGCTTCGTCACATGAGGAAAGTTTGTTAAGACGGAGCCGCCTCCCTCACAGCTTCTCTTTCAGAATGAAAAATCTGCTCCATTTACATTTCTGAAGTGAAAAATAAGCACTTTTTGGGTGGGCCATTTGGTGTTAAAATTAGGACAGAATTATTTTCAAAGTGGTGAAGCAAATTAAATCTTGACATATCTTTGCTTAACTAATTTTTTTGTGTAAAAAGCACTTCCGTGCATCATGAATGCTGATTATGTAACTACTTCTTAATTATTTAATAGAATGGGTGCAGAGATGGAAAAGCCAGAGATTTGTGAGCCAACAAGCACATTAGAATTGTCAGTGTGCAGTGAGTTCCATAATATCATGTTGGAGTAGCGTGACCTACAACTTTAAGGTCTCACAAAAGACACACCAGACACTCAAGCAACAGATTGGTAAATTAAATAAGTGTATTGGGCACAAAATAAAAAATATGTGCTCTCCACCCATTGGGTCAATGTTCATAAAGAAATTGCATAAAGGCTACTGTATCTACCCCAAACAAAACATGATATGATGCCAAAATCCATATTGTTATCTTGCCCAGTCAGAAGCAGTTGGAATATCTTGTTTCCTTTTACCAGACCCCTTTGCTCTTAGAGTCCAACATAATCTGTGTCCCCTCCATCTGTGTGTCTTTCTCTGCACACATAAAGCAGCCACATCTCGCTTTATTATCATTCCCGAGTATTTTTTAAAAGTGCGTGGCTTATTCGTGACAGCACTGAGGGTTCAACTGAGGACTGTCCATTATGATGCTGTGAAAACAAGTGTCTAAGCTTACTGCTGTCTTATGGAAGACAGGAAGACATGAGAGTGAAAGGCATCATTCTTTCACACTTACCATACATGCTGTCTGTACTACGGGGATTAATACCAGATTTATGTCGCAGTTGCAATTATGTCTAGATTGTAAAGTGACTAATCTTATGAAAAACACCCTATATGGTCAAAATTACAGTATGTGGACACCCACTTCTATTAGTTTGACTATTCCAGTAATCTAGATGCTATACTATAAAATTATATTCTAGAAAATTACTTCCAACAAGTGCTTCCAAATTTGTGGCAAGAGCCCCTTTCTGTTCCAACGTGACAATGCCCCTGTGCGCAAAGCGAGGTCCATAAAGAAATAGTTTACTATGTATGAGGTTTAGAAGAGCTTGATAGACTTGCACAAAGCCCAGACCTGAACCCCATTAAACACCTTTGGGATAATTGGAATGCTGACTGCGAGCCAGACCCCGTCGCTCAACATCACCGCGTGACCTCACTGATGCTCTTTTGTATGAATGGGATCAAATCCCTGCAGCCATGTTTCAACATCTAGTGTAAAATCTTCCCAGAACAGTGGAGGCTGTTATAACAGGAGGAGGGATTAATGCAGATAGTTTTAAAATTAAGTGTTCAAATACACACACATGTGTGTGTTGTTTGAGTATCCACATACTTTTGGCCATATAGTATTATTATGTTTTGAAATCCATGTGATAAATTATTGCTTCATCACCTCTTAGGTAAAGGTGAGGAGTCATATCCTGACATCTTGGCCCTCGTCATAGCAATCCTTGTCACAGTGATAGTTGCTCTTGGTGTGAAGAACTCAGTGGGCTTCAACAATGTGCTGAACGTCATTAACCTGGTTGTGTGGGTGTTCATGATGATTGCAGGCCTGTTTTTTGTTAGTGGGAGCAACTGGGACGAAGGACAATTCCTGCCGTATGGCTGGTCAGGGGTAAAGTTTATTTCAATTATTTAGTGAGCATGTGATCTTTATGGGCTTTTCACACTTGAAATTCTTAACCTAGGATCATTTTTAACCCTGGGCTAGCATAATACTGGATTATCTTGTTTTACACTTCATACTGTTCATACTTTATCTTGGTTCAATACAGTAATTCACTGTCTGCACTGCAATTAAGGGTTAGCATCACTTTGGAACTTAAAAGTGATGCTACACCCCTTTCGAAATTACAAGTATAAAATGTTGCTTAACTTTGTGTAGCGCCCTCTCCCTATGATTTAAACAGGAGGGGCCCTGGGTTCGTTTTTTTGTTAGATCTCTCTAAATAGCCTCTGAGTATTATTAACTTTATTTCAATAAACCCTTATCTCAATATTGGTGTGCTTGTTAACAGTCTAAAATAACCACAAAGTCTTGTAAGTTAAATAGAAACTTTAAGTAATTTACTCAAATAAAATAGTAAAATTCAAATAGCAATTGAAAATAAAATAAAAGTTAACCCTTTAAAATTTTACAATAAGAGAATCTTTCCTCCTTTCAAATTCAAAATTAACAATTCACTGATACAACACGGTATTAACATTCCCTATATAAAGAATAATATATCACTCTGGTGCTTTATCAATATATATAAGTAAACAGTAAACAGTAAATACACAAAAGGCCCAAATATCACCAAAGAAAATATCAATGTGTTGATTCAATACTCAAATCCAACAAGTCTTTGTTGTCTCAACACAAAGGTTACTGTTCACATAAACCTCCCACAACAGTAATCAAAAACACCCGGGTGTCAGTGTTCAAAATGGTAACAAATCAAATAAATACCCTGTTGCAGGCCTGATACGATGCTGGGGTTCGTTGAGGCACAAAACAGCTTGCCGCTTCGCTCAATGAGCAAACAAAACAAAAAGCTGTTTTACCAATGTTAGAGCCGGCTTTCATATGACGCACTGATTGCGGTCCGAAGAACTGACGGCAGATCGGCGAACTCATCCAGCGTTGCCAGAGGAACCACTGAGAATTCCTGGTATCTCAGGGCGCTATCTGGGATGTCTTCTGTAGATTTGGAAAGAGAGGCGACACACGGTAGTTTTCCACCAACGCGACCTCGCGAGTCTCTCACGTGAGATTACCACCGTTTCTTGAGAATCGTGAGCTACTCAGTCATTCGATTACCAAAGGGGAAATTTATATCCCCTCACGTTCAAACAACATTATACCAACTTTAAATCAGTTCTCTTATGGACAACCGTACTAGTATGGTATTTTTACTCTTAAACTAGCACTCAGACACGTTCTATCTGCCAGCCATCACCTCTTCTTCCCGGATCTCCCACTTAGTCCCGCCCCGCCAGCATTTAACCAATCCCAGCTCTTAACAACAGCAAGTACTTTTAACTCAACACATCATACATTTTTCTTCCTTTCCAAACAAAATAATCTTATACATACAATTAGTGTAAAACAATACACATAATATATAAATAAAATATTAGAAAATAATATTAAAGGGAATATTACCAAACCAAATGAATACCCAAACTAAATGAATAAACTTCAACCGGGCTTCATTTGGTTAAAGAGATTAAGACCCAGAGTTTGGCATAGTGTGAAAAGCCCTTTAGTGAATTTAGAACAAGTTTAAAAGATAGAGTGATGCAACAGTAGATCATTGTCTGTTTTTGTTGATGCTGAACCTACCATTTTAATTTCACAGTGAAAAGGAAAATTTGACATCATCCTTGAGTCTTAAATTCACAATTCATGGGCACTTATTAAATTAGCAAATCAATAATGCTTTGACTTCCTTTTGAGAAGGAAATTACATTTTGTTGTTTCTATAATCAGTCATTCTGTTTAACAGGTCATGCAGGGTGCAGCCACTTGCTTCTATGCCTTTATAGGATTTGACATCATAGCCACAACTGGAGAAGAAGCCAAGAGTCCAAACACCTCCATCCCCTATGCTATCACTGCCTCTCTGGTCACCTGCCTCACTGCCTATGTCTCTGTAAGTACAAGCATAATGTGAATTGTTAGTCACTATATGTACACTAAGTTTGAGGTTCTGCTATCCATATATTGACTGTTGTATATAATCGATATCCCAAAAAATGAAAAAATAACACACCATGATTGTTGTATTTCCTTTAATTCCTGTGAAAGTATCTTTCGGTGTGGTAAAGATTTTGAATGATATAAATGACTGAAGTTCAGGCATGAAACTCTGTCATCTAGTTGGCTCACATGGCGTAAGTGATAGATAGGCTAAGTCACTATTTAAATTAGCTCTGGGCTTTCCTGATTCAGGTACACATTATGAGTCAGGTCACTAGCCGTTTATTCCATTTGGCCAAGCTGAATAAGGCAAATATAGAGATTTAGTTAATTAGCGTTACACCATTCGGCCAAGCAGGACAAGTTGGCCAAGACACACTTAGCTAGCATACACTCGGTGCACATGTTTCTTCAGAGCAGCAGCAGTACACAAGTAGATCTGCTTAGTTGGGGGTTTGTGTTTTGTATTATGCGTTTGTGCAGCTTCCCTGCTTTTTGGGGGGAGCAGAATGTCCTACATGCTCGTTGCAGCTTATCTTGCTTTTTCATTTTGCAGCAGCAGCATGTTCATTTACTTAATGTCCTTGTTACTTTCGTAACCTCCGTTCCCTGATGAAGAGAACGAGACATTGTGTCGATGTAGTGACACTAGGGGTCACTCTTGAGAGCCCGGAAACACCTCTGATCTTTGATAAAAGGCCAATGAGAACTGGCGAGTGGTATTTGCATGCCCCTCCCCCGCACATACGGATATAAAAGAGCATACGTGCATACAGCTCATTAGGTTTCATGCTGAGGAGCTGAGAATAAGGTCTCGGCCATTTCAGCGGTAGTTCAGCATTGTGGCAGGAGGGACACAGGAGGGAGGAAGCTAGATGAGCATGGAGACCGGGGCAGAGGGGTATACACGGATGCAAGCGGTATACCCAGCCGGTCCGTCTGGACTTTTTGTTCCTGCTAAGACACGTGATGAGACCGGCTCAACCTGGATATTGCAAAATCTCGTGAAGGTGTTGGGAGTAGCCCAGCCCGCTGCTCTGAAAATGACAGCTAGGGAGGCACCAGCTATGGTATCGATGATCCAGTGGGCGATCCACTATTTGGAGACAGAGCTTCCTTTCCATTGTCCACCAAAGCAGACAAAGAGCTACTCAGCTACTCATCTTAAAGCTCTGCGTGCGATCCAAGTAGATGTGTAAAGCGCACACCGGACACAGCAATGCTAAGGATGGGTCTGCCTCCTCCTGGGGCAGTGCTTGCAGGTTCACCACGTGGTCCCTGAAAGGGGTCGTGGGAACCTTGGGCACATAGCCTGGTCGGGGTCTCAGGATCACGTGAGAGTAGCGAAAGGACCGAAATCCAGGCACGTTTCGCTGACAGAGAACGCTTGCAGGTCCCCAACCCTCTTGAGGGAGGTGAGGGCAGGAGGGCAGTCTTCAAGGAGAGTGCCTTAAGCTCAACTGACTCATGGGGCTCGAAGGGAGCCCCACGCAGGCCTTGTCGGACTATGGAGAGGTCCCATGAAAGAACGAGGCGAAGTCTGGAGGGATTCCTCCTAGCAATCAGGTTATGCTTTCATAAGCACTTGCCGTTCACTGT
Organism: Moxostoma hubbsi; assembly: GCA_032164185.1. NCBI lineage: Eukaryota > Metazoa > Chordata > Actinopteri > Cypriniformes > Catostomidae > Moxostoma > Moxostoma hubbsi. The sequence goes on from JAVLUX010000009.1 coordinate 25,203,175, forward strand.
GTCGTGGTGCGCAGCTATGGTCGCAACATACACCTTCAAGGTGGAGGGGGACAGCTGTCCCTCCAACATCTCCTGCAGAAAGGAAAGCCCTGAGCTGACAGTGCATATCTGGGGGTCTTCGTGTCAGGAAGAACACCACTTAGCGAACAGACGCCACTTCAAGGCTGTGGCACGGTGGAGGGCGGGGCCAGGTCGTGACTCAACACGCCCGGTCCCGTATTAGGCTAATTAAGCCTCCGAGAGGGTTAAAGGCCGACTGCGGACGACGTGCGGGGGAGAGAGATCGTTCTCGGACATGTCCGTTGTCTTATGTGTTTGTCTTTTGAGTTCTCCATTAAACCTATTATTTTATATGTCAAGCCGGTTTCTCACCTCTTCCTTGCCCGTGCAAATGAACTGTTCTTCATTGGTGCCGAAAACCCGGGAAGGAAGAGGGATACGCCGTAGCGGAGTTCTCGCCACTGCCCAGCGGAGCAGCCGCGGCCATCTACCGGGGGACGGAGGAGACCAGCCGCCTGGACGCGGAGGAATGGCCGCCGACCGCAAGGGGAGGAGGGGCTCCTGGCCGACCGCCTGGAATGGTTAGGGCCGCTGCCAGGGGCGGGGGAGTCCCCTACTAGCTGCCGGAATGCGGCGGGGTTGGAGACCGCCGACCGCGTGCGGGGGGAGGGCTCGCCGCCGACCGCCTGGAGCGGGAGAACCGCTGCCAGGGGCGGGGGGAGGTCCCTTCGACTCCCCGGGAACGCGGCAGGGCGTTCCGTCCGCCAGGGGCTGAGGACTGCCTCTGATCCGCCCGGAGAGGCGCAGCTGTCGTCCTGTAGAGGGTGGAGAAGTGGCTGAGGAACGAGCTACGGCATATCAGAGAACCGGCGAGTAAGTTTTTTTTTTTTTTTTTTTTTTTTAATCTCTCTCTCCTCTCTCTCTCTCACTGCCGCTCTGCGTTGGCCTTTTCCCTCTTTTTTAAATTATGGTGTTTGTGGGAGGGGAGGTACTGCCCAGTGCAGGAAGGACCCCCCCCCCATTTTTAATTATTGTTGTCCCCCCCCCCTTGCCCCCTCCCTCGTCCAGGTTGCTGGGGATGACCCGCCGGCAGACCACGCAGAGACCACAACCCCCCCCCCCTTGGGGAGGAATGTGGCACGGTGGAGGGCGGGGCCGGGTCGTGACTCAACACGCCCGGTCCCGTATTAGGCTAATTAAGCCTCCGAGAGGGTTAAAGGCCGATTGCAGACGACGTGCGGGAGAGACATGTCCGTTGTCTTATGTGTTTTTCTTTTGAGTTCTCCATTAAACCTATTATTTTATATGTGTAAAACAGATCAAATTAATGGGCAAGGAAGAGGCGAGAAACCGGCTTGTCAACATAAATAATAATTTAATGAAGAACTTAAAACAAACATTTAGGACAGCAGACGTCTGCTGATTAAGCTCTCTCTCCCGATCGCCGTCTGCGAGTGGCCTTTTAACCCTCTTGCCAGCTCAATCAGCCCGATACGGGACCGGGCGTGCGCAATCACGCGCCGGTCCCGCCCTCCAACGTGCCACAATATGTCAAGCTGATTTCTTGCCTCTTCCTTGCCTGTGAAAATGAACTGTTCTACAAAGGCATAGGCGTAGTGGGGGCCCTAGCCTGAGTGATGGTGTCTACCACAGCAGGTGGTAGGCCACTGAGGTCTTCTGCGTTCCGTCCAAGGACCAGACATGGAGGTTCCAGAAGTCTGGTCGCGGGTGTCAGACAGTGTCCCGTCCTTGAGAAAGTAGGTCCTTCCTCAGGGGAATTTGCCAGGGAGGGGGTGACGCAAGGAGCATGAGGTCCGAGAACCAAGTCTGTGTGGGCCAGTAGGGAGCCACTAGGCTGTGCACACAACACGTCCCAAAAGTAAACTAGGATTAGCCAGTCGTCGAGGTAGAGTGGACAAGGATAGGCCGAAAGGGAGGACTTTGTACTGGTACGCCTGACTTGAATGCAAACCGCAGGAAGGGTCTGTGTCGAAGTAGAATCCAGACGTGGAAGTATTTGTCCTTCAGGTCTACCACCGCAAACCAATCTTGATGCCAGACACTCATTAATAATGCCTCTTAACATCAGCATCTTGAACGGGAGTCTGTGTAAGGCGTAGTTCATAACTCGCAAGTCCAAGATTGGCCGCAACCCACCGCCTTTTTCGGTACAATGAAGTAGGGGCTGTAGAACCCCTTCTTCATTTTGGCTGGAGGGACAGGCTCTATCGCGTTCTTCTGTAGAAGGGTGGTGATTTCTGCACGCAAGGTGGCTGCGTTCTCGGACCTGGGCAGGCGCATGGCGAATTGAATTGTGTAGCCGAGTCATACGTTCCGGGTCAGCCATCGCGACGGGTTGGAAAGTGTGAGACATCCAGACTCCGGGCGAGGGGGACAAGAGGAATGATTTCGCTGGACGTACCTGCGAGTGGGGCCTCTTGATGGGGTGGAGCCAGGGAGGCCACACTGATGGGGTTTGAGCCCTATGGCAGTGCTGAGTCGAGAGACATCAAAGCACTTACCTGACTCCGGGTGCTCACCGGCGAATCGTCGGGGGAGGTGGGGTGGAAGTGTGTGCTTTGTCCCCATAGTCCATCGAAGCAGTCGGAACAGCTTGGCGTGCCGAAAACACCTTTTATGTGACCCAGGGACTGAGGAAACTGCTCTTTTTTTGAAAATTGGGGTACCGCAGCTACTGGAGCGTGTGGCAAAAATAAAAGGAAAAGGGAACAAAAGATTTGTTCCGGGGGACGGAGTGGTCTGCTTACCAGCTCTGGGGCAGTGGCTTCTGCCCCTGGGTCGCCGGTTTCAGGGGTGCTTTGGGGTCTTCTTCCTAGCGGCCGGCCGTGAGACGGGTGGGGTCTGCTTCCTGCGGGGGGCTCAACCTGGAGATGGGGGCGTTCAGGAAACGTGTCTTGTCGGCCTCTTCTCGACCAGGTTCAGCCACAGGTGGCTCTCCTTGACCAACAGCGTGGACATCGTCCGCCCGAGAGACCACGTCGTAACCTTCGTTGCCCAGAGGGAAAGGTCAGTCGCTGAGCGCAGCTCCTGCATCAATCCCGGGGCGGAACTACCCTCGTGCAGGTCTTTCAGCACCTTGGCTTGGCGGACCTGTAGGAGAGCCATGGTGTGTAGGGTGGAGGCGGCTTGTCCGGCAGCACCGTAGGCTCTAGCTGTCAGGGAAGATGTGAGCCTACAGGCATTGGATGGGAGCTTCAGGCGCCTGCGCTTTTTCCCTGCGCTCTTGTATGAGGGAAAATGCTCTTTTAGAATATACTCTTTTAGATCTGCTGAAGCACCCAGGGGAAATCTCTGCAGTGCATCAGTGCAGAGAGGGGAGAAAGCTGCTGTAATGCACCGTAAGGATCCAGCAGTGGTGAGGGATGGAAATCGCTTGCTCAGCTTGAACCATCGACTGTTCGGCTCCGAAGAGAAAAGGTAATGAGCGGTATGCACGTCCCCTCCTTTTATACCCGTATGTCCAGGGGAGGGGAAATACCACTCGCCAATTTCTCATTGTACTTTTATCAAAGATCAGAGGTGTTTCTGGGCTCTCAAGAGTGACCCCTAGTGTCACTACATCTACAAAACGTAGAGTGAGTGACAGAAAGGGATCTGAGTATGTCTGTTCATGTTCTAGCAGTAGCAAGTCTCTGTACTTGCTCTGCAGCAGCAAAAGCAGCAGGACAGATATAGAAGCCAAGACCAAAATCCTATTAATATGTTATACTTACATTAACATGCTAAATCATTCCATTTGTCATGACTGAACTTCTATTACTGTGTTAATGTTTATTACTGTGATGTTCACTTTAAGATGTAGTATAGGCTTAATCTTTTTTCCTTTGTTGAATCTACTGAGATTGATGATAATGCTTCTGTAGCTGTATTGATATCCTTTGGCTCATTCCTTTTTTTTTTTCCTGGTTTGTTTATCTTGTGATTAGAAGTCATTCCAAGTCATGTGGAAAAGTTCTCTAGGTTTAGTATTAATTATATAATTTGCAAGCTGTTTGTACTAAATGGAATCTTTTCACAGACTGTGATGACATGTTTCCACAATATTTAGAAGCAAAAATTTAGCAAACTTTTTTATATTTGCATTTTTTTTAATAATGTAGTGTCCATTTTTTACATTATACTTTGTATTATATTACCCGTTTTTTTTTTTTTTTTTTTTTTTTTTTTTTTAAGTTACCACAGCTGCGATGAGGTATCTAATACAGCTACTGAGGGAGTGACAGAAAATTTGGCATCTTTCCCATTTTTTATTCTTTTGGAAAGCCGTGAAAGCGTAATAGTGAATTTTTTTCTTTGGCTAATGGGTAAGCAAAAATTATATTTGCTCTGATTTCCCTTTCACCACTATATAAGTTTTATAAGTTCTGCTGAATCCAAACGATTGATTACTTTTAGAAACAAAACAATTAAATTCTGTTTTGATGATGAAAGAAACTCTTGAGGGTGAGTATCAGCAAATTTTCATTTTTGGGTGAACTATTCCTTTAATATCTTGTCTTAGTGTTTACAGACATCAAAAATAATTTATTATTATTTTCATTAAGCTATCTGTATTGATTAAAATTCACCTCTTTAGCACCTTGCAAGGCTGTCTATCCGTCGGGGGTTGTCATAGTAACGCAATGGGTTTTAACCTCTGATCTATATATATAAGATAGATAGATAGATAGATAGATAGATAGATAGATAGATATAGACCAGTGGTTTTAACTCACCAACATACATCTTTCTGCATTTCAACACAGTATTCCATATATAATTTTTGTATTTGTATTTATATTTTATTTATGTATATTACTCTGTTTTTTTCTAAAAGATAATCTTTCCATCCTCTAAAAACTCACCTCATTCTCACCTCTGTTTTGGTTTTAGCTGGAACAGAATTGCCATAACCAAAATGGCAATTCTGTTCTCTTATTCACAAATACAGGACTGTCTGATGAGAAGCAAATGTGATAATTAAAAGAATTCACTCCTCCATATCTAATTTTGGTCCAGGCACTTCAGTTTTCTGTGTCTGCATGCATATGAGTGTTTATGTTATGTTAAAGGAGATGTTTAATTTTCTAATATATTTATCAATACACACATTGGCTCTGTCTCTCACAGGTCAGTGTGATCCTCACCCTAATGGTCCCCTACACTGAAATTGACACAGATGCTCCACTGATGGAAATGTTTTCCCTACATGGCTTTCAAACTGGCAAATACATAGTGGCCATCGGCTCCATTGCCGGACTTACAGTCAGTTTGTTGGGCTCTCTCTTCCCACTACCGAGAGTCATCTACGCCATGGCAGGAGATGGTTTGCTCTTCAGGTAATGAAAAAATAATCACCCGCAATGAAGAGTTCCACAAGTTAATGTACTGTAATGATCCGTGAGGGTCTGTAATGACTATATTTTCATTATACAGTGGGGTCCAAAAGTCCATATTGAAAATATGTTATTAAAAATGTCATTTAAATGTGAAAATGAACTGAAAGTTTGGGGATTTTATCAAATAATAGCTGATGTAACTTTTCTGTTTTAAAATACACTCTCCTATACCAGATTAATAAGCAGAGACATCTATAAGTAAGCCATTCATTGTTTAATTTTCTCGAAAACTGTAAGCACTGTGTTTCTGTGGCACTATGAAAATTCTTCTGTTTTGAGCAAACCGCTCAGACCAGCCCCAACAACGTTACTCAACCAATGGTGTGAGTTTGGGGTGGGACTATCTCTTTATTTGAGCAACAGGAGATGGGGTGGGGGGTTAGGTTTGGGTTAGGTGAAGAAAATATTTTTTTTTATTAGAACATCAAATTCCTTTAGAACATCTGGTTTCATGATCATTCTTAGGTAACCTCCTTTAACGAAACTATATGTGTTCACCCTGGGAATCAAACCCTCCAAAATCAAAATCTCCCATATAATGAATAACCTTTTCATCAGTTTAGGCCACAATAGTTATGTACAGCCCCACCTTGAACTTATAGTTCAACTGCCAGGTCCAATTCAACTCTGCAGCCAGAGGTGCGCTTAAGTCCAGAATAGGTTATGTTAGGGTTAGGTTAACATGGATCATTAGGTTTTGTATAGTCCATGCCAGCTCAAGTGAATTCTGTCATTAAAGCAATGACTTTTACACACGTAATTCTGAAAATGTTGAATTACATTTTTAACTCTAAGTGTTAGGCTGATAATATATTTTGTAATGTATATATTGTACTGTATGGATAGAATAAATAAATAAATAAATCAAATAGATTTACAAGTGGTCTCAGACTTTTGGATCTTAATACATTTCAAATGACTAAGAGAACTGAGCTCCCACCATGATGCAGTGACAAAAGAAATACAATTGAATGGCCTACCATTTTAAATCAATGCCCACATATTGCATCTCTCATTGAGACTTAACATTTTCTTTACATAAATAATATTTGGATGATAGGTATCAGATTAGACCAGATGAGCTGTCATGAAGTTGTCATCTGCACATCTGATGACAGCTGTATGTTGCAGGTTCCTGGCCAATGTGAGCACATACACAGAGACTCCAGCAGTGGCCTGTGTAGTATCAGGGTTTCTCTCAGCTCTGCTAGCTTTGCTCGTCAGTCTCAGGGACCTGATTGAGATGATGTCTATTGGCACCTTGCTAGCCTACACGCTAGTATCAGTGTGTGTGCTCCTGCTACGTTACCAGCCTGAAGGAGACATCCATGGTTTTGTCAATTTCCTCTCAGAGCAGAACGCCAAGCGTAAAGAGGGCGTGTTGGCTGATTGTGAGAAGGAAGCATGCTCACCAGTCAGTGAGGGCGATGATTATGGAGGACCTCCATCCAACACCTGTGGAGCAAAGAACCTCCCATCCCTGAGTGACAATGAGATGCTGATTGGTAAGCCTGACAAGTCCATCTACACTGCCAGTCACCCCAACTATGGTACTGTGGACATGTCCTCAGGCATTGAATCGGATGAGACAGATAGTGTGTACCTGTTAAAGCTAAAGAAGCTGCTGGGGCCACGCTACTACACCATGCGCATTCGTCTTGGCCTACCGGGCAAGATGGACCGGCCCACTGTGGCCACTGGGCGTATAGTCACCCACTGCGTCATCCTGCTCTTCATCCTCATCTTCTGTTTCTGCTCCCTCATCATCTTCGGGTCAAGTCAGATAGCAGAGGGTCAATGGTGGGCCGTGATACTGCTGGTGGTGCTAATGCTGGTCATCACACTCTTGATCTTTATCATCATTCAGCAGCCTGAGAACCCCAAGCGTTTGCCTTACATGGCCCCCTGCGTACCATTTGTCCCAGCCTCCGCTATGCTGGTAAACGTTTATCTGATGCTCAAGCTCTCCAGCATCACATGGATCCGTTTTGGTGTATGGTGCTTTGTGGGTGAGTTTTTGCATTATTATAAATAGAAAAGTTGAAAAATATATAAATGGACTTATGGACTCATGGTCCATAATTTTTTTTTTTCATTACTTTTTTTTTTTTTCCAGTCTGCAATGTGTTACTTAAAGGAATAGTTCACCCAAAATAGCTCACCCTGTAATTTTTTAAATCACTGTCATGTTGTTTTAAACATGAATGCTGTTACTTTTTCCTTGGAACACAAAAGGAGAATTCGGAAGATTCATTATGCACAATATTAAAGTTTTATGCAGTTATTGTTTTCAATACAATAACTGAATAAATCATTATTTTGAGCTGGTTATTTTCAATTAACCCACTGATCCAGTTCACAAGTAATATTGAATGAATTATTTACGAATCGGACAACTGGAACTCAGTGAACTGGTCACAACAACTCTCAATTTAACAACTCATTGAAGGGGAAAATTGTTAACAACTTCAAATTCACACAGTTCCTCAAATAAAATGATTGTGTTTCAGAATACTTTGTAATTTAACAAGTCATATAGACTACATTTTTTGTGCTTTTGTGTGTGTGTGTGTGTGTGTGTGTGTGTGTGTGTGTGTTTGCGCGTGCTTGTGTATACGTGTGTGTGTGTCATTTTTGAAGCTTAACAGACATGGTAACTATAAACAGTTGTTGTGTGGAAAAGAGATGTTTGAAAATTCTTCAGATATCTCCTTTTGTGTTCCATAGGGGAAAAAATATGTAATCATACGGGTTTAGATCAACATGATGGGTGAGTAAATAATAATAGAATTTTCATGAGAGACAAATTTAAATATAAAACACTTGCATACAATAGGTCTAAAAAAACTTTATAAAACGATGATCAATATCCGTTACTTATTCTGAGACTTACATTTGTGCATTCCCTCATGCATGTGTGCACTGTGTGTGTTGTTTATGTGTGTGTTTGTCTCTGCAGGTGTTCTGATCTACTTTGGCTATGGCATGTGGAACAGCACCCTAGAGATCATCGCACGTGAAGAGGAGGCCCATGCAAGCACATACCAGCGCTATGACATGGGCGTGGATGACAATTTAGCAGTAGATGATGATCTGCACCCTTCAGGTGATGGGGGGCAGTGCCAAAGCTGGGGCTCCAATGAGGGAAGAGGCGGGCACCAGAAACAGCAACGCCAGGAGCAGAGAGAGCCTCAGCCTGATGGCCCAGACAGTGTGGACAACCATAGGACCTCCTCTTCCTTCTCACACAGCAGGGCCAAAAGCAAAGCTGCCAAAGCTGCTCCAGGTTTTGATGCATTGGTGGTTGATGATGATTTGGACGATCCTTTGGAATGAGAATGTAATTTGAATGTACTTGTCTGCCAACAACTGCAGAACCCTTGGGCTAGGTTGTTATCTCTCTGCAATGAATATTTATTTTATTCCCATTCCTTGATTTGCAGCCCTTTTTCACTATTGATAGGATAGTCAGACTGGTCAGGGTGTGATTTAACTTTTAAATACATCATGAATCTTTTTTTTATAACATAAATCCAAATATTCCCTTTTTTCCCTATTCATTTAACATTTTGGTCCTTTGTTCTTATTGGATTCAAGTTAGAGAGCTCGTCAGACTCACCAACATACAGCAGTCTTATGACAACTAGTAATCATATTACAAGATGGTGAAATAGTACAATATTATATGTCTCGGTATGACTTTTATTCCCATAGAGCAAACCAATCAACAAACGGAATTTAAAATCAAAACAATACAGGCATCAAATTTAGTTAGCCCCTAATCTAACACATTTGGTTACTCATTCCATTTTTATTTATGCAACACAAATAACTATATATAGTATGTCAATAACCTGTAAAAGCTTCCCTCATCTTGTTCCAAACCATGATGTTTTCTTCAATGTTACACAAAAGTTATTTTCCTTTTAAAATCATGGTTAAGTTTGGTTTTGAGTAAGGGGTTAGACTTTAAGGTTAGGTTTAGGGTTGAATTAGAGGTTAAACAGGACCAATCATAATAACATAATTCGTTGTACGAGCCAACTGTTTGATTACTTATGATTTTGCCATCTCATTCTATTATTACAATTTGTTGGTTTGGACTCACGAAGCATTTAAATATGGTCAATGTATTGTTTAATTTCTCCCCAAATGGCATTAACTAGCATATTTATTGCCCTCTTTTGAGTAGTGTATTGCGGCCCAGTCAGTTATCACAGTCCCATACCTTTCCCCGAAACGACCCATTACCAGATGGTCAATATAAAACCAGTGGACACATAGCCATGGGAAGTCCTTGCTGCAGTAGTACACATTAAAACAATACAAGACTTTTTTTATTTGAAAAACTACTCTAGCATTTCTTAATCAACTTTAATATTGCATTTCAAAAAGGCTAGTTTTGAGATACAAACATAGAGGACAGCCAATATGACCCCACAATGAGATACAATGAGACGTAAGCAGAGAATCAAAGGCCTCTTTCTCTTTCTCTTCCACTCTAACATCTAGCCCAAGTGAGGTTTGGACTGTAAGTTTTCACAAATAGTAATTGGACTTTGCTTGCAATAGTGCCTTCATCTGTCTGTGTGTGCTTTAAATATGACCATCAAGATGTCCATACTTGTTTGTTTTTCATTTTTGTCTGTCAGTATGTTTTTTGTAGTGTTTTTTACATAAGGAGGCATATATGGTTGTTATCTGGTTTGTGTGCCTGTCAGCCATCATATTTCACTACCGACCATTCATTCATCCTTTGTGCAGGTGACACAGATTCATCCTTGCAAGCAGGCAGCTCTGTGTAAATAACGATGGTGTGACCACAGTACGATATGTGTCTCTTGGCCGGTCAGTGTCCCTTCAAAATGGAAAAAAGAAAAGAAAGGGAGTGAAATTTGCATGTAGTGGGGAGCATGTTGTGAATTTCTATCTGGCTGTACTCTTCTGCTATTTCCTCCCCCATAATTCAACTGATCTCTCCAGTCCAAATCTAATGTGTCTGTGCTACAGCTCTGCCAGCCAAAAAGGGGGAAAAAAGAAGAAAAGAAAAAAAGAAAACCAAGCCAGACCTCAAATCCATAAATCTATATTAAAAATCCCAGTTCAACATCATGGGAGGCCTTATGTGGTAAAAATGCAGTACATCATGGTATGTTACTTTGAACTTGTATGCCCTCTCATATGTGTGAAAAATATTTTAAAACTTTGAAGACAAAAAAAAGATTAAGTTGCCATAAATTACTTGCAGGCTGTCTCCTTTGTGTCCCATCGGCTCTTTGCATACATTTGCCAACCAGCATAGTGTATAGAGCTTTATTTGGGGCCTGGGTTGGTTTGCTTCTCCCATCTGGTGATCTATGATGTGATTATTTTTGTTGCTGTGGCATTTTGCTGAATGTGTAGCATGTTCAGACGTACAGAGCCCAGAGTCAAACTATGTTCTTGAGTATTTGCATGTGTGGTGACTGTTGAAAGACTTGATGTAACTCTCAAATGTAGTATTCTGAGAGATGAGGGTAGCAGCCTGCCCGTATCGCCCCTCCAATCCCTCCTCTTTCCGAGTGGCCTCTGTTTACAAAGCAAGCCAAAGTCTGCAACCTTTGTTTACTGTATCTGACAAAAGACACCATTTTACTTCCATAGAGTAGAGCACCATATAACCGTGTGAAGACTTAAGACAAATAAATCTAAAAGAAGTATTTTTTTACAGGCTTTTAATTACTTCAGGTTCTTGGTGGGATGGCTAGGCCACCATTGGTGGTTTTTGTTGTTTCTCTTATGATTCAGCGAAAATTCTAAAGAAAAGTGGTGAAACCATATATTTTTTATGACCTCTTTCTAAACTGATAAAACTGGAGACTTTTGGATGTTGATATAGTAGTTTTGATTTAAAGGGAAAGTTCTCTCTAAAATGAAAATTCTGTCATCGCTTATTCACTTTCATATTGTTCCAAACCCCTCCCAGATAGCACACGTACATCTCCAAGATGTATTTTTTCGATATTTAATCTTGAAATCATCACAATTTTATTAACATCTGCTAAAAATCTTAAAAAGATCAGATTTACAAACATTCTAAATCATAAATGTCTCAAATGCATCTGCTGAATGTCTTATTGACATATGAGACATCTGTATTGAAATTTCGTTCTTCTTAAAGATATATTGCAGAGGAGCAAATAACATAAAAAATACGTCTTCCAGATGTAAACACACATACATCAAATAGATGTCTGGAACACACATGGAGATATTAGGCAGAATGTTAGACTTAGTCACTATTAACTTTCATTGCATGGAACAATTATGCCATGAAAGTGAATTGAAGAAAAACAGTCACATGAGGGTGTGTAAATGATGTCAGCATTTTCAACTATCCCTTTAAATGACTGTTAGAATGTACCTAGCTCTAAAGCTTAGGCTCAAAGTGGGCACAGTTAAGAGAAAAAACTACAGAGATATTTTATTATATACAGGTCTGGAAAAAAGAATATCAAAAATGATTCCACTATGTCTTTTAAAGTGAGCTACTATTTGTTATTTGTCTTTGAGAAAAGGTACAGTGTTTGTACTTTGTAAGCTATCTTTCCTGCTCATAGTTTGTTTGGTATTTCTTCAGGAAATGTGGAGATTGGCTTCTCTTGTAAATCTGATACTTGTTTCTGCTGTATATTTTGGTATGTAGTGGATGTATTATGGTTCCTATGATTTTTTTGTTTTTAATCTATTTATTGTTTCTTCTACTTGTGGTTTTGCTCTCCCGTTGCACAGTGTAATAAGATGTATTGCTTCCATGCAACAATGAAAGTAATTTATTGCAGATCAGATAAGCGTGACTCTTGATTTTCACTTCGCTTAAAGGCATTTCTACACAACCCAAAATCAGAGGTCATAAATATCCTCACATGGGTGGCTTGGGTAAGCAGGCTTGCTCTGTTTCCTGTGGGGTGGAGCGGTGAGCCTAGAATAACACAGATCTGAGGGTAGCACCTGAGCGCAAGGGAAACATACTGGTCATACTGGGAGGGGTGCCTCTGGCTCTGCAAAGGAATGAGATAAATGCACAAACAGATCGAGACATATTGTTCCATAATCATTGCTACAGTGGTGGTCTATGTCGATGTAGTACAATATGGTTTTGAGATATCAAAGCATGTTGTTATGTTTAATTCATACAGTTCAGACCTGTCTGTCTGTATGGCGTAGACATCGACACAACCAGCTCTTCTGAAGCACACTCCTTCTCTTGGAGGGTCTTCAAAATGTTCTTCCTATGAGGCATTCATAGGACATCATTTGTATTCATTTTCTGTCATCACCCTATCAAATTCAAATGTGATGTCCTTATTGTACGTAAACTTTGTGATGCAAAATATCCTGGTGCTATGATAAACAGACATCCTGGATGTGAGGAAGACCACAGGACCACAGCATGTGGCAGATTATTATATTTTTTCCTAGATGCTTAAAGATATCTTTATATAGAAATACATGAAAATATTATGCACTTTATGCTTATGCAAACACATCAAAGAAACACAACCAAATTCATGTTCTTCATTACTTGCTTCAATTAGTTACTTCAAAACTCCTACTCTTAATATTTATGGAAAATGGATAGTTCACCCAAAAAAAAAAATTCTGTCATCATTTACCCAGCCTCATGTAGATTCAAACCTGTATGACTTTCATTTACTTTAATTCTGTCAAACAGCTCCTTTGGTGTTCCACTGAATTAAGAAAGTATATGCATTTGGAACAACTGGAGGGTGAGTAAATTATGACAGTATCTTAATTTTTGGGTTAACTATCCATTTAATGGCTTTCACTTACAGAAATGCAAAAGGTGATATTACTGTAACACTTTGTCAACGGATACCAGCACAAATAATTCACCAAAACGTCCTGGAAACTCTCAGGAAACACATTTTTCTGTTAAAATCCATGTCAGTCTCATACTGTGATGTTTTTTTTTTTTTTACTGGAACATTAGGTACCATAAACACAATTCTGCAGTTTTTTTTATGCTCAGCAGAATCCGTTATCCAAGGACAACACAGTCAGGCTACAACTATAGTCACGGTTCCTGCATTTCCACATAGTACGATTATTCACTTATGAAATGTATCCCAGCAGCACTTTGAACAGTGAATGAGGTTGTCATGTGTTTGTTCAAAATACAGACATGCCCTGTTCTAAAGAAAACCCCAAAGAACTCTCTGATGAACATCTAGAGGGTTGAAGTAAAGGAATAGTTCACCCAAAAATACAATTTTCTTATAATTTACTCCCAGATGTGTGACTTTCTTTTTCTTCAGCAGAACCCAAACAAAGATTTTTAGAAAAGTATCTCAGCTCTGTAGGTCCATACAAAGCAACTTAATGGTGACCAAAACTTTGAAGCTCCAAAAAACACATAAAGCAAGCATAAAAGTAATCCATAGGACTCATAGTGGTTTAATCTATATCTTCTTAAGCTATCTAATCAATTTTGGGTGAGAACATACCAAAATATAATGCATTTTTTCACAGTACATCTTGCCATTTAGTCTCTAGGCATAAGAATGATTTCAAGATTTAATACACTTCATAGTGCTTGATGGATGCGCAGAGCACTAGATGGCGCTATAGCCAAACTAACTATAGTAAGTGTAATCCAGCTGGAAATCTTTACCCCCAAGGAGGCTGCTGATGTCAAGATTTATTGAGCAAAATGGGTTATATTTTGGGCTGTTCTCACCCAAAACCAATAGGATAGTTTCAGAAGACATGGATTAAAATTTTTTAGTCAACTGAATTATTTTATGCTGCCTTTATGTGCTTTTTGGAGCTTCAAAATGTTTGGTCACCATTCACTTGCAATGTGTGGACCAACAGAGATATTCTTCTAAAAGTCTTTGTTGGTGTTCTTCAGAAAAAAGTAATACAAATCTGGGATGGCATGAGGGTGAATAAATAATGAGAGTTCATTTTTGGATGAACTAATCCTTTAACAGCACTTTTTAAAAGTCCATTTTGGTTTGTCTATGACATCCTTTAAAGCCATACAAAATAAAAATACTGTACTGTAGATAATGTTAGCCATTCTTCATTTAATGTCCTCCTATAGCTCTAACAATATACTCACTACATTGCGTATGTGGACATGCCCATTTAATTAACGTTTTTGATTATATCATCCATGCGCTTTACTAACAGGAGCATACAATTAATCACACAGCCATGCAATCTTCTTAGAAAAAAAAAAACTTGACAATACCTTTGTGCATGAAGCAAGTCTGGCACAGAAGATCTTTACAGGTCTGCGCAAAGCCCAGACCTAAATGGCCAACAGCAGTGACTGACCTCACAATGCTCTTGTGTCTGAATGGATGTAAACCCCAGCAGCCATGTTTAAACATGCAGTGGAAAACTTTCCAAACTCCCAACAAATGCCAATGGTTTTGAAATTAAATATTCAACAAGCACATATGGGTGTGGTGTTCTGGTGCCCACATACTCATGGCAATATAGTGTATTTCTAATTCACCCTTCATAGGATAAGTTCATATTACTGTTGTTTGTGCTGTGGTTCTTTTTCTTCTTGCAACCTTGTTGAGCTACATGTTCAAATGTTGCTTTTATCTTTGGATTTTGACTATATGGTACATCAAACCTTGAGTTCATGGATCCTTTCCAGAGAAAAAAAGAGGGAGACCAGCTACAACTAGAACATAAATCTTCCTTTATGGCCAATTACAACAGTTAACCTTCAGTCAGTGCTGTTAGCCAGTCATTGAGTTGCCCATCATTAGAAATGGGACCAACTTCTCATTGGAGTAAGAGAAATCAAAAACATGCCTGATTCACTCTTGAGGGTTGTTAGTGAGAATGAATGAGAAATTTAATGATGATGCAGTGTACTTGCCTTAGCATCTGGCAGCTGCCGAGATGCTGTGTGTTATACAGTATATAGTCCCTTGGAGAACAATTCTGCATTCAGTGGCAGAATTTTAGTTTTATTTATAAAAATGTGACATTACCTGTAAATAAAAACACTTTCAATTTCACAGCCAAAGAAGAGGCACTTTCACATGGACAACTTTGTTTATTACAACAAACATAATACAAATTGCATACAAGTATTACAATAAATAACAAAATCAACTACTTTTTTGGTCCAATTTTGGTCTAATATTGTTTGTGTAGCTAGAGTGAAAATAATGATCAAGACATTATCTTCGCTGTGTGTGCTTGACATAAACAGTGTTCTGAAATTAATCAAAATTAAAAGACATTTGTACTTCATACCTTTTCAAAACAACTGAAACTAAA
Source organism: Moxostoma hubbsi (assembly GCA_032164185.1). Taxonomy (NCBI): domain Eukaryota; kingdom Metazoa; phylum Chordata; class Actinopteri; order Cypriniformes; family Catostomidae; genus Moxostoma; species Moxostoma hubbsi. The sequence goes on from JAVLUX010000009.1 coordinate 25,218,888, forward strand.
AACTGTTAGTATTCATATAAAAATACAAAATGCATTTCTTACTACAAAAATAAGACTTTAAAAAAGGCAAATTATGCTGCAGAGTCAGAAAATTACCACATGGAAAATAAATCCTTCAGTACAGGTCCCTTGATTACAGCAGGTCCTTCACCAATGACTGTCCCTTGTTACGTAACATCTGGGTGAGCTAACCCTGCCACTTAGTCAAAGGGACATATATCAGCTGTAAAATAAGAATCTACAGTGTCACCACTGAAGATAGAGACATGGTTGAAATGATAAAAACAGGGAAGAGAGGGGGGAAAAAGTAGAGGGAGAGAGAGCAGAAATGTGATGGTCTGGGTTAAGTTGCTAATGGTCTGCTGAGCTGAAGTATACAGGACTAATCCCAAAGCTCACACGTGAGCACTTTTGGCATGGTTATTGGAGGCAGTGCCAGGATGGGTGGGGCCCTGTTTGGAGTAGTAGAATCGATTGTTGTCAGTGTATGAAGCAGGGCTGTCGACTGAACAGCAGGTGATCATACAGCCTCCCAGCAAACAGAGTGCAGTGCCCACCCAGCCAGAATACAGCGAGAAGCCAAAGGACATCAGGCCTCTCTCATGATGGGCCCCAATGGGAAACCACACAGTGGAGATGACACCACAAAAAGCTATGGATACAAGGACACACAATTAAAATGAAATGCTTTTTTTCAGCATGTTACGTTAAAAAAACTAATATGGTGGTGACAGATGTAAATATGTAAAGCACTCAAAGTGTTAAACAGCGATACAGAATGGCACAATTACTGGCTCAGATTGCCAAATATAGTTCATCATATAGGGTTGCCACCCATCCAGGATTTTCCAGGATTGTCACGGTTTTTGGCCATCTGTCCAGGAAAAATGTAATTCCATTCCGGGATGCAAAATGCCCTGGAATTTCAATATTTTCCTGAAGCGTTCACACATATGAACTCTTGTTTATAAGCATACTATGCAAGGAGGACAATCAAACACATTCTCATTTGAATCATAAGAAATTGTACTTAATTTTAGTGAACTGGTTTGTTTGTTTGATTCAGACTTTTCACTTTTGTGTGTACAATACTTTAAACTTTAGTCTACTATAAGATTTTAATGTTTTGGAAAACAAGTCCAAAAAAGAATGTCCTTCCTATTACTGTAAGATCTCGTAGGTTCATAATGCCCACTTGTCCAAAAAAAAAAAAAAAAAATAAGATTTACAAATTTCAATTTCATAACAAATTTCCATCAAATTGAAATTTGAGGACCATAACAAAATAAATTAGTAAATAAATTAATATATATATATATATATATATATATATATATATACTAAATTCTTACTTGGATTAATAAATTACATTTGATGGAATTTTTTTATTTAAATTTAAATGCATAAATCTTGAAATGCATACTGTAAATCTTGAAAATAATTTTTTCAGTAATTGTTTGTGTACATTAATTTGATTTCCTTTTGGTTTAAATATATGAATGTTTTTTTTTCTTTATACATAACTTTATACTTTATAAAAAACAAATTTTACATTTTAAAACATTTAAATGATCAGTATGAACCATAAACTCAACTGCTTAATGCCAAAATAAGTAAATAATAAGTTAAACCTGTACACACACACACACACACACACACACACACACACACACACTAAATCATTTTTTCCACATTTCAATTTCATAACAAAAAAATATTTAAAGTTTTGTTTAATTTTATTATGCAGTTAATTTTGATGGAATTAAATTGAAATGTTTATCTTAAAAATAGGCTACAATATTTTTTGAGTATTTGTTTGACTGAATTATATAATATGTGTGCTGTAATTTCCATTTCAAACAAGGTGTATACAATTATTAATAATTTATCCTTGTTTAATGGCCAGCAACAAGTTTTTCGTTCATTGATCAGGTGTCCTGGAATTGTACAGGGCCAAAGTGGCAACGCTGTCCTCACGTCAAAGCCAACGGAACTGAGTATTAAATATAAACAAACTAAGGGGTAATTCGACTTCACTGGTAAAAACAGTGAACCAAAAACTTAATCCTGAGATGAAAAGGCCTAATGGTCTCATTATAACTCTAATTATGTATTTTGTCTCTGGGAACAATAGGCCTACAGTTGTGTGTGGGCAGTGTGCACATTTAAAAATCGGGATTTCAGAGTGGTGATTCAAATTTAGCGGCTCTAAGATTTTTTTTTTCTGTAATTAGACAATAATTTACAAATCCCATTATTACCCGTCAACAGCATTAGGATTCCTCCGAGCACGGATCGTTTGTTCTTGGCGCTTTCCGGTTCACTTCCGAGGTTAATACAGGACATGGACATGAGCACGAGCGCGACAGCAGGCAATCCTAAAATCGATGCAGTGACCATGAGAGCTCGAGATGTCTGGATGTAAGCTGGAAAGAAGGTTGGGGAAATGGGGAATCAGAATGATTTGCACTTGGTTTTCATGATAATTCAATACATATGTTTTTATGTATGTCATTTTTAATAAAATCATGTATTTATATAAGCCAAATGCTATTTCACACAAAGGCGTTACAATTTCACTGCCAAATACCAACCAGACGTACTAAATGTAAGCCAGCTTTGGCCTATACTTGTTTGCTATCTGGGTTAGGTATTCTGAAACATGTATTTGATATTTTTCCTCACTAAGAAATCTACTCTGAGGTTCACATCGAATATCAAATCTGACATCTAAATCACACAGTTGTATTTAGGATGTTAAGAGGTTTACAAATGGTTTGTCTACACACAATGTAGTACTATCAAGAAAGCTTGAAAGGATGAAACTATTAACTAGCCTGTAACTGATTCTTCATCAATACCCACCTGGTAAATCGAGAATTTGAGTCAGTGTGATGCAGTGATACAGTGCTGTTGATATCACACAGTCAGCCCACAGACCTTTGGCCTCCAGTTCATCCATCTTCTTGCAGGTGTTCATGTTATATTTACAAGTGACTACCCAGTCATTAGTACCAGTGGCGATGATAAGCCCGATCCAACCAAGAAAACTCATTACAAATCCCGTGAACTGTACGCAAGTATTTGCCATGATGTACAATATGAGTGCAAAAAATATGTCCAAAAGACAAAAACTAATACTTCTCAATATGAACAGATAAACTGAAGCCTGGCTGAATTTATCTGTGGTAGTTTCCAAATATGTTAATCCATTGCGCAAAAATCATGGTGAGTTGTAGGTCCCAATAGTGTGCAGCATTCCACGTTAAATGAGTATGTGTGAATTGTTAGCAGTGCTTTTATAGGGGAACAATACAAAAGGAAAAAAAAACTTTCAGCCAATCACACGAGTAGAGACGCTTCCCAAGGTTACTCCTTATATCTCTTATTTCACGCTCTCCTCGGTTTCCATTGTTCATAGTCTATAATATAGTAGTAAAGTATTAGTATATTATGTGACAACAATACGCGAAGCCTCTACGAAAACTGGCCGATTAACAAAATCTCAAGAGATATATTTACTGGTGTGGTTTGATGACGGTGTAGCGCCTTTAAATGCCTAATTGCTAGATTTGTGAAATATGGCTGCCATCTGCCGGTCTCTTACTTACTCGGTAAGAATCATTTACTATAAGAAATGTGTAAAAACACATAGCCGACCCTTTCTTTCCAAAGTGGCTTAATGATATTCATAAATCATTTTAAACGCCCAGATTGCACACGTACAGTACATCTCCGAGATGTCTGTTTAGGAGCGTTTCATTTTAAAAGCATTGCATTATAATTAACATTGATTCCTGAGATAAAACACGTCATACATACAAAAGTCCTCTTTATGTTAAAAATCAAGAAATTCACAATTGTAAAAATACTGAAAAAGTTCAATCTGAAGGAAATGTGTATACTTAGAGCATTCATTACATATATTTTTAAAATAAAAGCGCATGCAACTTATCTTGTCCTCATCAAGAGGTCACAATCTTAAACTGACAAAGTGTTTAAAAATTCAACAAATGCATATATTTAAATATCAAATGAAAGGTAGGGATCTGTAAGATATTGAACAATACATAAATAATTTTTAGAATTGGTCACATTTTTTTAATGTTTTGATAATCCTGAATAAATCAGACAATGTCATCAGCTTTAAAACAATGGTTAATTTTTGTAAGGGAAGGTTAGGTTTAGGTTTGGGTATTGGTTGGTGTAGGTTGTCTTTGAGACTCTAAATAAACACAATAAACACGCACAGGTGTGCACAGGGGTGAAAATAGCCTCTGCCATCTTGTTATGTGTAATTTGGAGCTTTTGACTTGGTGATCAGTAACAAAACATTCCACATAAAAATCATTCAACATCAGTAAATGTATTATATCCTCCCATTCCCAACAGTTATCTTTATAGAAAGTGGCAAACTACATTTATCCACTAGGGGGACTCATTTGACTTCTAACCATATTGTTTGTGTTGGACACTAACTCGTATTCTGAGCAGGGGTTAATCTGATCTTCAGTGAATGCTTCATTACTGTTTGTTCAAACTCATTGTGGAAGCATTCCATGTAACCTGAATAACAATAGGAGTTTAACATTCAATTTATTAAGCTTCCTACTCTCCTTCTAATAAGGTCTGAATTAAGTGGATAGCAACTGTATTTCCTACATTCATGGCTGAGTTCATTAAAAATGCAGGTCATTTTTTGTTTACGCTTGCTTGTGAATGTAATAAGCTGTCAGAACTGCCTTGTTCCTCTGTGTCTATCATTCATCAGATCCTAGAAATCACCTCACAAAGATCTTGAGCAATTTATCATTTGCTCCAGGAACATGGCAGCATTGAAATGTGAAAATTAAGCTAATTAAATGGGTCCTGACATTGGTCTGACAGTGCAAGATGATCAAAATGTATTGCAGAACTGAGCCATGCTGTGTAAGCAATTTGCTTGGGTGGAGTGAACGTCTTTAAATCACCTGAGAAGGAGGCAAGCGTTCAAATCATTGTGGCTTTTACCTCTATCACTCAATTACATCTCTCATATCAGGTCTTAACCATGGACAGCAAAACTGTGAGTAGCCGAGAGACGTCTGAAACAGCTGTTTGTGAATATTACGCTGCCAGGTATTAGGAGCCTTCTTCACTTGTAGTTTTGTGCCATGTAAGCTTTCATTATTGACTTGACACTGATGGTGGGGTTTTCCTCTTTATGTTGACTGATGCAGAGCCAGAGCTCAATGACAGAGCTTCTAAGTGTGCATCTATGATTTTCATTGCACTTGAAAATGACAACCAAAAACTGTCAATATCCAGAGCAACAAAACCAGTCATTGAATAGATTTATTAGATGATCAGAATCGCTTATAGCTTGGATCTACTGTATGCTACTGGTAATTCATCTTACTATATTATGGGCGGAGCACATTAGTTTAGGCTCTGTTCAAACGAAATGGCGTTCAGAGACTCAGAGTGCTCCTATAAATAAGTGTGTAATTTCATGCTCTGCCTCTCATTAGATCCAATGATATTCTCTCATGTGACTGATGGTGCACTAGCATTTGTTTATTGCGTCTGACCTCTTTCCTCCCAGCTGAAGGTTATTTAGCTCTCTTACTGAAAATATGTGTTTGGCACACACACACAGCGTAAGGAAGCTACAGTATATGAACTCCTAGTTTGTCACTAGTGAAGTCTTTGAGCCCAGCGAGTGCTTCCTGATTCTGCTTTATCTGACATTTGGTTGGCCTAAGCAGAGACTGTAAGGGGGAGGAGATGTACTACTGGGTGGAATATGAATGGTTAAAATTGTAATGTCAGTACAGCTGTAGAAATATACTTCAGTTAAAAGATCAAATTGCCTTTTTGAGAAGAGACATTGCATGTTTATTTACTCAAAATGTGTTTTAATTTTACACTTATTAGTGATTACATTGCAAAAAGTGGTAATCTGCAATTGTTACCTTAATGAACTACTGTATTTCTACTCGACCTAACCCTGAAAAATAGTTTTGTTGGTATAACCTAATGTATTCAAGTTGATTCAGTGATGATAAATAATATTTAGGACTTGAAATAAACCAGTAGTTCATTTAAATGTTACCACATGAAGCACATGTTGCAGGATAACATTCTTTTATCTGGCCTGAATTATTTATTTATTTATTTATTTTGTAAGATTTGAGCTAAATAAGAAAATTATATGATTCCAGTGTTGTTATATTTTAGATTTATATCATTGAACAACAAAACAAAAAATTAAGGGTTTGATCTGATTGATATATTTATTTATGGTAACAATTTTAGATTACTACTTTTTACTACATAGAAAACAGCTGCACGGGGGTGTTACCAAAATGGCTGCCAAATGTTACAAAATATATGTTCTATATAATATATGCAAATTCAAGACATAATTTTTATTCATAAAATACATGGATTTGTACAGTTTTCAAAGCTAAAATGTAAAAAATGTAATGTAAGTTAGAAGGTCCCCTGTACAATTAACAGCATTAGCTGAGAGAGAATGTCTTTCATATGTAAGCAAAATAGAATTTTTTTGGGATCATATTGGGAGCTTGTGAATCTGAATCAAATCTGGAAATGTGTATCAATACCCAGCCCTAATCAAAACAGAAGACAACTAGAAGATCATCAGATGTTGCCTTCCACCATCTTCACTTTAGTTTTAGTTTTCCGTTTACTTTGAAAACTAACAAAGGATTAGTCTAGAATTTTTTTTTTGGAGAGTTGCTGATTGATTTTCTCTCAGTCACATTCACAAATCACAGTAGGGGGTGGGGGGTACTGGAGGAGCAGTTCTCAAACACATCATGATCTATGCAAAAGACTAGTGCCTCCCACCAGTGAGTCTGTGTCCTAATGAACAGTAACTACAATTCATTGCTAAAGGGGGGCATGGTGGGCGTTTAGAGACAGATCCCCAGGACACACACTGCAGCTTCCTCTGTTGAGTCTGTGTATGTACTCATCTGTGTGTTCATCATTCTCACTGAGCCACAGATTTACTGCTGCTGAGCCTCCAATGCATATTGCACAGTGATTTGTTTCGCTCAGCACACGAGACAATAAAACACGCTGGATCAGTAGTGGATAACTAAACAGTTATTCCCAGATTCTTCTGCATGGGGCCTAAATCCTCCTCTGCTTTACATTGACAGGTCTGATTGTACTGCTGTCCCAATGGAGTGTTTATAGCTGTGTGGATGAGCAAATTGTCACCATTTTCATTTCAAGGTTTTATTTGCATTTTCTCATGCCTTACTTCTCTGTGACATTGTCCAATCACTAATCTGAGAAAATCCTACAAAGCAGTTACAGTGCATGCTGGATTCTATGTTCACTGAACAATTGCATCAGGTTTGCAGCAGTATCTCCCTAGTATCAGGTTTGTATCCATAGCAGACAATATGTAAGTCTGGGTGAAATATTTTGTTGTCAACAACTGAGACAGTAATCCTTGTTTTGGTAACTTGTATGAATCTGAGGAAAAAACCAAAGCCTCTGGCACATTATGGAAGCATGATGTGACTTCATTTTGTCATAGTAAAACCTAAAACCATTAGCCGCTTGTCAACAATGAAGTTATACTCAAATCAAAGAAATAACGTTACATCTTCCCTCAAGCATATCAAACCGTCAGAAAAATTTTACACACTGCTCTGACATCTGTACCTCTTATGTTGTTTAGAGATTTTTTGATTTTGGCAATATTCTTTTTTCTATAAAATGTTTACTACTAATAATGCAATGCTAAGTTGTTTTGAAAACTGAGGATAACTTAGTTATCCTGAGCTTCCTGTCTAAGGTTGACAGAAATACTGAGGTATAAGAATAACTTTGTGTTTTTTCTTTTTTTACATTAGAGATTAAATGCAAATTACACTACCCCCCCCCCCCCCCCCCTTCTTCCGTTACTGCTCTGTTTTATTAATTAACTTGTTTTGCTTTTATTGCCTGAAAACATGACCAACTTTTGTATATATTTCTCTGTACTGATAACAATTGTTTCAGCTGCAATGCAAGTGGGTTAGTGACATGACATGCATATTTTTGTGTCATTATTTCCTTTTAAAATAATTTTATGACACATATCACTTTATTTAGTTATTTAGTTTGAATACATTTTCAGACATTCAATTAATATATATTTTGGCATCTCAAACCCCAAAAATGTCAGGCTGCACAACCGTCTGTGCAAATGAACAGACTAAGAAAACGATAAAAAAAGGTGTTTTATTGATAATAAATTCTAAATAAAATACTATTGAATGAGAAATTATTTAACAGAGATAGGCCTCTTCTATTAAAATGAATGGTATACATAGGCTTTTGGACTATCCATAAGCAAACTTTGAGTAGAGTTACTGAAAACATGTCTTTTTAAACACTTAAAATTAACATCTATGCCAATACAAAGTAGTTTTGCTCCATCTGCCCAGTTAAGGTTTCTCATGTGCAATACTGCCTTCGGTGAGATTAAATAGACATTTTGCGATGATACATAGGCTATTGGACTATCCATAATAAAACTTTGAGGAGAGGTGCTGGAAATATGTCTTTTTTAACACATCTGCTCCAATAGAAAGTAGACGCTTTCCATCCGCCCAGATAAAGTTGCTCAAGTGAAATAGCTGCCTTTGATGTGATAAAATTGACACTTTGGGATGGTGCATAGGCTATTAGACTATCCATAGGCATAGTGTGAGGATAGTTGCTGGAAATATATCATATATTTCCAGCAACTATATTTCCATATATATATATATACAGTCTTAAACTTCACATCTGGGCCAATAGAATGTACATATTTTGCGGCATACACCCAGTTGAAGTCACTTGTGTGCAATTACTGCCTCCTGAGATAAAACTGACACTTTGGGATGGTATATAGTTTACTGGACTATCCATAGGCAAAGTGTGAGGATAGTTGCTGGACAGGATGTTTATCTACAACACAAACACAGTAAAATCTTTTATATTACAGACAGTATCTAAATGTATAAAACACAAGTACAAATGAAGTAGGCACAGTCCTTGGCTCTCTACAGAGATAGATCCAAATGTAATAAGTTATCATCAATGTCCACAAGTGCATGAACATATCACCCACAAATGTCCAATTGACAGGCTGACAAAGTCTATATCATAACAGCAGAATTTCTCTCTCCATTCACAAAGAAATAAATTATAAACAGTATATAAACACTGTTAGAGTATAAACTATACACTATAAACAGAAACAGTGTCTATTTACACTCTGCAAATAGCCCATCTTGTTGGCAAAGGCTATTTACACTAACTCTGCCCCCGATTGAAACAAACTTTGGCAACATCTATGACTTCAGGGGGTGCTACAGCTGCATGCTGAAATAGATGTGTTCATTTATTTCTGTTTCGTTATTTTTTATTATTATTTTTCATTGCATCACAAATCCCATGGACTCATCTAGTCCCAAAGGCTCGATTCAGATTCAAATCCGAGTAAATGCATCTGACAGACTGACAAAAACAAGTCCTTCAAAATTGGTCTTGTGACTCCAAGTCGAGTCCGAACACGAGTACCCCAACTCTGCTTTGTTCCATCCCAAAATGTCACATTTATCTCACCCAAAGCAGTAATTGCACACGAGCAACCTTAAATAAGCAGATGGAGCAAAACGTCTACTTTGTGTTGGCCCAGATGTGAAGTTTAAAGGTGTATAAAAAAGACATGTTTCCAACAACTTTCCTCAAACTTTGCCTATGTGCAAGTGTCAATTTTATCTCATCGAATGCAGTAATTTCACTAGAGCAACCTTAACTGTGCAGATGAAGCAAAATGTTTACTTCATTTGGCCCAAATGCAGTTTAAATGTGTATAAAAATTAAATGGTCACAGCAACTTTTCTTAGACCTATCACATTTATAGTTTCATTGGCTATAAAGAGTCAAATTTATGTTACCATAGACCAGAGGTTGACAACCTATGACAATGCAGGCACACAGTGGGGTAATCACAGGCATGCCAGCAACAGCGAGAGAGGAGTAGACTATTTTATTTATATAAATTCTGCACCTGCATTCCAATCTACATATTGATATAATCATTCCTCATGATCATGTAGGGTGTTTTCATGAGCTGAATGGGAGGCTAAACAAAAAGTAAAAATGTGACGAAACTGCAGTATACCCAACAGACTGTGCAGCGAGTGCAAGCCATTCACGCATTCATGAGCCGGCAGCGCTTCACTTTCGGTTAATCGCGCAAGTAAACGTACCCTCTTTGCTTTGGTCAGTCTGCGCGATTGACAGCCTACATTCCGTATTTCATTTGTTTCTTTTTGCTTTTAGAACAACACGTGAGTAATAAGGAAAACACCACTATTAATCCTTGAGATTTCCATCCCAGCATACAGGTACACCCTCCTTAAACCATAGTCACACTCAAAATTACATTAAACGATTATATGAGAAAACATAAACCCACATCGTGTGGTTCAAAATATAAATTAAACCTGGAAATAAAGTTTTAGGATTTTGCAGATGCAATTCACCGAAAGGGGCTAAATAGTTGATCGGCTTGTGATGCGTGAATGTCTCAACGCAGCCATTGACCAGGAAAATAAAAAATGGCACTCCATGTCAAAAAGGTTGCAGACCCCATCCCTAGACAGTAATTCTAATGTATATAAGGTTTATAAAATTAAAACGGTCTCACCTACTTTCCTCAAACTTTGCATTTAGGCATATAAAGTTAGCATATAAGGGGTGTAAAATTGAAAAGGTTTCAGCACTCTTCAATATTTAGTCATTTATTTTAATCATTTTAAAATATTATTTTAAATATACATTTTTTTTATTCTCACTTCCTGATCTTAATTTGTTTTAATTAAGATTAAAATTGTATCCTGTTTTTTTCTTTATGTAAAGGATTTTGAATGGACCATTATGTATGAAATGTACTATATCAATTAACTTGTGTTGCCTTAAACTTGGCATATGGATGGTCCAATTGACAACAGTATGTATCAGTCGGTCCACGGTCGCTGCTTAGTTTTTTTATTTATAGTTAGTTTTGCCTAGTAGGACCTGAATGTTCCTGAATCAACATAATTTGTTGGTTTGTCAACCTATCACTGCCCTCTGATGTCATCAACATGCCGATCAACACTGCCTCCGATTTATTTCAACAATTCCCTCAATTTTTACAACTAACATTCAACAAGAGGTGCTTGACTCTCTCTGCATTTCTTTTTGCAAACAAAAATGTATTATTGAATTAATTTAAGGTGCAATATGTAACATTTTTCATGTAATATTCGCCTTTTTTTGAAACGGCTTGAAACGCGACTTAAAAAATGAACTCTTCCCGGACTTCCTAGGTTGCTTATTAAAGCCTGTAGACTGATTTTCATGCGAAGGCAGCGGGTCGCTTTTGCCGGGAAAATCCAAAAGATGTGACGTTTATGTGTGCTCCTGAGCGCCTTGCCTCATTCAGTAGCATTTCTTTGCTATTCAACAGTGACAACAAACTGCAACACAAGGTAACGTTATCTTAGAGATGGAATCCAGCAAATTATCCAGCACAACACCGACTCCTACACAAAAAAAAACGTGATCATGGTCGATTGAAAACTAGAGAGAACATTGATGGGGCATTTGATTCCTGGCGAGACCTTCGTTTGGTTTTGGGGATCAAAACTGACCCTAGCGTTCTTCTTATTGGACAGGTAAACTTACATAACTGCAAAGCATGTGAAATATAGTGCCATAATGATTGATCAGTGTAATTTTAGATAAATTCATCTTGCCTGCTAACGCTGACAAATTGCATTCTACCTTGCCTCGTAACTTTCAAATAATTTCAACGATCTTCTATTTATACTAAAAGTCAGGTTAATGTCAGTGTTAATCTGTAATTATTTAGCAAGGTAAACTACAATAATACATGAAATGAATGCTAGACAATTTTCAAGATAATGCAAAAAGCTTCATTCATTAGTGTAACGTAACTTGGTTATTCAGAAAATGTATACAATCTATTATTATATAAACAATAACACATTGATATATCAAAATGTCAGTTGTGATGGAATCAAATCCATTCTGAATTGTGAGAACATATTTATAATGTACAGTGTATTTTATAAACAGCTACTGTCATTACCAAATTTAGCTAACAGCTATTGATTACGCTGACTAGCTAGCTAATGCCGACATAGGCTATCGTATAAATGCAGTCAATGTATCATGCAAAGAAAAGTGATTACTTCAATCTACAGCCTCGCATAGTCAGACCTATATCCACACTTTGTTTTAGCCCTGTTCCAGCACTGGAGAGTCAAATGTAATATACCGTCTCAAAGTTTGTAGTAAAACGATCATAAATGTGTAATTTTAATTATGCTACCTCATCTGTCAGCATGATGCCGGTGGATCACGTTCAAACTCTTTGTACGTTACGTCATTGTTTTGGTCCATGCTCCTGTCACTATGGAGTGTGCGCGTGTTCAGGAGCAACAGGTAGCTGGCTGCAGTTCACTTAATGGCCACAGGTGTCAATAATAACAAGCGTTTCTGAATCTTACATACAGCACCTTTGAGTAAAACATTCAATGGCTTAGTGAAACACATCAATGAACTTACTGGTAGCCAATCACATAAAACAGTTATGTGCTAATTATCTAACTGGCTAAGTTTAGTTAGCTTGGTAAATCCTTACAATGTTATTAGTTTCATACAGTTTCACAAACATGCACATGTACAAATATTATTTTTTTGTTACTAAAATGTACAAATTATGTTTCATAATTAGATCATCCGAATGTCGATTCTTGATTATGTGGTTTGGGACTGGATATATATATTAAAGTAAATAATGTTTAAACTTCGGTTCTAAATAGGCCTATTTTTTTAAATCAAAGATACTGTAGTACCCTAAATGGGTATAAAAAGACAACTGTCTTTGTAAACATTAATCATGAATTGATGTTGATCATAAGTATAATATCATTGATATTGTCACAGATTGTCTCCACTGTGTTCAAGGACTGTTATTTTAAAGTTTTCCCCAGCACTACGTTTCCCAGAGTCCACTGCCCTAATCACTTCATCTGTTCATTGTCATCCCCACCTGTATTCCATTTCCTCATTAGTTTCCAAGTGTATATATACCCTCTAGCTTTGTTTAGTATTTGTCAGTCCTTGAATGGTAATATTTGAACGGTTATGTTTGTGAATGCATTTGTTTCCATTCCAGCATTTGATTCCACTCCTGAGAACGTTCTACTCCAGTGTTTAGAATTAAAAGTGTCTAAGGTTCTACTCCTGTGTCTCCTCTCCCATTCCTTGGGCATCAAACGTTACAGATATTGATTCAGGATATATTTTTATATCATCACCATGTTGATCCTCGACCATCATAATCATTTCAATCTTGGGTAGATTTGCTGTTGTTGACCCTGGACCATCATTGCCTCCATGTTAAAACTGGTCCATCATTGTCACCAGGTTGATCCTGGACCATCACAATCATTTCAGTCCTGGGTAGATTTGCTGATATTGATGCAGGACAATCATTGTCACCATGTTGTTCCAGGACCATTATTATTGCCATGTTGATCCCAGACTATTTTTAATAATTTCAGTCTTGTTTACATTTGCTGATGTTGATCCAGGACCATCATTGTTATGTTGATCGTGGACCATCGTTCATAATCATAATGGCACCAGTGGATGGCCTAAAATCTGCATTAAAGTTATGTAGAGTAATCCTGCCTTTAAAGAATGATGTTTGATCATTTATGTTGATGCAAGATTATCAAAGACATTTTATATAATACTTAAAATGGATTGGATAAACTGCTATTTCTTTGGGTGCATTTCAGAAACGTCCATTCCTCTGCTGCTCCACAACTGAGGAGTTTATCAGAAGAACTGTGGGAAATGGAAAAGAAAAATAAAACTGAAAAACAAAGCTCAGTGTGCATGTTCTTAAACTTGAAGACAACTATATCACAGGGACAATTGTGGAACATAAATTATTCAGGACCACAAATGATGCCAGTTTAAAATAATGTAAAACAAGAATTTATTTTGTTTTGCGTTGCAGAAGATCTGATAACGTTTTAAAACCACAGAGATGTAGGATGTAAACCAGGGGTCCCCAAACTTTTTGCTGCCAGAGCCAAAGCACTTAATTTTTTTAGAGGTGTTGGGAGTGAGCATACGGTGTTTTTATCATGGAGATGATTATTCTTTGTTTTTATTACATTGATTCGTTTTTCAATTAATATCCACTCACAGAACATGATTTTCAATGCTGGTAACTTTATTGTATTTAAACATTTATTTTTAAGATTCCTTTGGCTCAAACAACTTGTAATATGAACTATATACGGTAGTGGGTTGGACTGGCCATCGGGAGGACTGGGACCGAACGGGCCGCGATTTGCTGAAATGGGCCGCAGATAAGGACAGTTTCTTCCGATTTCTCTTCCCAGTCTGCCCCTTGTAGTGGTGGTGATTTTGATATAGGGTTGGGTAAAAAAAATCGTGATCTTCATTTCAATGATCTCGATACGATTCATAAATCCTACGATTTATTTAAGTAAAGCACAGCCACGTGGGACTAAATTTAGTGTAATAGGGCTGCTAAAGCTGCCATCTGGTGCTTGATATGCTTCAAACACATTTTTGTGATGCCGTAATTGTGGTGTGAGACAACAGATTCTTGTGCCAGTGATGCACTCTGCTCTATATTTAGTTTAATTCTGGAGGGCACGATTCAACTGGGCTTCCCTCTGAATCAGCACTCCAGAGATTGTATAGTGCTGATCTGAGTGCTGACCTGATCATTTGTTATTGCAGCGGCTTCTTTGTTGATCTCAAAGTTTACCTTGATAATCCTGGACTTGAAAACTTTTCCTATGATCCATTTGAATTATGAAAATGTCTAGTTTAACATGCTATTGATCATGTAAAACCCTCACAAACAGCCCCGACAAGTCAGAACTGACAGGAAAACAATACATCATGCACTGTCACATTCATGCTGCAGAATTATTTTATTTTGGAACAATTCAGGAAACCTGAATCAATACCTAGCCCTATTTTGATTATTCTCAGTGAATCGAGACTCAAGTCTTTTGAATCGGTTCAACAAAAACATTCATTCAGATTTGTTCATTGACCATTACTGCAAGTTACGCCTTTGCACCAGTGGATGGTGCCTAATGAACTTTTTTTTTTAACTTCTACATTTTGAACTGTGAAATTGTACTTTTTCACAATCGGAAAAAGTCTAATGATCATTTCTAAAACAAAATGTGTGTGTTATCAATTCTAAGAGACTTCAGTACAGCAGAGTAACAACCATTTCCTAGCCAATGACAAAATGGAAAGCCACCAAAGCAGTCTCGCGCTTTGGCTTTCAAAAGGGAGAGAAACGACAGTTAAGGAGAAATATCCAGAGTGGACCGATCAAAATGAGTGACATGCATCGTAACGCAGGACAGTCAAACATTTCACGGGCCATAGTTTGGGGACCCCTGGAGTAAAGCATCAATCTCTTTTTAGTACTAAATTAATTAAATTAATACAGAGTGGTTGTGCAAAGAATGTTTGTTCAACATAATGGGCATGATATCTTTGAAGATGCCAATTTTCAGCAAATTCATCCTGATATCAGGTCAGAAATGATCAATGTTAGTGAAAAATATTTGGGGGAAATGCAAACTCGCATGTCATGTAACTAACTGTAAACAAACAATGCGGAATTCTTGGAAAATAATTACATTTTCATTTTTGCTATTACTTTATACTCTATAATTTAGATTTTCACGGTTTTCATGTCTGTTAAAATGTAATGTTTGGGTTAAGACCATGATATATTTTAATGGATTGTTCTACCAAAAAATGTTTTTCAGTCAGCACCACTTTCATTCAAGTGTATAACTTTTATTGACAATTTCAAGCAATCTGTTTGTGTTGACGGAATGTTCTGTTCTATGTGATAAATTGCAATGTCCTTACTGTAAGACAGTAGACAGAGCTACAGGGAAACCACGTGTAACAACACCTGCACAGGATCGATACATCTGAATATCACACCTGAGGGAAAGGTACAGGATGGCAACATACAACTGCCTGAGTAATACCAGGAAAGCACAATCCCTCCATCAGTGCTCAGACTGTCTGCAATAGGCAGAGAGAGGCTGGACTGTGGGCTTGTATGCCTGTTGTAAGGCAAGTCCTTACCAGACATCACCAGCAACAACGTCGCCTATGGGCACAAACCCACCTTCGTTTGACACGCGTTATCGTCGAAAGAATGAGCATGTACTCTGGAGCAAGATAGATTTGGTGGTGGAGGGTCCATCATGGTGTGGGGCGGTGTGTCACAGCATCATCGGAGTGACTATGTTGTCATTGCAGGCAATCTCAATGCTGTGCGTTACAGGGAAGACATTATCTTCCCTCATGTGGCACCTTTCCTGCAGGCTCATCCTGACGTGACCCTACAGCATGACAATGCCACCAGCCATACAGCTCGTTCTGTGTGTGATTTCCTGCAAGACAGGATTGTCAGTGTTCTGCCATGGCCAGCGAAGAGCCCGGATCTCAATCCCATTGAGCATGTCTGGGACCTGCTGGATCGGAGGGTGAGGGCTAGTGCCATTCCCCCAGAAATGTTCGGGAACTTGCAAAGTGCCTTAGTGGAAGTGTGGGGTAACATCTCACAGCAAGCACTGGCAAATCTGGTGCAGTCCATGAGAAGGAAATACTTACACATGTTAAGAACAGTTGAAAGTGAGAGAGCGTTTCTTTTTTGCCCAGTTTTATATTATTAAAATTAAACAAGACATAAATACTCTAAAGACATGTTAGTTGACGTTGATTAACACATTAAGTAATTTTAACTTAAACACCTTTTAAATGTTAAGAAATGTATTGTTTGTCATGTTCTCTGTTGTCTTTTGTTTTTGTGCTTTTATGTTGAAGTTTCCTGTTTAGTTCCTGTTTCCTGTTTGGTTTTGGTAGTCCTTTGTAGTTGTCATGTTCTCTGTTGTCTTTTGTTTTGTGCTTTTATGTTGAAGTTTCCTGTTCAGTTCCTGTTTCCTGTTTGGTTTTTGTAGTCCTTTGTAGTTCTGTTTTTTGATTGGTTTTCCCCTGATTGTTTCTCATGCCCTGATTGTTTCCCCAGGTGTTTCTAGTTTTCCCTTGTGTATTTAAGCCCTTGTTTCCGTCCTGTCCAGTTGTCTGTTATTTCATGTTTTTGTTTTGCTTTACATACCTTGTGGATTTTGTTATTCCTGGTGTTCTTGTTTTGGCTACAATAAAAGCTGCACATAGATCCTCTCCCGTTTCTGATCGTTACATTGTTGTATACTTTCTTATAAATTAACACCAATAAACACTGTAAAGAGGCTTTGTTCATTGTTAGTTCACATTAACTATATATCTATAAATTAACAAACCAAGATTAATCTCTTTGCATCACATGAAAATGCTCACTGACTTTCATCTGAACCCATTACAAAAGCGAAACCACCAGAGTGAGACCCAGCATATGCGCAATAGAGACTGAGAAAGACGGGGTTGTTCAGGAAGCTACTGCCAGGTATTTGTTGTGAGACTGAATGGCAGCCAGAGAAAATAATAGTTTTCAGATTTTAAACTTAAGCAAATTAGATTTTAGCATTCAATATGTCTTACATCTGTATGTATAGTTTCTAATAATGCATAGCATGTACACTTAATTTTCTCTTGTCAATAAAGTTTGATACAAATCTGAGATCTCAGATGATATATGATCAAGAACTGCTGCTTTCCATAAAATTGGAATAGGTTACAAAAATATCTCAAGAGAGATTAGGCTTTCATCTGTCCACTGTTAAACAAACTGTCTATAAATGGAGACGATTTAATACCGTGGCTACTATCCCTAGAATTGGCTGGCCAGCCAAGATGACTCAAAGTGCACACCGCAGAATGCTCAGTAATGTAAAAAAGATTGCTAGAGGGACAATTAAAAACTTGATGGAATCATTTGATCAGGTTAACATCTCTGTTCATCAGTCTACTATACGAAAAACATTAAACAGGCATGGTGTCTATGGCAGGACACTGTGAAGGAAGCCGCTGCTTTCCAACAAAAACATTGCTATGCACCTGAAGTTTGCCAAAGACCATCTTGGCACTCCACAATGCTACTGGGGAAAAAATGTTGTGGACTGAAACAAAGGTTGAATTATTTGGGAAGAACACACAGCAGTACATATAGTATAAAAAGAGCATCATATACCAACATGAAAAAATCCTCCCAACAGTGATATGCGGTGGAGGGAGCATCATGAAGTGGAGCTGCTTTGTTACTTTGGGGCCTTCAGGGCCACATGCCATTCTTGAGGGAAAAATGTATTCCCAAAACATCCTCCTGGATAATACCAGGCTCAATAGGAGTTCGGCGATGCAGCAGGACAATGACCCTAAACAGGCCTTAATCCAATAGAAATGCTTTGGAATGACCTCAAGAGATCCGTTCACACTAGAATCCTTAGAATGTGGCTGAGACGTTAGAAGTTGTGCAGGTCTAATCCACTGCTACTGTAAACAATTGGTTGAGGTCAGTTATTAAAAACAAGGTGTCACTTAATTTGGGGATGTATTCAATAAAGACATGACATATTATAATGGTTTGTGTGATGTTAGCTTAAGCACATTGTGTTTTGTCTATACTTGTGACTTTGATGAGGATGAGATCACAATTTATGTCTGTAACGACTCCAAGTTCTGAGATGGAAGGGAGGAGATGGAGAACAATGATGCAGTCAATTACGGCTCTTTATTTCTCTGCCTTCAACACTCTGTGTGCACTCTTCTCAGAGTTTATTTCAGTTCAATTAGATCAGTGTCACGCAAACTTTGTCAACACATACTTCACTGAAACTTCAGCTTCACAGTATGTATAAACTTCAATATAACTCTTCAGCTTCACAATAAACATTTAATAAGACACGCCAGTCACTAGTCACTCGTGTTGTTTTCACACTCCCTCTCTGGCAGTGGCTTGGCCATTTATATGCTGCTCTCCCCATGCACACTAGAATTAGATACAGGTGTTTGACATAATTTAGCTCAGGTGTAAGCACCCTTACCACTTTCTTTCTCTCTCCGGACAGACGCTTGACCACGCCCCCACTGCCACATATTAAGGAGAGCTTACGGCTAATTTACAGCACTGGGTGCTCCTCCCCCAACACCATGTCCGAATAGTTAGGCACAAACCTCCTCTCATAGCCAGCCAGCCCCAGGAACTGTCTCATCCCCTTTTTGGTCTTGGGACTCGGGCAGGTCGCCATCACCGCAGTTTGTCAATTTGGGGACGCACCTGCCCGTGGCCTAAGTGGAACCCCAGATACCACACCTCCACCTGCCCAATCACACATTTCTTGGGGTTTGCTGTGAGCCCCGCCCTCTGCAGCGATCTCGTGGGAATTTGGTGTCAAGAGGATCTACCAATAACCCTTTGTCAAATCCAATGTCAAATAAAATCGAGCAGTACCTAACCGATCGAGCAACTCATCAATGTGGGGCATCTTGAACGCATCAAATTTAGACACCGCGTTGACTTTTCTATAATCCAAACAGAACCGTACAGACCCGTCACTCTTAGGAACTAGAACAACCTGACCGGACCAATCGCTGTGGGATTCCTCTATTACCCCCATATCAAGCATTGCATCCAATTCTTCCTGAACTATTTTCTTTTTGTGCTCGGGCAAACGATAGGGATGGCTACATACCACCACTCCCGGTTCAGTCTCGATGGGGTGCTGGATGAGGTTTGTACGACCCGGTAGAGGGGAGAACACGTCTGCAAATTCTTGTTGCAACTCGGCAACACCTGCGATACGGTGAGAGGTGGTCATATTATGATTAGGTTTTGTGTTTACCCCCGGGCCGAGCTCCGCCCTCTCCGGAACTAGCGTAGCCAATGTCACAGGGACAGTCTCCCTCCATAATTTCAGGAGGTTGAGGTGATATATTTGTTTTGCTCCCCCTCTATTGGTTCGCTTTACCTCATAATCAAGTTCCCCGACTCATCGTGTGACCTCACTTGGCAAGTAATTTGGATCTGGATGTGGGGAGTAATATGAGTGAACTTATCTCCCGGTGCAAATTCACACAGCCGAGATCCCCTGTTAGACATCTAGCGCTGTCGTTCTTGAGCTTGGGGCAAATTATCGTGTGTTAGTTGCCCCAGTGTGTAGAGTTTTGCTCTAAGATCAAGAACGTACTGAATTTCATGTAGAAAATCCCATGTAGCTTGCAGGACCTCTCACACTGTGAATAAAAGGGGGTCGAGCCATTTATCAAAATTCCAAAGAATCATGTTCTTAAGGGTTTCATTAAATCGCTCCACCAGGCCATCTGTCTGCGGATGGTAAATGCTGGTGCTAATCGATTTAATACCCAATAGTTCATAAAGCTTGCGTAGTGTACGTGACATAAAGGTTGTGCCCTGGTTGATGAGGATTTCTTTCTGAATCTCCACCCGGTAGATTATTTTGACGAGTGCCTCCGCAACACTACATGCTGAGATGTTGCTCAGAGGCACTGCTTCCGGATATCCCGTAGCGTAATCCACTAGGACTAATACAAAGCGATATCCGCGTACTGACCGCTCTAATGGCCCAACGAGGTCCAAGCCAATTCTTTCGAAGGGGACCTCGATTAAGCTGAAGAGGGCACAATGGCACTTTTGGCGTGGCTGGTGGGTTCACCAGCTGACATTCATGGCATGCCGCACACCACCTGCGGACATCGCCGCCAAAGCCCGGCCAGTAAAAACGGGCTATTAAGTGGTTCAGTGTTTTTCTTTCCCCTTGGTGACCTGCCATCAGATTATAGTGAGCCGCCTGGAAAACCATTTCCCGGCAGCTCCATGGTATTAAGAGCTGGGTTGTATCTTCCTTCGCATGAGTGTCCTGCGTCACTCTATACAACCGTTCATTTATAATTGTAAAATAGGGATATGAAAGTGCGACATTCGGGCAGAGTTGTTGACCATCAATCACGCTTACTTGGTCAAATGCGTGCTTGAGGGTTTATTCTTGCGACTGCTCCAGTGGTAAATCCCCTTCAGGAAATCCCCTTAGGAGGGGAGGGACTGCAGGCTCTCCCCCCCCTCACGTCATCATGATGTGGAGCTGATGAAGACGGCCCCGGCTCCGCCTCCCTTGCCAGAGCATCACACACTTCACATCTTTTGTGCAGGACCCATCCACGCACATTCCCTTTATTACATTTCTAAATTCAGGCCAATTAGTCCCCAAAATCATCAGAATCTTTTATTCTTACCGGTATTCATATGCTCCGGCTCGGTCGGGGGCAGCTTGCAGGGCGTCGGGGATCTGGACCACCGTCCCCAGCTCCATCACGGGGCATTGATCACAGAAGTGCCCCAGATCCCCGCAACTCTAGCAGGCCAGCCCAGATGCCACGACCGCACCTGCATCGGCAGATACTTCCACTTGAGGGGGAGAGTGACGGGGCACTGTAGAGGCAGGGGGATGTGCCCACCACCTTGCGCTGGGAACTGGCCACCGTGGCGGAGCTCATCACCTTCTGGGGGCAGGAACGGGCCCTGTTGAGAGATCAGAGTGAGAGAGGAGGGAGGAACACACAGGGGGAGGGGTAAGAGAGAGTGAAGAGGGCTCATCCACCCTCAGGTATGCCGCCATATGGTCCTCCGCAAGCTGGACAGCCTCTTCCAGCTTGACCACGCCCCGCTGCCACAATGACCAATTAATGCAGAAACCAAGCCAATTTTCTTGCCACTGTATTTTTAAACTACACAAATAAAAAAAAATCTCTATTAATGATATCAGACACTGAATGCACCCATACCAGTCATGCTGAATCTTAAGTCACATGCTGTAAAAAAAGAAAATTAATTAAGTATTAAGAATGCACATATCAGAAATGGCCTAACGAGGATTATCATCATAAACATTTGATTTTTGGGTCAACTGTAGCAATTCTATTGATGAATGCTTATCAATAGTATCTAAAGCGAACCGGTTACAGGCCAGTTTTTTTTTTTTACTTTTATCTTATTTACAAATTTCTTTATTTCAAATAATTTGTCATAATAGATAACAGCAAAGAATAAAGACCTTTGTAACAAAGTTAAGGTTGAGGTTGACAGGAACTGGCTGAACAGTCAAAATAATATTTAATTAGAACTTAAACAAAAAGACACACACAAACGCTCACACGGCAGCTGTATGTGTCTCTATCTTTCTCCTGAACTGCCGCGTTCCGCTACATTTATCCCTCTCCTCGGCTGATTAGCCCAGTTGGGGGCTGGGCCGTGAATACACACGCCCAGCCCCCACGCCTCGCCCTCCTCCTAATCACACTCCTCCCTCCTTTGCCTCAGGCCCCTCTAGGGCTGGGGAGGGGGACAAGGGGAAGGAAACAACAAAACAGGCGGTCGGCAGCAACTCCTCCGTCCCCCGGCAGATGGCCGTGGCTGCTCCTTTGTGCAGATGGCAGTGATGAGGACTCCCTCCTTCTACCCAGTTTTCGGCACCAATGAAACAAGGTTAAAATAGAAAGGAGGAGGCGGGAACCTGACAAACTATCAAAATAATGTTTAATTAGAACTTAAACAAAAAGACACACACAAATGCACACACGGCAGCTGTATGTGGATCTTTCTCTCCCGAACTGCCGCGTTCCTCCGCATTTATCCCTCTCCTTTGCTGATTAGCCCAAATGGGGGCCAGGCTTGCAAAATCATGGCCCACCTTCTCCTCGTCACACTATTATGCCAGAGTGAGTTGCAGTAGAGTAAAATTAGCAGGTCCCATTTTAATTTATAATTATTTAAATGTTATAACAATTTAAGTACTTTTAAGGAAACTCTGGCTACTATGGTAATTTATGTGAATAATGATGATGGACCTGATCAGCGTGGTGACAATGATGGTCCAGGATCAGTATCAGCAATCCTACCCAGAATTTAAATGATTATGATGGTGCTGGATCAACATGGTGAAAATTATTGTCTAGGATTAACATGGTGAATTTGATGGCCCTGGGTCAACATCAGCAAATCTAGTCTGGATTTCAATTATTATGATGGTCCAGGGTCAACATTGGCAAATTTACTCAGTATTGAAATGATTATGATGGTCCAGGATCAACATGGTGAAATTGATTGTACTGGGTCAACATCAGCAAATCTAGCCCAGATTAAAATTAATATGACGGTCCAGGATCAACATGGTGATAATGTCCAGCCAGGTCTCCTAAGCAACCAAATTGACCCGGTTGCTAGGGAGGGAAGAGTCACATGAGGTAACCTCCTTGTGCTCTCAATGTGAGTCTCCACGGTGTCATGCACATTGACCCACGTGATAAAATGCACAGATTGACTGTCTCAGAACCGGAGGCAACTGAGACTTGTCCTCCACCACTTGGGTTGAGGTGAGTAACTGCGCCACCATGAGGACCAACTAAGTAGTCGGAATTGGGAATTCCAAACTGGATTAAATTAAAAATAAAATAAAAAAAAAACATGCTGATAAAGATGGTGCAGGATCAACATGGTGACAATGATGGTTCTTGGTCAACTTCAGCAAATCTACTCAGAAACAAAACCGAATTGAAATTATTGGTGACAATATAAAATATATCCTGAATCAATGAAATTATATGTATGGATCAACATCTATTCATGATTCATGTTTACAAAGACAGTGGAGGGTTCTACAGTATCTTTGATTGAATTTTTTTTAGGCCTATTAAGAAAGTTTAAACATTATTTACTTTTTAAAATATATCAAGAATTGACATTTGGATTATCTGATTATTAAACTTAATTTGTAAATTTTAGTAATAAATCAATTATTAGTAAAGGTGCATTCATGTAAAACAGTATGAAACTAATAAGAGTGTAAGGATTTACCAAGCTAACTAAACGTAGCTAGTTAGCAAATAACTGTTTTATGTGATTGGCTATCTATTGAACAGATTAATTTAATAATACAGAAGCACTGAATAATTTACCAACACCTCTTGTTGAATGGTAGTCGTAAAAATTAATGATGGGTCG
The DNA here is from genome assembly GCA_032164185.1 of Moxostoma hubbsi. Classification (NCBI taxonomy): domain Eukaryota; kingdom Metazoa; phylum Chordata; class Actinopteri; order Cypriniformes; family Catostomidae; genus Moxostoma; species Moxostoma hubbsi. The sequence goes on from JAVLUX010000009.1 coordinate 25,243,009, forward strand.
TTCGCAAACGAGTCGGCTCTAAGAATAGAATTAACGAATTCAAAGAATTAAAAATAAATAAATTATAATATATGCCTAAATGCTCAAGCGCACACACAGACTGTCTGGTCAGACTAAAAGCCTAACATGTTGTTCCTGTCAATCAGACATGCAGTGTCAACCAATGAACCAAAGATGCGTGAGGGAGAGTGGATCTAACGTGTTATGTTGTTCAGATTGTATTAGTTTTTAATTGTTATGTATGAACTTTGTTTATATACATTAAAAAGTTATACTTTAAATGCACATGTGAAAAGCATCATTCTTTCTTTTTTTCAGTTTGTGGGATGCTGCAGTTTTGCAAATTTGTATTTATTTTTCTTTGATATGGTGCTATATTCTATTATGCTGTTCAGACTGTATTAGCTTTGAATGATTAGATTTATATGCACTTTGTTTACATACAATAAAAAAGTTATAACTTAAATGCAAATGTTTAATAGCATTCTTTTTCATATGCATTTTTAAATACATTGTGGTTAAGGTAGAGTATTATTTCACTTAATAATTTTATTAGAATCGTTTTAACACCAATTATAGTCAAACTATCGCAAACTGTTGAAAGCCAGCTCTTTTTGGTGAGCTGAGCCGAACGAGCCGGCTCTCTGAAAAGAGCCGGAATGCCCATCACTAGTAAAAATGGAGGGAATGGTTGAAATAAACCGGAGGCATTGTTGATCGGCACATGTTGATGACATCAGAGAGCAGTGATTGGTTGACAGAAATTTTATTCCAGGATGATGAGCTGGATAAACCTGTAGACAACCTATCATTAAACAAATATCCAGGTAGCGACAGCCTTACATCCAATTTCTATAAACACTTCTAGCACGTATTATTAAAAGACAGTTTCTCTCTTATGTTAAAAGTAGCAACAGATAATGACATCCCCCCCTACTATGAAACAAGGTGTAATAACCTTAATCCCTAAACCAGATAAGGAACCCAAAAATGTTGTTACTTTAGACCCATTACCTTATTAAACACCGATTACAAAATTCTAACTATTATCTATGCTAGCAGATTGAAAAAATTCTTACATAAAAGTATTCCTACAAAAAGCATCTCTCAATCTGGTTTTATGAAAGGAAGATCCATCCAAAATAATATCTGTTTAGTGCTTGATATCTTTTCTTTAAGGCATTTGATTCAATTGAACACCCATTTATTTCCATTTTTTAAGTGTATTTGGTTTTTGAGAGAAATTTAGAAGCATTATAGTATCTCTTTAGGAAAATTAAAATAGTTCTATTTCCTTACCAGGAGGTACATCAACCAGATTCACTATCAAAAGTGGAGTTAAACAGGGTTGCCCCTTATCCCCATTTCTCTTTATAATGAATACAGAGCTGCCTTCTACCTTTATTAAAAATTCTAACATAGCTCCATTAGAGGCTTTTGGGCAACCAAAAATCATCAGCCAGTTAGCTGACGATACTACTATTTTTATGAAGCACCTGACAGAAGTTCCCAAAATTCTACAAATGATTCACACCTTTTCTGTGCTTAACTAAACTGAACTTGTGGTTATTAAGAGATATTTGTTTATTGGGAAGAATATTTTTAACTAAAATGGATAGTATATCAATGTGCATCTATCCTGCATACTCATTGGCAAATTAATCAGACAAATTTTGATTATATCTAGAGAAAGAAAGTCCATTACATTAAAAGAGTCGACTAAAGATTTCAAGGAGGGAGGTCTACAAGCCATTGACTTTGATTTCATAAATGGTACCCTGAAAATTAACTGGTAAAAAATCTTTTCTAAATAACAACAACCTTTGGTCTCATTTTCCCAGATAATTTATTTTTAAAATTGGGAGGGATAGAATTTTTACTTAGATGTAATTTCACTCCCCAACGTCTCCCTATCAAACTATCCCAGCTTTACCAACAAGTCTTGTTGTACTGGAAACTTTTATACAATCATAATTTAACGCAACATAAGACCCCAGTATGGAATAATAGATATATCACAATAAGAAACAAATCACTGTATAATAAGGACTGGATGGAGAAAGGTATCTGGTCGGTGCTTCATTTAGTCAATTGCAGAGGATGTTTTATTTCATATGAGGATTTTTGTCTTAAATATGATAATAAACTAGTAATCGGAACACATTTAATTCTATAATCAAAGCTATCCCCAACACTATTATATGTCTAATCAAAGGATTCCTTTCAAAGTCTAATCCCACTACCCTGAGTCTCCTATCACTTTTATTTGGAGGTTACGATTTCAAAGAATCTAAATTCCCAAACAAATTTATCAGAACTATGTTTGGTAACATTTTATTCCTTTTTGTAGTTTATAGAAACTTGATTTCAAAGTTTTTCTCAAAAGAAACAATTTACAGGTTACAAACAAATTATTTAAAATTCCCATTAAGTCCCAAAGCTAAGGATATCCATTTAAAAAATGTAAACGATGTTTATCGTTCCAGAGAATTTGTACGACAAAGATTTGGAATTGAAACTAGTAATTGTGTATTTTGTAATGAGACTGAAACTACTGATCATTTATGTTTCCATTGTATGTATGTAGATGCTTTGTGGCTTGATATTCATGAGTGGCTTTACCTAAAGGTTTCTCTTTCTTTAGTCTTCTCTCATAAGGACATTGTCTTTGGACTTGTTATGAACAGCAACAAAGATGATTTTCTGGTTAATAACATCCTTAATTTTGGGAAATTTTATATACACAAATCTAAATATTTGAAAGTGAAACCCAGGTTCCTCATCTGTCCTTCACTTCGACGTTGTGTCGAAGAAGCGACACTGGGGGTCTCTCTTGAGTGCCGAATATGCCTCTGATCTATGAAAAAAGGCCAAAGAGAAGTTGGAAAAACAGTATTTGCATACCCCGCCCCAGGACATATGGGTATAAAAGTGGGGAGATGCCGTATTACCTGCTCCGCCCGCTGCGAAGCCCCGCCGGGTACGTCAAAAATAACCGTCCCCTTGGTGTCCCTAGCACGGAGCTTGGATGCGTGGCTTTCACTTCCCAACCCGTGACGCTGGCTGGCCCGGACTCTTCAACTCAGTTACGCAATTCAGTTTCACAAGGGTGTGGCAGGGTGGAGGGTGGGGCCGGGTCGTGATCCTACACACCCGGTCCCGTATTAGGCTAATCAAGCCTCCGAGAGGGATAAGGGCCAATCGCAGAGGATGGTGCGGGAGAGAGAGATCATTTACGGACATGTCCGTCATGTGTGCGTTTGTGTATTTTGTTTTAAGTTTATTATTAAACTATTATTTATATCTTCAAGCCGGTTCTCGCCTCCTCCTTGCCCATCTAAATTCCTTGTTACAAAGGGTTTCTACAGCCCTCACTTCGTTGTACCCAAGAAAGGCGGTGGCTTAAAACCGATCTTGGACCTGCAAGTTTTCAACCGGGCTTTGCTCAAACTCCTGTTCAAAATGCTCACGCAAAAACACATCTTAATTTGCATCCGGCATCTAGATTGGTTTGCAGCGGTAGACCTGAAGGACGCGTACTTCCACGTCTCAATTCTGCCTCGACACCGACGCTTTCTGCGGTTCACGTTCGACGGCCAGGCGTATCAGTACAAAGTCCTCCCCTTTGGCATGTCTCTGTCCCCTCGCGTCTTCACAAAAGTCGCAGAGGCAGCTCTTGCCCCGCTCCGAGAAGCCGGCATACGCATACTCAATTACCTCGATGACTGGCTCATCCTGGCCCACTCCCAAGAGTTATTATGCGCTCACAGAGACCAGGTGCTCAGGCACCTCAGCCGCCTGAGGCTTCAGGTCAACTGGGAAAGAAGAGCAAGCTCGCCCCGGTTCAGAGCATCTCTTTTCTCGGCATGGAGTTAGACTCAGTCTCAATGTCAGCACACCTCACCAACGAGCGTGAACGTCATGGAACATGCCGGAGTGGCAGTCAAAATAAACAGAAACTATTAAAGTTAACATTTATAAAATATGTAAATGATTATGGTGAAGTTTACAGTTTTGAACTGGCTCATTTAAAACAACTAAAATGGAACTGTTTCCTCAGACCTACCTCAGGTCGCCTCATGGAAAACTGCCAGTGCAAAATGAACCAACAGAGCTTTGAACTTGTTTTTAAAAAATATTAAAATACAACACATTACTTTATCATAACTTTAAAATTCCATTTGTGATGAACTAAAACTACATAATACGATGGAAAAATAGATTTATTTAGCCCACCTTTTCCTCAGCATCTTGACGTTGTTTATTACAGATACAAATTAATAATACCTCCTTATACATTTTTGATTCAGTAGAGCACGTCAACCAACATAATATTCATAAGCAAACACATCTGTCTTTAAACTAACTCCATTGTGGTGACATGTGGCTCTAGCTCCGCCCTCAACATCCTCCCTGAGGCTGCTGACAAGGTTTTTTATTATTTATGTATTTATCCCAGAAGTAACAACACACAAAAACAGTCACAACAACGAGCCAGAATGACAGAGAGGAAAATAAATAAATGCATTTTCACAGTACATATGATGCCCTTTATGAGTCCAAGTATGTGCCCGTCGTCATGTAAGGCCTTCTAGTTGGCCTAAGTTCTTACAGTTCTGATTTTACACTGACACATTCTGACTGAAAGTAAAAATGTACGTGTTTATAGATTAAAGAGAGCCGTTTGCTTCTGAGAATTTACATTCATGAAAAAGCTTGTATTAACTAACAAAAATATTTTTTTTCAATAAATAAGGCACAGTTTCTTCTGTGTCAGTCCAGAATTTCAATGGATGTACATGCCAACACTGTCCAGAAGCTGACATATGGCCCTGCTGATGGATATGTCGTGCGCGCTCCTCTGGCCAAATGTAGGCTATGTCTCATGCAGCCATTCAACATTTCTTCAGTCACAAGCTAAAATAAAATGAATAAAAACTATTGACTTAAGAAAAATAAAACATAGACACATAATCTCCCACAAACATTGGCAATTGTATTTAATTCAGGTCTCGTTTCTAAGACGTTTTTAAAACATTGGACTGCAACATTACCTAACGTGTCACGTTATTAAAGCGTCTTGTGTTTGCTGGGCTGTAGCTAACGTTGACTGTTTTAAGTCATATGATTTATGCCCGTATAGTATGGTTATATACTCTTTAACTTAATTGTGATAATGATATATTTATATCAAGAGAACTTGAGGAGGAACCGAATATTCAACACATATCCACTCAGACACGCGGGTGCATTCCATTCAGTAGTGATTATCCCTATTCCCTATTCCCTTTGAAGACTTTACCATGCACGGTGTGAGCGTTGGATGGCTTAACTGTGTGGGGTTTAACAAAAAGGTTCATTCGGAACTCATTTTTTTTTTTATTGGAAAATCTGTTTTAAGTGATTTTACAGAATGACTATCATGACTGTTCTCCCTTCATAGTGCTCTTCGGAGGGTGATTTATTCCATTAGGATGCAAGGAGAGATGCCACTTATAACGTCACAAATGCAAAAATAAAAGTCGGAATTACATTAAAAAAACTCGCAGTTACATTATAAAAACTCACAAATGCAACATTAGCCTATATTTGGCAAATGCGAGTTATAAAGTGAAAATTGCAAGAAATAAAGTCGCAATTAGAGTTTTTATCACGCAATTTATTCTATGCAATTGCAAGCATATATTTCGTATTAGCAAGCTTATATCACGCGTTTGCGGATTTATTTCGCATTACTTTAGTTGCACATGCACATTGAGAAAAATGTTAACAGGGTCCAAATTAAATCAAAGAGAAAACAGATCAGCCTAATGGTGACATCACACGAAATATCTGTTTGTAACAAAACAACATAAATAATACTACTACAACCTTAAAGAGCTAAAACTGCTATGCCTTCTCAATAACAACTATTTAAATGCCCCATATGTTCCCTTTGATCAAGAAAACATAAATAAATAATTCAACCACAAGGCCTTATGGGTATTCCCCATTGTTTCAATTTACTAAATTGTTTAAGTTATTAACACATAAAATATGATCTATGGATTCATAGAAATAGTTCAAGGAACATAAATATTTGAGTTATGAGTGCAAAACTTGACATTTCAAGTAATGTATAAGACAACTGGATTTTTCCAGTAATAGCAACATTAGGGTTTACAGTGAGAGTATTTTACAAAAAGTGCTTAACATTTGAGGCTGCTATGATCAGATGATGACATACAATTTAGAGCATTTTCTGTTGTGAAAGAGCTTTCTTTACATATAATAAAAACAAAAAGATACTTGAGGCACCAATTGGGGTTCCTTGGATGCCACACTGGAGGAAACCTCTGGAGATCCTCCAGGCACCCTTTAAAGGAGCCTCAAATATCCTTTTTATGTACTCAAGGTAATTCAATATTTATAAGTGCCTTGAAACCCTTTCCCTTAATCATGAGTTTACGGAAGGAACCACAGACCGTCTTTAGAGTTCTTGCAGGAACTAGGAATAAGTTTCACAGAACTGAAAGGGGTGCTGGAGGATCTCTAGAGGGTGCCAGCCATCCGAGGAACCCAAAATGATGCCTCGAAAAATATTTGTATTTTTATTTTGAAACTAGTATAGACAAACCTAATACAGATACATCAGAGTGCAATAAACAAGTCAACACAAGTTTTTTGTTTGTTTGTTTATTGCTTGCTTGCTTTTCTTACTCCAAGTATTGTTGAAAGCGTCTTGAGCCTGCATCTGAAGATTGGGAGGGGTTTTGCTGTTCAGTGTTTGATGATGTGTCTTGATTCCCTGCCATCAGTTAAAGTTGGTTATGTCAGACATGGCGGTGGCTGGTCTCTGTAGAAAAGTTTTACACCAGCCTAATTCAAGTCATTTGCAGTTTCTTTTGGATGAGTAGGCAGTTCTGATGATTTAGTGATCCAGTCCTGGATGTGATTTAAGGACGTAGTGGACAAATGGAACATCCTAGGGCTGTGAAGCACATACTGTAGAACCATTTGACTGGTAAAATTTTAATGACTGATAAGCTACATGATCTTGAGCTTTGGGGAGTGGAGCAGTGAGAGCCAAATCTGTAGAGTTCTTGCCCTTGTCTCTGGGCATATAGGAAGTGAAGTGATAGGCTCTTGTAATGTTTATGTGTTAAATAAACAACTTAAAACAGATCTGACACTGTTTATGAGCCCATACTTCCAGTCAAATTCAGTCATTTAATGTTGATGCTGTAAAATATATGATTAACTTCTATTTTGGAACAGAATCCATTAGTAAAATTACTTTGGTAATTTGGTGCATTTGCTCATTTGGGAAGTTTTTGGCAGATGTTCAAGTTGAAAGAGAGGACTCATTTTGGCTCTGGGACCATATTGTACTCTTTCAATTCTCCAGACTCCCCTGTTCCTGAAATTCTTGACCAAAAATAATGCTAAATGTCTGTTTAAAAATTCATTTTTTTCATTAACAAAGCAGCATGAGTTCTTGGGAGAACTCCAGGTTCTTCCAAGTCCATGAAATTATAAAACAAAAATAATGGGTGAGATTAATCAGGTTGTTCCTAATTTGATTTCAGAAAGCATTAGTGAAAAAAATCAAGATGGAGTATGACAGAGGCACATATAACAGCCTTGTGATGTATTCTGCGCTTGATCATCACTAATGAGAAATGTAATCAACTGTAGCAGTCCAACTTTATTACATTTACTAACCCAAATTGATGAGCAATGCTTGATTCATACAGTTTTTGGTAAAATAAATAAAGTGGGGTAGTCCATTCAGTTTCACAGAACTTTAAACACACAGGCACAGGCATCATTTCAAATGTTTTTTCAAATGGGGATTTTAGATTCACATTCACCAATTTGAATATGATTATAACCATGCAGCTCTGGAATAACTGTTAAAAATGAACAATTATCACACGTAAGCATCGCCATACCATTTGTACATGTAGACTAGTGTGGAGTAGCTTTCCAACCTTGTCAGTGCAAAGTTAGGCCTATATTATCATGGCAAACCCATGTAAACCTAGTAACTCACACAATAGATGCAGGGATACCTCCATTTTATGGAGTTAAAGAGATAGTTCAGCCAAAAATGAAAATGATCTCATCGTTTACTCACCCTCATGCCATCCAAGATACGTATGACTTTCTTTCATCTGTTAAACACAAATTAATATTTTTAGAATAATAACTCACCTCTGCAGGTCCACTCAATGCAAGTGAATGGGTAACAAAACTTTGAAGCTTCAAAAAGCACTTAAAGGCAGTATAAAAGTAATCCATAAGGCTCCACTGGTTAAATCTATATGTTCAGAAGCATTATTATAGGTGTTTGTGGGAAACAGATCAATATTTAGTTCCATTTTGTACTATATATTATCCTCCCTTTCCAGGATGTGGTGACATAAAGAATGTGAATAGCCAAAAATACAAGAAGAAGAAAGTGAAAGTGGAGATTGACAGTTAAAAAAGGACATACATATTCTCTCTCTCTCTCTCTCTCTCTCTCTCTCTCTCTCTCTCTCTCACACACACACACACACACACACACACACACACACACACACCTATCATATAGCTTCTGAAGACCTGGATTTATCTACTGGAGTGATATGGATAACTTTTATGCTGTCTTTATGTCCTTTTTTTCCCCATGCCCATTCACTTTTGCATTGTTAGGACCTACAGAGCTGAGATATTCTTCTAATAATCTTTTGTTTGTGTTCAGCAGAAGAAAGTCATACACATCTGGAATGACATGAAGGTGAATACATGATGAGAGAATTTTCATTTTTGGGTGAACTATCCGGTCAACTCCACCCTTCAACCTAGAACAGGGGGCTTCTTAGTTCACTTGGAAGTGCATTGCCCATGGTATCTGCCATTTCTAGGGCTGTCCCGCTGTCATAATTTAAGGAGACAAAGCTTTACAGTATTTTCTGTCATGAAAAGAGATATTGTTTTCCATTATCTTTCATCCCTAATGTGCATGAAAGGGAAACAATCCTGCAAAATGTCAAGTATTACACAATTAGAATTGTTAGAAGTTTAAAAAGACCCTTATACTGTGTTATTTGGTTATGTATGTTCTGCAGTTTTATCAAACACCATGAACACCATTTAGTATGTTCATTATTTGGTTTGCTTAATAAAAACGCAGGACAAATGAATATTTTAATAATGGCACTGTATATAATGGCACCAGTGAACAGAGAGGCACAATGACATTATACAGGGATACATTTAAATGCAATACACAACCTCATAATCTTGTCGCAGGTAATGCAGTCATTAGTGTCCTAATGTTTAGTGGATCAAGGCCCTTGCTAGTGCCCGTGTGCATGATATACTGACTCACAACACAGAGAATGTAATTAGACACAGAATACCCCTACATCAAAAGTATAATTTAGACAACTTTACAAATCAAGTAGTAAATCTTTTGTTAAAGTGCTGTATAAGTTACTTTACTGAGAAAAAAATGTGAAAAAATATGAACTTTTCTTGAACGCATTTCTGCTTCTAAACCCCTCAATTGCCCCATAGACCTTCAATGTAAGAGCATTATTGTAAACACGTTTTTTGTTTTTGTTTTTCAAAGTGCTGAGGAGGAAAATGTATCTAAATAATTTTCTCTGGTAATCCACATTAGGCATCAAATGCTGTCGATAAAGCCAAATCTAGAATATTCCTTCAACTAATAAACAGTTAATTGATATGTGTGGGGTTTTTTCGCAGTTCATTCTATGTGTATGAACCAGCCACGTGTGGAAAAAAAACTAACAACATGTTCCTATGGCATTCAGACATGGCTCCACATGTTCTTTCATCCTTAGCACCAGTGAAAGTGCATACATAAGGTACACATTTGAAAATATCTCCAAAGCGATGGGGAGATTGTCTTGCAGATGGAAGCTTTCCATTATCACTATTATTCAGGACTGAAAGACTGGTGCTTGTCATAAAATCTAGCTCTCCAGTTTTCTTTATACTGCCAGCAAGACTACTTCTCTCTGAGATGTAGAAACCTGACACACCAGAAAAGCATTAAAAGAGACAGCATTCATTATTATATTCTTTGCAGTCCCCTTATACCACTCATTAGCCTCTCAGAACTCTGTGAAAAAGGGTTGTGTCAAGCTCTGTCAAAGCATATTATTGTTCTGCATTTGGTTTACACTACATAAAGATGTATAATGCAGCATGAAGCACATTTTTCTCAGTGTGGTTTATTAGAATGAAGCTTCTCACCTCTCTTGCAGAGCCCAGAATGTGAGATGAGGTATGAAAGGTAGGGCGAGCAGAGAAGAAGGCTTTACTAGACTGTCTCTCGTGTCAGTGTTCTGCATGAACGCTCTACCCATTTTCAACACCTCCAGATCTGCAAAGGTCAGTGACTGCAAATCCCCATATGAAGGGCGTATCAGCGTTGTTGCATGAAGGCAGTCTCACAAGTAATAATGCATGAACCACAAAAGGGATCAATGGATCTGCCCCTTTTAATCACTCAGGTCAGGTTAATGAAATGCTTGGCTACATATGCCCTGCTTCTCAATTTGATGAGATCACTGAGGAATGCCCAATTAGAGGAAATGAAGAGGGCTCTGGATGATAGCATTGGAATTTCAAGATTAATTTGCCGCAGAGATTCCCTATTTGCGTGCACACTACCACTGACCTCTATTACCTCTGCATCTAAAGGGCAGGTGCTCAGATATGCATCAGAGTTGAAATGAAGAGCCGAGTTTTAGCTCCTGATATGTCTCTTGATTTTTATGACTTAAGCATTTGACAAGTGATTTAATGACCTACTAAAATATTCTTTGCCAAAAGCATAAATTATCATGTTTTGTATGGGTGCATGTGTTAGACTAAAGCAATTCCCACTGACTCATTAACTCCAACTGCATAATTGTTACCTTGAAAAGTCCAGTCGAACCACAAAAGGATACCAGCTGCAAAAATCAGACTGGAAGTTACTGTACATCTCCTGCACTACTAACTCAATCAGCAAATGGAGACAGCCCTTAGCTATTGTACAGATGACTAAATAGCATCCCTGTGATATATTGCATCTCATTGATGGGTTAAACCAGGCTTTCTGACCTAACTTTGTCCTTGTGCTATGGGACCTCTAACAAAATCAATATAGCCTTTCCTTCTGCTCCCTGCACTGTTCAGGAAAAAGAGGGAAAATTACAATTCAGCAGGTTATTTCAAATGATGGTGGCTATAAACTGTGACATGCACATATACACATTCACAATAGGGATATTTATAAAATAATATATACACCAGGTATTGAGGGCTCATCTCTGTGGATCTGATAACTAGATGTGAACCATGGTAAAAATAAATCCAGCTCAGCCATACCAACCATACCCAGTGGCAGTGTGAGATGTATGAATTTATTCAATTCCTTTTTATTTTTAGAACGCTTTTCACAACACACATTTTCAAAGCATGAGAAAATCATGCATTAACAAAAAATGAAACTGTAATATCTATAAAGTCATCATTGTGTAGTTTGATTAAATTTAATTGTAAATGGTGTATAAAAAAAAATAATTAAATCATAATTGCATTTAGAACCCCAGTGAGCAAGCCAAAGGCAACTGTGGCAATGTACACAAAACTCCATAAGATGTTGGTTAATGGAGATAAATGACCTTTGGAGTAACCAGGCTCACCGTGGGGGCCAATTCCCCTCTGGCTAACATCATGAATATAATGCAAATATTAGTTATTTATGTGCCCTGCAGGTCATGGTTTATAATTTATAAGGAAGTGTTAAGGGCCAGTGTTTAAACAAAGGTTTTGTATGAACTGTAAGATTAATGACTAATGTCTTTGAAGTTAATCCTCTATTAACTGCAGAAGTTCACATAGATGCATTGTCTTTTGTTAGTTGGCTGATGAAGGCTTTTGTTAGCAATTACTTGATAGTCTATGTATTCCATTTTAAGAGTGCAGTCCATCATTAGACCAAGGTGATGCAGGCAGAGATCAGTGAGGTGCATCACAGTTCAGCCAGTTCAGTTTACATAGTTCGTGTGGTGGAATATGCCTTGAAATACAGAACCTCAGCCCTCATCAAACTTTAATGCATGGAACACAACTTGTGTTTCAGGAAAAAGTAAAGCTGAGAGTGAGACATTTTCCAGGTCAGATTAGACACGATTTATAACTTCAGATCTTCAGTGCTGTTCTGGTCATTTACTCTACAGTGGGGTCCAAAATCTAAGACCACAAATTAAAATGCTTCTGTCTTGCATTTTTCTACCAATTATATTATCAAAATAACTAATTTTACTTTAATAAAAGCATGCACTTGAGCTGGCATGGACTCCACAAGTTTATGCAAAATCTGATGATCCATGTCACACCAGAATGATTTGAGAATGTTTAAAAGAGCATATTGTGTGCTTTATAGGATGCAAAGTAATCTGTCCTTTCATCAAAGGAGTTTACATGGTCGATGTCACAAATTTGCTCATTTGATTAGTGACCTACAAATAATGCAAAATCTTAAGCTACAGTATGATCGAGCTATAATAATCATGATATTAAAGCAATATCTGAGACAAACAAGAGTGCTGTTGGTCCTGTATATCAGCATGTATATATTGCCGGGTGCCACAGGCAATCACCGACATTATCACACGGGAAGTCAGGATGTTGTTTCCGAATGTTCCTGTAGCCTAAACTGACATTAGTTACTGACATGCATCATCTCTCATCATACATATTTGTATTGGCTCAAATGATTTTAAATTCTCCTGTGGCACAACCACTAGCGTGTGGGGAGACCCAGATTCTTGTCTAGCATTGGAAGTAATCACATAATCAGAGATAAGCATAAGTTCCATTTTCCCTCTAAAACTCCACTAATGGTAAGGTTAAAGGTTTGGATTTGGGGTACAGTTAATAACATATTCCTCTTCACTGTATTATATTCTTTATCGCTAACTTGCTTTTGGCACCCATCTGTAGGCATTTCACCTAGAAACTGGGGCTGCATTCCACTTCACTTTACACTTCACCTAAGCACTTCCCCTTTTTCCCTAAGGACTTTTCCCCTTTTCACTCTACCATTTTGGGAGTCTGTTTCACTTCATTAAGTGGGCAAGGGAAGTGTCTGTTGACAGACCCTCAACCCCTCAATTTTGACAGAGGGAGTGAGCATACTCGGATGTTTGCTTCAGGCAGCTCCATATCCCAAGATGCAACTTGATTGTGACGTGAAAACACTGATCTCCCACACAACTCTTATGTATGAAGGAAGTGAAGTTATATTGAGATTTAATTGCATAATACTTTAAACTGACTGTTTGTTGCACAGTCTTAGCCAATACGTTCATTGTAATGTTACCATTTTCATTTTTGTAAAACTGGATTAATCCTTTTAACAATTTATTCCATTAAAAAAAAAAATACAAAATTCTTAACAGACGATATTTATACATACAGAAAGCCACTGAAATTACAACTAAAATTTACCTGAATCTGTGATTGCGTCAATCTCCAAAAAAATGTTGTCTTCTCAGGTTCAAAATCTTGACAGTCTCAAACTAACGGATTAATAGCAGTGGGTTGATTTAAGGTATTTTGGTGTGATTATTGCTTATGAATATCACTAGCTTACCCGCACACTTTAGAAAATAGTGTTTCCTATTACATTCTATGTGATCTGGCGATGGCCCTGTGAAGATTGCAGTGTTTATCACACATTAAATGTAGGTTAGATTTTATTTTCTCTAAAATGTGTGACATGAAGACATAAACTCCAGTTATTACAACAGCACACTTTTTGTACTGTTCAAATAAGTCTTATGACATTGCGTATCTTTAGGCTACCTCAAAATGACGGTAGCAATGTTATTACCTAGATGCTGCTCGTATCCAATTCTAAGAGGGAAAATAAATAGAAACAGAATGGGTTGGAAATCATTTATTTCATTGTCAAATAGAAACTAGACAAATTGGAAGAATGAACTTTTCCAACCACTGTCCCATGCCCCACGTAATATACTACAAAAAGTACAGAAAGTTCTTAAATCTGTCACAAATCTTCTCTCTTTTGTATGCACACAAATTATCTCTCATTCAAATGCACATGAGTGTCTCACCAACCAACAGGTATTTATAGAGGATGTGACTGATTTTTAAGAATGATAATTCAATTATATAAGCCTATCACAACCTGTTGCGAACCATTCGAATTTTACATGAAAATTTGCTATTTTAAAGTACCATGGAGAAGTTCAACCATGTGAAACATCTTGACAACGCTGACATTCTGAACAGCACAAATGAGGGGAAAGAGAAACACATGCTGCTCAGCTCCAGCATCAGGTGTAAGACTTTACACATCTAAAAATCAACACCCTTAGTAACATTTATCCAAGTTAACTGTAACAGAATTTTTCATTACTAATATGGAATTTGTAGCCAAGAAACTGCAGATAGCATGATAGTTGGAAACAAGTCATGGGTATGTAAGTATGTTGAACTGGACTAAACTGAAAAATTATCTGTCATCAAGTGAGTGATGATCACTTGTGTGTGACTTTATTTTTGAAATTATTTATCTGTATGATTTTTTTCAACATATGAAGTACATTATTTTGTTGTGGATGTCCCAATGTGTATACAGAGAGCTGAATAAAATAATCAAATGATATTTTGGTTGCATTTGATGGCAAAAAAAAAATAAAATAATTAATTGATTTTGTAAAATAGCCATATCGGCATATCGATCGCAGGACCCTGAATCAAATCGTATCGCAGCAGCCTTTGAAGAGGCAAATATCAGCAAATATCGTTTCATAGGCCAATAGAATCTATTCAAGACTGTATCGTGATGAAACGTCTGATTTACAACCCAAAAGCACCCCAAAAATTATCTTGTGTGTTGATCTAATTTCTTACAGCATGGATTAAAAAAAACTGCAGTAGCTAGATTGAATGATGCACCCAAGCCACCGTTACTAATTCAAAAACATCACTTTAGAACTATTAACGGTGGATTGGGCTGTTTCTAAGAAGTTATTGAAGTAACAAGGGTGTGTATATGTGTTTGTGTGTGTGTGTGTGAGTCTGAGTCTGAGTGTGAGTGTGAGTGTGAGTTTGTGTGTGAGAGAGAGAGAGAGAGAGAGAGAGAGAGAGAGAGAGAGAGCGCGGTTGAGCATGTGTTTACCAGCATCCTTCACGACTCTCATCAGTGATTGGCATAAATGCTGAAGCTGTTAGTTTAACTTTATTTCTCAGATGCAGTGTGATTGTATCCTGCTCCGAACAATCATGGAGTGAGAAACAATGCAGATGTTCTGACCTTCATGAAACCCATTTTCAGACAATGCAGATGCTCTCTCAATGACAACTCATATCACATAAAAGACATTTGTAGCCACCAGATGTAAATATGTAAAATCACAGGGAAGAATCAAAATCACCACCTCTAGCTCTCTGCACTGCTATTTTACTCTAGTTTGGAACACCACGAACACTAGCGGAGTGATACCAACAGTAATGCATCCCAGTGCTTTTGGACTCCTACTAGACAATTTCAAGGACAAAAACAACAACAACGAAATTAGAATGCTACTGCACATGTCTGGCCCAGAAGTATTTTCGGTAGCGGCAACCCAGAACTGTCAAAATAAAATGACTACCATGTCCTTTTAGAGTCTAGCTAAAGCAGAACAAACGAGATATTTGCAAAAACTAACAAATAAACAATGAGGTCTCATTACCGGATCCTTTAAAAAAGACAACAAAAGTCAACAAAAGTTCTAAAAAAAAACCATCAAACGTTCACATGAAGTGACTTATCCAGACGTGTTGTTGATACTGAGCACTATGGTGATGAAATTGTATCAAAGATGCTCACTGTCTACGTGACCTGTTGACAAGGTACTGTACGGATTTCTTTTTTAATGATAAAAAAAACTTTTCTTGACTCTTTCTTCTGGATAAAAGCGTCTGCTAAATGACTTAGTGTAAGTAAATGACTTGTAGTTTTATTCATTATAATGGGAGCGATAGACTTTTAGAGCTCTAAAAGAGCTCTATTGTAAATACCTCACAAACTTACAATTAGTTGGCATACAATATGTTCCCCTACTAGCCATAAGATGTGTGCTACACTTGTTAGTACAGCACACATCCATCCAGCCATCTCACTTCACTGAAGCGGTTCATGCATCAGTTTATAGTTGCATCCAGGGAGCATCCAGCCTCCAAACAACATGGTTCACATTTTAACATGTTAATCATGTTAATGTTAAAAAGACATCACTTCCTTGAAATGGTCTGTATCGGCACTCTTGGAATGCCTTTCGTCCAATCAGATTCAGGGACCGAACTTACTGTTGTATAAAATGTATCAGTTTTATCATAACGTTTCTTGCAAAACAATTTCAGTTTCTATTTCCAGGTTCAAATTAGATTTTAAACCCCATATTGTGATCTCAGACTTTTGGACCCCACTGTATAATGTAATCAAAGCACTAAAAGTGCAAAACTATGTAACAAGTTTTCACAAACTCTCTACTCAATCTCAAGGATTTACACCTTAATAATATGTTAAGTTAATTAACTACATAAAACTTGTTAGTTTTATCAGAATCACGTTTGCTCAGTATGATAAAACAGAGAGGGGTTACAGAATGTTTGACTAAATAAATTCAGGTTTTATATAGATACCCTCCTGCTGTGAAATGGCTGGCACTCTCTATTTATGCATTCTGACCCTAATTTGTGGAACAAGTTACCTCATAGATATATTATATTATATACATTTTATATTCTCTTCATCTTAAGTGCAAGTTGGGGGAGGGATAAGATTAACAATGTCCCTATTTTCACAGTCATTTATTTAAATTAAAATATAATGTCAAGCTTTCCAAAAGCAGGAACAAATATCTTCTTTTTGGCTCAGTAAGGAATATCTACTCCCTTTCCTCCAGGAAATTCTCTTGTAATGCATAGGTATATAGCACTTTAGATTTTAATGGAATTATCCATTTTAGATTCTGTTTATGCACAGTACGTCCTAATGCTTCATTGCATCGACTGTAGCATGCCTACTGGTCTTCTGGTCACAAAATATTGTGCTGAAATTAGTCAAGTAAGATGCTGAGGCTGTTGATGTCACACAGTGATATCTGAAAGCAGTGCTCTATTCTACAAGTTGTTCCATAGAACATAATGGCAGATTATGTATTGCTGTGAAATGCAGTTAAATGGAAACATAAATGATGGTACATTTATCCATGCTTTAACTGCAACCCCTTTCTCTTAGAGGTGCCTTTTCAATTTGAAAGCTGAAATTCATTGATTGACTCAACTGGTGTATCTCACACAGTGTAAATGCAAGGCTGCCTAATGTATGCGAATGTCACAATAACAGAGTGAAGTCATAGAAGGGGAGACTGTGGAGGATTATCTGTATGGGCGCTCACATGTGTTAAATAAGGTGTGTGTAATCCCTCCAAGATAAATGTGTATTTTAATTGGTTTTCTGATTAAAGTGTAATCCATTTTTTATATATTTAACTAAGTTTAATGCAACAGAGTATTGGGAGGATCCGGTGTTATGAGCCGACTGAATGAAAACCAGAAAGACATATATGAATATGTATTTGCACAGCATGAGACTTGTTGAAGGTGAGTAAAAGACCGTGGCATGCCTCCACTGAAAATCAGGCAGACCATCAAAGTGTCAGGACAGCTGCATATCATAGGTGTCTTGGGAAATTTTTATTTTCCCTTAAAATCGCCAGCATATCTGAAATATCCAAACATCTGTTTCTGTATGTAGTGGAGCTGAAAAACAATCAAGCAAGTATTGCTGGTTTCATGCAAGTGTCCAGTTTCAGACAGACAGCGTAGTACACACCATTAAGTGGAAATGAAAGCAATTTTGAAAAAAAATTTTTTGGTAATATCATTCAAGCTAAAATATTTGTATGTATTTTAGAACAGAAAGATATGATTTGTCTCTAAAATGGATTGCATGTTATGGGCCATAGAGTAAAATGTCATCTTTATGTGTTGCCTGTATAGCACATATAAACTGTCAGAATTTATGCTGTGTAAAGGACATGTTGCCAGGATTTGTACATGTTTCATGAGCTTTTTACTCAGTCAGTGGTCTCTAATCCTCAATTAGTCTTTGACATCAAAGCTATTATTACCAGCAAATGGACTTGAGGGTGCAACGCTTTCCCAAATTAACACGGAATTGCTTAAAAACAGTTGCATGCTCTGCAGTAATACTAATATGTTTCTTGTCATACAGAAAATGTAATAGTTGCTTTGATGGAAAATGCACAGAATTTCAATAGAATCAGATCAGTATTGATGACTGATCTGCTTAATCTGTTTCTCTGTTATTATTGAACATATAACTATTTTGTTCAAAGACACAAATTAACATGTTTCTAGTATTGTGTTGTGTTTATGTGTATGAGGAAGAAGCACATATTTGCATTCCAATACATCAGAAGATACCCAATGGAGAGCTAACTTTATCACTAATGGGCATCAGAGATAATTTCTGTAAAATCATCAGCCCTTACTCCCTAATCATGTTAGGGAAGCATAAACTTGCATAATGAGTAGTCTATGCAAGAAATATCTCTTTATTTACACAAAGAGAAAAGTATACTTGCTATGAGTGAAACATATCAAGCGTCCCTCCCTGGAAAAATGCCTATTCCATTTATTGCATATGCCAATCGTAGGCTACTACAGCACTGAAGTGTTAAAAGAATATTCTGAGTTGAATACAAGTTAAACTCAATCGACAGCATTTGTTGCATAATGTTGATTTACAACAAAAATATTTTTTCAAATTGTCCCTCCTTTTCATAAAAAAAGTGAAGCTCTTACAATGGAAGTGAATGGGGCCAGTTAGTAAACGTTAAAATACTCACTCTTTCAAAACCATAGCCAAGATGTAAACAGCATACTTGTTAACATGATTTTAGTGTGATAAAATAGCTTAAGAACCTTTTCTGTGTAATGTTTTAGCCAAATTTACAACTTCTTGCCATGACAACATAATGCTGTAAACCCTGTAACAATGGTAAACAATGAATAAAACAATGTTACACATCAAATAATACATGATTTTTAACAGAACGATACATGTACATGCTTTTATTAAATTATAAGCTTCACATTTCTGTCACCAATCACTTCCATTGTAAGTGCCTCACTTTAACATTGATTTGAAAGAAAGGGGGGATAAATTGAAATTATTTTTGTGGTAATCAAAATTATGCCACAAATGCTGTTGATTGAGCACTGTTGAACCCGGAATATTCCTTTAAGAATGCATTGGGATGTTATAATACAAATGGACAGAAATCTTTAAGGGGCATTGGGATGTTATAATACAAATGGCCAGAAATCTTTAAGGGGCATTGGGATGTTATAATACAAATGGCCAGAAATCTTTAAGGGGCATTGGGATGTTATAATCCAAATGGCCAGAAATCTTTAAGGGGGCATTAGGATGTTATAATACAAATGGCCAGAGATCTTTAAGGGTGCATTGGGATGTTATAATACAAATGGCCAGAGATCTTTAAGGGTGCATTGGGATGTTATATACAAATGGCCAGAAATCTTTAAGGGTGCATTGGGATGTTATATACAAATGGCCAGAAATCTTTAAGGGTGCATTGGGATGTTATAATACAAATGGCCAGAAATCTTTAAGGGGGCATTGGGATGTTATAATACAAATGGCCAGAAATCTTTAAGGGTGCATTGGGATGTTATATACAAATGGGCAGAAATCTTTAAGGGGGCATTGGGATGTTATATACAAATGGCCAGAAATCTTTAAGGGTGCATTGGGATGTTATATACAAATGGCCAGAAATCTTTAAGGGGCATTGGGATGTTATAATACAAATGGCCAGAAATCTTTAAGGGGGCATTGGGATGTTATAATACAAATGGCCAGAAATCTTTAAGGGTGCATTGGGATGTTATATACAAATGGGCAGAAATCTTTAAGGGGGCATTGGGATGTTATATACAAATGGCCAGAAATCTTTAAGGGGGCATTGGGATGTTATATACAAATGGCCAGAAATCTTTAAGGGGGCATTGGGATGTTATAATACAAATGGCCAGAAATCTTTAAGGGGGCATTAGGATGTTATATACAAATGGCCAGAAATCTTTAAGGGGGCACTGGGATGTTATAATACAAATGGCCAGAAATCTTTAAGGGTGCATTGGGATGTTATAATCCAAATGACCAGAAATCTTTAAGGGTGCATTGAGATTTTATAATACAAATGGCCAGAAATACACTAACAGTCTGGCTAAACCTTGTTTTAGATGAAAACATTTTACATTTATATTACTTTGTATTTGATGTTGGCTCTCAAAAAGAGTGACCAGTTAATATATTTGGATTTTTGTTCTACAGTAAACAAATGTCACTTTAAATTAATTCTACTAAACATTACATTCTTGTTTCTATTCATTATTTTTTTTATATTATTAAATAATGTATTGAATTGGGTATTGTCCATGAACTATGACAAACCGTCTGAATACACGAGGCAATTATTGCCTCAGTCACGCTTTATCTCTTTCTAAGACTCTACTGAAATCATTAACTGCAATATTTGCCTTGGCAACCTAGCTGCTGCGTATGGGATTTTACACCTGCTATCTTGCCTTAATGATTAATTAAATGAAGATTTGAATATATATTAATATTGTTTCATGAGTTTTGTCCTTGATCATAATCTGATATTGTACCAAACCTTGCGTGGCCACAGCCAAGAGACAAGTCGTTGCCAATGCAACACATCTGTCCTCCGACCAGATGCTAAGAATATCTCAAGTGGCAGAGCACCTCCTCCCTTCACGGCGCGCAGGCAGACCACCTCGCATTCAACACTTCGAGCAGACGAAATGGTTGCAGTTGCATCTTAACCGAGGCTACATCAGCGCGCACGTAAAAAACTATTAAAGTCGAGATAAACTGGACAAGAATAGAGCGATGCCATCTTGTGACGAAACCTCAATCCAGTTGCGAAAGGAGCAGAATGAATTTAGTGCTCTCCAGATTTTTGGCATACCTTCACGTCGGGCTCCAGGTCGCTCTCCAAATGTTCATTTACCCTTGCCATCTACATCCCCAGCCTTGCCACATCCTGGCACGCATTGGGCACACAGTGCGCTTGGGTGCGCTCCTGCCGACCCGTCAACAGTCCAGGATACAGGGCGCCCTCAACCGCGCCTTGGTCCACCTCCGGCAAAGTGGCAACAACTTCTTGCCGTACAACCTGAGCTTGGAAGTATTGTCCCGAGAACCGCTAAATGGAGACCCGGAGTCCATGTTCAGGTGCGTGTGCCAGGATATCGTTGTTCAAGGAGTCTCCGCTGTGCTCGCGTTCCCACAGAACCACGAGGAGCTCATACAAGTGGAGTTTATGTCCTCGTTTTTGGAAATACCTTTCATCAGCATAATTGAACAGGGCGAACCTCTTAAAACACAGGTGAGAAGTAAACTCGTTTCTATGTGTTATCTACTAATATTCCTCATGTCATTTTTAGCGGTATTTTTAGCCTTTGGGAGTGAATACCCTAGCTAATCTAGTGTTTCTGAACTAATATAGGACGTATTTAAACGTTTCAGGCCACCTGCATACTAGTAAAAGTTTTTTGTTCAATTTCCTAACGTCATTCGTTTTCCCAAAGAAGCGGTTATGGAGAAAGTATCCGTTTTCGGTGGAGGAAAACCACGTTTAATTGTGGATTAGCGTCGTTAAGGTTACAAACGAAAAACGGATTAAAGGGGCTGTTCACACCGAACGCCTAATTTGCGTCCATCTGCGCTGTTTTCCAATAGTTTTTCTACACACACACTGAGCTCTCTATTAGGAATACTATGGTCCTAATACAGTTCCAGATATTTTTTCCTGCTGTTGTAGCCCCTCTGCCTCAAAATACAACGTGTTTGCTATTCTGAGATGCTATTCTGCTCACTAAAATTGTACAGAGTGGTTATCTGTTTCACCATATCCTTTCTGTCAGCTCAAACCTGTCTGGCCATTCACGTTGATCTCTCTCATTAGCAAGGCATTTCTGTCCGCAGAACTGCCGCTCATTTGATGTTTTTTGGTTTTGACACCACTTTGAGTAAATTCTAGAGACTGTTGTGTGTGAAAATCCCAGGAGATCAGCAGATTCAGAAATACTCAAAGCAGCCCATCTGGCACCAACAATCATGCCACAGTCAAAATCACTGAGATACATTTTTTACTAGGGATGGGCATTCATTAGTAATTTGGTATTCGAATACATAAGCTCATATAAAATGAATACTCGACCATTCTAATATATAAATGAAGGTAATTAATGTGAGATGTTTTAAAATAATTTGTTTTAGTCAGAAAGGTTGCGTCACCATTTAAAAAAAAACAAGCTTCTAATTATATCCAAAACAAGCTTATATTATGTCCTGTGTTTTTAGTTGATAACATTTAAACAAGCATCGTGTGAAAACAAAAAAGAATAGAATGAAAGCATTTAAGCCCACACAAAGCGAAGAAAAAGAAACCGCTAATAAAGTAGACTGACACAATTAACGTACAGGAGGAGTATAAACACTCGGCATATAATAGTTATCATGTTTATATTTTATCTCATGTCATGTTTTTGTTGAGAAAAACAAGCATATCCACATGCTCAGTAAACTATTCTCCTTTATACACACCAGTTTAAATGATGGAATGTCCCTTACCTCGGCTAGCGTAGTCTTGCTGTTTACAGAAGCATCGCGGCGACTAGTTTACTAGTTTCGACTAGTTTCTGCTTTCTGTCGAGCTGCACATTTACGGGAGTAAAATTACACTGCTTATCCAGTACATTTAAAAAGGAACCCAGCTTTCTTGCATAACCAGCTTTAACCGGTGTCCATATAAACATACTGACAGAACCGTTTGCTCATCAAATGTGATCAACATGTGTCCACACTCAACAGCGCACCCAGTGCATTCTGTTATAACTGCCAGTTTTTGTTTGTGTGTTCATGATTTAACATGCATCTCACTATATAGCCGGCAAAGCAAAACTTTGCAAAATAGTAATAGTATTTAGTATTTAAATTAAAATACTTTTAAGTATTTTAAGTATTTAAAGTAAAAATAGTATTTTTACTTTTAGAATAATTATTGCAGAACGAATACTCGAGTATTCAACTATTCATGCACAGCCCTAATTTCCAGGTGTTCCTAATAAAGTGCTCAGTGAGTGCATATAAACATGCACGAGACATCTTGATACACGAGTCTCGTGTAGGAGTGTTTTTTAGAAGCCATGTTAAGAGTAATTAAAATAACTTCTATTTTCAAAAAAGTGTCTCAAACCGCATGTATCGATGTTAGGTTTTTTTAGCGCAAGAACGTGTTTCGTCTGTAAGTTTACCTACTCTCATTTTTTCTAGCATTTTTGCTTTTTGTTTAATTTAGTTCCTTTTTATATTTGTTCTTTTTTTATTGATTTATTTTTTATTCCATACTAATTGCCACTCTTGTTATAAACGTGATCCTGAAAACCAACACTGTAAATTGTAACATGCAGTGGTTACCAATATATTTCTACCTAATAACGCTTCAAAATTATTTTTATTTTGTTACTTAATGAGGTTAGGCTGATTCAGTCATAATAATAATATTTGAGACAGATAATTTAGGTGATACCACATGAAGCTCGTTTTAGGTTACCTGACAAAACATTCTAGGAAGCGTGTAATGATACAGAAAATGGGCTGAGTGCTGACAGCAAACTGTTCTACCTACCGAACTCCCAAATAGATATTACAGGTTTCATTTTAAGAGAGGGAGACACAGAGTGAATGGTTTCAGAGTGTTTTCCCAGTTTTTGAATGAGAGGCTGGACACAGAGATCCTGGTGTATTCCATTGGAACAATCCCAATGCTGTTTAGGGCTCAATGTTGAGCTGTGTGGACTCTCATTAGAATTCTAAGCAGCAAACGGAGAGGATGCCAGTCACACCAGTTGTTTCTCTCTCCAGCAGTGCAGCCAGTTGCAGCGGTTTCTCCTAGCAGGGAAACCTCAAAAGATTTTCCTCCCATCAAACTCTGCCTGCATATGGACACAAAGGAACAAAGACACCCCTGATTTTGCATAAAGAGACTTGAACAGCAGGTCAGCAGAGAGACTTGACTTTATAAGATGTTTTCTTCATAAGATCATGATTTATTCTACATCTTATAAAGTGTCAGTCAGACTTTTGTATCTTTTAGTGTACATTTGCAGGCAGCTTCATATATTGTGTAACTCTAAGCCAGAGCTGAAACATAACCAGGCCCATTTCTGTGATTAATTAAAATTATTCACAAAAATGTTTGTGATTGCTCCATTTTGACACAGCCCTCAGGAAGTGTGAAATCATTAGTGCATCATTTTTAGAAATCATTAGAAATATATTTTTTTCCTGACAAAGCAAGGCTTGGCTTTAGGCATCATAGTGGAGTCGTTAACATTCCAAGTAACTTTAACAAATTAATAGTAAAGACAAATGTAATGCTACAAATTTCCCTGGCCCGTATGAGAACAAGTATGCTCATTTATTTTAGGTGGCTACCCCAGGATATTGCGTAGACTTCATGCTGTCTGAACGCTTTTAGCTTCCAAAGTAATAATCTTTATCCTGGTGAATAGCTTCCCCTTTTGGGGTTTTAAAGAAGAAAAAAAAAATAGCTATCCACTGGTGTCCTTTGCTGAGCACTAGTCTGAATTCACAATTTCCGCCTTAGTGGTTCAAATACATTTTCTCTCATTTCCGTGAATATATTCCCCCCAGCCAATCAAACATGGGGTAGATTACCATATTTTTAAAGTGTCCTAATTTATTTTATTTGCTGACCAAATATTCTGGGCCTGTTTTGTCTAGAAAAAATATTCTGCTCATCTATGCTTGAGTGCTCATTAACTTGTCTCCATTCTATTGAAGTACAAAAGGAAGATTAGCACATGAAAAACTCATTTTGTCCCTTTGAATAAAATTACATTCTAATCCAAAGGCGTTTCTCAATTATGCCTCATTGTTAGCTCACCAATGGACAACTGCTGGGAGGGTTATTAAGCTTAATGAATCCTTAACTCAAGAGAGACTACCCAAATGTTGATTTTCAGTTCAACCCTAGCTCTTAACATCCAGAGTGGAACTCCAAAATGACCGTGTTCATGTACACCTAAATGAAGATACTAATTTGAGCAAAAGGCATCATTATCTCTTGGATTCCCTCCTCATTACAGTATAGCGTGGCCTTTTGCCATTGCAGTCTTAACTTGTGATCACAGAAAAAAATGACCTTTCTAAAAGTAACCCATTATTGAAATCATGCACTTTGCAAAACAGCAGCTTAAGCGTTAGAGGACCATGATAACAGTGACAAAATCTGACAGACTTTACTGAAAATTCCACTGAAAAATGTGGTAACCTATAACTTTTCTTTAGTTCTGCTTGAAGAACCCATAAAAGTTACATTAGTTGGTGTAACTTAATGTAGTCAGCCATCTTAATTAAGACTTTTTAATTTAATTAAACCTAATATACACTCACCTAAAGGATTATTAGGAACACCATACTAATACTGTGTTTGACCCCCTTTCGCCTTCAGAACTGCCTTAATTCTACGTGGCATTGATTCAACAAGGTGCTGAAAGCATTCTTTAGAAATGTTGGCCCATAATGATAGGATAGCATCTTGCAGTTGATGGAGATTTGTGGGATGCACATCCAGGGCATGAAGCTCCCATTCCACCACATCCCAAAGATGCTCTATTGGGATGAGATCTGGTGACTGTGGGGGCCATTTTAGTACAGTGAACTCATTGTCATGTTCAAGAAACCAATTTGAAATGATTCGAGCTTTGTGACATGGTGCATTATCCTGCTGGAAGTAGCCATCAGAGGATGGGTACATGGTGGCCATAAAGGGATGGACATGGTCAGAAACAATGCTCAGGTAGGCCGTGGCATTTAAACGATGCCCAATTGGCACTAAGGGGCCTAAAGTGTGCCAAGAAAACATCCCCCACACCATTACACCACCACCACCAGCCTGCACAGTGGTAACAAGGCATGATGGATCCATGTTCTCATTCTGTTTACGCCAAATTCTGACTCTACCATCTGAATGTCTCAACAGAAATCGAGACTCATCAGACCAGGCAACATTTTTACAGTCTTCAACTGTCCAATTTTGGTGAGCTCTTGCAAATTGTAGCCTCTTTTTCCTATTTGTAGTGGAGATGAGTGGTACCCGGTGAGGTCTTCTGCTGTTGTAGCCCATCCGCCTCAAGGTTGTGCGTGTTGTGGCTTCACAAATGCTTTGCTGCATACCTTGGTTGTAACGAGTGGTTATTTCAGTCAAAGTTGCTCCTCTATCAGCTTGAATCAGTCGGCCCATTCTCCTCTGACCTCTAGCATCAACAAGGCATTTTCGCCCACAGGACTGCCGCATACTGGATGTTTTTCCCTTTTCACGCCATTCTTTGTAAACCCTAGAAATGGTTGTGTGTGAAAATCCCAGTAACTGAGCAGATTGTGAATACTCAGACCGGCCCGTCTGGCACCAACAACCATGCCACGCTCAAAATTGCTTAAATCACCTTTCTTTCCCATTCTGACATTCAGTTTGGAGTTCAGGAGATTGTCTTGACCAGGACCACACCCCTAAATGCATTGAAGCAACTGCTATTGATTGGTTGATTAGATAATTGCATTAATGAAAAATTGAACAGGTGTTCCTAATAATCCTTTAGGTGAGTGTAGATGTTACCACATGAAACACAATATTTAGGTTACCTTCATTTGTTCGGAGTGACTATTTGCAACCAGCCACACAGTGCAGCTATTTGCACTCTAATAGTCTATTGAAACTAGCGATGTGCACAAGTAAACGATTAATCAAGTACTTGTTCGGCTTTTAATATTTGACGAGTAAAAACACTACTGAAATATTGCAATTTGATTTTCCTTTATGCATTTGCCTGCCATGGCCAACAATGAAACTGCTTTCCTCACTTAAATCTTGCTGTTAATTCACCCCAGAAAAATTATTTAAAGTGATTGCATCACTTCAGAAGACTTGGAATGTACAGTATGTCTTGTGTCCATGTGTTAGTGCAATGTTTTTTTTGTGTGTTTTTTTTCTTCACTTTTGAATCTAGATCTTCTTGTTTATGAATAGTGCTAATTTTTCATAAGAAAAACAGATTCAAAAGTTAAAAATGTAACTTAAATTTCAACTTTCAAGTAATTGATTACTCGATTTTTTATGTCAAAGTACTCGATTACATAATTACTCTAAATGTCCATCCCTAATTGGAAACATTAAAATTGTTGTTGCAGTAGTGTGGGGCGTAACACTGGTGCGACCGTGCTTTTTTGACCCAGGTTCGATTCCACGTTTGGCGCACACTTATTCCCATTCTGTTTCCTGTATCCACCCTTAATATTTTCTTTAATACTGCTTATAATAATAATAATAAATAAAAATAAATGTAAATGTAGTTTTACTATAGTAATATTGTAGTAACCATGTTTAATTTTGTGGTTATAATTTTACTACAAAATTCCATGGTGATGCTCTGGTTACCATAGTGAAACCATGTAAAGGAAGGTTAGGGTTAGGCTGGGTATCGGTCCGACGAGCCAGATCCAAATCCGATACTGTGTATCATGTTCGTAACTCTCAAGCTCCAAAAATGTCATAAAAGAACCATAAAAGCTCAATTAAAGTAGTCCATATGACTCTTGCATTTTTTTCAAAGCCACTTGAAGACATGCAATAGTGAATCACAAAAGGCTGTGTTTAATCAGTAAACATACAGTATGTGCATTACATTTTAGTGAATGTCGCTGCTCTGTTGACACCAGTTAACAGGGGAGCTAGGGGGTGGCCAGGGGTGGCCATGGCCACCATGGACCGAAGCCTGGCCACCCCATTGGCCACCCCACTCTCAATTGCTGTTTCAGTCATTTTTTTGGTTTAGTACAATTTCATTCTTTAGAGGTGAAATCATCTCTGTACAAATGTACATGTACGCACACCAAGGTCGCCAAACCTCTCCGTGCCGGGTGTCAATATAAAGTTTAAAGTTAAAGGTGCATGACTGAAATATCTTAGTGTTGTATTTTAAAATTCTGAAAGTTAATAATATTAATAGTAATAATAATTGATTATTATTATTAGTTTACAAATTACAATGATATTTAAGTTGAATGGGTTCCAAAAAATAACTAATATCTTAACTAAATGTAAAAAAAAAAAGAAAAAAAAGAACTGAATCCTTTAAAGTCCAGGTACAAGTTGAAATAATTGTGCAAAGAAAACTGGCTTCTTTTCTACTGAAGACTTAGACTGGAATTACTGTTCATTTTGCTGCTCCATTATCCAGTATACTAGTTAAAAATAAAGTTTTTCTTAATAGGCTACACATTTATATTGGAATAATGTGTAGTTAGAGGTTTGTGTTTATTTACATATAAAAGAGTACCTCCAATTAGTTCCACACATTGAGGTATAGATGAGGTATTTTTCTAAACAGATTATGAAAAAACAACACTGGCATCGGATTGGAATCGGTATCGGCCAATTCTGAGATTTCAGATATCAGAATCATATCGGAGGAGAAAAAGTGTTATCGGTGCATCTCTAGTGAGGTTTGGGGGTAGGGGTTGTCTGTGGGAATCTAAATAAACACAATAAACAAGCTGCAGTGATGCCCCTATTCTGTATGTTAGTATTTAATTAGGGGTGCATGTAGTATCTGCCACTATTTGCACCTGGGTACAAATAGCATCAACCTGTATTTGTACCAGGGTTGGGGTGCAAATAATATTTTTTTTCTTTGCCACTATTTGCATTATGGTATAAATAATATCTACCTTTATTTGCACCAGGGTTCAAATAACATCTGCCTTTTTTATTGTAGAGACATATCATATTTTGTAAAATAGAATGACGTCATATTTCCTATAGAAATCAATTGTGGGGGAAAAGAGCTTTTCAACTGAAAAATAATTTCTTTCACGTGGTAACGTCTAAGTTAACTGATTCAAGTCAAAACATGATTTAACATCTCTCAACAACCTGAACAAATTATGTTGCACCTAAACAATGTTTAAGGGCTAGGTCAGGTAGAAATAGTTACTTAAGATAACTATTGCATAACTGTTGACTGTTATTTACATACTGTATAAAAATGTTCAGTGGATTTTAATCACACAACCTCAACAAGAAATTGCACAAAAATACACATTTCTGAAAACAACAGATATGCCATCACTTAATATTCATAGAGGTGGTCTATGCTACTGTATATCTCCCTTTCTCAGTAAACTGCCATGCACACATGCTACCAATTCTCCACCTATTCCCAGCCTGAACAATGCTGATCATCAGTGCATTGCTGCTGTGATTGTTTGCAGCCTGGATCGCTCCATTATAAAGGCTGAGGGTGTAAATAAAGTGTGAAATACCTGGAGGAGATGGTCTGTAATCTCCCACATGTGCAGGGCTGAGATAAGAGCATATTGGCCACTGAGGTCTGTGACAGTAAAGAGGTAGTAAGAGCAGGGGTGCGCCAGCCAGGTGAGGGAGAATGTGCTCTGAGCAGCACTTGTGGGGTCAGGAAGGCTAAAATTTGCTTTACAGCAACCTTGGACATTCAGACGTTAAATATACACAGCTGTGTTCTGTATGTGGTTTAATACCATCTGGATTTGGGTTAATTCCCAAATGCCCTAAGCCGAGAATTCTCTGACCCATCAAAACTAATTGAACAAGTAAGCTGAGGGGTGTTTTTGGTGGCTTTGGGTTGGTGTACATTTTGTTATAGCTACGTTTTTCTCCATTTTGATGCACCTGCAAAAAGATGAGAGATTAATTGAATCTGAAAGTCCATTTCAAGTGGCACAGCTCAGATTTAAACTGTGTCCTGAGGTACTTCATGAGACATTCTTAACCTTCTACCTTTTTACCACCTACAATGTGTCTTTGAAATTCAACCCTCTGCCTGCCTAGGGTGAGCTTTGAAGTTGTGGCTGATCTCTTAATATAACGTGATTGAGTTTTCACCCTGCTTCAATCTCACTTCTGACTCAATATGGCCCACTGAATGATTCACACTGGCTCTCATTCATCTCACTACCCACTAAATGATTCATTGTCTTTATTTTGTCAGTTGGCAGCACTACGGTGTGCACAGAGTTGACCAGTCTGCATCTCATACCAATCATTTCTCCCCAGATTCCCTAATTCTCGTTTTGTTATGGAATGATTATTGTTCCCCGTCTGTCGCTCACTTCGACGTCGTGTCGAAGAAGCGACACTAGGGGTCTCTCTTGAGCGCCGAATATGCCTCTGATCTATGAAAAAAGGCCAATGAGAGTTGGCGAACAGTATTTGCATACCCCGCCCCCGGATACGGATATAAAGGCGAGGGAAATACGCTCGTTCATTCAGCCGATGGTTGTGTATGCAGTCAGCTGCGAGTGACATACCAGTTTCCTGCTTCTATCCTCTGACGCTCTGCTTTGCTGTTGGATCTACGGCGCACTTCAGCGGCTTTTCTCTTCTCTGCACGGTGTGCAGTTTGCCCCTGGGCGCTTCGACAGCGCAGAGTTAAAAGAGTTTCCTATAAAGAGTAATTTTCTCTGTAAAAGAGTTTATTTCTCTGAAAGAGCAATACACAGCGGCGTTGAATGTCCTCTTCAAGATGCCATTCCTTGATGTGTAGTTCCTGGATGCGGTAGAGTGCTCTCCGCTTCAGACGGCCACAGGCGCTGTCTCGTGTGTCTGGGCGCCGATCACACCGAGGCAGCGTTTGTGGATGGTTCATGCTCTCACTGCGAGAGCATGACCATGGCAAATTTGCGGTCGTGGCGCACTTTCAATAGAAAGCACGCCACTCCAGCCACCCCCCGTGTCGCTCCTTCTTCCCACGTGATTGAGGACGATGCGGCTGGCGATGGTGGCGATTTGCGGAGGGCAGTGGGTGCAGCTCCGCCGGGTACGCCCCCTCGGACCACCCGCCCCCTTGACACGCTCGTTGACCCCCGTCTGTGAACTCGCCGCTCCATCGGAGAGCACGGCGTCTGACATTGATGCCACCCTTGGGCTGCCGCCTTCGGGCCAGCACGCCCAGGCTGAGGCTGATGCGCAGATGTCCGACATGGTTGCCCGGGCCGCCGTCAGTGTGGGGTTGGATTGGAACCCTCCATCATCCCCACACCAGTCACGGCTAGATGACTGTTTCCTGGGGTCCAGCCACGACCCCCCCCCCCCCCCCGGTCCCGTTTTTCCCGGAAGTGCATGACGAGCTGACATCATCATGGAGAGCGCCGCTTTCCCTTCGTGAAAAGCCCTGCTCGTCCACTCTCGCTACCCTCGACGCCGGAACGGCCCACGGGTATACAGCGATTCCCCAGGTGGATAGGGCCGTTGCGCTCCATCTATGTCAATCCTACCACCTGGCGCGGGCGCCCTATACTCCCTTTCAAGGCCTGTAGGACGACATCCTCTTTGAATACCAAAGCCTACAGCGCTGCGGGACAGGCCGCTTCCGCCTTGCACGCCATGGCCATCCTGCAAGTCCACCAGGCCAAGGCGCTCAGGGATCTGCATGAGGGTAGCCCTGACCCCGATGTGCTGCAGGAACTGCGCTCAGCGACCGACCTTGCCCTCAGAGCCACGAAGGTCACCACACAGGCACTCGGGCAGGTGATGTCCACCCTTGTGGTCCAGGAACGTCATCTATGGCTCAACCTGGTCGAGATGCATGAGGCTGACAAAGCTCGCTTCCTCGACGCCCCTGTCTCCCAGTTCGGCCTCTTTGGCGACACCGTCGAGGACTTCGCCCAGCAGTTCTCTGCGGTGAAAAAGCAGACGGAGGCCATCTCACATATCCTGCCGTGCCGCAAACCTGTCGCCATGGCCACTGCCCGTCTGCTCGCCGAGGGTGTCCCCCTGCAGCCAAGAAATCTGCTCCGCCTCAACCCTGGTCCAGCTCTCAGCCCCAGCGTCGAGTACACCACAGGAAGCAGACGCCCCCCGTCTCTCGGACCCCCTCGACGACCCGTAAGGCTCCCAGGCGCTCCTGAGACGGACGACCCAGTGACAGAGACATTAGCTCCGGAGGTGGTAAGACTGCTCTGTCCCCCGGTGGAGGGCTGGGAGGAGAATCTTTTGTTTTTAAACAATTTTCATTTGCCACCCCCCTTAGATAGGGGTTGCGGTATCCACATTCTCAATAAAAGAGCTATTTCCTATGTCTCTGGGTCACCTGGCCCGCAAATGACGTTCTGATGGCACTTTGCCTCCAGATCTCAACAGTACCGGCTTCCTGGACGCGGATAACCCGTCTCCAGCCCCACGACTGTTCCCCCGGCCGGCTGGTTCCAACGAGTCTAGAAGACGCCTACCTTAGACCTCCTCCTCAGTCGCCAACCCGCCTGCCGGGTTTGCAGAGCAAGGTAAGTGCTTTGAGTCTTTTCTCAGCACCCCAGCCTCGGGTCGCCCTGTCGCCGCCCAACGCTGAACTACCCGCTCCGCCCAAAATTAATTTACGTCAAAATTACTCGTCCCTTTGGTGCCCCTAGCACAGAAGTTGGACGCATGGCTTTCACTTCCCAACCCGTCTCGCTGGCTGGCCCGGACCATTCGACTCGGTTACGCAATTCAGTTTGCCAGGCCCCCGCCCCCCTTCATGGGCGTCCGCTTTTCCGCAGTACACGGCGAACATGCCCAGTCCCTGCGTGCGGAAATCACTACTCTTTTGTTCAAAGACGCGATAGAGCCTGTCCCTCCAACCGAGATGAAGAAGGGTTTCTACAGCCCTTACTTCATCGTACCCAAGAAAAGCGGTGGCTTACGACCAATCTTGGACCTGCGAGTTCTCAACCAAGCGTTGCACAAACTCCCGTTCAAAATGCTCACGCAGAGACATCTTAACCTGCATCTGGCATCTAGATTGGTTCGCAGCGGTAGACCTGAAGGACGCGTACTTCCACGTCTCCATTCTGCCTGGACACCACCCCTTCCTGCGGTTTGCGTTCGATGGCCAGGCGTATCAGTACAAAGTCTTCCCCTTCGGCCTGTCTCTGTCCCCTCGCATCTTCACGAAAGTCGTAGAGGCAGCTCTTGCCCCACTCCGAGAAGCCGGCATCCGCAGACTCAATTACCTCGACGACTGGCTTATTCTGGCCCACTCGCGAGAGTTACTATGCGCTCACGGAGACCAGGTGCTCAGGCACCTCAGCTGTTTGGTGCTTCAGGTCAGCTGGGAAAAGAACAAGCTTACTCCAGTCCAAAGCATCTCTTTTTTCGGTCTCAATGTCAGCACGCCTCACCAACGAGCGTGCCCAGTAAGTGTTGAGGTGCCTCGCCGTCTTCAGGCCAGGCACAACGGTCCCTTTAAAACTTTTCCAGAGGCTCCTGGGGGCATATGGCGTCCTCCGTGGCTTCAGACCTGAGTCTCAAGACGAGCATGGCGCCACGGCACGCACCGTGTGACAATCACCCACGCCTGCTGCCAAACATTCGAACCCTGGACAGACCTCTGTTTCTTACGGGCAGGAGTACCCTTACAGCAGGTGTCCCGACGCATCCTGGTCACAACCGACGCCTCCAGATTGGCTTGGGGCGCCGTTTGCACGCAGAAGCAGGCCGTTGGAAAGTGGCCCAGCTGCGTTGGCACATCAACTGCCTCGAGTTGTTGACCATCCTTTTGGCCCTGCGGAAGTTTCTCCCATTATAGTTTGAGACAAACATATCCTGGTCAGGTCGGACAGCATCACTGCGGTGGTGTACATAAATCGCTAAGACTCAAGTCGCTGCGCGCCAATCACATCCCCGGCAAACTCAATGTGATAACGGACGCGCTTTCACGACAACGCTTGCCTGGCAGAGAGTGGAGGCTTCACCTCCACTCGGTTCATCTGATCTGGGGATGGTTCGGCAAGGCCCAGTTAGACCTGTTTGACTCCCGAGAGACCTCCCACTGCCCGCTCTGGTACGCCCG
Organism: Moxostoma hubbsi; assembly: GCA_032164185.1. Taxonomy (NCBI): domain Eukaryota; kingdom Metazoa; phylum Chordata; class Actinopteri; order Cypriniformes; family Catostomidae; genus Moxostoma; species Moxostoma hubbsi. The sequence goes on from JAVLUX010000009.1 coordinate 25,277,107, forward strand.
CTCAGAGGCTCCCCTCAGGGCAGATGCACTGGCACACAGCTGGCCAGTGGGGCTGTGCAAGTACGCATTTCCCCCAGTGAGCCTTCTTGCACAGGTGCTGTGCAAGGTCAGGGAGGACGAGGAACAAGTCACTCTTGTGGCTCCTTACTGGCCCACCCGGGCCTGGTTCTCGGACCTTGTACTCCTCGCGACAGCCCCTCCCTGGCGAATTCCCCTGAGGAAAGACCTTCTTTCTCAGGGATGGGGCATGCTCTGGCATCCACATCCAGACCTTTGGAACCTCCACGTCTGGTCCCTGGACGGGACGCGGAAGATCTAGCTGGTCTACCACCCACGGTCGTAGCCACGATCAACCAACCAAGCCAGAGCCTCTTCTACCAGGCAACACTACGCCCTGAAATGGTGTCTGTTCGTGAATTGGTGTTCTTCCCGGGCTGAAGACCCACAGAGGTGCGCAGTTAGGTCAGTGCTCCTGTTCCTACAGGAGAGGTTGGAGGGGAGGCTGTCCCCTTTCCACCTTGAAGGTGTATGTTGCTGCTATCGCAGCTCACCACGACCCAGTAGATGGCAAGTCCCTGGGTAAGCACGACTTAATCCTCAGGTTGCTAAGAGGTGCCCGGAGGCTAAATCCCTCCTGGCCAAACCTATTCCCCTCCTGGAATCTCTCGGTGGTCCTAGCCGGTCTTCAGAGATCCCCCTTCGAGCCGCTAGAATCAGCTGGACTCAGGGCCCTCTCCCTAAAGACGGCCCTGCTGATCGCACTCGCCTCCATCAAGAGGGTTGGGGACCTGCAAGCGTTCTCTACTAACGACACTTGCCTGGAGTTCGGTCCGGCAGACACATATGTGATCCTAAGACCTCGACCAGGCTATGTGCCCAAGGTTCCTACCATGCCCTTCAGAGATCAGGTAGTGAACCTGCAAGCGCTGCCCCGGGAGGAGGCAGACCCAGCCCCATCACTGCTGTGTCCAGTACGTGCTTTGCGTGCCTACCTGGAACACACCCAGAGCTTCAGACGCTCTGAGCAGCTCTGTCTGCTTTGGGGGACAGCAGAAAGGGAACGCTGTCACCAAACAGAGGCTGTCCCACTGGGTGGTGGATGCCATTCTGTTGGCCTATCACACCCAGGCCGTGCCACCCCCCCTATGGGTCCGAGCCCACTCTACCAGGAGTGTGGCATCCTCATGGGCACTGGCTAGGGGCACCTCCCTAGCAGACATTTGCAGAACTGCGGGCTGGGCAACACCTAACACCTTTGCGAGATTTTACAATCTCAGGGTTGAGTCAGTTTGTCCCGTGTTTTCTCAGGTCCGAGCTGTAGAACTCGGTACACGTCGACGGTCTGACCGGGTGAATTGCTCGCGTCCAGCGCCCTTTCCCTCTGCCGAGGTAAAACAGTGCGCCTTCTTTCCCAGGAGACCCCCTTTAGGTTCCTGGACAATTCCTCCCTAGCCCTCTTGGGTCTGCAGTTCAGTGGAGGAACTCGCCGACCCAGTCCACTATGGGTACCCCAGGCTACCCCTACCGGAATAGGTGCTCCACGGATCAGGCTTCCTACGCGGACTCCTGCTGTGTGTTCTTCCGCGGTACGGTCACCTTATGAGCTGACCCGCGTCTCCCTTAGGCAGTCCTTCGCTGCCCTCCAGTCGCCATGTTGTAGCAACTCCCCCCTCCTCGAGGCTGGATCTACCACCGCGCCATTCTTCCCACATGTAACCGAAGAGGCCATGTAATGTATTTTGCCACCTCTACCTCCCCTTTCGGGCAGGTGTGGCCTCCGCAGGGTCTTTTCCCCCTGGAAGAATAGGAATTCAGGTAAGACCCCCTTCCCACGATGCAGTAAGGGCCCCGGCTGCTCTTGCTCTATGCTGAGAAAACATAGAGAGAAAAGAGGCCTGGCCAGGCTTGGTCCATTCCCTAGTTGGAAGCGTCGCCTTGTTCCCCTCTTTTGGGGCATTGGGGAAGAGTACGTGCAGCCTGAACACAGTTGGTCGCTTGTGCACGTGAAATACCTGCCTGCTTCTGTGTCCGCAGCACACGTACACGGCTCAGCGCATGGCGTGATTTGAAGTGGACCCCTAGTGTCGCTTCTTCAACACGACGTCGAAGTGAGCGACAGACGGGGAACGTCTCGGTTACGTATGTAACCTCCGTTCCCTGATGGAGGGAACGAGACGTTGTGTCATCCCGGCCACGTCGCTGAGTCGAGCCGCTGAGGTGGCCGGAACACTCCCGGCTCCTCAGAAAAATCCTGAATGAACGAACGTATTTCCCTCGCCTTTATATCCGTATCCGAGGGCGGGGTATGCAAATACTGTTCACCAACTCTCATTGGCCTTTTTTCATAGATCAGAGGCATATTTGGCGCTCAAGAGAGACCCCTAGTGTCGCTTCTTCGACAAAACGTCTCGTTCCCTCCATCAGGGAACGGAGGTTACATACGTAACCAAGACGTTTTCACTGTCCTAATAGTGCATTCCAAACCTTTAATGGTTTTTGCAATGAATCCATTGCTCATAGCATAACAATAAGAAGCCTGTTTTTCTTTTTATCTATTACATCTAACAGACCTTTTAAATTTTTTTAATCAATTTTCCTTTGAAGAATCCACTCAGTAGCTTGGCATTCGCTGAAGCTTATATCTAAATCTGCAATCTCATAGCTTCTCTGATTGCTTTGATGGCTTAGCTAGTGGAGAAAACACAGGAAGAGAGAGCGAGAGAGAGAGAGAGAGAGAGAGAGAGAGAGAGAGAGAGAGAGAAAGAGAGAGAGAGAGAGAGAGAGAGAGAGAGAGAGAGAGAGAGAGAGAGAGCAACGTCTGTTCATCTTGGCATGGGGAACCACAAGCAGCATCTAAAGGATGCAGGAGAGATTTGCATTAGTGGGTATTATGGCAATATGGATACTTCTCATGCAAAGTACCCTCTGTGTCAAAGTCCCTCTGTAAGTAATTTTCCATCATCTCTGCCTCGTCCATCTAATTCTTTTATTTCCATTGCTTTTGTCTAATCTCTTTTACTCAACTCCCTGAGTGAGCATGTTTCAATTATCTTCCTCACTTTTTTTTGAAGGGGATAGAAAAAGACTTTGGCTGCATAACAAGGCAGGAGATGTGACGAATGTTCCCATCGTGCATCATGAGTGAAGCATGCACAGGCAGCTTTGTTATCATGCTTATTAATGACTATGTATGCACTTTTAATGACTATGTATGCACCTCTTTGTACGCTGCACTTCTAATCAGAGCAAAGACTCTCACCCATGTGCACAAACACGCCTTTGGCTTCAGTTAAGCTGTAAGTGAGGGATTTCAATTTCTGTGGAAGACAGTCTAAAATATTTAACTCATGTTGATTCATAAACACACTTATATACTCCTCTCTTTTAACACTAACAGCACTTTTTTTTCTGTCGTCTTTTAATCACCCTCATGTTGTTTCAAACTAGTATTGTTTTCTACTGTGGAAAATAGAAAACAATACTAGGCAAAATAGTAAGGCAAAATGACAGCCTCTGACACCATTAATTTTCATTTGTAATTTGAAGTAGAACATGTTGGGTGTAATCCAATTACAAAGATATTAGTTACTTTTATTTAAAAAGTAGTGTAATTATTCATTCATTCATCTTCAACCGCTTATCCTGTACAGGGTCACGGGGGGCTGGAGCCTATCCCAGCTAACATTGGGCGAAAGGCGGGGTACACCCTGGACAGGTCGCCAGTCCATCGCAGGGCCACACATATACAGACACACACTCATACTCACATCCACACCTAGGGCAATTTTTTTTTTTTTTTTTTTGGAGACATCAATTAACCTAGCCTGCATGTCTTTGGATGGTGGGAGGAAGCCGGAGCACCCGGAGAGAACCCACGCAGACACGGGGAGAACATGCAAACTCCACACAGAAAGGCCGGGGCAACCGGGGTTTGAACCCACGACCTTCTTGCTGTGAGGTGACAGTGCTAACCACTGCACCACCGTGCTGCCCCGTAGTGTAATTAATTACTTTTAAAATTATTGAAATCAGATTACAGTTATTGACTTTCAATAAATATAATTCTTTTATTTATTACATTATAGGCTTATGCTTATTTCTAATACATTATTGTGTAGAATACATTAATTATGGCCCCGTAAACAGTAATTGTGAAGCAGAAATGTGAGGTTCTGAGTGTATGACTTGTGTGTAGCAATGAACAAGGAAGACATATATAGTGAGGAAAATAAGTATTTGAACACCCTGCTATTTTGCAAGTTCTCCCACTTAGAAATCATGGAGGGGTCTGAAATTGTCATCGTAGGTGCATGTCCACTGTGAGAGACACAATCTAAAAAAAAAAATCCAGAAATCACAATGTATGATTTTTTAACTATTTATTTGTATGATACAGCTGCAAATATGTATTTGAACACCTGAGAAAATCAATGTTAATATTTGGTACAGTAGCCTTTGTTTGCAATTACAGAGGTCAAACGTTTCCTGTAGTTTTTCACCAGGTTTGCACACACTGCAGGAGGGATTTTGGCCCACTCCTCCACACAGATCAGTCAGGTTTCTGGGCTGTCGCTGAGAAACACAGAGTTTGAGCTCCCTCCAAAGATTCTCTATTGGGTTTAGGTCTGGAGACTGGCTAGGCCACGCCAGAACCTTGATATGCTTCTTACAGAGCCACTCCTTGGTTATCCTGGCTGTGTGCTTCGGGTCATTGTCATGTTGGAAGACCCAGCCTCGACCCATCTTCAATGCTCTAACTGAGGGAAGGAGGTTGTTCCCCAAAATCTCGCAATACATGGCCCCGGTCATCCTCTCCTTAATACAGTGCAGTCGCCCTGTCCCATGTGCAGAAAAACACCCCCAAAGCATGATGCTACCACCCCCATGCTTCACAGTAGGGATGGTGTTCTTGGGATGGTACTCATCATTCTTCTTCCTCCAAACACGGATAGTGGAATTATGACCAAAAAGTTCTATTTTGGTCTCATCTGACCACATGACTTTCTCTCATGACTCCTCTGGATCATCCAAATGGTCATTGGCAAACTTAAGACGGGCCTTGACATGTGCTGGTTTAAGCAGGGGAACCTTCCGTGCCATGCATGATTTCAAACCATGACGTCTTAGTGTATTACCAACAGTAACCTTGGAAACGGTGGTCCCAGCTCTTTTCAGGTCATTGACCAGCTCCTCCCGTGTAGTTCTGGGCTGATTTCTCACCTTTCTTAGGATCATTGAGACCCCACGAGGTGAGATCTTGCATGGAGCCCCAGTCTGAGGGAGATTGACAGTCATGTTTAGCTTCTTCCATTTTCTAATGATTGCTCCAACAGTGGACCTTTTTTCACCAAGCTGCTTGGCAATTTCCCCGTAGCCTTTTCCAGCCTTGTGGAGGTGTACAATTTTGTCTCTAGTGTCTTTGGACAGCTCTTTGGTTTTGGCCATGTTAGTAGTTGGATTCTTACTGATTGTATGGGGTGGACAGGTGTCTTTATGCAGCTAACGACCTCAAAGAGGTGCATCTAATTTAGGATAATAAATGGAGTGGAGGTGGACATTTTAAAGGCAGACTAACAGGTCTTTGAGGGTCAGAATTCTAGCTGATAGACAGGTGTTCAAATACTTATTTGCAGCTGTATCATACAAATAAATAGTTAAAAAATCATACATTGTGATTTCTGGATTTTTTTTCTTAGATTATGTCTCTCACAGTGGACATTTCAGACCCCTCCATGATTTCTAAGTGGGAGAACTTGCAAAATAGCAGGGTGTTCAAATACTTATTTTCCTCACTGTAGATATTATTTAGAATTTGTTGAGCAGAAACATTTTAGGAAGTAACTTTAAAGTAATTAGTAATGTGATTAATTTTTAAACAAAGAAATTGGTAAAGTAATCTGTAAATAATTAGTAATTTGTAGTAGATTACTATTTTACAGTAACTTCCTCAACACTGGTAGTGGATTACCTTTGAGTAACTTACCCTACACTGATGACAGAATTATTTATTCAGCTTATAGTAAATGATCTACGGAAGGTTTGACTTGACATTGGACTGACAAGATTTAGACATGTGAATGTGTGAGTTCTGCCTCAGCGTTTACACTAAATATTGTTTTTAACCTACAGTAATTGTGCAACTGGTGGTGACCAGTCTGATGTTTTTTTTTTATTGCTCGGAACAAGAACAATCATTTTAGGATTTATACTGTAACCATCATAAGAGCTTGCATGTGCCAGTTGCAAGCCAGTAAAATGCAAAGTTAACAGCCACAATGCTGCTCAATAAAATGAAAGCCCATCAGCTTTGATACAGCAGTAAAACTTCACTCTCTTACAGACTCTACAGATTAATTAATATCCGCCCTCATTCTGTTAGCTGAAAAATCATTTCCCAGTCTTGTAATGTGCCTCAAGGTGGGTCAAGCTTTGATTGTTTTTGCAGTTACAGTGCAATAAGGAGCTTGTCGTAGAAGATACTCTCGACAGTAACAGGAGAAACATAGAGACAGCCATGTGGAAGTGTTTATTCAGCTCTGTCAGTCTCACTTACTGTCGGGTGTATGTTACTGATGATTGCAGACATTGTGCGGAATTACCATTGTACCATTCTAGCAAAGTTGCCTAGTCCTCTAAGTGCACATTGCTAGGCTATCAGAATTCTTATGACCTTTCATCTTTTCTTTCCATTTTCCTATTTCCATTTCCAAAAGCATCTATAAACATGACCTGATTTGCTTTGACATATCCAATAACATTGTTTTTGTTTTTCCGTATGCACAACTCCAATGACTGAGAAGGAGCAGACATCAACGGCCTTTTTATATTGAATCCAAAAACCCTGACACTCACCTTTGAAAATCACTTATTATAAATAATGAATCAGAGGGTTTAGATGCCCTGCAGAATTATGCAGGACATTGACAGGTAAAAATATTGATGAAGAAATGGGGCATCCCTTTTGGCAAAAACAAGTGTTCCTTTTTTATGCACTTGACATGAAAGGCAATCATCATCTTTCACTGTTGATGTCACAGATTAAAAACATTAGTCACAGCTACTGTAGAAATATACATTAAGATGGTAAAGGTAGTTTGTCTTTGTGTACAGTTTACCTTTGTGTTTAACTGGTGATTTTCTGTTGCACTAGAATATCCATAATCAAAATAAATGTTTTTGGCAATTTAGACAAAGCACATTCTAAAACCAAATTAACTCCCGAAAAATTCAGGTAGTGACAACCGCATTTTCAGAAATTCCACCTAGTGTGTACTGAACTTAATTGAACAATTAGTTGTTAATGGCATGGTTAATGGCGTATGTGAGATGTGTCCTTTTTCTCCTGGTGTAATTCACACAAACGGAGGTTTGTGTCTTAATTTATTTATATATTCCAGTCTCTCTCTCCACTGTAGTTTCTCTCATCAGCCCTGCAGTCTCGGGGTATCATGTCCATCACAGTCAAGAGAAAGCACACGCGCTGTTTAACACATAAACAAAACGCAGTGATTCAGTCAACAGATGTTAACTAAACATTGCCAGATGATAATATACTCTGGTGGATAATCTCTATGCTCAAAAATAGTCAGCACAAAACTGTTAAACTGGTGGTATTCTTGTTTCTTGTTCACAGGTGCGAGAGGCTGCAGCGTTGCTTTGGATATCACTTGTCAATCATCTCAATTGCGAGAGTAACACACATGGAATGAAAATTTAGGGGATTCACTCCTGCACTTAAATGCTGTTTTCACTCCTGAAACTTTGTAGCATATACGTGTCCATACTTACTATGGATGCATACGGTAGTGTGTATTTTTCTTTCATACTCTAACTTTCCAACCTGGTCTCATAGAATAACATTAACATACCTACTGTACATTTTTGCAAAATGATTTTTTGTGGTTCGTTGTATATTTTGAAGCAGTAGGATGATATCCCTAAAGAGTGTTAACACTGTGGTGCTTTCCATACTTTGCTCTGTTTGTTTGGAAATCCTGACCAGCACAACAAAGCAACATTGGGGTGGAGTATTCAGGACTGTAAGGTGGTTTTCACATTGGGCATGTTTGCTGCGGTCTGAATCTGAGTGCGATTGTTTCTAGTGCCCCCTGGAATGTTGGTCTGGTTTCAGACTCGCAAATGATTCTGTCGAAACCCCATCATTAATTTTGTGTCATGATGCGCACTAGAGTGAACAACACTTGCACCTCTGTTCGCATGCCATAATTCAGCAGTTTAATTTTTTGAGGACACAGCTGGTTGCACGCTCACTCACACACATATAAAAAGCACCTCACCTCTTCTGTGTCCCACAACATTTCCCTGACACTCATGATGCACATTTGTTTGGTTTTATGCAACTGATTATGCCATCATTCTTATATCGGCAAAAATGCATGCGCAAGTCAATTTACTTGACTGTAGTTTATGCAAACCATGCTCTGTTTCAGTGTGAAAGCCCCCTAAGACTTGCTAAAGTAACACTAGCTATACCTCTACTTTACTTTAGTCCAAATGATAAACTGTCTCCAAAAATCCTTCCTTTTGGCCTGATCTTCAAATTACCACTATCCTATCTTGTAGCTGGATTCTAGTCCAACTCCACATTTTCCTCTCAGACATCCTGCTCTGGGGTTCTGCTGTCTTTCTACTTTGCCTAAAGCCATCAACCATAGGCCTTCATCTCAGTTCAGCCTGATAAATTTTCCCCCACCAACAGACTCTGTTTTCTGGCATCCAGACCTGCTGAGAGGATCAGGCCTGCCTTGTTCAGACATCGATTCCAAAACGTTATTCTTTCTGAGCAGAGACCATGTAAATGTCAACCAAAACTTGGAAAATGTATCCAAGCATGAAATCATTATCTGCAAAGCACAGACCAATAGTCTTTGGATTAAGAGAATTTCAATGGTGACAACAGAGAGGTGTTGCTGCTATTTCCAAACAGATTAAATGGAAAAGTATCTCAAAAGTCGCAGTTGTAAACCTTCATCCATGAAGCTACAGTTCTCTGAAATTCTGTTTGTTGAATGTCACTAATACAAGAAAGTTATGAAGGCACAATAAACAATACCTTATTAAAGGGGTCATGATATGCTCTTTTTTAAATAGTTTTATTATCTTCCCTGAGGTCCACTGATAATGTTAGTAATTTCCACCCTGCTTGTGGCCCTCTGACTGAAAAGGTCAGTTTTGGTCTAAGTGCCTGTTAGATAATTTTGTCATCCAATGTATTTAATTTATTTTCTTGATCTGCAATCCCCGTCTCGATACGGCTCAGCTGAGGGAAGAAAGAAATGACACAGACACCCAATGCTATCAAATCCTTCTTCCACGTTTATTGTTCAGCACTTTGTTATATGGTCCAGGAAAAACCACATTTCACTGGACCCCCACCAATGAAATAGTTCATTACCTTATATGGGTGTGACATACATTTGAGCTACGTGTGAAACGTGAGAGTAGAGACAAGAGACACATTCCTATAGAACATCCTTCAAACAGGGAACAGCTGCAGCAACACCAACAAAAGAAGTTTAAAAGTGGCCTTCATTATTCCACAGTGCCTCCTTAAAACTTAAATGCCCACTGTTATGATTGGCTAACATCGTGCAGCCCCTCAAATACAGCTGTTTTCAAATGGAAGAGAAAGAACTATCTCAACAACATTATAAAACTAAATGTTGGGGTTTACACATAAAGCACTTCCAACACATTGCATCCAAATATATTAAACTGTTCACCTCAAGCACAACTGTTAACACTCACACCCTGTCTACACTGGATATGAGAGTTGCGTCACGTCAAAAGCAATAGAACCCATTATAATCAATAATACTGTCTATCATGGAAGCGCCGTTGCGGCATGTCACGATGCACCAACAGTAAACAGCTCCATTTTGCACTGCACGCTGTGGCACTACTTCTACCAACAACACAAATAAATGGCTTAGAAAGTTTGTGTAGACAGCCTCAAGCCGTTGCATCGCATTGCATCAATGGACGCACCCAATGTAACAGTATGTCAGCACCAAAAAACTATCACACATGACCAATATTCACCTTTTTTTTTTGTGATCGTGTCCAAGTGTTTTTAAATGCCTCATACTTCAATAACATTGACTGATATATGTGGCAGCGGGGGCGTGGTCAAGTGCCCGTCCGAAGGGGAGAAAGCGGTAAGGGCGCTTGCACCTGAGCTAAATTATGTCTAACACCTGTCTCTAATTTCAGTGAGTGTGGGGAGAGCGGCATAAAAGAGCACCAGTACCTCCAGTCGAGAGAGAGAGCTGCCAGTCCAGTGTTGGCCATAGAGAGACATACTGAAGCTGTTAGATTATTTGTAAAAAGTTTATGTATAGCACATTTTGCACTACCCCTGTCTGTCTACTACCCACAATTAAAGAGCCTTACCTTTGTGTTGAACCCTGTTCCCGTGTCCTCCCTCTTGTGAAACCTTTACAATATGTTATGAGCCGAACATAAAATCCACTGTACGCTGAATGGAATCAGTCCAAGCACTTCAACTCTGATCCATAAATATTACAGAGCTTTGTAGTGAAACATAAAGAAGTAAATTTAAAGGTGCTTGTGGCAGTGGGGGCGTGGTCAAGCGCCCGTCCGGAGAGAGAGAAAGCGGTAAGGGCGCTTGCACCTGAGCTAAATTATGTCTAACACCTGTCTCTAATTTCAGTGAGTATGGGGAGAGCGGCATAAAAGAGCATCAGTGCCTCCAGTCCAGAGAGAGAGATGCCAGTCTAGTGTTGGCAACCTTAAGACCGAGAGTTTACGTTTATTGAGAAAGTCTGTGTTCATTTCAAGTATTTTGTGTTCAAGTTCTGAGATCTTACTTTGGAGGAATTAAAAACCTTACCTGAGTGTAGAATCCTGTTCCCGTGTCCTTCTTCCTGCCCTGACAACGAACCTTGTCACAGTGCTGTAAGCGATTTCCACCATTTTGATAACTGAAATACGCTGAAGACACATCCACATCATGTTTCCAGTATCAGTCCTTCATGTTTTAATACAGCAACAAACTGAAAAATAGTGCAGATGAGTGAAAGAATGCATCAATGATGCGATTGTGCTCAGCTGAATGACAGAGATCTTCTCCACTTCAGAGTTGTAACTTGACACCGCGTCTTGTTGTAACGCGTCTTTTAAAAGTGGCCCTGGATCAAATGGTCAAAGATGTCTGTTTGTGCATGTTTAAGTAAAAAAAAACATAAAATCCAGACAGGTACATGAAAGTGTCATGTGCAGGTTCATTTAGGATGAATCTCTCATGACAGACCCCATCTCTCTGCTCTTCAAATGTGTGACTGACTCTGAGCACCAGTGGGCAGGACCAAGGGTGCAATGATAGAAAAATAGGTGTTGCATATGCAGATGTATTTGATCCTTATGATGTCACAAGTTCCACAAATTCCAACAGAGACATTTTTTCAGCTTGGTTTAAATAAATGCTCGTTTTCTATTAAGGAGGATGTTTTCAGTTCTGAAACTTAATGTATGTTTTTATAGTGCAATGACCTCTTATGTGTAAAAAAAAAAAAAAGGATCAAGGAAAGTTTTATTCCTCATGTCATGAACCATTTAAATCTTCTCAGTTAATCACAGGCTACATCATGATTCAAAACTGGCTTTTCAAAACACGTAACCTGCATGCATAGCCGTTACCAATAATAAAGACAAGAAAAATGTTTTTTTATAATAATTTCTCAGTGACACCATCAACTTACATGGAGCAAAGTGTCTTCGGTCAGGCTGCAAAGGGTTCATTAAAAGTTAATGAAAGGGAATTATTTATTAATTATTAATAAATAATGAATCACTGTTCTGTCAGAAATCCTTGGACAAATTATGTGTCATGCATCATATATTGGGATCTTTTCTTAAGACCACCATGGTGCAGCCTACCTCAACGTTTTCCTGGCCTGGCTTTGAATCAGATAGCATATTTCACTGAAGATGTTTTTGCATAAAGCTTAAAAAGATTACTCTTCACTTGTGATATATTTTGCACGTTTCAAATGCTATCAGTCAACATTCTGAGAACAGCTTTGCATATGAAGCATCTAGATGAGGCTAAGCAGAGCAGGCTACACATGCCAGGCTGTATAGAGAGAGGATTTCAGGGCATTTCAGGATGAGTGTGGAAGGCAGCTCTCGCTTCCTGCTGCTTTCCTTGCTAATTGAGCAGCGTATGTACGCCTCACTAAAGTAATGCTAATTAACTTCTTAGCGATCAGAAAGTTTAATGCAGCTCCATACATTTATTTACATAAAAAAAATGTTTTAACCCTCTTCTGCCAAGTGGGAGAGCAGGATTTAGAGCAGAATGTTGGTCTGAACAGATTGTTCATAAAAGTGCATTGAGTCAATAGTTCACAAAAATGTAAATGTTTACATGTTGCTCAACTTGTATGACTTTCTTCCATGAAACACAAAAGGATGTATGGAAGGAAGACTAATAGTCACAGTCACCATTCACATTCATACAATACAATTTTGGTTGCCACATAAAAAATAAAGACATACAGGTTTGAAACAACATGAGAACAGATAAATGCTAGATTTTTTTTATTTTTGGGTGAACTAGCCTATTAATGGAGGGGCTGTTTTGTTATCATTCCTCTTTAACAAATTGATTTTGGTAGAGATGTCAAATGCAACTGGGAAGCCAGCTTATCTGTGTCTATTCCCCTCTGAGGCTAGGTTCTTCTCTGGCCATTGGGGCACTAATAGTATTCAAACCCCAGTTACAGTTAAACAAAAAAGTTGATGTTAACCTCTTCTTATCAGGCTGACATAACACAAGTCCATTAAGCAGGCACTGTTTGGATGTGCGGCAGGAACATGCAATTCAATTTTAATTATACATTTAATTTTTCCTTAGATAATTATTTAGATAACTTGTCCAAAGGTGTCTAGGTATTCATTAAGATAAGATGTTAATTATTATCAGTGTTCTAACTTCTAATATTTAATTTGAACTTTTAGTGTCTTTAACAATTACATTTATAAGATAAGATCCAAATCTCATTTTATTGTAACTTTTTCCATTCACTGAGTTTAGTTCAAGTACTTTCTCCTGTTCCACTTTAATGTGCAGAGAATACTAATCCTTGCATAGGCTGGCCGCACAAAAAGTGTTTTTGTGGTTGCTGGTTTTGTGGTGCTTTTAAAATATTGCTCTGTTTTTAATTGTGCAGTCTGGTGTCAGTTTTAGGGTCAAACAGTTGAGAGTCTGAGCTATGGCACTGTGTAGCAGTTTGTTGATTTCAAAAGATAAAAGAGGTGTTGCACTTTAAGGGATGTGGTTTAACAATTCGTTTGAACAATAGAAGAAAGCGGAAGTGTTTAGAAACGAATAGTTATTTAAGCAATTCTGTTTGGTGCTGTCTCATTTTGAATTCAGAGACAGTAGTTCAAAAGTCCTGATGCTGAAATCAGTCTGTGCTCACTGAATGTCGAAACTCTGCCTCCAGTTGCCGAAGCTGTAAGTGTTGCTGAATGGATGTGCACGTGTGAGCTCAATCTAAGTAGGTGTAGCTGCAGGCTTGAGATTTCTAAAAGAAGGATTGGTTATTCCAAAAAGGGGTTGCACCAACTCCAAAAGGGGGTGTCACTTCCACACACGGTTAGGGTTAGGGAAATGGTTAGGTTAGGGGCTCCTTATAGTTGTGGCCAAAAATATTAGCACCCTTAGTAAATATGAAGAAAGAAGGCTATGAAAAAAATCTGCATCGTTCATCCTTTTGATCTTTCAATCAAAAATTCACAAAAATCTAAATTTAATTGAAGTAAAACAATTGAAACAGTGGAAATATCTCATTATTAAGTAAATATTTTTCTCCAAAACACATTGGCCATAATTATTGGCACCATTTTATTCAATACTTTTTCAATCTCCCTTTGCCAAGATAACAGCTCTGAGTCTTCTCTTATAAGACCATTCCTCCATAGAGAATCTCTATAGATCCTTCAAATTCAGGGGTTCATGTTAGTGGACTCTCCTCTTCAGTTCATCCCGCAAGTTTTGTGGTCAGTGAATGATTTTTGTGTTTATATTGAGGTTTGTTTTGGATCATTGTCCTGCTGGAAGATCTAACCAAAGCCTATTGTAATCTTTCTGGCAGAGGCAGCCATGTTTTTATTTTTTATCTGTTGGTATTTGATAGTCAGTGATGCCATGTATTCGAAAAAGATTTCCAGGACCTCTGGCAGAAAAACAGCCCCACAACTTCAAAGATCCAGCACCAAATTTAACCGTGGGCATTTGGTGGTACTTCTTCATCTCTGTGTGCTTCAAACCAGTTCTCTGGTATTTGCCACCAAAAATCTTTTTTTTTCCTTTCATCCGACCATATAACCCGGTTGCAATTGAAGTTCCAGTAGTGTCTGGAAAACTGAAGATGCTCGAGTTTGTTGTTGGATGAGAGCAGAGGCTTTTTCCTTGAAACCCTCCCAAGTAACTTGTGGTGAAGTAGGTGATGTCTGATTTTTTTCTTTTCTTTTTTTGAGACTTTCCCTAAGACCCAACTAATATCTGCAATTCTACAGCTGCGATTCTTGGAGATTCTTTGGCCACTTGAACCATGGGAAATGGGAACTTTCAATCCTTTGGCTATATTCTAATAGCCACTTCCCATTTTGAGAAGCTCAAAAACCTTTTGTCGCATATCAGAACTATATTCTTTAGTCTAACCCACTGTGATTGATGGTTAAGGGAATTAAGCCTGTGTGTTGCCTTATATTTATACCCCTGGGAAACAGGAAGTCATGGCTGAATAATTTCATGTTCCTAGTCACCCAGGTGCACAAAATAAATTTGAAATATGAATGGGAATTTACTTCAGATATATTTTACTCATAAGAATTTCAAGGGGTGCCAATAATTGTGGCTTATGTGTTTTAGAGAATAATATTTATTTAATAATTAGATATTTCCCCTTTTTCAATTGTTTTACTTCAATTAAAGGTTAGAGTTTTGTGATTTTTTTTTAATGAAAGATCAAAAGGATAAACAATGCAGATTGTTTTTTCACGGCCTTCTTTGCTCATATTTACCAAGGTTGCCAATATTTTTGGCCAATACTGTATATCTTTGCTTGTGGTTTGGAGCCCCCGCATCTTTTTGGAGCTCTGTCTGCAGCTATATCCTTCTCGCTCAACCTGGTCTCATAGAATGATGTAACTATAACTACATTAATAAACACTAGAGACACAACAAGTTTCACTTTCACACAGATCACAAGTAAAACAGCAGATTTACCAGTTCATAAACAGTAATTTTTCACTCTGTTATTCACACAATGCTACTCTATGATATAGAATAACTTTTACTATAGCTCATGATTTGAAAGACGATACATTTTAACCAGGGCTTAACATTTTGGCTAAACGGCCACTGAAGCTAGTGGTATTTATAACTGTCCGCTCAGTTTTAACACTGGCCAAAATCCACTGTCCCACCAAAAGTGATGAAACTAGCTGGAGATAGTTGGAACTGGAACTGCATGCATTTTTGTTTTATTATATAAAACAAAGAATTATATGATGAGCTCAGCAGGACACAAGCCTAATGATTCAAGACAACTCTATGAATATCTAAAGGAATCACGACCAGTTAACTTGAGTAGGTCAGAACAGGAGGAAAACTTTGTCAATAATTTGTCCATTGGTCTATGGAAGTCCAGATTTTAACCCCTTTAACCATTCTAAAATATACTTGACTTTATGAAAGTTTCCCAATGGTCTTCCGTTTCTTAACAGTGGCATTTGTAACGATAAAGCCATTGCCACATGTAAGACAATGCATGGCTCCACATTTTCCATGAATGACAAAATACATTACTCTTTTTTTTCCATTCATGGAAGAAAGTCCTGAGGGTTTGGATCAAGATAAAGGTGACTGAATGATGACAGAATAATTATTAATTATAAAATGAAGTCTTCACATAGATTCACCCTAATCAATTTAATATGGATCTATACCCAGTAATGGGAGGGTTACTTTTTTAATGTAATCCATTACAAATACAGTTTACTTAGTAAAACTTGTATTCAGTAACTTAATCCAGTTACCTCAATAAGAAAGTAATGTAAGCAGGCTACTTTTTGTTACGTTTTGATTACCTCAATATGTGAATAAAGTCAAGAGAAAAGCAATATTTTCTCAAAGATTATGGCATCTGAATGCAAACAAACCGTATTTGAATAATGTTATGAGTAACATAGCTATTATTATATACAGTATTAGAAAAAAACATGAAAAACAGGGACACTGCCTCCTTAATAGGAAAACAGAATATGTTCAAATGTAGAACAACTCAGCATTTATAACCAAATTCAAATAATTTTATTTTCTCATCAAGCAAATACAGTTAGAACAGATGCACTGAATTATGTCTTGGTTAACATTAAACAAAATATGACAGGATAAACCTCAGATTCAAAAACACTACAAAGTTGTGTTCAGTGGCACCTGCAGCTGTACGGCCGTACACACTGTGCGTACCATGAGTGCTCCAATTGACCTAAGAAATACTTACTCTCAATCAATCAATCACTGTGTCCAGTATTTCTGTTGGCTGTTTAAGCAATGCCCAATTTGCGAATGAATCATTCATTTGAGTCTGTTCTTTTCAGTGAATTGTGTGAACAGGCTTGCAAAACGATCTGAATTGATTTGTGATTCAGTATAATTCGATCTGACCGCTCTCTCACTGAATCATTTGGAACAGTTTCTCACATAGTAAAACAGTTTCTGGATATTTACAAATACAGAGAACAAACAGCGCTGGATACAGTATAAATTTACCTACAATAAACTGAAGCGGTTAAGGCTCTGGGTTACTAACCGGAAGGTCGGAGGTTCAAGCCCCAGCACCGTCAAGATACCACTGTTGGGCCCTTGAGCAAGTCCCTTGACCCTTCCTGCTCCAGGGGTGCTGTTTCATGGCTGACCCTTTGCTCTGACCCCATCTTAGTTGGGATATGCAAAAAAATGCATTTCATTGGGTCTGCACAATGACAATAAAGTTGAATCTTAGTTTTGTTGAATGCTTTTTTGTGATAAAAGCACATCTCAAAACACCTGTGTTCGTTGTGGTATATTTTCCTTTTTTAGCACAAAAATGCATCTGTCTGACCGGTTACTGGAAGAAATACTTTAGCCAATAGTTACATGAATGCTACTCATACTCAAGAAAATAAAACAAATGCTTTTCTCAAAGTCACCAGAATTTAATGCTTTGTTGTTGTTTTTTGCAATGCCCCTGGACCCCCCAGATAAAAGGTTTATTAGGCAGATAATAGTTTATTAGTGCGTACCCTCAGATTAAATCCTGCAGTTAGGTAAACCCTGTTGCAGTTAGCGTAGACTAATTGGCACTGACCATTCATTAACTTTAACATTAACTTCTGACTGCAATAGGTAGATCATCTTCTTTATCATCATCATTATCATCATCATCATCATCAACATTATTATTAATGCCTCCAGTGTCTATCCTCTGCTTGCTCATGATCCACAGTCAAACATCACCAGCTAACATTTATGGGTAATTCTATGTTTATGTGTTATGTTAAGGAGGATTTCAATGACAAAAAAATAAAATATTTAAAAAAATCTTGTTTTTAAGAATAGATAAAAATAGATTTAAATTTATTTGAGTGTGTCTTCATTTATTTAATCCTACGGTCTATAACTTTTGAAGTATCAAAATCAGATAAATTATCCATTGCACATTTCCCCTAAGAATTTAACAACATTTTCAGTTCATTTGGTATACATGTGTACAATTTCAACAAAGAAAAAAAGAAATGCTGTCCCAATTACAGTTGTCATTACAACATTCAGAGAACTGTTTCAACTGAAGTTAAGATGGACATGATAAGTCACACTAAAGTTTCGACAGTAGGCATCCCGTGTTCCACAATACTGGCCGTTCGCCGCTGGGAGTGGTCATTTCTCTGCTTCTATTCCTGCTCCTCTGAAAACAATCAAAAGACGGTCTGACAGTGAAATTAGGGAAGACTTTATTTTTATTCTTGACTATTTTTAGCTATCCTAGCTAACTTACCTTTAAATGCTTCTTTAAATTATGTATCGGTCCTTGGAAAAACACAGGATCTTTCACATCTGGAAGGTATAAATTGCACTGAACTATAATGTTGTTTCCCATTTCTCCACTGAAGTGACAAGAATGTTATAATTGTCACAAAAATTATAATTTTCTCCAGTGGCCATTGCGATGAAACAGCCCTTTTAATGGTTTGACCTTGTTTGGAGAGCACAGTTGTGATGCGAGACAGGTGTTATTTGCACATGTGACAGTAAATGGCGCTAGATTCACGCGAGTAGCAAGAGAGGACCAGAAGAGATCTCCAGCGTACATCTGATCATATCTGGACCACTCTAAAGCAAGTTTATTTTTGTTTATTTTTTTATTTATTGAAATTGTAATTAATTACAGTTACAATTTTGTTTTTATCCTGATTACGTAACGCTGTTACAAGTATTCCGTTACTCCCCAAGCCCGTCTATACCAGTTACCATTTAGATTTATATTCGATGTTGATGTAGGTTGCACTGTCATATCTTTACCTCGTCAGTGCTGTTTATAATGTCAGGGCTGTCTTAACAGTTTGAGAATTTCGACTTCCTCCTTATAGAGCTTATACTAGAACGTTCTTTGTTGAAATCAAATGGGTCAAATAAATTTCGTAGTCTCCACCGGCCACCGCAATATCGAAGCCCGACTGAATCACTTTATGCAAGTTTCGATCTGAGCTGTCCCAGACCTCTGGTTCTATCTCTGGAGCACGCTGATATATTGTATTACATAACCAACTACATTTACAAGCTTATTCCAGTATGATTAAGCTGTACAGTAACTCAACTAATATAGTGTTGAGCTACTGTGCAGCTTAGTCAATGCAGAAGATTAGGATATGAGTCCAGCAAAGCATACGAGTCACTACGTGAGCCGAAAGTGTCATAGACCATGTGTCATAGAAAGTGTCATCCATGTAATTACGTGGGTGCTTTAGCTATTGCTTTTTTCATCTCTCGTTATTTTTTTTTTTCATGAATCTACCGGTTAGATTTAGGTGTAGGTTTTAAGGTATGAATGTCTGTTTTGTTTATTTAAAACTTGAAAAACAGATGAGGTTTTTTAAAATTAATGCTCTATCAGCTCACATTTGCTTTTTATGACACTATTGATTAGGTTTAGGTTAACGGTTTAGGGTAAGTAGGTTTTGTTGCTTTAAAATTCCACAGAGCATTAACCTTAAAACCTAATCTTTTAGGAGAACATTTATTTACCTTTTAGTACACCTCGATTGAAATTTCACAGTGAAACTGCAGGGATGCATGTAATGAACCACCTAATTTCATTTTGCAAACATGCTGCCACAGTCACTAAACTTTCATGAGATCAGGCTGTGTAAGCTCCAGTTTCAGGTTGAAATGTGTGGCACCAAAAGTGAGTAGAATTTGTAGTTTTAAATTATGTAATAGAGTCAACAGAAATGCATATTGAATTAACCGTACACCTTAACCTAAACCCCAACACAAATCTAACTGTCAGTGGGGTAAAAATGTAATCTTAGAATGAAAAGGCAACCTCAGAATCATGCTCAGCAATGATTATGTGAACATGATTACTTCTTGGTTTCCATGGGACCAAAACCTGTGTCTCTGAAGCTGCTCGCCAATTTGCTGTCAGTAGCACAACAGGAAAAGGTGAAAAGATTTGAATTGAAGAAAAATGCCACTTACCAGAAATTTGGCATAATGGGTTCGATTTCAGGATACCGAAACATTTGGTAGCAACATGCAAATTTACTGTGTGATCATGTTGGGATTACACACTTCACCTTTTAAATTAAATCAAAGAGCATGGGACCAGACCTTGTAAAGATGACCCAGACAAATGAGAGTCTCTTCATAGGCAAGTCAATAAACCCCAGAAGTGGGGGACTCGAGTTACATGACTCGAGCTGCAAACTTCAGGACTTGTGACTCTTCTGATTAAATGCAGAAAATGACTTGACTTTAACTTGAGGACCAATGACTCGAGACTCAACTTGGACTCGAAGAGGATGGCTCAACAATTCATTTTTCATGTAATTTTTTATATCACTAGTAATGCCATTATGCACACAGACAGAACGGAAAGAGCACCAGCAACAACGGAGCAGCCCCAAAGATCCTTTATTTTGGGTATGAACCCTTCTCATGCAGAAATTGCCAACAGCCTCACGAGTATTGTTTAAATACACTGCATGTTATCACCATGCAATTCTTATTTAATTATGTCAAACAATACATTAGGTATGTGTATTACTCTTGTGTATAATTGTGTAGTACAGTTTTGATATTTAGCCACTGTTTCGCAATAGAAATGCTACTGTGAGAGTAATTTATTAATTTATGTCAACATTTCATATCATGAAAACGAGAGTTAAGAAAATTAAACCGTTTTAAAAATGCACACACCTATTCAATGATGTAAACTCCCATTTATTTGTCTCTTGCAGGCTTCAGTGAACAACATCCAACATTTAGTGCAAGAGTGTGCACATTTAGAGAAATATAAAGGTATTCTAAAATGTTTACCTTATGAAGAATTATTATCCATGTCCATTTTCACAAAATGATGCACTATGGGGTCTAAACTACAGTGCATCTGGAAAGTACTCACAACACTTCACTTTATCCACATTTTGTTATGTTACAGCCTTATTCCAAAATTGATTAAATTCATTATTTTCCTCAATTCTACAAACAATACCCCATAATGACAACGTGAAAGAAGTTTGTTTGAAATCTTTGCAGATTTATTAAAAATAAAAACTTAAAATCATATGTACAGAAGTATTCACAGCCTTTGCTCAATACTTTGTTGAAGCACCTTTGGCACCAATTACAGCCTCAAGTATTTTTGAGTATGATGCTACAAGCTTGGCACACATATTTTTGGGCAGTTTCTCCCATTCTTCTTTGCAGGACCTCTCGAGCATCGGTGCACAGCCATTTTACAGGTTCAAGTCTGGGCTCTGGCTGGCCCACTCAAGGACATTTACAGAGTAGTCCTGTAGCCACTCCTTTGTTATCTTGGCTGTGTGCTTAGGGTCTTTGTCCTGTTGGAAGACGAACCTTCACCCCAGTCTGAGGTCCAGATTGCTCCCTGTACATTGCTGCATTCATCTTGCCCTCGATCCTGACTAGTCTCCCAGTTCCTGCTGCTGAAAAACATCCCCACAGCATGATGCTGTCACTACCATGCTTCACTGTAGGGATGGTATTGGCCAGGTGATGAGCGGTGCCTGGTTTCCTCCAGACATGACACTTGCCATTCAGGCCAAAGAGTTCAATCTTAGTTTCAGAACTTTGTTTCTCATGGTCTGAGAGTCCTTCAGGTTCATTTTGACAAACTCTAGGCGGGCTGTCATGTGTGAGATGGTTGTTCTTCTGGAAGGTTCTCTTCTTTCCACAAAGAAATGCTGGAGCTCTGTCAGAGTGACCATTGGGTTCTTGGTCACCTCCCTGTCTAAGACCCTTCTCCCCCGATCACCCAGTTTGGCTGGGTGGCCAGCTCTAGGAAGATTCCTGGTGATCCCAATCAACTTCCATTTACGGATGATGGAGGCCACTGTGCGCATTGGGACCTTCAATGCTTCAGACATTTTTCTGTAACCTTCCCCAGATCAGTGCCTCGATACAATCCTGTCTCGGAGGTCTACAGACAATTCCTTGAACTTCATGGCTTGGTTTGTGCTCTGACATGCACTGTTAACTGTGGGACCTTATATAGACAGGTGTGTGCCTTTCCAAATCATGTCCAATCAACTGAATTTACCTCAGGTGAACTCCAATCAAGTTTTAGAAACATCTCAAGGATGATCAGTGGAAACAGGATGCACCTGAGCTCAATTTTGAGTGTCATGGAAAAGGCTGTGAATAATTATGTACACGTGATATTAGATTTAAAATTTTTAATACATTTGCAAAGATTTCAAACAAACTTCTTTCATGTTGTCATTATGGGGTATTGTTTGTAGAATATTAAGGAAAATAATTAATTGAATCTGTTTTGGAATAAGGCTGTAATATAACAAAATGTGGAAAATGTGAAGTGCTGTGAATACTTTCTGGATGCACTGTACACTAATAATCTCATATGGTGTGAGTTACGTTTACCAATTCTACGCTCTCTTTTATGAGAGTAAAAGTTTGGTTTCACTCATTTCATGTGTTTCCAAAGATCCACACATTCCATTTTCACTGAATAATGTATTTTTTTTATATTATTTACACACAGTTATTGCTCAAAAAGTAAAAAGAAACATGAATTACAATCACTTGTGGATGGTTGTTATCTCCTCTCTTCTATGTGAATGTGATGTGATGTGATTCAGTACAAGAGACAGTACAATTTTAGTGCTTTGGACAATTTATTTAAATAATTAAAGCTAATATTATTATAGTATATGCAATTTCATGACATTATATTAAGTGATTGAATTAAGAATTTCAACATTTCTAAAAAGTGAAAATTTGAATATATATTTATATACACGTTCACATGCTATAAGTACAGCTTGTGTATCTTTTTCTGGCCAGTTACTTTTTAACTACATTTGTTAATGGTCTGTTCTAACCAGATCTCATGAAAAGTCGTACATAATTTACGAGTTGGCTATTTCGTATGGTCTTGCACGATGTTGTTCGCATAAACTCGGACGAATTCATCGGGTGCAAATTCCTGGATGTCTAATGCGGAAGTAAACAGGATTTCTGCGCACGAGGCATTAAGGACATAATAATATTATGCCCTTACCCAAACC
This sequence comes from Moxostoma hubbsi, assembly GCA_032164185.1. Lineage (NCBI taxonomy): Eukaryota > Metazoa > Chordata > Actinopteri > Cypriniformes > Catostomidae > Moxostoma > Moxostoma hubbsi. The sequence goes on from JAVLUX010000009.1 coordinate 25,299,970, forward strand.
CTTTATCTAAACTTAATCAATCAGTAGAGTGTGTAAACATGATAGGAAGCTGTTGTGTGTGACAGAAACATGTAATTGTCGCATATTAGATGATACGACGTCCAGCGACGTCATTGGCTGTTGTGAAAGTCGTAGGAAATCAAACGAGTGCAGTTGCACAATATCATATGTATTAGCAAAATGTAGAAAAGTTGTACGAATCCTGATGATTTCACCGTGAGAGTGTGTTGGTCCGTTCACACAATAACTCTAACCACAACTGACTGACTAGTAAATACCATTCACATCACTCATAATACAAATAAGAAACAAAACTTATTTGTTTGAAAGCTCTAAGTCCTTGAAAATGAAAAGTACTTAAATTCCAGTATTGTTTTTCAGTGATGCCTGTATGAACCCTGTTTAGTCTGTTCAAATCGCAAGTTTATCTGCTCATTAGGCCAGGTATTGTTTTTGTTATAACAGTGGATATTCGTTAAAATTGTTTTTTTTTCCTAAATCAGGGATATTACAATATCAAAAATACAGTAAGATTTTATGAAATTATTGGTATTCATCTTTGGTTGTTGTCGATGAAGGACTTGAGTCTTATTAATGTTGATTCTTTGACATTTTTGTACTGCAGTAAAACCTTAAACCAGCAAGTATTTTGTGGGAGAAATCTCTCTCTGATTATGTTTTGTACTGTGATTTGACTTGACTGTTAGCAGGACTCGACTTGACTTGGGTGAGGTGATCCACTGACTTGACTTATCTTGCTTGCCTGTATGCATTGCTGACTTGAGACTTGCACATGTATGACTTGCTCTTACCTCTGCTAAACCCTATGGGACTGTCCCTCCAATACGTGTACGTGTACTTAATTTGCTTAAAAATCCACTCCAAATATTTATGCATAAGAAATGCATTTTAAGGTTCAGTTTCTAATTCCCAAGCAGGCAGCCATGTATATTTTCCTTGGCTGTGTAGTGAGTTTGCATTTAATGAAAAAGTAATAGATGAAGGTTTAGAGTAGTAAACACATTTACTGGGGTGCCCAAATAATATGTCAAACTAATGTCCAAATATTTGGTTAAACATGTTTCACTGTCTGAAAGCTGTTGCACCTTGATCAGGAATTATACCCCTGGTGCAATGTTTCCTTGGATGTTAAAGATTCTGCTCTGGTGAATTTGGACAGAGCTATTTGGTAAATCACCTCATCCATAACCTCACATGTCCCCAAATAGCTTTCATTTCAAATATTACTTTAGCACCCAGTGGGAGTGCACCATGCTACTCACAAGGCCTAATGTGAGAGATCATTCCTATTATGAAATGTAAAAAATATTTTGCTTTCAAAGCTCCAGACATCTCATTACAGTGCTGTTTTCTATGCTATGCGTTGTGAATTTATGAGCTTTCCTCTCACTCATGAAACGGGACATTTTTGCTGCATAGCATTAGGGTCACTGCAGAGCAAACAAGATTTGGAAATGTTATCAAAAGTAATAACAGGTCAGAGTCCAGGCAGCTAATATTTAATTTCACAGGAACTCCATTATACTTTGGACACATACTTAGCACAGCGGGTACACATGGAACAGTGAAACAGTGACATACACAAAACAATGTAACAAGCAGCAGTAAAAGAAAATAACCCTCACTTTCTGCCTTCAGAAAGGAAAGACACTCAGAGTTTGGTGCAAAGTATCCACACTGGAACCTCCTAAAATGTCTGAGCTTATTTTTCTTGACTTAGGTTTCATTATTTTACAGTACCACATACAGTTCTGATTCCTGTGCCATATGTGCACAGTTAAGATAAGAAAATTAGAGTGCAGCTTTTGTCACAAATCATTTTTACAATTCTGATCTCAGCGCAAAGAAATTCATTAAATGATTCAGTTTTTATTTTCTTTGATGTTTTAAATTATTTCCATTGCAGATCTGAGAGTCCCTGAGCAGGGAACCATGGACAGTGATGCTAATGCAGAGATTATGAAGAGCTAACATCTCTCCACTTATCTGATCTTGCTTAAGTGAGCCTTTGGTACAGTGTTAGGCTCAGGTTTTCACATATTTGCCAAAGCAGGCTTAATGATGTGGCTAACTGAATACAGAGGAGGTGCCACTCAATATATGGCAGGCTGAGAGAGTATTTAAGCATCACATCCACAGCGTATGAAGGATGATAGCTGTGCCGTTCATCACTTATACAAGCTAATTTACATGCTCTTTAAAAAAAATCTTTAATGTATGCTAAAGAATTTTTCTCTAGATGAATTTACATGGTACACACATGAACATGAATCCTTTCTCAGATCATAATGCCCCAAACATTTCATATGTACAGTGATATGTTCCATAAATCACTTCTTCACATGATCCTCTTTAGATTTCTGTCAGACCCCTAGAGAGAACCTCATTTTGATTCTGTAATTAGACATTAGTTTTTTGCGAGACTGTCTAAGTGTTTTGAAATTATTCAAATGTGTTAGTAAATCTTCGCTGATTCCCAAAGGGGTCTGTTTTAATTAGCTTACTGTCATTCCTAATAGAGGAGAAATTGTATTGATGTACCTTCGTTTACATTTTTCTCTCTGCCTCCGCATTTCTTTCTTCAACACATTCTCAGTCAGAATTTTTATATAATTCACTAGATAACCAATACTCTTTTGTAGTTCTCTTAAAAAATACAATGGGAATACCCCAGGTGGTCACGATGGTCTGAAGCCCTATAGAATCACATCAATTTACTGGCTGATGGTGCTTAAAAGACGGCCATTAAGGAGCTATGCCATGGGCTCCTTATAAGCATTCGCTTGCCGCCTTCTCCTCAGATTTTCTTCACTTCAAGTGCACGATTTGGTCTCAGCCTGTGTTGTTCTGGCAACTCCCACACTAACTAGGATTAATTCCTCTCTTTTGAATAGCAGCGTGATGATATCGTTCAGGAAGTGTGTGCATCAGTGTACACAAGGTACGAGAAATGGGTGACTTGTCTAGGATTTCGTAACATGGAGGTCAAACTAGAGGAATTGGATTGCCCATATTGTGACATAGTGAATGTACCATCCTTCTGCCTCTGACTTTGTTAATGTGTGTCAAGCATGTATACACTTCTGTCCTGGCGATGGAGGAGATACTGGAGGCCACATGAAATTCAACACAAAAGGCAATTGATACAAGTTCTGAGCCTCCTGCAAAGATTGGAGAATTAAGCATTTATAACTCAACTTGAGTCTTGCCTCTGGGCCCGTGGCCAAGTGTCTTGGGGCACACGTAATACTGTTCATTACAAAAAGCACATTGTTGCAAGCACCACACACTGTTCCACCATTACAAATGCCAGGGCCGATGTTCTCAACACTGGTCTCTCTCCTGGAGAAGGTTGTTTGAGAGATTCAAGTCAGAACAGATCTGTTGTCTCAACCGTGGGGCACTTTAAATGTTTTGGTGGCTGCAACAGAGGTTTTTCAGTCACTTAGAAGAGGCTATCCCATTAGCCTGTGGTTGCAATTTGTGTAGTGGGAGGTTGGGCCTCTCTGCATATTTCTGTTAGATTTTATAGTCTAGATAAGGGTTTAACTACTGCTTCCCATGTTTTGTCTGAACAGGGTTGAACTTATAATTCTGTGTAGGCCGCTTGTGAGCCACTATATGCTTGCCAAACAGGCTGGTACAGTTGGCAGCTACTGGTTGTATGGCGTTATGGTATACTGTTCACATCGGGTCAGCTAATGACACAGTGTCAAAGTGAACTATGAAAGAGAATATCTGGGTTACATAACCCTGGTTCTCTGTGTAGAGAACAAGATGCTATGTAGCTGGCCATACTGCTCATGTCTCTTGAAATGATGCCAGGCGAATATTTATTAGGAGCCCAAGATATAGCTTCTTATTGGGAGTTGTTTAAACGCCATCAGCCAATAAATGTTTTTTTTCCATTGTGTCAGCTACTGATGGAGCATCACGTTCCCTACTTAGGAAACCGGGACTACATACGAAACCAAGACGTTTTCTTTACAGCCTTAAAGCACTTTAGCACAGCATTGTAAAGTTATAAAAATTATCTCAAATTTGATTATGGAGTTATAATAACAATGCTGATTTCAGAAGTCTGTTATTAAATGCAGATAAAATGATTTACTATATGATTATAAAGTTGTTATACAAGCACATCGCCTATGGGAGCAGACATAATTAGGTTTAACAAGTCAATATGTGGAAGATAGACCGTCATTTCCGATTTCTCAGCTCAATTATGGTTTGTTTAGGCATCAGGAGCTGGTGCCATGTGAGTGACAGATAGATTCAACACATCTTATCTCTACACCTGCACAGTAATTGGATGGCAAAACTACTCTATGTTCATTCGCAAAGCCTGCATGTTGCCATACTAGTGATTAATGAAATTTTACTCACAAATGCATTTGGAGCATTTATGAGCTATCAGTTAAAAAATAATTCGCATTTATTTGGCCTTGGTTGTTGAAACAGATTCTGAAAATTGCTTGCGGGGTGTGGATAAGTCATAATGAAAACAGACATATTGAGCAGAACACACCTGATGTCCGAGGTGGATGGCAAGTCAAAATATTCATGCTGCTATGATTGGCTGACTGTCAGTCAGTGGATCCATTTAGATGTGGGAAGCATTTCTACAGGGTGTACCTATTGTTTGGAGGAGCAGGTGTTTTCAAATCGATTGAGCAATGAGAGGCCTCAAGGCTTAAAGTTTGCATTCAAATATAGAGTTTTTGGTTGTTTGTTTGTTTGTTTGTTTTTATTCACCTGGGAATGCTTGGATATACAGGTAAATAAAAGATAAGCTTGTTCCAGTTCTCACTTCTTATCTGAGCTCCCATATGTACACAGAACAACCCTGAGACCCCAGTGGTCCATTTCTGTTTTTGTTTTTTTTAAACCTTTTTCCTATTCTTTTATTTCAGCAGAGCAGAACTCTAACACCAAAAAGAATAAAAAGCCAACACTTTTGTATCTTTCTTTTTCAAATACGTTCGATTTGGCATCGCTGCATGGAGTTGTCAGTGTGTGTACTAATTTGTGGATGGTTGTGACGTGAGTAATGATGAAAGTCAATGGGACGAATGTCAGAGCTGCTATGCCAGCAGTAATGTAATTCCAGTCACATTGCGTAGGGGATCCACTGGAGCGCTGTGGCCTTGTGCTTTGTGCTCACGACTCCCCCACCAGGTTCAAACACTCCCTATCCCCATCAGAACACCAGAGCATCCCATCATTCTCTCACAGCACATTCATGCACACCCCACTGTCAGTACCCATCAAAAACAACCAAGTGTCTGTATAGACATGGCTAGGAGCTATTCCAGATCTGTGATAGAGCTTTCAGCCTGATTGCTCTTTCTTGCAGTTTTGGTTTATATTTGTCATTCAAGTGATTCAAATGATGTCTCCATTTGGGCTGAGATTGTGTAAAAAGGAGTGTTATATTGGGTATTCTTGAGTATGGGGTCAAAATAAGTTCGGAGTCTTTATTTGCCTGTGAGGCGGCTTGGGGAGATGCAAGTTACATTCAATACTTTTATTCAAACTTAAAATCATTAGGGAATACAATATGCATTTGCAGCCTGAGGCTATCTTTATTCAATTGTAGGGTTTTGTTTTTGTTTTTGATGAGGCTTTGAATAATAGACCTTAGTCAGGGTAGAAGGCATATTGAATTTTATGCAGAAGAAAACAAGAGCTGTGTTCCAAATTATGCACTATGCACTGTGCACTTAGACTATGCAGTATGCACTCAGCTATCTAGTGTATGAATTTTCAAAGTGTAGTATGGTCTCAGATGGAACACTTGTGTTTTTTCTACAAGAAAGCAGTCACTGTTTTTCAGCTAACGGAAGTGACATTTCAAGTGTGTTGTCGCTAGCTTTACCGCATTAGCAAAACATGGTTGAACACATGTAATGATGTTTACACAGTGTGGGGTGACGGTAAAGCTTTCAACTTTCAACTTTTGTAAGGTGTTGTCTTCACAGAATTTACGGTAGTTGCGACATTCACCATTAATTAAATTTGTTTTGTTAGGCTTGCTTCTGATACCTATGTAAAGCCACAAGTGCTGTGTGCGTATAATGCCACATTTTCCACACTTTTTTTTTAACTTGGTTGAATAAGTACAATATCTGGGTACTCGTAGCACTTTTCTTTTTGTTGCATTTTCAGTATGATACTCGCACTACTGGGATGCAGCTAAGGTTTTATGCAATTTTATGTCTACTGACATTTTTGGGAAAATTGTATTTTAAAAGTTTTGCCATCTATACGATCAAAACCATATCTGACTTTGTGTATTTTCTCTGGGTCCAGAACCGGTTCCATTTGCAGATGATGACACGTACGCCCCCCTCAGGACTAGCAGATCTGCTGTTAGCAGTGTTGCTGAAAGGGGGCTGGCAGGGTGGGGCAGCCACTCTTTGTCCAGGAGGTGGGAACACCAGAATGATGGAAGAACTAGAACAGAGGGGTCATCTGGGACTGGATGGAGCACACTGGCACCTTTGGGAGACCCTCAACTTGTCCAGACTAGAAACTGGATCCACAGAGAAAGGAGATGAGAAAATGAGGGAGCAGAAGATGATGGAGCTTCTCTCTCAGCTCTTCAGCAGGACTCCTTCTGCTCCAGCATCTTCCGTGGTGCTTTTCGGTTCTGACCCAGAATGTATGGCCACTGTGCTGCATAGCGCCAACCAGTTGAGCTTTGCGTTGCCCCTGATGCACTGGATAATGGGATACCCACTTAGTCTGGATTCTCTACACTCCATCGGCTCCCCCCAGGGCCTTTTGGCTTATGGGGAGGTGAATCGCAAGCCCCTAAACTTCTACATAAGGGATACCCTGCAGCTTATCGGCAGGGCAGTGTATGCTGCTACAATGGTGAGGCCGGACCTGGCACTAATCCAGAATATGGTCAACTGCTTTGACAAGCCCAATAAACATGAGCTGCCCTCCTCTGGACAGTACCTTGCCCGGTAAGCATGCTTTTTGTTTAACATTTTCCAGTGTAAGGGGTCATTCACACAGCTAAATGGAGTGTAACGGAATTGAACAGAAGGGGAGTTTATAGGCGTATTAACTCCCATCCATTGCTTATAAATAAGACTTAAAGTGCTTGTCTGTGTGTAAATAGATTAATCCAATTGGCCCATTGTTTTAAAATTGATGTTGATGCTCTGCGCTAATATTGCTAGATGCTGAATAAACAGTGAGTCTTTCCCTAACGGCTCAACACTTTCATCTAATGTATGTTTACTTAGACCAAAAATTGTGCAGATAGAAGGTAAGAATGCATCCTGTGTGAATGACCTCCTAATATGTTGGAGAGTAGCTAACTACAAGTAGCAATGCAACAAATGTTTTTCAGAAGCATGACAGTAGCTCGGCTATTTGCAAAATATTGAAACAAGTTTTTATTCAAACAAGAAGTGGTGTAGAATGAAAAAAAAACTCAACAACGCTGTTGTTTATGTCTCATTATCACTAATATCCTAAATTTTTGCACAGGTAGGCTACTCCCAATTTACCATGTTTCACATACTGATTAATGAGAAATATATGGGCCGCTAGCCTTCAAGCCCAGGTATTTAAACAGAGGTTTAGTTAAGACTAGACCAGACCATCAAAGACCCAGACCAAGACTACACCCCTCGATACCCAGACCAAGACTAGACCCTTTAAGACACAGATCCAGACCAAGACCGATCCACAAGATCCAGGCCAAGACCTATCAGTTCAAGAACCAGGCAGTAAATTTTAATGAACAAACATGATGAATTTATATTTGAAGAATCTTCTTTAAAGTTTTGAAAAGCAAATTTGACAACTGCAGGCTCTTTCATTTTCCAGACAGCTATATAGAGAAAACATTCCAGTTTTACAAGATGCCTTCGTAACCCAAATGGCCCAGGTGTCACAAAGCAGTTTATTCTTCAACCGTAAAAAAAAAAAAGTCAGATATAAAAAAAAGTGTCATATATGGCCCTTTATTACAGGCATAATAAAAGAAAATACAGTAAATAATACAGTAGATTGTTAATGAAATAATAAAATGTAAGTTTGTATTGTTAGTGGATACTTATCTGATTGCTTTAGAATTGGTTCAAAATGATAAACAATACCTTCAAGATTTTTTGCATCATAAATTAACTCTCAAAGCACAGATGGTGGATTCACTTGTTAATATTAAATGTCAAATTCATCTTCGCTAATCAAAGTTAAATTAAGAGACGGAAACATAACGGAAAAATATTGTTGGAAAATTTAACTATTAAAACAACTATGCATAACCAGAATGTTCTGACAATAACACTGACCATCTCTGATTGAAATAAAGAAAAACAAATGCTGTTGTAAAACAATCGCAATAATTGAAAAGAACAGTTTGAAAGAATTGTGAGTTCATGCTGAACTGAGGTGATTGACAGCTTATGTCATAAAAGGAGTGTTCTTTGCTCACTTTTTGTATATTATATAATTACAATTTAAATCACAGTTGTTTTTCATGCTCCTAAGAGAAACAATGCGAAGTTGACCGTTTAGTCACTGTCTTTATTTATTGATGCATAACCGCAACTAACTAATTCAGGAACACAGTTCTCAGCTTGTTTGGGATGTGTAGCTTCATAAATAATATGGCATGCAATACATTTATATTAATCAATATTATTAATAGCAATTACAATATCAAGAGAAATAATCTTCAATTATGATTTTAGTCATAATCGTGTAGCCCTACTCCCTCATAAGGATACTGGCCACTCCCGCTTTTAACTCCCGCAACATAACAAGCTTACTGGTCCCGTGGCAACTGCGAGTAATGTCATGGCCTCTACACAGCAGTTATAATCACACATCCCTAATGATTGCTTTGTGTTGTTAGACCATATTTCTTGCACTTACATCCATATGATGAGCGAGACAGTGCTTGTCAAAAAGTACTTGCAAATTCTCAGGAATGGTGAAGATGCCAGGCTAACTAGTGGTTGAAATAATTATCACATTTAGTGCACAAGTAATACACTGTGGTCTTGACTAAGACCATAAGCCGAGACCCAGATCCAGACCAAGATACTGAGTAACGAGACCCAGATCCAGACCAAGACCACTTTTATATGTTCTCAAGACTCCAATTCTGATTTACAATGGAGTTCGACATTAGATTAGGAAGCATCTATTCAACTTATTTGTTGAAATGTACGACTCTCAAAGACTCAAATATCATACACAATTGCGTGAAGGCTATTCAAACAGACAATCATTTTAGACAATCTTTGCCAAAGAAATCAAGCATCAGTTTAAGAATGCAGTGTGCAGACTTATTATTTTGGGCATTTGCAGCCAAATATCACTGGTAACGGTTTACCTATACTATAAAAAAGACACTTCTTAAAAACATCATTGTAATTCTAAATTGTCTTATTTGAATTTTTTTTTCATATCATGGATATTTCCCCCAATATTTGGTAATATAGTCAAATAGACATTTTTTAAATGTATCTGTGTTTGTTAGTAGCTTTTATTGTAGCTAACTTCTTTAACAAAAGTGTTGCTTGATTGTAACTTAAATGCTTTTAATTCTAAGAAGAATGTAGTTTGTCATTAAGCCAGCTTCTAAGTAACTTCCCATCACCTGTGTATAGCCTGTCAATATTAAAATTATAATTGTATTTCATAACCACTTATTCTTTACTAGCTGCTCACACAGTGCAGTCATTTCAAGCTTTAAATTCACTTTTGGTCATTAATGTGGGTAGACATATTCAGCACATTTTCTATAAAGGTTTTTATTATAAGGTAGTATATATTCTCAAAGGAAAATGGCTGTATTAGTATTCCAGCCACTTGTATTAAGTTACAGGAATATTCATTCTTGGCACCAGCATGATTACATATCTTACATTTATTTCCCTGATGGAGCCACTGGAGACTTTAAAATGCAATTACATGACTACGGGGCATTTTAAATACATCAATACCCCCCTTAATCAAAACAATATCCCTGTGTGCATTTAGATAAACAGTCAAGTTAGCAAATATACAATGATGTACATTCTCAGCAGTGTTGAATTAATTAATTTATGCCACTTGTCTGCTCTACTCTGTGGTGTGGGCTTCCATAGAAAAAGAAAAATTACTAATGAGATATCATTAATATCTCAATTGTTTTTCCTAGACAGCACTTAGATTTGGAGTGCAAATGGAGACTTTTGCTTTAAAGGTATAATTCACCCAAAATGAGAATTTTCTTATTGTTCCAAACCCATATGACTTTCTTCTGTGAAGCACTAAAGGAAATGTAAGGCAAAATGTTAGACTCAGTCACCATTTACTGTCATCGTATGGTAAAAATATGCCATGAAAGTAAATGTTGACTGAGACATTTTGCCTCACATATCCTATTGTGTTCTATAGAAGAATGAAAGTCATATGGATTTGGAACAACATGTGGGTGAGTAAATCATTACAGAATTATAATTTTCTGGGGGAAATTTCTTTTTAAGTTTTATGCTTCACAAATTTTTCTCATAAGAAACAGACCTTAGTAGGTTAATTTTCTCGAAAACTGTAAACTCTGGGCCTCATTCATGACATTTTCATAAATGTATGAGTAAATTCTGAGTAATGTGCACGTAAAGTGGACCTTCCCTAAAACTTTCCACTTGATTCACAAATGCTTACTACTCCCCAGATTTGTTAGTAAAATGTGTGTATGTTTTTGTAAATAGGGGGCATGTGGACATTCATTCAGAATATCCATAATCCACGCCTATGAAAACGGCATATAAGGATGTCTCCAGACTCGGTCGTAAATGCTGTTAACATCTATGTTTAACAGTATGAAATCATTTTTAATAATAAAGTTAATTCACATAGTAAAATTTTGATTTAGCAAACATGTCTAAAAAAAAAGTGAGGACTTACTGTCGTCACATGTTTTTGCTGTCATCTGAGGCTCTTTTTTATCTTTTAAATCAAACAGTTTATTGACAAGAAGTCAATAGAAATGGTTTGACATGAGTGTAAACAATGTTCAGTTTATGCCAGGAGGAGGATGTCCACCAACAATAACCTTTTCTGGTTGAGTTTGCAGCACATCGCCAGCATTATTTGTGAAACATCTTGGGTAAATCATGATGGTAACAGTGATATACTTGCAACTGGACGAATCTTCAGAGAAATATGTAGAATGCCTGCAGAAGATTATTGACTGAAACACTGTAAGATATTACAGATTTGCAAGCTACACTACAGTGTGCAGATTTTTTCCTAGTTGTATTGCGTTGATGTGTTTATTTATTGGTTTAACAGCATTAGCGCTGACCACAAGTTATCAGCTGAAGATGATTTACCGCTGCCTATATACTAAATTATTATGAAACCTAAATTATAGAGCTCATATCAAATAATAAAAAAAAATTGTCGGACCAGTCACGTTAGAGGGCCTTAATTTCCATGAAATTTTCACCCTGTCAAGAACTTCTGCTGGAAAAAAGATAAGCAGAGTTACAAAAAAACTATATTTCGAAAATATAAATGCAAGCAGCAAATAAATGTTTATGCTTTGGTTTAAAAAAAAAAAAAACTTTATATAATTTAAACTAATTTATATTATTTTCTAAGGTTAATTTTATTAATTTAATTATTAGTCAATTGAATTAACTAATAATTAGTTAATTTCATTTGCATGAAAGGGCACAACACGTTCGGATGTCTTACACACAATTTACACATTGGGAGCAGGTGTAAATTTTGTTCATACAAACTAACGTTTTGAAAATACTAAAACTTTCATGAATCAGAGAATGTTCATCAGCACGGCTTTACGAACAATTTACACAAGTTTGTTCTGCTCGTGTTTCATGAATGAGGCCCTCTTTATCTATGTGGCACTATAAAAATTCCTATTTGTTTTGAGAGGCCCGTTTAGACCCACCCCAACAACATTACTCAACCAATGGTGTGAGTTGGGGGTGGGAGAAGCTCTCTGTTTGATCAACGGAAGTTTTGAAAACATGGTTTATTCTTGCAATTCCATTATAACTGCTAGTGTCACAGAAATTACATATTTAAGGTATAGAAAAATGTTATACAAAGTTGAGGAGGCTTAAATCAAAGTTAACTGAGAACTCAATTAAGTCTCCTGAGTTATGACAGAGCAACCAATAAAATTTTCCTCTGGGCTGCACATGTCCTCTCTTTCACTCTCTGACCTCTAAAAAACAGGACAGGGAGACTTTCTGTATTCAGGCTGTCTGGCTCTTCCTCTGTCTTAAATGCCAGTGTCCAGTTAAATTTTAAGAGCTCACAGAGCCTCCTGTCCACTACCTCTCAGACTGATGCATTGTTATCTTTGTGCCAGGGGAGGGGGCTCTGGAAGTGTTGTGACATTAGCTCTGTTCCAAAACATAGTGAGCTGCCTTGCTGTCTAACTGAAATGCAACTTCAATAACTGATTTGGAACACTTTAAATAGAGTAGGCAGCAACTCATCATTCCAGTAGTGCTTCCAATAAAAGCACAAAGGAGACTCGACAATTCATGTCTATAGAGTTTGGTGTTTGCATGTTTCTAAGCTAATGGCATAATACCTTAATAATCATAAAAAAACATATTATATTGGAAAAATATACAATTTTTAATCAATATTTTTTTTCAGAATTATTGGTCAAGTGTATTTATAAGCGACATTTCTCTTAATTCATCAACCATCTTGCATGGGTTTTTCACTGAGCCTTCCATAATGGGATGCTGCCTTAGGATATGTCCAAAAGAGGTATCTTAGAAGGTAGCATAATCAGATTGCCTATCTTTTTGAATAATCTTCACATTTGGAGTGTCCCTTTGATGCCATAAAATGCTTCCTACTCAGGCAGCTGAGCTCACCTATCACTAAACCAAGCCAATGTGTCTTTTAGATTGTTTCATACACCCTGAGGGGGAACAATTTACCATTACTCACTAAATGCAACAACCTAAGAGAAATTAAAAGATATATAACTGGAAAACAAATTGGAGAGACTCCGATGTGGTGGGGTTGACATCAAGTCCCCTTCCAGAATACTGGAGAATTTATCACCAAAGGCTGGAGAAAGACTTACCTATCTGCTCTCTTCCACAAATGAGATTTTCTGTGGTGGAAAAAAAAGTGTAAAACCATATGTAAGATTAAAGTGCTGTTGTTATATGAATCTTTCCTCAGATAAGTCAACTTTTCATGAAATGAAAAAATATGAGACTCGGGAACCCTGAGATTTCCCACTGGATTGAATGCAGTGATGTAATCTTTAATATTCACCTCATAGTCTGAAAATACCCCATGTTAAGAAATGTATTTGCTCTGAGAAATATGGGTATATCACAGGAGCACAGGTAATAGGACTGTTATACAATGCTTTTGATGTTGGAATCTGAAAACACAAATCACCACAACACTATTGTTCCATGGAGCTGCTAATGCATTCTCCAAGTTTAATAGTAGACACAACAATGGCATTCTCAGTAGGGACTTTTTACCTTCTGCTCTCACATCAAATCAAGTGTTCTCAAGGGGTCAAGCTTAGGGCCATCAGAAGAAATTAATGGTCCAGGCAATCAATTTACCCCTTTTATTTTCTCTGTTCTGCTCTGTTTTAATGGAACTATTCAGTTATGGTCGCACAGAGTGCATATCATTTATGGTCTCATTTAGCCACACATTACAATCCACTTCTGCTGGGATTTTTTTCATCTGCTCTCTGTGACCCAGACATCATCCACTAGCCCTTTGACTATTCTACATCCTCATCTGATTTATTGATGAAAATCGATCATCTAACTAATTAATGGCATATATTCAGCAATAAAAGCAGTGTAGTTAGGCAAGTGTATGTAAGGAATGACAATTAAGTGATCTATGCTGAGCAGCCCAAGAATATAATATCCAGAGCTACATGGAGGGTTATTCATTTATAAATGATGCTTTACTTATTTATTTGGTTCTTACATTTCAATGATAGTTAACACCACTAATGTTGTGGCAGCCTGATAGTTAAGGACATTGGCTGTCAAAGGTCAGATATTGCTTTCAGGTGAGGCAAAAGGTGTTGTGTATCAGCCTTTGGATGGTTGCTCGTGTCATAATCCTACCATTCCATCCTTGTGTGTTTTCAAGAAAGGCTCTGAACTTTAAAGTGCTTCAAGTGTGATCTATATTTCCTTCTGTTCACTGATACCTGTTAAAAAATGGCTTGTGTCAGAATTTAAGATAAAACATTTTGGAATGTTAGTTTAAAAAACAGAAATTACAGGTACCTGTGAAAATCAGATGATGTTTAATAAGTAAGAAATTATTATTTACATGAATGATATGGTATGATATATTTTTTGAGTGTGACATGTATTCCTTACACTAGTTTTTAAGGCTCACCTCCTCTGGCTATTGTGTAGGATTCAGTTAGCTAGAGATTCAGACACTTTTTCCAGAGAAAACTGTCTATGCTTTTGCTGGAAGCATATTTATTCCCCTCACGATGCTCATGTCCTTTCTGTTCATAGGTTTTTGTCAAACACTTCATTCACGGGGTTGACAGGCCTAGTGCAAGTACAGCATTCCCTCTCCAGGGTGCTTACCTCACAACGTTTCCACATCTGGAGTCTACAGCGGGATCCTCTAGGCCAGCCTAGTTGGGTGACCGTGGCGAGTTGGCAGTCGGGCCAGTTGGAAGTGGAGGAACTGGGCCTGTGGCCAGGCATGACCAAGCGCCACTTGGAGAAAGGCCCAGGGGTCAGGCTAGGTGGCCGCTGGCAAGCAGGTCTCCCAGTTGCAGGCAGCAGATTGCGGGTGGTGACCTTGGTCGAGCACCCGTTTGTTTTCACACGAGAGGTGGATGATGAGGGCCACTGTCCAGCAGGCCAGCTGTGCCTTGACCCTCAAACCAACAGCTCTGAAGTTCTCAACCAGCTGTTCAGAGAGCTGGAGCAAACCAACAGCAGCTCACTGCCAACTGACATCCGTAAATGCTGCTATGGATACTGCATCGACCTGCTGGAGAAGTTAGCAGAGGACATGAACTTTGAGTTTGATCTTTATATCGTGGGTGATGGGAAGTACGGGGCATGGAAAGGTGGAAGATGGACTGGGCTGGTGGGTGACCTTCGCAGTGGTATGGCTGATATGGCCGTCACCAGTTTTAGCATCAACTCAGCTCGTAGTAGAATGATAGACTTCACAAGCCCCTTCTTCTCAACCAGTCTGGGGATCCTGGTGCGCAGCAAGGATACAGCTGCACCTATTGGTGCCTTCATGTGGCCCCTTCACTGGTCCATGTGGGTGGGCATCTTTGTGGCACTACATATTACAGCGCTTTTCATCACCCTGTATGAGTGGAACAGTCCATTTGGCATGACACCACATGGACGTAACCGCATCAGGGTCTTCTCTTACTCGTCAGCCCTGAATCTCTGCTACGCAATTCTGTTTGGCCGTACTGTCGCCAGTAAAATTCCAAAGTGTTGGACAGGCCGGTTCCTTATGAACCTTTGGGCCATTTTTTGCCTCTTGGTTTTGTCCAGTTACACAGCCAACCTAGCAGCTGTCATGGTGGGTGAGAAGACCTTTGAGGAGGTCTCAGGGATTCACGATATCAAGGTAGAGCATTGCACTTCAAACAAAATTTCTGTAGAGGTCTTGTTTTTCTTAAATGCTATAACCTTTAATATAGTGTAGCTCACTGCAAATTTGTATTTTTATTTTAATTTTCTTTATCATTGTTTTCCAGAACAAATATGTAAATATTCTTAAAAAAAGACACCTATTGCTTGAAATTTTTTTGTAAGGTTATAAGACTTGTTTTCAGAGCATATATCTTGAATTAAGTGTATTTTCTTTGTAGTTTCTAATAAACTTAATTTAAAGTCTAAATATCTTATGCAGTTTTGCTTCTTAAGGAAATCTTTCTAGAGAAATCTAAGGAAGAATGTTTTGATAATTTTACTGAAAAATACTGATGTAAAATATTTTAACAAAAAACAATTAATTGAAAAGCAAAATCACAATACTAATGGGGTACAAAAAAATAGTGTTCCCTTTCAATTAAGTTTTTCTCTTACCCCTTTTGCAAATATTTTTTTCTTGTTATTAGCAGAAATGTTACTAGATTTAATTTGATTTCTTTGAAAACAAGACAAAATGTATTATGTCATTTTGCTTCAAAGTAAATGTATCTTTTTTTAAGAATGTTTAGATATTTTTTATGTATGAGTTATTTATTGATAAAGTTAAAAGAACTGTCATTGATATTTCATTAGTTTTCACTTTTACATAAAAATTTGTAAACGTGTGTGTATTCTTAAAGACCAAAAAACATAAGAATATTACAATATAAATGTTTCCTTATATCGCCCACCCCTACCTTATACTGTGCTTAACTATGGCCAAGTGTGTATCCGAGTCAAACATTTTCATCAATTCCTGTTTCATTCGTCTTTTCAAGCTCCATCACCCGTCTCTGGGGTTTCGCTTCGGCACAGTTCGAGAGAGCAGTGCTGAAGACTATGTAAAGAAGAGCTTCCCTGAGATGCACGAATACATGAAGCGCTTCAACAAGCCCACAACTCCAGATGGAGTTTCTACACTCAAGTAAGTGTTTAAACCCAGGAGAGCGACCAAAGAGATAACAGGCACTTTAACATACAGTAACGATGGTGAAAATTTCAGGTAACGGCAAAAAAAATTTGTGAAAGGGAGGTAGATCTAACTAAATGATCAAACTGAATTTCTGAGCAGCCTACTTCACTTGCAGTAAATACACTTGATATACAGACGCCACAAGATTGGTTATAATATTAAAATCACACATTTATATATTTTTAACATGATAAAATCAAATAGTATTGAGCACGGGCCCCAGTTCATATAAAATAAATAAGAGTTTGATTGGAGCTAAGCATCTTAAAAAGCTCTAAAAAGGAATAGTGCTCAGTTATTGCACAGTGCTGCAGGAGATACACACAGGCTGACAAAAACAAAGCCCAAAGGCAGAATTTTTGAATCTTGATCCTATTAAAGGGGGTAACAAAAGCACAATACAAGGGCATCATGTTACTTCTTACAACTTCAAGAGCTGTTGACAATGCTGTGAAATTACTGTGGATTTTTGTATAGCCCTTTTTGAATCCATTTTTATTCAATTGTATTTACCTCCTGCTTTCCGTGGGCAGTAATGAACCTTATTTAGAATATACATTTTTGAAGTGAACACAGTGGCTGTGGGGGATAAACGTCTAGGTTACGTATGTAACCTCCGTTCCCTGATGGAGGGAACAAGACGTTGTGTCGAAGTAGCGACACTAGGGGTCTCTTTTGAGTGCCGAATATGCCTCTGATCTATGAAAAAAGGCCAATGAGAAGTTGGCAGACAGTATTTGCATATCCCGCCCCTGGACATACGGGTATAAAAGCAGGGAAATACGTTGAGTTCGACACTCCAATTTAAATCACACCAAAAGGGCGCTAGGTGTGAGTGATCCACCCAGTCAGTCTGTCAGCGTGTACCGAGTTCAACCGTCTCGGACCTGAGAAAACACGGGACGATACTGACTCAACCCTGAGATTGTAGAATCTCGTAAAGGTATTAGGTGTTGCCCAACCCGCTGCTCTACATATGTCTGCCAGGGAGGTGCCTCTGGCCAGTTCCCACGAGGATGCAACACTCCTTGTTGAGTGTGCTTGGACCCGCAAGGGGGGGGGGCCTGGGTGTGATAGGCCAATAAAATTGCGTCCACCACCCAGTGGGAAAGCCTCTGTTTGGAGACAGCGTTCCCGTTCTGCTGTATGCCAATGCAGACAAAGAGCTGCTCAGAACGTCTAAAACTCTGCATGCGGTCCAAGTAGGTATGCAAAGCATGTACCGGACACAGCAACAAAGGGGCTGGGTCTGCCTCCTCCCGGGGCAGCGCTTGCAGGTTTACTACCTGGTCTCTAATGGGCGTGGTAGAAACCTTGGGCACGTAGCCTGGTCGCGGTCTTAGGATCACATATGTGTCTGCTGGACCGAACTCCAGGCAAGTGTCGCTAACAGAGAACGATTGCAGGTCCCAGACCTTCATGATGGAGGCAAGCATGATCAGCAGGGCCATCTTTAGAGAGAGGGCCCTGAATCCAACTGATTCTAGCGGCTCGAAGGGGGGTCTCTGAAGGCCCGTGAGGACCACTGAAAGATTCCAGGAGGGGAACTGGTCTTGCCGGGAAGAATTTAAACTCTGGGCGCCTCTTAGGAACCTGATGATTAAGTCATGCTTACCCAAAGACTTGCCGTCTACTGCGTCGTGGTGGGCCGCGTTAGCAGCAACATACACCTTCAAGGTGGAAGGAGACAGCCTCCCCTCCAGCCTCTCCTGCAGAAATAAGAGCACTGACCTAACTGCGCACCTCTGTGGGTCTTCAGCCCGGGAAGAGCACCAATTTGTGAACAAGCGCCACTACAGAGCGTAAAGTTGCCTGGTAGAGGGGGCTCTGGCTTGGTGTCTACGAAGGCAGGTGGTAGACCAGCTAGATCTTCTGCGTCCTGTCCAAGGGCCAGACGTGGAGGTTCCAGAGGTCTGGGTGTGGATGCCAGAGCATGCCCTGTCCCTGAGAAAGAAGGTCTTTCCTCAGGGGAATTCACCAGGGAGGGGCTGTCGCAAGGAGTATGAGGTCCGAGAACCAGGCCTGGGTGGGCCAGTAGGGAGCCACTAGGGTGACTTGTTCCTCGTCCTCCCTGACCTTGCACAGCACCTGTGCAAGAAGGCTCACTGTGGGAAATGTGTACTTGTGCAGCCCCAAGGGCCAGCTGTGTGCCAGTGCGTCTGCCCCGAGGGGAGCCTCTGTTTGGGCATACCAGAGCGGGCAGTGGGAGGTCTCTCGGGAGGCCAACAGGTCTACCTGGCCCTTGCTGAATCATTCCCAAATCAGCTAGGGTGAAGCCTCCACTCTCCACCGGGCAAGCGTTGTTGTGACAGCACGTCCGCTACCACATTGAGGTTGCTGGGGATGTGAGTGGCTCGCTGCGACTTGAGTCGCTGCTGGCTCCAAAGGAGGAGACAATGGGCAAGTCGTGACATGTGGCGGGAGCGTACGCTGCCTTGGCAATTTATGTACGCTACCGTGGTGGTGCTGTCTGACCTGACTAGGACATGTTTGTCTCAAACTAACGGGAGAAACTTCCGCAGGGCAAAGAAAACAGTAAGCAACTCTAGGCAATTGATGTGCCAGCGCAGCGGGGCCTGCGGCTGCATGCCCGTTGCACACGGTGCCCCAACCCAATCTGGAGGCATCGGTCGTGACCACGACGTGTCAGGACACCTGCTGCAAGGGTACTCCTGCCTGCAGAAAGCAGAGATCTGTCCAGGGTTTGAATGTTTGGCGGCAGGCAGGGGTGACCATCACACGGTGCGTGCCGCGGTGCCATGCTCGTCTCGGGACTCGAGTCTGAAGCCAGTGCTGACCGCCGCGGAGGATGCCATATGCCCCAGGAGCCTCTGGAAAAGTTTTAAGGGGACCGCTGTGCCCAGCCTGAAGAAGGCGAGGCATTTCAGCACCGACTGCACACGCTCGTTGGTGAGACGTGCTGACATTGAGACCGAGTCTAACTCCATGCCGAGAAAAGAGATGCTCTGAACCGGGGTGAGCTTGCTCTTTTCTCAGTTGACCTGAAGCCCCAAATGGCTGAGGTGCCTGAGCACCTGGTCTCTGTGCGCACATAGTAAATCTCAGGAGTGGGCCAGAATGAGCCAGTCGTTGAGGTAAATGAGTATGCGAATTCCGGCTTCTCGGAGCGGGGCAAGGGCTACCTCTGCGACTTTCGTGAAGACGCGAGGGGACAGAGACATGCCGAAGGGGTGGACTTTGTACTGATACGCCTGGCCATCGAACGCAAACCGCAGGAAGGGTCGGTGTCGAGGAAGAATTGAGACGTGGAAGTATGCGTCCTTCAGGTCTACCGCTGCGAACCAATCTAGATGCCGGAATGAGTCAGATGGTCCAGGCCAGCCAGCGTGATGGGTTGGGAAGTGAAAGCCACGCATCCAAGCTCCTTGCTAGGGCCACCAAGGGGACGATTATTTTTGACGTACTCGGAGGGTCTTCACAGCGGGACGGAGCAGGTAGTACGGTGTCGGGAGGCGAGGACGCGTCCCGAGGCTCTGGTGCTGAGAAAAGACTCAAAGCACTTACCTTGCTCCGCACACCAGGCAGGGGGTGGGTTAGTGACTGAGGAGGAGGTCCGGTGGAGGCATCCTCTAGACTCGTCAGAACCGGCCGGCCGGGAAACAGTTGTGGGGCTGAAGGTGGGGGGTCCGCGTCAAGCATGCCGAGACTGTTGAGATCTGGTGGCAGAGTGCTGTGAGAACGGCATTTACGGGCCTGGTGACCCAGAGACAAAGGAAATAGCTCTTTTATTGAGAATGTGGGTACCGCAGCCCTGTCCAGGGAAATGAAATAAATTCAACAAAAGATTCTCCTTCTGGCCCTCCAACGGGGGATGGGGTGGTCTGCTTACCAGCTCCAGCACTAACGTCTTGGTCCCTGGGTCGATCGTCTCAGGAGTGTCTGGGAGCCTTCTGGGTCCTCAAGAGGGTCCGTGAGACGGGGGGCGTCTGCTTCCTGCAGGGTTTCTCGACACACGGGCTGGGCATTTTTTTGCCGCAGGAGAACGCCCTCAGAGAGCAGACGGGGCATGGCCCATGGCGACAGGTTTGCGGCAGGGCAGGATGTGTGAGATGGCCTCCGTCTGCTTCTTCACCACAGAAAATTGCTGGGCAAAGTCCTCGACGGTGCTGCCGAAGAGGCCGAACTGGGAGACAGGGGCATTGAGGAAGCGTACTTTGTCGGTCTCATGCATCTCAACCAAGTTCAGCCACAGATGACGTTCCTGGACCACGAGTGTGGCCATTGCCTGCCTGAGTGACTGCGCTGCGACCTTCGTGGCTCTGAGGGCGAGGTCGGTTGCTGAGAGCAGTTCCTGCAGCACGTCGGGATCAGGGCTAGCCTCGTGCAGATGTTTCAGTGCCTTGGCCTGGTGCAATTGCAGGAGGGCAACAGCATGCTGGGTGGAAGCGGCATGTCCGGCAGCGCTGTAGGCTTTAGCGGTCTGTGAAGATGTTGTCCTACAGGCCTTGGAGGGGAGCACAGGGTGACCCCGCCAGGTGGTAGGGTTTCCAGGGCACAGGTGGAGCGCAACAGCCCTGTCCACCTGGGGAATCGCCGTGTACCCGTGGGCCGCTCCGCCGTCAAGGGTAGCAAGAGCGGATGAGTGGGTGGCTTTGTGACGAGTGGAGATGTGTGCCCTCCACGAAGACGTCAGCTCATCATGCACTTCCGGGAAAAAACGGGACTGGGGGGGGGTCAGTCTGTTAGTAACGTGGAGACCCCAGGAACCAGTCCAGAATCAGAATCCAACCACGATGGCTGTGGGGAGGACGGAAGGTTCCAGTCCAGCCCCACGCTGGCGGCGGCCCGGGCAAGCATGCTGGACATCTACGCGTCAGCCTCAGCCTGGGCGTGCTGGCCTGAAGGCAGCAGCCCAGGGGAGTCATCTGCGTCAGATGCCGCGCTCTCCGATGCAGCGGCGAGTTCATCCACCTCGAGCTCCAGAGGATAGGCAGGCTGGCTGTGAGGCGAGCCGCTGTTACCTCGAGCACGGATGGGAGTCAACGAGCGTGCTGGGGGGCGGGTGGTCCGAAGGGACATACCCGGCGTAGCTGCACCCGCTGCCATCCCCAGATCGCCTCCATCACCAGCCACATCGTCCTCAATCCCGTGGGAAGAAGGAGCAATGTGGGGGGCGGCTGGAGTGGTGTGCTTTCTGTTGAAAGCGAGCCACTACCACAACGTTGCCATGGTCATGCTCTTGCAGTGATAACATGAACCATCCACAAACGCTGCCTCGGTGTGATCGCTGCCCAGACACACGAGACTATGGCTGTGGCCGCCTGAAGCGGAGAGAACTCTACCTCATCCCGGAACTACATAGGGGTGGAAAGGCATCTTTAAAAAGACGCATTCTGAAAAGGACGTTCAACACTGCTGTGTACTGCTCTTTTAGAGGAAAATAATCTTTTATGAGAAAATCACTCTTTTAATAAACTCTTAATAAAAAGTTTCTGTGCTGTCGAAGCGCCCAGGGTCAAACTGCACTATCGTGCAGGGAAGGAAAAAAGCCACTGAAGTGTGCAATAGATCCAACAGCAAGGAAGCGTCAGAGGAACAGGTGTGTGACTTGCAGCTGACTGCATGCATGACCATTGGCTCTGAAGAAAATTTCTGAATGAACTCGACGTATTTCCCCACTTTTATAACCGGCAGGGTATGCAAATACTGTCTGCCAACTTCTCATTGGCCTTTTTCATCAGGCATATTCGCCGTTCAAGAGAGACCCCTAGTGTCGCTTCTTCGACACAACGTTGAAGTAAGCGACAGACAGGGAACTTAAATTTTGTTCAATGGCTTGATCTGTTGATTAATTTTGTGTAGATCATTCAGCTGTCTAAACATTGTAAAAACATTTTTCCAAGAAATATTCAAAAAAACTAAAAAAAATATGAGTTGAGAAAATTTTATGTAATCTAGGACATTTATAAAGCTTTATACAGTGTGTGCCATTGTACAGACTGTAGTTCTATCCCTCACAGCCTTGTTTTCATTCCTGTCTAAAACTAAATGTGCCGCAACTCTGGGTAAAGCCCTGTACACGCATGCAGTGACTTTATAGCTTCATGACGCTCGTCCCATTACTGTGAAGTCACTAGTGTGCATTCCTACTGCTATCACGCTAATGTTATTGGTGGACTGCATGTCTGACCAGTAAAAAATGGGACATATTGCTGGTAAAATATAGCATTCTAATTTGACAACGAATCAGCTTTCTTGTCACCAAAAATGAAAATTCTGCAGGGTAGAATGTTTTATTTAAACTGCAGCAGTGCTCAATGCATCTTATCATAAACAATATGACTGAATCTATCAATGTAGGAATCCATCCCACTCAGACTGATAATAATTCTTTATTATATCCATGTATGTTGTTGCAGCAGCCAAATCATATACAGTGAAATCGCTCTCAAAAACTTTAACTTTAACTCGAATCCAGTATCTCACAGGAGACGAATGACATGAGCTCCACTGACACCCTCTAAACTCTTATTGCTTCCAAAAGTCACTCCTCATTTGCATAAATATTAACTTTTGCCAACTTTCTCAAGTCATTGGACACACCTACATCAAGTCACAAGAGGTCACTTGAAGATTGGGTTACTTTGTCGCTGGAAGTCAATGCATGTTTTTACGAGGGTGAAGGTGTATAGCATAATGTTCATTTTAAAAGGCAATTATTTGTGAATAAAATGAAATATAATAAACCTACTTTATATAGAAAGGAAGCATGATTACACTGAAAAGAATGGCAATTATCTAATTTAAAGGAATAGTTTACCCAAAAAAAATAATTCTCTCATCATTTACTCAATGCCATCTCAAACTCATTTGACTTCCTTTCTTCAGCGGAACACAACAAAGATATTTTGAAGGATATGTGATGTGTTTTTGTCCAAAAAGGACATACAGGCAGCATAAAAGTAACCAATATGACTTGATTTGTTTAATCAATTTCTGCTAAAGCTATATGATTGCTTTGGGTGAGAGACAGACTAAAATGTAAGTCCTTATTCACTATAAATTTTGACATCCGGCCCGATTGAAACAGCACAGGCTTAAAGATGATGATGTTTGAAGCTGCACATGGTTGCCAGGAAATCAATTTCAGTTTTATTATACATTAATTTAATTTTCTAGTGTTTATCATTGATATGGACCCCATTGACTTACATTGCATGGACAAAAATACATACTGTAACATCCTTCAAAATGTCTTTGTTTGTGTTTCGCAAAAGAAAGTTATACAAGTTTAAAACAGTATGAAGGTCAGTAAATCATTTTTGGGTAAACTATCCCTTTAAGGGGTCATGTCATGATGAATAAAATTTTCCTTGATCTTTGACAAATAAGAAATTATTGTACTATAAAAAACATACTGTAATTTCAGAACTGAAAACTTCCTCCCTAATACAAAAGTAGCATTTATTTACACCAAGCTGAAAAAGCTCACCAAGCTCGTTCTCCACTTCTGCAACTTCCTTACATCAACTTGGGGGCCTTCAGTAATGCATGACCATCTCCAAAGCAATATATCAATGGCTCCTTTTATATCATCGCCTCTATGGCCTGTCCACTTGTGCACAGTCAGAGTGAATAATAAGGGCTGAACAGGTACAGCCATTGCTATACATCCAGAGGGACCATTGCTGTTGTTGTTATTTAACTAACAAAGTGATTTCAATGTTGGGGAAGATTCGAAAACATTGTGCTGTTTCTGGCTGTGGAAATTTGGTGTAATTGCACAGCCTTCTGAAGTATGACAACATTTGAAAAGAGTGGCTGAAGTTTATTTTTTAACAAAGTTTCTGATCGATCAATGTGGTATTACATGTTTTGTAAACCATTATGATTTAGACTTTTCAAAGAAACTTATATTGAAAGATGGAGAAGTACCAACTAGTTTCGACATGACAGTAATGCCTATGAGTAACTATTTTAATGCTGCTGTTTGTGTTTGTGTGATATGTAAGTAATTGTATAGTCAGCTGTTTTTAATTGCAAAATAAACCATGATCAGGACTCCAACGCAGAGTTTTATGCTCGGGAAGAAAAACAGTTCCACGAGTGACGAATTTAAAGATGTTAGCCAATCATAAGGCTGTGATGTATATTGACGTCTAAAAGGGGACAGCACACAAAACCAGACAGAGGGCCAGAGACAGTGAAAAAAAATTATTTAACACTTTATTATGACAGTTTTTAGTGCAAAAACCTTTACTAACATTATAGGTGAACTTCAAGAAAAATAATAAAGTAAAAAAAAAATAAAGCATGACATGACCCCTTTAAATATTTTGTGAGCAGCGCTATTTCAGGAATATGTTGTGTATGTAGCGCACTGTTAGCGTTACTGTTACTGCAGTGAATTAGTCCCTGAATCTCAGAATCTTGATCTAGATAAAGGTGGTCAGAAAAACAGTCACAGTACAAGGACAACATGTCAGTTCTCACAACCTCATGAGCTGTTGACATTGCTGTTCAGTCTTCTCCTTAATGCGCAGTTAAATTCATTCTACTTTCAAAAGGAATTATGCGCATTATCTAGCTCACTTTTTTTACACATACAGAGTGCGCAGGAAGAGTCGACAACAACAAGTGACTGTTCCCATTTTTTTTCTCTGTTTTCTCTGTTTCCACTCATCCCTGAAAGAACAGGGACTGCTGCAGACTCCAAGCTTAGAAGAAAGCAGAGGCAGTCACTCTCAAGTAAAATCCTCTAAACTTGCTGAATGAAGCCAAAGGTTTTCTTCAGAGAAAACAGATAACTCAAGCACACACTTACATGCACACATACACATAAAAAGATACAGAGTAAAGCTAGAGTATTTTTCTTTGTACTGCCTTTCATGACTGATGCTGCCTATTCTCCCATGTCAAATTCTCCCCACTCGATTCAAAACACCTTGCATGGTCAGCATTTTTACAGTTGAGAAGCTATAGTTCTGAATCCTTGGGGGCAGGCTTTTTTGACAAGCATCCGGGCAGATTTTATGTTCAAAAACATTGCGTAACAGTTGTAGTGGTAAAAACAAGGTTAAGTTTTCCAAATGTTTGTAGTACTGCCCCTTGATTTAAATCCACAATGGGAGATGTTGATGCAATGATGTCCTGACATGTGCAAAAATAGATCCAGATGGTGATGGATTGCTTGAATTTATTGAAAGAAAATAAATAAAACTTTTGAGCAGTTTGAAGGCTTGTAACACAATGAGCAGTGAGCACTATTTGCACGGTCAAATGACTGTGTGCACCCCAAACATACACCCTTTTAAACCTCCTTTCCCTTCATACCTATAGAGGGCACACACTCACAGAATATAAACACACACTTAAACCATTAACAATATTACTCATATAATAAACTGAAATGGATTTGTTTGATAACATAATTGAAATGAACAAATAATATGTTTATTATTAAATACAAATAATATGTATGGCTCTTACAACAGTCCTAGTTTCATCCTTCAAAAATTCCCTGATCTCTGCACTTTATCATTTTTCTGTCACATTTGAGGTAAGATGAGGTCAGTTGATGAGCAAGCTACTCAAAATTTAAGTAATTTTGTAGTGAAAGTCTTGATGCTAGTTGCACATTCATTAGCGCTATGACAGAAGATTAAGTCATAATTTAGTAATATATGATCATTTTCAACCCTGTTTCTGGTCCACTGACTGAAAAGCTTGGTTCTGGCATAAGCGTCTCCTTTAAACTTCAACAGAAACGCCCTCTGTTATGAATGCTAACATCGTGCAGCCACTCAAATAAGGCCATATTTGAAACTCAGTTGGAAGAGAATGAACAAAGCTCCACAACATTATAAAACAAAATTTCAGGGTTTACACATAACACACATCCAACACATTGCATTCGAATATATTAAACTTTTCACTCAATCACAACAGCACCATAAAATCTCATGACATTTGAAATATTCATGAATGTAACATGAATGTTCACTCACAGTTTTGTGATTGGGTCCAATAGTGTTTTTAACTTCCCAATCCTTCAATAAGAGTTTCTTTGCAAAGCTTGAATTTTATTATTACAGGTTCACAAACAATCCACATGGAAAGGAGTGGGGAAAAAAAATCATAGTCCAAAGCACAGTAATATGATGCACAAACAGTGCACTGAGGTGCTCATCACCGGAAACACATAGAAACGACCATAGACGTCCATCTAGTGCATGTATACATACACCAACAATTAAAAATAGCACAGATGTTTGAACTAACATGTCCAGAATGAGTTTGTGCACAAAATAGCAGCTGAATGAAAGATAATGGCGTCTCTTGTTCTGAGTTGTAACTTGACGCTGTCTTTTAAAAGTGGCACAAAGTACATGACAACAGTCAAAGACGTCTGTCTAGTGCATATTTATATTCAAAATTATTCAAAATAGTCCAGATGGGTCCCTTTGGTGTTCAGGAATAGTCTTTCTGTTCTGCTCTCTCTCTGCTCTCGCACTGAGCGGCAATGGGTGGGGCCAAGGGTGCGATGACGCATGTTATGGGATGTGTAAATACAAATGAGCTATGTCTCGTGATGTCACAAACACCAAGATTTCAAAAGGAGTTGTTTCAGCAGGGTGGTAACTATAAATGCGCTTTTCAGACTGAGAGGGAAGTTTTTAGTTCTGAAATTATATATATATATATCAAGGTAAATGTTATTCTCCATTTCATCAAGGTAAATGTTATTTCATGACCCCTTTGAGTCTTGATTGAGTCTTTGCATCTTTTTATGTAAATTTGGCTTATTATAGATTCTAGCACTCAGAACTAATCTACAAGATTTGAAATTGCATGTTGCAAATTGGTTTCAGCAAAACATTTTTGGCCATGTTTGTGCCTTTATCTGATTTGCATTAATGCTTTAGTAAATCGGGTGCTAAAAAAATACAGTGCATGCAAATAAACCACACAGTCAGCAGCCACATTTCATTCTTAGTGAATTCCCCCCAGATTTGCCAATTATTATTATTATTATTATTATAGTTTTTTCCTTTTCATTTCAGGGTGATATAATCCATGCTGAGTTTTTCCAATTTGATTCATTGGGCATTAATACTACTTTCCATTGTGCTTTTTTTCTATCAACTTTCATATCAACCAATTCCCAATTACAAGAGAATTTTAATTATCCTAAATTTAGATGAAGACATCAGTTTTGCTTCACTCTGATTACACTCTTCTGTGTGTTCAAGGACAGATCCCCCTCAGCTAGATGCCTTCATCATGGACAAGGCTCTGCTGGACTATGAGGTGTCCATAGATGCAGACTGCAAACTCCTGACTATAGGAAAACCATTTGCTATTGAAGGTAATGACCCCTGTGCCCCTGGACATATTGCTTTAAAGAGTTGTTTTGCAGCCGTTTTAACAGGATTGTGTACGTGAGCCGGGCACCTTTGGTCACGCTACTTTGAATTACATATGCTTACAAAAACCTATGAAGTTCTTCATTGAAAGGTCACAAGGTTGTGCTAAATATTTCACATATTCAGAAGCCAAGTTTGACACATCATTTAATAAGCAAATTCTATTACAGTGTGAAGATGGGCTTTATGGCAGTCACCCAGCCCTGTCCACACCTTTCATTCGGATGTTATCTGCTGCTGTGCATATGAAATTACTCTGCAGTCTACCAAACCTTTACTGGTTTCTTTAAGCTACCTTTTTATTCGATGGATTATCAAGACCGAACCATCATGTACACGTCTGCTGGCCCTAAACAGGGCTAAATGAAAGCCCTGTAAACAGTATGTTGCATAATGACTGTATGCAGATGTAAAGCTGGAGTCAGGCATCAGTTCACAAGTTTTACAAGAAAATATCCTTGTAAGTGTTATTATAATACATTCTTAAAAAGAGAGAACACAATTCAGGAGAAAGCTTCACTTCAGAATGGGCTCTGTCCTGTTAGCACAGCTGGAAAATCCCTAATTGTTTTAAACTGGGTGCACGCTGCTATTTTCTTTCTGTCGTTTATGATTGTTGCTTGTCAAGATTTCACAATGTGATTTCAGTGCAATCTTGTGCTAAAGCTAAAACAGACTGTGCAACATCAAACGTGTTTTATGGCATATTGTGTGATATGCATCTTAGCTAAGACTTGGTCACGACTGACAGCAATAACTGGCCATTTTTAGTCACAGAAATGTTTTTACTTAAATGATACCACACAAATCCAAGCAAGCCCTTGCATTAATAATGAGGGGGGAAAAAATCTGAAATCTGAGAGTCTGGAGTCAGTTGTGACTGGGCAAAAGAGGTAATGGATTGCTAATTCTTCAGAGCATTCTCATTATAATTTTCCTTGTATAATCATAATGTAAATGGGATGCTAACAGAGTTAATCTCGTCAACAAATTTACTGACAAAAATATTCGTTGATTAAGGTTTTTCATTTTGTCAACAATAAGAAGAATAAAAAGATGAATCATGACAATGATCAACTAAATGTTTTGATAAAAACATGCTGTTGATGAAAATATGACAAGAAAATAATAGCTCGATATTAACAATGCACTAAAACTGTTTTAGATTTATTTATAAAAAAAAAAAAGAAAAATCTAGAAAGAATTGATTTGCACACTATTGTAAACTAAAAAAATATATATGTGTCGACTTAAATTATATGGCATTTTTGTCAGGGTGAAACTGACTATAGGAAATGTAATAAATATAAAATCTATTATAATTGTTTTTTAAAAGTAATCCACAACAAATTACTAATTACTTCTCAAACTGTAATCAGATTACTGATTTTACTGATTACTTAATAAAAAAGTAATCAGATGACTAAAAATGTTAAGTTACTTTCTAAAAACACTTCACAGAAAAGTTTTTATTTTTTTTCGCTCAACAAATTCAAAATGATGTCTATATTTTTGTCCATGTTTATTGTCACATGCAAATCACTTGCTTGTTACATCTTTACAATGACTCATTAGGGAGCACATGCTCTTCAGCTGTCACAGAAATGTAAACAGACGTACAAATGAGCCTAATTAATAGCACATTTTTAAGTTATGATAAAAATTCAAAATAATTTCTTATGTGCAAACTTGCATAATTTTAACTGAACGTTTCCCGCTCTATATCTCTCACGCAAATGTAGGTCATCAATTGCTATGCTCCTATTTTATTTTCATTAGATGGCTGTCATAAGAGAAATCATACTCTAGGACTGTGATCCAACATTTCTGACACTGTCAGAACTTTGGAGGCTTTGATTCATCATCAATGCAATCAATCGGCTGTCAGTGAGCATGTCGCCCTAAGTGATCAAAAACTGCAGATTTTGTCCTAGGACGAAATAAATATTTCATGATTCCTGAAATATACTCAGATGGCAGAATCATGGGCAAATTTGCACAGTGTGGACCAGGCTTTAGTTTTATGACTGCCTAGATCCACTCCTTTAAGGATGTTCCACTAGCCAGGCAGTGGCCCCAGACTTACAAAACACACATTTGTTAGTTGCAGAGAGCTGTGTAAAATACATTTGCGAAACTTGGTATGAGAGTACAGAAGTTTATTAGGATGCAAGGGCTGTTGTGCTGTGTGCTGAAAGGAGGAGAAGGATCGCTTGCCAGGACTGATGTGTGGGTTTGCTGTGAGGCAAGGGCTTTGATGAAATTTGTGGATGTCAGAGTTGTGCTCGTATCTCTACGGTTGCCTGGCTCCAGAGACAGCACAATGACAGACGTGCTGTCTATAGTGCATTGGCAGAGAGTGCCAAAGATTCATGCTTGTTTGTCCCAAGGCTCTCTGACATATCAGTAATAGTGCTATCATTACAATCAACACAAACACAAGAATGTGGATGCACTCTTTAACAAAACCCTGCACTCTGCTTTAGGCTTAACAATCTTTTTGTGTACCCTTTTGTATACCAATCAAGGGCCGCCAAGATGTGAAGTTGTTGTTTTTCTCTTCCACTGACTGACCTCTGGTTCTCCCTGTGCTTTCAGGTTATGGGATAGGGCTACCCCAGAACTCTCCTCTTACCCGAAACATTTCTGAATATGTCAGCCGCTACAAGTCTGACGGCTACATGGACATGCTCCACGACAAGTGGTATAAAGTGGTTCCCTGTGGAAAGAGGGTCTTTGCTGTGACAGAGGTGAGCTTTAAAAAGTAATTGTTTCCATTTGAGTGTGTAGCGGTGGTGGCTGGTGCTTTTCAAGAGTGGGGAAGCGCATATGTCACTTATCAATGGCAAAATGTGTACTCAGATCCATTTTTTTATTTAATTTGATGTCTGCAATGTTGCTCTGCCCAGAGGAGTAAGAGAAGTAACTACACATGTTTGTTAAAATTGAGTAATGACTGAAATCAGGTCTCTTGAACTATGATCTGTCCTATGACAAATGGGTTTAGGTAAACTTTCAATTAAATGAAAACTAAGGGAGTCTATTTTATAATCCACATTTGGCTGGATAATTTTATTTCATTTTCAGTGTTGGCAGAGTTACTGCATTGAGGCTTTGTAGAGCAGTATTAAACCGTGGAATTACTTAACAAAAATAATTGACCAAGCTCAGAACTGTATTTTTTACAATATTTACCAATAGCAATCGCAAGAGCCAACTTAAACCAACTGCATCTCTATTTATAAGCATTACTTGTATGGTGGTGTTTTTATTATTTTATTATTATTATTATTATTATTATTCCAAATGCTGTCAGTCACATTTGGAATATCACACACTTTAAAAATTTTGTGTCATATAAACAAAAAATTGTGCTTCATGTGGTAACATCTAAATTAACATGCGACACGTGAATAGTACTGAAATAGTCAAGTTATATGTCAAGCCAAGTCAACATTTATTTATAAAGCACAGTATAAACAACATAAGTTGACTCAAAGTGCTTTACAGATCAAGCAAATAAATAAATACTGACAGTGATATAAAAACAGATTGATTTAAAGTAAAATTTTAAATAAATAAAAACATTTTATTTGTATAAAAACATAAAATACAGCATCATGTATTTATCCATTTCAAACTATTCAATTATCTATTTAAAAGCTACAGAATAAAAATATGTTTTCAAAGAAGATTTAAAAATGGCTAATGATGAAGCTAATGATGAAGCTTGCCTCACATAAAAAAATATATTCCATAGATTTGGACCTTAGATTTATAACGGCAACGAGGAACCTTCGATAAAAGTTGATCAGAAGACCTGAACACTCTGCTGGGGGAGGAAGGGTGTAGAAGGTCACTGATACAGTATATAGGGGCACAAGACCAGATAGTGCCTTGTAGATATAAATCAGAATTTTTAAATCGACCCTGAATTGCACCAGAAGACTGTAGAGATGCTATAAACAGGAAAATGTGATCCCTCTTTCTTGACCCTGTTAAAAGCCTAGCTGCCGCGTTTTGTGCTAGCTGTAGGTGGGATAACGTAGTTTGGGGCAGATCAATGTACAATGAGTTGCAGTAGTCTAACCTTGATGTAATAAGTGAGTGGATCACAATTTCCAAGTCTTTTTGGAAAATAAATGTTTTATTTAAGCGATAGATCTAAGGTGGAAAAATCTACCCTTGACAACAGCACTGATCTGCTTATTGAAATCAGTGATCAAAAATCACTCGAAGACTCCTCACATGATCTTGTACATTCGATGACAGAGGATCTAACTGGCCAACTAGGCCAGGTAAGAGGACATGGAGTAACCTAAAATCAGAGCTTTGGTTTTGCTTTCATTTAATTGGAAAAAATGGTTTAACAGCCAGTTTAATATCTTTGAAGCAATTTAACTATTCTTGTCTACACTCACTGGAAAATAAAACTGGGAATCATCAGCATAACAGTGATAAGATATGCTGTACTTATTAAAAATAGAACTCAGAAGAAGCATATACTATACACATATACTGTGAAAATAACAAGGGTCCCAAAATCGACCCTTGAGGGACAACACACTTTAATTAAGCCGTCGTAGAAGAATAATTACCTGAATTAACAGAGAACGTCCTTTCTTTTAGATAGGATGAAAACCACTGGAGGGTCATCGCCTGGATGCCAAACATACATTCTAGACGATTGAGGAGAATATTATGGTCGATAGTGTCAAATGCGGCACTGAGATCTTATAAAAATAAGATAACAGGTGAATTTGAATCCATGGAGAGTAAAATATCATTAGTGACCTTCAACAATGGAGATTCAGTGCTGTGCAAGTGTCTGAAAGCTGATGCAATTTTTTTTTTTTTATTTAGATAGGAGTAGAGCTGCAAATAAACAACTCTCTCCAAAATCTTGGAAATAAAATGCAGTTTGGAGATTGGTCTGTAATTGTTGTGTATTGCCAGATCCCCCAAAAAATTTTTTTCAAATGTAGAATGTAGGATGTAGAATTACTTTGACAACTCCACTTGCTAATGAGCTGTTAATTATAGCTGTCACACTGGAACTGATAGTCCTGAAAACTTCTTTTAAGAAGGCGCGGAGAGAGAATATCCAGCTAGTAACTGGAACACTTCATCTTAGAGACTACATCTGCTATCTGTGCTGACTTAAGTAGTTCAAAGTGAGTCAGGGAGCTGGACTGGGAAGTTATTAGTGGTTGATCAAATTGTGAAGGTACAATCGCTCATATAATCTGCTCAATTTTTTGAGTAAAGCAGTTTAAAAATGTTTCACAGGTCTCTTGGGTGGCATCCAGAAAAGCATTTCTAGTTGGGATTAAACAGAATCAATTGTTTTTAACAATATGTAGGAAATGTATAAGTATAAAGGTAGATGGGATATGTTAAAGTGCCCACATTCTCAAACCAATATATGTAGGGAATTTGGTTGATGTAGATGTACATGGTACGGATTAGTGCCGCAATTCTACACCATTATATGTAGTATATAAGGAAATTTATAATGGAATTAGTTGTCTTCGACAACCATTATAAATTAGATAAATTACAAATAACAAGATTATTTGTCTGAATAAAATTCTCCACAATTAAAATCTTGTTGTATTCAACTCACAATTTCTACTGTAAGTAATTAGCTTTAATAAGGGAATTAAGATTAATTAACTTATTGGAGTAATATTATTCTCATGTCTTATTGAAAATAATATCATATATATTTAGGTATAGCTTTGAAGCAGGGATTTTAAAAACAGGGATGAGATTATTTATCAAAATATACCACATTCAGATTATCTTTGAATACAGACAAACTTTATTGCTATTCTAAACATAAAACTAATCTAACACATACAACATGAAACAGGTTGGTAAGTAAAGTGACAGAATGTGAAATAAATGATCAATACAGAGTAAATTAACTTTATAGAGTCTGTTGACAATGCCTTAAGAACCATTTATCGTTCTTTTAGTCTACATCGATTTGCAATCGGATTACCCAAAGTATTTAACTAATACACCAGCACTTTGAGTAAAAGTGTGGAGATGTACTTGCGTGTCATCACGTTTCCTTTTGTTGCTTAGTTCTTGGTCGAAAGTTTGTTCCGCTGATGTTTAGACCTCTGTTAGATTGGATATTTATTGTCTGGATAAATGATGAGGTGGGCTTTGAAGCAAGGTCTTCCACACAGAGGACCTACGACTCCCGTTGGGTGTGTGAACCGTAGAGCAGAGAGTGAGAGGCTTCTTCGGGACTTTGTGTGTCCCGAGTTTTCCTTGGACTCTACATGACATGGAGGATCTGGAAGAAGCAAGCGATGCTTCAGCAGAAGGGTTCAGAAGAGAGGAGCCGGAGAAGAGAGAAGAGGAAAAAGAGGAGGTCACTCCGATAGTGCCTTTTTACTCATGAGGCAGGTCACTCCTCTCAAGTTTGACTTGACCAATGAGAAAAGTGCAATTTTCCAGTGGGAAAAGTTCATTTGTTTGGAAACTGACTCATTTGCATGATTGGGGTAAGCTGGCAGTTTGTGTCCCTTTATGCTCTTATTAATATAGCAAGCATACAATGCATGCTATCAGGAGGTGATATACACCAATGTGCAGGGCGTCATACAAGGATTCATTTGATAGGGAGCATGATACATAATAATTTTACATTATCTAGAATGTATAAAATGGTATACAGTACAAAAGACACTATAAAAGACAGTAATAATCATGCACATAATGTCCTGGGGATATGCATGTTCATTTATAG
The DNA here is from genome assembly GCA_032164185.1 of Moxostoma hubbsi. Taxonomy (NCBI): domain Eukaryota; kingdom Metazoa; phylum Chordata; class Actinopteri; order Cypriniformes; family Catostomidae; genus Moxostoma; species Moxostoma hubbsi. The sequence goes on from JAVLUX010000009.1 coordinate 25,334,809, forward strand.
GAGTCTGTCACCACGATAGGGACAATAGTCCAGAGAGAATGTCCGAAAATTGTTGGATGATGTCCTTATTATATCTGGGAAGTCTGTACATAAATGCACAGAAAGCAGTACCCAAGATATCAATCTTTAATAGTTGGACCTCAAAACTAGAATACATGTCTATAGGCAGCATTCTGCATTTAAAAGAGTTTCTAAAAACAGTGGCAACACCACCTCCTTGCCCTGATGTCCGTGGTGAATTTAAAAAGTCACAGCCTGATGGTGTTAGATCCCCCAAGGCCATTTGTTCGCCAGGATTCAGCTAGGTCTCAGTGATGAATAAAAGGTTCAATGATCGTGATTTAAAAAAGTAATTCAGAATAAAATACTTGTTCAATATTGAATGTGCATTAATGAGGGCCATCTAGTGGTGACATCTGTGTTTTGTGGTGAAATAAAAGATGTGAGTTTCAGCAAGCTGAGATTATCAAAATTGACACCCTGCTTCACATCACTTTCACCAGTCGGAGGGTGACAGCTTGAAGACCAGATGGCTGGTATGTGGTGGTTGTCAGAGGAATCAGTCGGTAATCTGCAGGGATGTCGGCGTGACCCTCGATTGACATAACGGGGGCAAATTCCAAGAGCAGCGCAATAGTTATAATAGTAATAGCTAAAGTATAATAGTTATAAACTCCATCAGACAGTTGTAAAGTCAAACACCATTAAACCAGAGATGAGTACATTAAAACCAAATTGGAAGAAAGATGATTGCATGACCTTGCAAACAAGCAGGGAGCTCTCTGCTGAAACTGGCGCGGGCCAGCAGCAAAACTACAACAGACCAAGATGGGCAACAGAAGGCAGAACACCCTCAATGAATCCATCACCATGATTTGAATTCAAAGTCTACGTGCTCCAGCACCACTGGACATCGACGATGGACAGAGAATCAAGCTACCTATTTAAGACTGCACGTAGCAGTGTTAATTTCCTTTGAGGTAATCCAGTCAGACATGAGGTGTAGTGTAGATTTCAAACAAACAAAAAAAGTCACTAGTCCATAAGATTGTCCATAAAAGAGAAGCATAAAACTTGTTTTCCTGAGGTCGCTCATACAAAAGGCCACTAAAACAAAACCATTTAAAACATTGAAAAGAAGCCAGAGAGCAGCGGCAGACAGACGTGCCAGTGCTCGACCGGAAGTCATTTATAGTACAGAAAACTTTTATTCTCAGAAAAGCAGACTATGATTTTTTTTTTTTTACATTTTTGTCAAAATAATCATGAAGTTAAAATAATCAAAATAATAACAAATAAGATCTCTTTGAGACAATAAAGACTTTCTCATGTCTGCGCCTATCACAGCTTCTGTAAGCCCTAAATAGACAAAATCTCTATATAAGCTTTTACCATAGGCTGTTATCTTCAAAATGGCTGGGTTTCCATCTAAATGTTTAGCATTTCAAAAATATTTTGTTGCTTGTTTCCAGTGGCGGATTTAGGCATGTGCGACTGGGCGGCATCTGGGATGGCACAGGCTGCGGCATGATGTTGTTGTTGACCATTGATGATTAAATTATATAAATCATCACAAAGCTGAAGATCTTAGCTTTCCTACAACACCTAGGTTAAGCTTCTAGTCCAGTCAGAGGCCAAAGGTCTGGGATAACACAAAGACTGAATGCCTATGGATGATCGACACCTGCATTTCAGATATCTATATTTTTTAGTATAGAGTCATAGAGCAAACAGAGACTGAATTGCATGCTCTCAAATTATTATTATTTTTTTAATGTTCATGAAAAGACTGTAAACATACAATACTGTTTATGACTTATTGGAATAGTCAAAAATGAAACCTAAAATAAACAGCAGAGTGTAAAGGATTAAAAATGGCAGGTTAACACTTTTTACAGCACAGCTGTAATTATTGGTCTTTTGTTGCAAAGTTTCCATTTTAAGAGCTTATTTTTTGAAGAAATTTCAAGGCAAGCCGTTTCTGCCTTGCAGCTTTCAAGCAAACGTCACTCGTGTATAGATACATGGGTTTGTTTGTGTATGTGTGTGCCTATATACATTATGTCTGTTTTTGTATCAGTGAGTAAGTGGGTTCTGCCCTTGACCAGTTTTCCATACTGGCAGACCGGCTCTTTTCCATCAGAAAAATCCTTTTTTTTGGAATTACTGTCTCCCGCAGTTTAATAGTGAGCTTTTGAATAGCAGCTGCCAACACACTCCATCAATGGAGTCCCAGTCAATAACCTCCCAGGAGTTGTAGTGCTCCTGTAAGACATTGTCTTGGACAGTCTGGGTTCATTACCTAGCTGTGGTTATGAATGGGGGACTTCATGAGAAGAAGCATTGACATTTGTTTTTGGCCCCTGTGCCAGCTGGAACCAATCTCAGTGTCTCTCTCTCTCTCTCTCTCTCTCTCTGCTCTGCTCTGCTCTGGAGCCAAGCTGTCCTGTCACCACCGACTCTCTGCTGTAAAAGCACTTCTCCGCTGTGCAATAAATTCAGCAAACTAGCAGGCAGAATCACCTATGAAGTCCTCACAGTCAGTTGTCCCCTTTGACTGAATGTTTATTTCTCTTTATTCCCAAGCTGTTTATAGAAGTGGCTTCAAATCAAACAGCAGCATTTTATCTCCTCAATTTTATACTGTCTTAATTTAATTAGACACATTTTTTCAAAAAGCATCTTGGTTCATTGCCAGATGCAAAGATGTGGGAAACAGAGAGAGATGGAGAATTTAAAGCAACAATCCAACATGAAGTGCTGCATCTGGCATACTTTCAAAATAAATTAATAAATAAATTATGGACAAAATGCCAGTATTTGTCCCTAAATATTACTTTGTTGTTCAGAAATCCTTATGATCTTGTGCCAACAGTGTGTGTACAGCCAGAGTTAAATAAAAAAAAAATTACAAAAGGGTAGCTTCAATTTCTTTGTGGACTTGTTACATTTTTAATACTGCTGTAGAATTTTTGTACTGAACAGAGTGATAAGTGTAAATAGCACTGGCCACGCAGTGCAGATATATGTACCAAAATTCAAATAGTATATGTTAGTAAGTATTATATTATTCTAATAGCTATAATAGCATTTTTTTAAGGAATAATTCACACAAAAACAAAAATTCTGTCATCACTCTTCCTCATGTTGTTCAAAACCCGGATGACTTTCTTTCTAACATGGAACACGAAAAGAGAAGATAGGCAGAATATTAAGGACTGACAGTCTTAGTCACCATTCACTTTCATTGTATGAGCTGCTTCAACATACTTCAAAATGTCTCCCCGTGTTCCACAGATGCTGGTAAGTCATATGTTTTTGGAATGATATGAGGTGACTAAATGACTACAGAATTTAATTTTTTTAGGTGAACTATCCCTTTAAACTACTTGTACTATACAGTATATACTGTAATGTGTGCTTGTATGTTAGTATTTACACTGTTGGGCAAATAATATATTCCACTATTTACACTTGGGGCTCTAGGTGATACGACTGTGCGCATGTCAATTTTCCAAGGCAATGCACATCTAAGAGTAGGTGGAAGTGTTTGCAATATCAGTGGGCATATATATGGGAGGTCTATGCAAATAAAATGCTGCAAAATCTAATTTGCTGTGCATTTGCAGTTTGGGGATTGGTGATTTCTAAAAGAGTGTGCAAATTCTGGAAGTCAAGTCAAGTCAAGTGGAATTACAATTGTACACAATATATAGTCCCTGACAATTGCAGTTAATGCCAACTATGGTGTGGTGTGTTAGTAGATAAATATTATTTATTATACTTACATTCTCTATAATTTAACTTCCAATTAGTCTCAATGAACACCGTTTGTTCCACACATATATAAAGAGCGTCATATAGGTATATATAAATGGTATACATTTCTGATGTTCATTAGACACCAACATCTTATGTATGGCTTCTTATGGGCTGTCTTCATATTGACAGTGACAGTCTTTATATTGTGTGGCAGCGGGGGCGTGGTCAAGCGCCCGTCCGAAGGGAGAAAGCGGTAAGGGCGCTTGCACCTGAGCTAAATTATGTCTAACACCTGTCTCTAATTTCAGTGAGTATGGGGAGAGCGGCATAAAAGAGCACCAGTACCTCCGGTCGAGAGAGAGAGCTGCCAGTCCAGTGTTGGCAATAGAGAGACAAGAACCAAATTATTAGTTTAGTTCAAAGAATTTATGTATAGCACATGCACGTTTTTGCACTACCCCTGTCTGTCTGCAACCCGTAATTAAAGAGTCTTACCTTTGTGTTGAACACTGTTTCCGTGTCCTCCTTCTTGTGAAGTCGTTACATATTGCTTGCGCTTTGAGCTCACAATTTAGCTGACCCACTTGTGCCTAGACTGGCATTAAAATACCAAAACTTCATGGCCATACCCAGTGAATTTGCACATTTGGTGTATCGAATAGCACTGTGCTCAAGATGTAGCGGTTTTAAAATAAGTCCCTTGGTGTAAATAGCCTTTGCCTTTTTTAAATTGCTAAGGGAATCAGCTCAGCAGACATGATATGCTCTTCTCTGAAACCAGTAGTGGCATTTGGATTAGTTTTCACACACTGCAGTGAGCTCTGAACTTCAGCTGGCCTCTAAGGTCAACCAAAGCTTATCAGAGGCTGACAGAGTGGCATGTATGCATGTTTGCATGTGCATTTTGCCTCTGTTCCCTACTTTAACTTTCTTAAGGGAATCCCCCCTACCACGAACCATGAGATGATCATCACCCATCACCCAAGTGGTAATGTCATGCACAAGTATTTGTATTGGGGCAATTTAGCCCTCTCTTAAATACTTTTCTGTTTATTTTTCCTATTTTGTGCAGAAATATTATCTGTTCATCTGTCATTTAGAAAAATTAATCTGGTGGGATATACAGTATCAAGTCAGGTTAGTGCGGGAGATTTGCATTTTAAACTATTTATTTAACATTTGACGGTAGCATAAATGTGAGGGAAGCGATTCCAAGATTGTAGAATGGAGTTGAGGTTTCTTAAAACTTTCTTTCACCTCACAGGAAAGGCCAAGCTCCTGCAGATCCTTTACACTGCCAATCCGTATTGTCAGTGCGTCTTACTGTATTTTTTGTCTGCTGTGCAAGCAAATCAATAATCATCATTCGAGAGAGTAGCTCTATGAGGCAAGCCCCTCACATAGGGTCATGGCCCCGCTTAACCTGAGAGCTGCTTGAGGGTGCAACACCAGTGCAATGGTTAGAGAGTATTACAAAGCTCTTTGTCCACTGAGATGTGCTCCTTTTGGAAAGTAGAGTCTTATTTTATAAAGTGTGTTCCACACATATGAGCAACAGGAAGTGGAATATTTTTTTCTTTCCAACTATGCAAAATTACTGTGACTTTAATTTAAATTAGTTCAGTGATATTTTATAAAAAATGTGATTAGTTCTAGCCAGCAGGAGTCTTTCTACCTCCAGATCAAAGCCATTGTGGAGAAATTATGGATTCCTGTTGGTGCTGAACTATAATGATGGGTCAGTTAGGCTTCTACCTAACTGCTCTGTCCCCTAGAGGTGTACACAGCTGTGCTGAGTTCCTCCAGATTGACAAAAAAAATCACCAGTATCTCAGAGGCTTTTCATATAAAATAATTTTGTATGAGATACCTTGCAATTGCAATTAAAACTTTGTGCCTCACAAGATACAGTCAGTGCATTCATTTCAACTGTTACTATGCACCGCGTAATGTGTTGTAATGAAACATTACAACCCCATGTAAAGCATGACGCAATGATTTTTACCTACAGTGTAGCAGGGATGAATGCATATTCGGGTGCAGGGAAAATCACTTGATTGCAGGAAGACTTTCTGCAATTCTTATTGATGATGATACTTGGTCTCTGGCATGACAGACTCACTCAAATAAAGTACTGTGGTTAGGTTGCACTCAGCAGTAGAGCTGTAATTTATTGTAATGACTGAGATCCACTCTTGTGTCATTGTGTGCGCAGACGCTGCAGATGGGTATCCAGCATTTCTCAGGACTGTTCGTGCTGTTGTGTGTGGGGGTGGCAGGTGCTTTACTCACTTTGCTGGGGGAGCACACTTTCTTCAGATTCATCCTGCCTCACCTCCGCCACCAGCAGAGATTCAAATACTGGCTCCACACCAGTCAGGTGAGCCTGTGCCACCACATGCTACAACTAAAAAAATGAAATAAAAACAGGACAGATTATTAACCTTCAAAATCACATAGGGGAGACCTAGGCAAGTTATTTTATTTTTACTCTAGTGATTATTTCTCAGGTGTTCTGTTTTTTGTTTTTTTTTATGGAATGGTTTGCTATTTCCTGAAAGATATCACAGAAAAAGTGTCCTAAATTATCTCACCAGTCTCTGTGACAGCACTAAACAGCACAAGACAGACTGTGTGAACAGCAAACAAAAAATGTGACCACTGTCAAATTCCTTGATCAGCCAATCAGAAGAGTTTGATGTGCTTTCTGTCTATGCATTGTAAGTTTAACACTATATTCAAATTCATAACATTTGCCATTTGAGGGCACTATTTTTCTATTGTTGTTTCTGACAATTTTGAGAAGACGCACTGCTGCTCTTCTGTTTGGTATCAGTTAGTATCTTTGGAAGGTGGGTTTTTTTTTAAAAAAGAGGGGGCATGGCTTAATCTGTGGCTAACTCTGACAAAAGTTTCAGAATGGATAAAGTCTGATTTAAACTTACTGGGTGAACAGGATTTGCTTGGTGCATCTACAAATGATGATGAAGTGCAGTGAGTTTTTTGTTCTGCCAAGGTTTTCCTTTGGTGAGATTTGTCCTGTTTGTGTAAATCTTTGAAATTCTTGACCCAACAGAACTCAGCTGATCGAAGAGCGCTGATGATTGGTTTAAAAATTTGTGGTTGTGGTTTGGACGTGATGCTTTTTATTTTACAATTGCACGTGCCAGCTGAGGAGATACTTAGGTTATTAAAATTGAGAAGCAGAAATAAAAAAAAATTAATGATTCAGAGCACAAATTCCACAAAGACAGCAGGAGCGTATCTATGTTCCTAGAGTCCTATGTTCCCCAGATTTATATGGTACATACTGAACACATGAAAAAGGGTCAAACACGGACCCGTATAGATGCATAACTTGGTGAAGCTAGGTTGGATCGGCCTCAAACTTGGGTCATTGGTAGTCCTGGTAGTACCCGAGCGGATGATGGCGGTATAGCCTCGGTTGTGCCCCAAGAACTAATTTTTAAATCGACGCCAGCATTGTTCGCCGAGTTCTGCTTCTTCCAAAGTATAAACCAGGCTTAACATCACTAACAGCACCTTTAAACAGCCCATTATAGGTTTTCAACAAAAAGTAAACATTAAAACTATTATAAAACACAAAATAATTTATGATTATTTATTTTAAAATTAAAAAATTATCTAGATTTGTAACATTTAAGACATCTTGTCCCGACTTGACATTTGTGATAACTAGCTTTGATCTACCCTGTGCTATGTGCAAATAAGAGCATGTTAATGATGCTAAAAGTCGTGCCAACTGCATGCACTTCAAAAAACACTTATTTATTGGTAGAGATTTAACTATGTTAATTAAAAACAATTTTTTTTGCAGAATACTGGCTTTCAAAGTACAAGGGAAACCATTATTGCCCCTGTGATACAAAACAGGGGCACCTGCACCCTCTAGTGTTACAAAGTTGAAAGCACAAGTCTGTAGGGTAGGATATGTTCTAAGCACATTATATGTATATATTGCATTGAGTGTGGTTTTTCTTTTTTTGTTGTTGTTGTTGTTACTATTATTACAGAAAATCCACCGTGCACTAAATATGGGTTGCGAGGATGAAAGGAAATCAGAGGCTGAGAACACAGACAGATGGTAAGCTGTTTATTATGATTATCACCAATTGACACATTTTAGATTTTATACCACACTTTCTGCCATAAATGTATTGTTTCTCCTTATTGAAGTGTGTATCTATATATTTATCTAAATGTATAGCTCTCTGGAATAATTGATTCTGATTGGTCAGAATTGGTCTGCAGTCCAATATTTTGGTATAATGACCACTAAACTGTATAGTTGAACGTTTTCAGACATAGTTACAGGTCTCGCACATCATTCTGCAGTCACTTTCTTTTCACATAATAAAATAACACAGTAACTATAGACACTCAATGTAAATAGCACCTGCCACAGAGTGGCTATTTGCACTCCAATAGTCTGGTGGAAACCTAGAAATTGAAGACAAACTGCACCTGTTTTGCTGCAGTGGTGTGGGGTGTAACAATTGTGAGGATATGCCTTTTTCGTTCAGACGATCCAGGTTCGATTCCATGTTTTGTCCCACTTTTTCCCATCCTGTTTCCTGTCTCCACTCTTATTATTTCCTTTAATACTACAAATAATATTACGAATATTAAGGTTGATTTCCTCAGTGATTTGTTCACGGTAAAGGTCAGGAAGTTGAGAGAAAGGTTGGATCTGTGTTAAAATAATCATGGTTTTACTTTTGTAATATTGTAGCAACCTTTTTTTTTTTTTTTTTTGGCCCGTAGTTTTAATACAATTAATCATGGAGTTACTACAGTAATATGATGTTATTTTAATAACCTTGCTTAATTTTTTGGTTATTATGATTTTACTACAAAATTCCATGGTGATACTATGGTTACTGCAGTAAAACCATGGTTAGATTTTGTAAGGGAGGGTTAGGTTTAGGGGTTGGTGTAGGTGTGCATGGGACTCTAAATAAACAGAATGATTCCCCCATTCTGTATGTTAGTATTTTATTAGGGGTGTTTGGTTATCTGTGACAGCTGAAGAGCATGCACCATATAGCAAGTCATTGTAAGGTAGAAATATGTGGTGCTGAGTAGAAGGAAATAGACATTTTATGCTCAACAAAATAAAAGAAATTCTGTGAAAAGTGCTTTAGAAAGTAACTTAAAGGTAATTACTAATGTGAGTATGTTTATGGGGAAGTAATCAGCAGTCAGTTATCTGATTACAGTTTTAGAGAATTAATAACAAATTTGTAATGGATACATTTTTAAGTACCTTTCTTAACACTGGATAAGTGGGTTAATTTTGGTTTATTCAGACTGTACAATATCCCTTATGTGTTACTGATGTATGTCCTCAGAAGAAATACTATCGTCTTTGAGCTTTGAACAAATGTGTGCATTCAGCGTTATGTAAAAAAAAAACCTTATAAAAGAAACTGCGAAATAAAGACACAAATCAATGGCCAGTATCAATATCTCTCCAGTAAAGAGAGCTGAGTGGATACTGTTCCACTTGCTGCTTTAATGGCATATTGAAGAAACCCTGTGTTGCAATTGATTATAGAGTCTGTTTTTGAAGTGTTTTGTATCTGCAACTTGTTTAAATGTTTGGTCTTTCTCTCAGTCCCACCTTGTGCCTGTCAGAAAACTGCAACATCCATCGCCTGCCAGCACCCGCCTCTTCTCCTCCACCTTCCACCTTCTCGACTTCCCCTTCCACTTCTACAACCAAGTGGAACAATCAGACTGCCAAGGCCGTTCGAGAGGCCAAGGAGCATAACAAGCGTGTCCACTTCAACCTAGAGACACTCAGCAGCTATCAACTGCAAGCTCCACCTCCTGGACCAGACAGAGGCAGGAGGGGTCTGGTGGGCAGTCCGCCAACCCAGTTGTGCTCCAATGGAGGTCCTATTCTCAGTCTCAGTTTGGTGCTCTCACCCCCAGCCAGCTCTGGACACTCTACACCATGGGAAGAAGAGCTCCAGGAGCTGCAAGGGAGGATTGAGGAGTTTCGTGGCCAGCTCAGGGCTGCCCTAGCCAGGAGAGCTGAGCTCCAGCGTAGCCTGGTCAGACAAAGGCTCAGCCATACCCAAACAACCTCTTCTTCTAATAATGCTGAGCGGTCAGTCTCTTCCACCACCAATACCCTGACCAAAGACATCAACATGCAGAGTTGATGTAAGTGGCAGGACATTCAGGAGGGTAACAGTGGATATGGGGTATAAGGGACAGTCTCTCATTTGAGAAGCCATGTAGCCCTTTATTCTACTTTTGTCCTTTCACATTGACAGCTGGGGGTATGGTGGGTATCATCTTGTAGTGCTGCAGTCTGGCTGACTTCCAGCTCAAGAGAGAAAGCATTTATCTGTGTCTGTGTGTCTGTGTCTGTATGTGTGTGTGTGTCTGTGTGTGTGTGTGTGTGTGTGTTTTAAGCCAGAGCACTAGACCTAGAACAGACACTTAAAGGGATAGATCACCCCAAAATGAAATTTCTGTCACCATTCACTCACCCACATGTTGCTCCAAACCTGTATGACTTTCTTTATTATGTTGAACACAAAAGATGTTAGGCAGTGACAGCCAGTGTTGGGTAAGTTACTTCAAAAGAGTAATCCACAACAAATGACTAATTATTTTCTCCTAAATTATAATCAGATTACTTTACAAATGACTTAATTGAAAAGTAATTACATTACTTTTAAATTACTTTCTAAAACGATGTTTCTGCTCCAAAGTAATGGTCCTTTTTGATTTTTACACTCCTCACATTTCTATTTTACAATGACTCATTACGGGGCTATAATTTATGTATTCTACATAAATAATATTTAAGAAATAAGTGTAACCCTATAATGTACTGTAATAACCCTATAGTCAGCTATTGTAATCTGATTACAAGAATTTAAAATGTACTTCATTACACTACTTTCTGACTTTAAAAGTAATTAGATTACAGTAGCTATTTACTTTGTAATTTGATTACACCCAACAGCCTCAGTACATTAATTGTATGGAAAACAAGATGCAGGTGAAAGTCATTGACAGGCTGATGATGACAGAATTTTATTTCACGTGAACTGTCCCTTTAATACACCACTCTCTGCTGGCCAAGATGAATATCTGCATCTACAGATGTCCAGCATGGAAATAGCTTCTTTTTTGTAAATAATTTAATGGGATAAGCAACAATGGACCAAACTTACAAATTTGTGTACATTACTACTTGTCTTGCTGTGTATACTTTTCCACACTTATACTGTATGAATATGATATTTGCTTGTGTGATTAAATGGTGATAAAGTATGATTCTGTTGGAGATGTTTGACTCTCTGATGTCACTGGCCATCTATAGTCCACTGTATAATCTAAATGTTATAAAGTCTGAATGAGTTATTAATACATTTACCATCATTAATAAATACATTTTGGAATAAATATTTATTAGTGAATTTATTTCATGTAATTCTCTGGGGCATGGTGTCCACAACAATGAACAGATATTTAAAAGCCATTTGTAAAAATTCAGTAATACAAACCACAATAACATTTAACCCTTATAAATAATTCTATATAATTGTCATATTTATATTTCATGTATGTTTTATTTATGACATCAGGTTTATGTAATATTGTCTTTTATTGCAGTGGACAGATGTAAACAAAAATACACATATTAAAAAAGGATTGGGATGATTATATTTGTTTGTCATTTTAATTTGTAAGTAATAAGAAGTATAAGGGAACTTTTTTCTCTTTGTATTTTAATAATTCATGCATAATCGGAGGGTTAAAAAAATAATCTTTCAAAAATGTCTCTCAACATTTTTTGTGGTAGAGTTAACAACTGAATTGTCTGTCAAATGACTCTGGCCTATTATGCTTGATCCAATGACACATTTATGAAATCATTGAACAGTGTTAATCTAGGTTAACATACCTAGTTACATAACATATGTGAGGCTGTCAAACTGTTCCACTGTTCACAAGATGTTAGCTTTCTCTCATTCATTTGAAAGTAAGCTTCTGAGAGTAAACTGTCTGAGGCAGACTGTCAGGGGACTGATGAGGAGAGTGTCAGACTGATAGACAAGCTACCATTTTCCTCTGGGAGACTGATGAACAATGGCCTCATTATGTTGAATTATTTCTCTTCAAAGTGAGTATGGTTGGCTGGCTATTGAGTGTTTGACAAAATAGTCAGTGTCAAGTCTTATGTTTACTGCTATAGCTGTTTTAAAAGTCTGTTGCCAGATGCAAGAAACTATAAAAGGGTTAGTTCACCCAAAAATATAAATTCTCTCATTATTTACTCACCCTCATGCCTTCCCAGATGTGTATGGTTTTCTTTCTTGTGCAGAACAGACAGATATTTAGAAGAATATATCAGCTCTGTAGGTCCATACAATGAACTACTGCCAGAATTGGGCCCTGGCATTCAACCTGAAGAAGACACATTATGGTCTTTCAGAAAAAGCCCAGATGTCAGGAACACAGACACCAGTTCTCTCTAGGCAGCACCGCACTAGAGCACACTATGCAGTATACTTACCTTGGGCTGATTATCACTGCATCAGGGAGCTTCAGTAAGGCAGTGAATGCACTTAAAGTAAAAGCTCAAATAGCTCTATACGCTATTAAGAAAAAGTTCTATAATACTGAATTACCAATTCCAATCTGGTGGAAGATCTTTGATAGTGTCATACAGCCCATAGCGCTGTATGGAAGTGAGGTATGGGGTCCACTCAGTGATCAGAACTACACTAGATGGGACAAACATCCAACAGAAGCCCTACACACAGAATTCTGCTAATTAATTTTGAAATTACAAAGGAAAACATCCAATCTCTAATGCATGCAGGGCAGAATTAGGATGATTCCCATTGATTATTAACATACAAAAAAGATCTCTACATTTTTGGATGCATTTAAAATCAAGTCCCACAGAATCGCTACATTTTAAAGCACTACAAACCAAGAACTGAACTCTGAAAAAAAGTCCCCTCAGTCAGCTGGTTCTGAGACTCACTAACCCGGTTAACACTACTAACACTAACCTGCCTCAGACCAGCACTGCTTTACAACCAAACATCAGAATAAATCAGATCATCAAACAATCTCAAATCACCTATCTGGAACATTGGGATCAAGAAACTAAAACACAAAGCAAATTACAGTCCAATCGAACTCTAAAATTAAAGTATGAATAGGAAGAGTATCTCCTGACTGTCAGAGACACAAAGCAGAGACAGATCCTGAGCAAGTACAGGCTCAGTGAGCACAGTCTCGCCATCGAGAGAGGCAGACACAGAAAAAAATGGTTACCCAGAGAAGAATGGGTGTGTGCTCACTGTACGACAGTTGAGGTTGAGGAAAAGGTTAAAAAGCAAAGGTTAGAGTGGGCAATGAAACAGACATTGAACAACAGATAATTAGAAAAGAGTGTTATTGATCTTAACCCCATTGAGATTTTGTGGAAGTGCCCGACAAGATTGCCACATCTATGGCAAGTGCTACAGGAAGCACGGAGTGAAATGTCACCCGAGTATCTGAACAAACTGACAGCTAGAATGCCAAGGAGCTGCAAAGCTATCATTGCTGCATGTGGAGGATTATTTGATGATAACTCTTTGTAGTAGTTTAAAAAGTTCTGAAAAAAAAAAAAATCTAATTGTAATAGTAATTTTTCATGTTATTAATGACTAGACCATATATTGTGAACAGTTGAATGCCACTTTGGTGAATAAAAGTACCAATATTTTTCCATAAAAGCAAAATCTGTACATTATTCTAAACTTTTGGCCACCAGTGTGTATACAGGACCGTAACTACAATATACAGCTGCAGTCAGAGGTTTACATACTTGGGTTGAAGTCATTAAAACTACTGCACTGATTTCATATTCGCAAACTATTGTTTTGGCAAGTCGTTTAGGACAGCTACTTTGTGCATGACACAAGTAATTTTTCCAACAATTGTTTACAGACAGACTATTTCACTTTTAATTGACTATATCGCAAATCCAATGGGTCAGAAGTTTACAAACACTAAGTTAACTGTGCCTTTAAGCAGCTTGGAAAATTCCAGAAAATTATGTCAAGCCTTTAGGCAATTAGACATTTAGCTTCTGATAGGCTAATTGGAGTCAATTGGAGTTAATTGTAAATTTATTTTAAGACCTACATTCCAACTCAGTGCCTTTTTGCTTGACATCATGTTAAAATCAAAAGAAATCAGCCAACACCTTAGAAAACACAATGTGGCCTTCCACAAGTCTGGTTCATCCTTTGGAGCAATTTCCAAATGCCTGAAGTTACCACGTTCATCTGTTCAAATGGAAGTATGGGAAGTATAAACACCATGGGACCATGTAGCCATCATACTGCTCATGAAGCCTACTTATTTTCCCCATGATGTTATCCCATCTAGCCTTTTCAAACAGGTTTTTGACATTATTGGACCTAGTATCCTGACTATAATTAATAGTGGTCTTGAAACAGGATCAGTGCCACTGTATCTTAAACATGCTTTAAGATGTTAGTGATTTTGAGAAGGCAATTCATGCCTTTGTCTTGGTAAATCTAGATTACTGTAACTCTTTATACGTTGGTGTTAGCCAATCATCATTATCTCTGCTGCAAATAGTCCAGAATGTAGCTGCTAGACTTCTGATGGGCACAAATAAGCAAGAACATATTTCCCCTATTTTAGCTTCTTTGTGTTAGTTGCTAGTCCAATACTGAATCCACGCATCAGCAAGCAGTTCAGGTTAAGAGTGTCGTCATATAAGATGTAAGTATCTAACAAAACATGCAATATTTGACCACTGTTTTATTATTAAAATGTTGTACCAACAACCAGAAATAACTTCCAAAGGTGTAAACCATTCACCATTTGGCAAAATTCGCCATTTTGAATTGAAACGGTCACGTACAGTATGTGATTTTATGGTACGTGAAACAAGTAGACAAGAATCTACAGTGTATATCAAATATTCAGTATAAAGTATGTCCAATGTTACATTTGCATAAGCTGTATTTAGCGTTTAATTTTTTTAATTTATGTTTGTGTACAATTTAATGTTGTCACTTTAAGGATGGATCTGTCCTGACATCAATTAACATTCAATAACTGATGTATTCTTAAGCAACTGCCATTAACTCAATGGTATATAATGTAGCGTTGGGCAATGGTGATCTTGATGGTCCTGCTCTCATTTGTGAAGCTCACTTTGCCACTTTTGGCACATTTTTATTATTCTAAATAATGTTGAATGCTGACATTATTTAAAAAATTCACTTGATTGACTTTCAAAAACAATGATGGCACAGAGAAAACATTAACTTGTTATAATATTGCAAATTATGATAATGGATTCAGGACATTGTATTTGGATATCAATTTCAGAACTTATCACCCTCCATGCTGCCATTAGAACTTTCCAAATGTTAATGGAATGTTTTGGTTTCTCAATCAGATTGACTGAATTGTTGCCTCCAGAACACAATTTACATGTATTTGCAACACTACTGCATTTGTCATAAGCAAGAAAGCCAACGTGTCAACAGGATTCTGGTTGTGATGGTACGCTTCCTCCACAAGGGGTCTCCTGAGTTGTTTTTAAGTATTGTGACAAAAGACGGGTCAAAGAAATAAGAGCTAATAAATGACAAGACATTCAATCATTTCAGGATTTTCAGAACCAGCAATGAAGATTCAATAGAAAAATTAACACTACTGTAGCTAATTTGCAATATGGCAGAAATAATTCACAGATTAGTGTGCTCAGTTTTAATTTCCCTCCTTTTAGTCAATAGTACTTCCAGCAATTTTGCCTTCGCCTCTATGATGTTATACAACCTTTAAAACAGGACACATCCAGGGAGCCATACATTCTTAGAAGGAAATAGGAATGCCAGTGGGTATGCACACAGATTTATGAGCTGGTCCCTCAGTGAAGCACAGCACACATTTATATGGCAGTTCTTATTTCTTTGAAAGTACATGTTCTTATGAGATATGTCTTGATGTGATAACTGGGCATAAATAAATCCTGATACAATCATACAGTGCAAGATCATTAAAACAGACCTGGGAAAATCAAAGCAGCATATTTGGACACAATAATTGGGTCAGTTGTCAGAAAACAAACTGATCCCCAAAGCATTCATAAAGACTCATCTGTGGAAGGTTTAAAATGAGAAGATCTTGAATATTGTGACAAGAATACGGTACGAGAAGCTGCGAGGTCTAACAACATCTCTCCCTTATGAGTGTGTATGAAATTGACAAGAGCTTGAAACATGTTGTGAAGGCAGTCAAGCCACACAGGATGTGAAACTAATTGACTAGATAGGACATGAGGAGTGAGGCTAAATGGCTGAGTGATGATTGTATTAACTCCATGCAGCTGGGCCCAATCCTGAGGTACAGGAGAATTGCCCAAGAGGCCTTATACAGTCTCCAATGGTAAGCATATTGCTGAGGGGAGACCCCCTATTCTTCTAGTGTGGGAGAGGGGTGAAAAGGGAGGGGGGGCTGTTTTTATGCAGTGCTGCATCTGCTGCAATGTGTGCTGTATGAAATAACACTTTTTTTTTTCTTTTTTTTTTTTTACACAACAGATTTGATTTTGTATTTAATCTCTTACACCTTGCAGGAGGTGCTGCAGGGGCCCAAAAGAATCAATATGTTGTGTTGAATATAGTTAGTGGGTTATTTAAGAGTCAATTTTAAAGAACTTTTTTTGTAATGCATTTTTTCAATTTCAATTCACAAAATAATCCTCTTCAGAAAAGTGTTAAAGGAATAGTACACCCAAAAATGAAAAGGTTCACATAATTTACTCACCTTCATGCCATCCCAGATGTGTATTACTTTCTTCTGCTGAACACAAATGAAGGTTTTTAGAAGAATATTTCAGCTCTGTACATCAATAAAATGCAAGTGAATGGCAACCAAAAATTTGTAGCTCCAAAAAGCAGATAAAGGAAACATAAAAGTAGAGAAACTGATCAATATTTAAGTCCTTTTGTGCTATAAATTCTCCTTCCTGCCCAGTAGGTGGCGATAAGCACGGAGAATGTGAATCGCCAAAAAAAGAAAGTGAAAGGGAGATTTAAAGTAAAAAAGGACTTAAATATTTATCTGTTTCTCACCCACGCTAATAATATCACTTCTGAAGACATGGATGTAACCACTGGAGTCATATGAATTACATTTATGCTGCTTTTATGTGCTTTTGGAGCTTTAACATTTTTGTACCCATTCACTTGCATTGTAAGGATCTACAGAGCTGAAATATTATTCAAAAAATCTTTGTGTTCTGCAGAAGAAAGAAAGTCCTACACATCTTGGGTGGAATAAGGGTGAGTAAATGATGAGAGAATTTTATTTTGGTGTGAACTATCCCTTTAACAATTTTCTGTTAATTTCAACCACATTTGGCATTTCATAACATCTCAAGTATTCTATAAACAAATGAATCTCCATTTGTTATTAGATCAGTCGATTTGAGCCCACTTTGAACATTCTTAATAACAAATCTATTCACCCCACTTAAGAAAAACAATGTGTTTTATGGGGGCCTATACCCCCTGCAAAAGTGGGGATTTTACCCCAAATACTATCCTTTCACTTATTGGACAGTTATAAAAAAAAAAAAAAAAAACTGTTTCACCTTGAACAAAACTGAAACTGACAAATAAGTATTTTGTCTCAAAATAAATATTATAGTTTCAGGGATTCTAATTAGCTTCATAAATTTGCAACATTTAAAAAAGTATTAAATATTAGATCAAATTACTTAAAACTTTAGACATTGCAAGCAATGATATCATGAATCAGGAATATTTTGCAGTATATAGTCACACACAGGTGTTAAGGAAGTACTGTAGTAGTTTTTGTTGCTCTTTTGGGAGAAAATATAATTTAAAGTGCCTTTAATGATGCTGCCATCCCCATGCTTCACGGTTGGGATGGTGTTCTTCTGCTTGCAAGCCTCACCCTTTTTCCTCCAAAGATAACAATGGACATTATGGCCAAAAGGTTAAAAAAAATTCAAAATTTCTCCAAAAAGTAAGATCTTTGTCTCCATGTTCATTTGCAAACTGTAGTCTGGCTTTTTTATGGCAGTCTTGGAGCAGTGGCTTCTTCCTTGCTGAACAGCCTTTCAGGTTATGTCGATATATGACTAATTTTACTTTGGATGTAGATACTTGTCTACCTGTTTCCTCCGGAATCTTCACAAGGTCCTTTGCTGTTGTTCTGGGGTTGATTTGAACTTTTCGCAAAAAAATTGATTAGTCTCTAGGAGGCAGAATGTGTCTCCTTCCTGAGCGGTATGATGGCTGTGTGGACCCATGTTGTTTTTACTTGCAAACAATTGTTTGTACAGATGAATGTGGTACCTTCAGGCATTTGGAAATTGCTTCCAAGGATGAACCAGACTTTTGTTTTCAGATGTCTTGGCTGATTTTATTTTTCCCATGATGGCAAAGAGGCACTGAGTTTGAATGTAGGCCTTAAAATACATCCACATGTACACCTAACAGAAGCTAATAGTCTCAAGGCTTGACATAATTTTCGAGAATATTCAAATGCTGCTGAAAGACAGTTAACTTAGTGTTTGTAAACTTCTGACCCACTGGATTTGCGATATAGTCAATTAAAAGTGAAACAGTCTGTCTGTAAACAATTGTTGGAAAAATTACTTGTGTCATGCACAAAGTAGCTGTCCTAAACGACTTGCCAAAACAATAGTTTGCGAATATGAAATCAGTGCAGTAGTTTTAATGACTTCAACCCAAGTATGTAAACCTCTGACTGCAGCTGTATATTGTAGTGACGGCCCTGTATACACACTGGTGGCCAAAAGTTTAGAATAATGTACAGATGGAAAGATATTGGCCAAAACTATAGTTTACTAATATTAAATCTGTGGAGTGCTTAAAAAAATGAGTTTTAATTACTTCAATGTAAGTGTATATAAACTTCTTTCTTCAGCTGTACATAAATGTAGCCTATATAAAGTTCAACAATTCTTTGAGTAAATTCACTAATCACAAAGCACATTTTTGGCATTTGTTAATTAAACTAAGCAGCCTGAAAACGTAATTTGCATCTTAAAACAAAAAAGCTTGACTTTGAGTGTCTTTTTAATAAGAATGTCCGTTTTAATAAACCCTCTGGCTTTTTTATATTTTTACAATTTGATATTATGTGTTCTAGCGTATTCTATATATTTAAGACATACATTCTACAGAAATAACTTGGTTTGCAATCGTGTGTGTGTGTGTGTTTATATATATATATATATATATATATATATATATATATATATATATATATATATATATATATATATATATATATATATATTTGTACACAACAATCTTGGAAAAGAAAGGCGCATATGCTCGCTTTCTGTGACCAGCATGGATGCGACTCACTCATGCGAAATACAGCGAGTAGCGAGCGTGCGCCTGCGATGACGTTGTGACATCTTCTCACTAGAGGCGTGCTTCGCCATGTGCTGCTGTCCGCTTTTTGACTTGAAACATACCTAGACACAAAGGGGAGCGTCGCATGGTCAAAATGCAGCCCCACCCCAAACAACAAAGACCATGAGCTGCTTCATATTGGTCTAACGTAAAACCACATAAGATATTTGCTCTGAAAAGGATCCTAACATCTAAAAGTAAAAGCAACGTGCAAAGCAAAGTGATGGAGCAGACGATGCACATGCACAAAGAGAGGAGCGCTTTAAAGGGCCGTTCACACCGAACGCGTTCTGTCGCGCTGTTTTTCAATTGTTATTCTATGTAAACAAACGCTAGATTGACGTCTTTGACGGTTACGTTTTTAACATGCCGTGCCAGATCAAAAAAAGAACATCAACTTTTAAAAGCGCGTCTCGAAACATGCGTTATGTTAGCATATATGCGCTGAGCTGCGTCTAGCCTTTTTTAACGCAAGAACATGTTCCGTCTGAACTGCCTCTAAACCTTGCGGTGATATCAGACCATGTGGAGAATCTCTCGCGTCTCTTTTGAAAAACATTATTGAAAGATGGATGGAAATAATTTGGGGTAAAGATGTAGCTCCGTGTGTGTTTGTGTTAAAAAAGTGGACCGCCTCCTCGCTTCTTTCCACTTTCCCTCCCTCAAGAAACCCCCCTTCCCAGTAGCCTTTTGTGTTCACGGAGCCATACACAGCAACTGCATTCCTATTCCGTTTACTATCCGGCTCATCCGTGAGGTCTGTATTGGAGATTTCCATCAGAGGCATTACTAACATCTACTTCTGAGACTTTGCAACGTTGAAGAAATATACCGGAGTGTCCGGCTCCATTCATAATTTTATTAGCTCACTTACCTTCACGAACAAGGGGGAAGTGAACACAAAATATATTGTAAAAGCGTGGAATGGATTAAGTGCCATTGAGGAAAGCTGGAGCACCACAAGCGAACGAAGCGAAGGAGACGGGGTCGGAGGGAGTCGATGAATTTTCAACACCAACGAGAAAGGGGTGAGATCAGGCTTGTCTGTCTGTGTGATGATGACTGAGCCTGCTGTAAAAAGCAGATATGGTGCGACCTGAAAATCAAGATTGTGTGTGTGTGATTTAAGTTATTCTGAAATGCAAATAAAATCAAAATACCAT
Organism: Moxostoma hubbsi; assembly: GCA_032164185.1. Taxonomy (NCBI): domain Eukaryota; kingdom Metazoa; phylum Chordata; class Actinopteri; order Cypriniformes; family Catostomidae; genus Moxostoma; species Moxostoma hubbsi. The sequence goes on from JAVLUX010000009.1 coordinate 25,355,246, forward strand.
TTAGCATACCATAGCATACTTGGTGTTCTGTACAACATCCCAAATAATTCATGTCACCATTTCAGGAGAGCAGAGGTGTGTAGTGTGCTGCCAAACTGACCACGAGGACATTTTTAAATGCCAAAATTTTAGCAGAAATTTTATGAAAATGTAACATGTTCCACTTTCAGCCGTTGCATCATGTGATATATGTTCAAGTAATGAAACAGTATAGACGCTTAGATGATTCTCATAGCTTTCTCGTGAACATTGCTCTTTTAATAACATCTCCGATAAAGCATTGTGTCAGAGCGCTGCTCATTTATGCACTCTCAGAGCGCTTTCAGTACCATGTTGTGGACAGCGCAGCTGGTACAGTAGATCATCTCTAAGTGGTGATTCACAGGATGAAAACTGCTCATTATTTTCAAAGTGATAAGTGCATACTTTGTGGTAACATTTGCTGCTCAAAGCAGGATTTTGCTTAAATTACATTACTTTAAAGGGTTAGTTCACGAGGTGTTTTGGAATTGGAAGAATATGGACACTGCTGCATCCCATAACAAGTATTGTGAATAGGAACTGGGGCTGTCTGTCTATTCCATTCTGCCTTGTACATCTCCTTTTGTGTACAGTGAAGGAAAGAAAACCATAGGCATTTGAAACAACGTTAGTGTGAGTAAATAATGACACCATTTTCATTTTGGGTTTACTATTCCTTTTAAAGGAAGGTAAGTTCAAACAACAGTATTTGTGGCATGATATTAATAAAAAAAAAAAAAATTGGATTGTATGGATTCAATACAATGCAAGTGAATGGTGAACAATTTTTCAAGCTCCAAAATCGACAAAAAGGCAGCGTAAAGGTAAAACTCCAGTAGTTTAATCAGTGTCTTCTGAAGTGATTCATTTGTTTTTGAGTGAGATCAGACTAAAATATAACTCCTTTTCACTGGATATCTTGTCATTGTAGTCTCTAGGCACAGTTCCTAGTGCTTGACATATGCGCAGAGTGGTAGATGGCAGAAAGTATATCCAAGCTTGAAATCATGATCACCAAGGAGACTGCCGATGTCAAGATATACAGTGAAAAAGGAGTTACATTTTGGTCTGTTCTCACCCAAAACTGATTGGATCACTTCAAAAGACATGGGTTAAACCACTGGAGTCTTAGGATTACTTTTACACTGCCTTTATTCCTTTTTTGGAGCTTGAAAGAAAATCAAGGCTGTATGGGGAGCGCCGGTGCACAGCCATTTTCGGATCTCTCCACAGATGATCAATCGGGTTTAAGTCCGGGCTCTGGCTGGGCCACTCAAGGACATTCACAGAGTTGTCCTGTAGCCACTCCTTTGTTCTCTTGGATGTGTGCTTAGGATCACTGTCCTGTTGGAAGATGAACCATCACCCCAGTCTGAGGTCCTGAGCACTCTGGAGCAGGTTTTCATCAAGGATGTCTCTGTACATTGCTGCATTCATCTTGCCCTCGATCCTGACTAGTCTCCCAGCACCTGCTGCTGAAAAACATCCCCAAAGCATGATGCTGCCACCACCATGCTTCACTGTAGGGATGGTATTGGCCAGGTGATGAGCAGTGCCTGGTTTCCTCCAGACATGACGCTTGCCATTCAGGCCAAAGAGTTTCATCAGACAAGAGAATTCTGTTTCTCATGGTCTGAGAGTCCTTCAGGTGCCTTTTGGCAAACTCCTGGTGGGCTATCATGTGCCTTTTACTGAAGAGTGGCTTCCTTCTGGACACTCTACCATACAGGCCTGATTGGTGGAGTGCTGCAGAGACGGTTGTTCTTCTGGAAGGTTCTCCTCTCTCCACAGAGAAACGCTGGAGCTCTGTAAGAGTGATCATTGGGTTCTTGGTCACCTCCCTGAATAAGAGTGCACAACACGTTGAATTTTGAGGCAGATGGGCTACAACAGCTGAAGGCCATGTCTAGTACTTTATTAGAACCATTGTGTTCCTAAAAAAGCACTCAGTGAGTGTAATTTTAAAACAATGTGTATATTAGTGGTTCTGGACTGGCCCTATTCACTTGCATTATAAGTGCCTTAAAATTATTATTTTTTTGCCTTTTTTAAATAAGAAGCCAAAGTGATATTTTTTTTGTGTGTGTGTGTTAATCAACATTATGCCACAAATTATGTCTATTGAGCTCAACTTGTATTGCTCAAATTTTCCTCCACTTCAATGTGGACTCAAGCATTGTAGGTTGTCTTAGATATCGGGCACAAGGGCCTTAGATTTTCAGAAAATCTTTCAAGTTGTTTTCAAACAACTGTCAGGCCAGGGATGCTGGAATGTTTTGATGATAATCACTTCAATGGGTTGAAAGATCTGCCTCACTTTCTCTACGTTTAGTACGTATTTATTCAGTACCAACTTCCCACCAGCTCTGACATATTGCTGAAGAGGTTCACAGACAGACTTGATTACTGCTTTACAGCTAAGCTCTTTTTATTTGCCAGCCAATAAACTCCTTGACAGCACAGACTTGAGTCTGTTCATTCCCAGTCCTCTCCATATCCCCTTTCTCTCCAGAGACAAACAAAGTTGTGCAGGATAAATAGTCCTGCTCTCCCCTGAAAAGAGCCTTCTTTGTTTGTTCAGTGTGAGGCGTGAAAGCCGATATGGCCACCATGTGTCACCCAACATTCATTAGCTGTCTGCTGGTAGAGTGATGAGACAATTCAGACTATTGCATTCTCCATCAATACAGAATTGCAAAATGTAAATCAGTAATCAGTAGTGTGGGCGAATAGTAACTGCACTCTTTTTTAATCTGATAGTAAGCAGCTTTATTTATTGAATCCTGATATTGATTGGCTCTGCACTCTGCCTCATCAATTACTGCCAGAATGATGTAATAACATCCAAAACCATTAATCTGAAGATTTTTGTTGGATTGCATTAGCGTGTCATTGAAGAGCTGTTTTTGAAGTCCTTGTGAGCTGTGCTGTTAAACATCATACGATCTTGAACAGTTTTAGGAAATTTTACTGTGTCACGTAACGCAAAGCTCTCTCATTGCCAGCTTAGAGTTGTCTTTCTTATCCACCTCCAACATCAGTGGCTCTTTTATAGCATGCATGGGGAGGTTTTTATGCGCCTTTGATCACGGCATGCTCTGCTTGCTTCCTAATTGATTTGTATCGCCCCTGTAAAGTACAGCAGACTGTGACTTTAAGTGTCACTTTGATTTATTTTTGATTGGCCTCAAGATTAAAAATGTATTTTACATATGGACGAAATACAGATTCATGAAATTATCTGTAAAGTATCATTCAGATGTAAAGTATTGTGTTATATAATTACATGGATATATATATATATATATATATATATATATATATATATATATATATATATATATATATATATATATATATATACACACACATACATACATACATACATATATACACATACATACATACATACATACATACATATATATATTGTAGGTTGGTGTGACAGGTATAACCTAACTGCAATGCCACACTAATGAGTGTAATCACTTTACACTTCCTGAATGTAGTGTGTGCGCCTGTGTGTCTACTGATCCGCATCAATTGCATTGAATATTTGCATGCTTAGCAAGATGATTTACAAACATGCCCAGTGATCCATAAACCAGACTGATTTGAACTCTTAGATATTCCTAAAACATTAAAGGTTGGGCCAAATAATTACTTAAAGTTGTACTCTGTAAAAAGTGGTAGCCTGCAATTGTTACCATAAGGAGCTATTTCTACCTGATCTAACCCTTGCAAATTAGTTTTGTTGGTGTAATCTAATGTTTTCAGGTTGATTCAGACATGTTAAATAAGATATTTCACTTATATCATACCAGTTAATTTTAATGTTACCACATGAAGCAAATGTTTTAGGTTAACTTTTTTTTTTTCAGTGTATTCAATACCAGAAGCATTAGACAGTTTATTTTATATGTAAGCAATACGGTACAAGAGGCTGTGCTAGATTGTGAATGTAGTCATGGGAGGCTAATGTTCAATTCACAATATAGCACAGCCTCGAGTGCCCTATTGCTTTTATAAACAGTTATAATAAAAACATTATAGACATAACATAAAGCAAATTCATTATGAAGCAAGTGTCATCCTTCCACAAGAAGATAGTCTGTGACATTTAGACCATAGCTATGCAACAAAAAAGCACTACGAGTGCAGTGCATCAATATAGCTGTTACTATATTATGGATTTTTGTATTGACCAATAAGTATCCTGGACTGGAACTTTCCATTTTATAATGGGGTCATTCTTTGTGTGTCTTATTTATCTTTCAACAATTTATTTATCAGCAAGTTTGCTCTTATTATTCTGTTCTGACTATAGATTCACTTTCAGATTTTACTCGACCAAACCCCAAAATGATGTCTCCTAAAGACAAGCCCAAGAAGAAACCACCCAAAGACAGCATGACGTTGCTGCCTTGTTTCTATTTTGTGGAGGTATGCTCTCATATGTCACTGTATTTGAACTGTTGTGGTGAAGATTTGACAATTTCTATTCAAGCCTCCTTAATTTTCCCCTTTAAAAATGAAAATTATCTAATAATTTACAGTACCATCCCAGATGTGTATGACTTTCTTTGTTCTGCAAAATACAAAAGAAGATTATCTCAGATCTGTAGGTCCATACTATGCAAGTGAATGGTGACCAGACATATGAAGATTCAAAAAGCACATAAAGGCTGCATAAAAGTAATCCATATGACATTGGTTTAATATATGTCTTCTGAAGGGATGTGATTATTTTGGGTGATAAACAGATAATTATTTAAATCTTTTTTTTTACTATAAATCTCCACTTTCACTTTAAGATTGTGAAAGAATATGAAAGTGAAAGTGGAGATTTATAGTAAAAAAAAAATAAAAAATAAAAAAAAGGACTTAAATATCTGTTTATCACACCAATTCTGAAGATATGGATTTAACCACTGGAGTCTTATTGATTATTTTTAGGGCATACACGTGCTGTTTGGAGCTTCAAATGTCTGGTAAGCTTTCACTTGCAATGTGTGGACCTAGAGAGCTAAGATATTCTTCTAAAAATCTTCACTTGTGTTTTACAGAAGACAGAAAGTCATACACATCTGGAATGTTTTGAGGGTGAGTAAATGAGAATTTTCATTTTTGGGTGAACTATTCCTTTAAACTGCCTAAAGAAAAGCATGACCATTGTAGTGACATAGTTACACATCACTGACTTATCAAGTGTACTAGAGTCATTTGCATAGAATGCTGTTTGTTCAAGTTACAATATTATGCATTATAAGATGCAATTTTCATCTCAACTGTGGTAAATGACATGCTATGATTTACAAGTGAAGTTGTCATTTAAGTAATATTTAGCACCAGAGATGCTGTTTGTTTTGATATACAGTGCTGTGCTTCTTAGCTTATTAAAAGTGGTCAAGTACATGATTTTAGAGAGGGATTATTTGGGATTAAATCATTTTCTCCTTATTCTCATTGCAATAATATTTATGAAAATGCCTTTTTGGGAATAATTTTTTTTTTTCTGAATGGAAAATGGTAACTAGTCGCAGCTAGATTTTTTTGGATGCTGCAACTGTTTGTAGATATGCCTAATGATGTGCATATATTTAAATGGTTAGTTCACTCAATAATGAAAGTTCTGTCATCATATATTCACACTATGTCATTCCAAACCCTTTTTTTCTTCTGTGGAATACAAAAGGAGATGTTAAGCAGAAAAATAGGCATTGACCACTTAAGCCACCATTCACTTTCATTGTATGAGATGCCAAGAAAGTGAATGGTGACTGATGCTAACATTCTCCCTAACATCTCCTTTTGTGTTCCACAGAAGGAAGAAAGTCATATGAGTTTGGAACAACTCTGAAGGTGAGAAAATAATAATTTTTAGGTGAACTACTTTAAGCAGTAAATGTTGACTGATTCCACTTGCCATAATCCTTCTGTGCCAGCTTTCCCATAATCCAACCATTCTGTCTCTGTCTTTCAGCTACCAATAGTGGCTTCCTCCATGATCTCTCTTTACTTCTTGGAGCTGACAGACGTTTTGCAACCGGCCAAAGTAGGGTTCCGTTGCCATGACCGCACACTGAGTATGCCCTATGTGGAAACAGGAGACGAGCTCATACCTCTGCTCATGTTGCTCAGCCTGGCCTTTGCTGGGCCTGCAGCATCTGTGAGTTTTCATACTCTATTCATAAATGGTGTAACCTGTTTACGTATCTCAGTATAGCTACTGTGAATAATACGCAGTATCTTGTTTCTGTATTCAACCAATTGATATAGTGCATTGCATGGTCAAGGATTGAGTTTTGTAGCGAGCTTACATACACTTAACAGATTGGATTTCTGAAATGTTGCTTCAGGCAGGTTTTGGTTTTCTGTGTGTTTTTTTGGCTTAGATCATGCTGGGAGAGGCCTTGATGTACTGCATGCAGTCCAGGCTGAAGATTCACTCTGGTTCTGAAGGCAGTATAAATGCAGGAGGTTGCAACTTCAACTCCTTTTTACGCAGGACAGTGCGCTTTGTGGGTATGTTTGTGGGAAATTCCATACCAATATAATTCAAATATTAATTAAAAAAAATGAGTAGGTGTCCACATAATTTTGGAAATATACTGCCAAATATATTGCCAAAAGTATGTGGACACGTCCTAATTTTTGTGGACACCTCGTAACGTTTTTTTATAATTCATATTTTGTATTGATTCATAGACATATAACAAAGAAAAACACAACATACAGTATATACATTTATATACAAAATGTTTTAACCCCCACTATTACCCCTCCCCAATCACTAACCCCACCCTGACACCCAACAAACAACCCTGTGGTCACAAATAAGAATACACACACACACACACACACACACACACACATCCCAGAAAAAAGGGAAAAATTAAAATATAATAATCAAATATAATTAAAACTAAACTCCTCTCTTCACAGCCCCTGCCCGAGAGTCCCCCAAATACACTAAGTACTTGCCCCATTTTGTATCAAACAAAGTCAGAACCCCCAGCCTACTTCTTGACCCCTCCTCGAAAGCAGCCACCTTCCCCATCACCGTGCACCACTCCTGCAGTAGTGTACTGGGCGCTGCAGCCAACTTCCATCCCCTCAAAACAGTCTATCTGGAAAGAATCACACTGATCAGTTCTTTGTTTTCATTCCCACAACGATGACCTCCCCATCACCCTAAACACAGAGTCTGGGGCAAAACGAAATCTGAGTGCCCAACACGTCAAACACAAAACTCTGAACCCTTCATTCAAAACCCTTGGATCTCAACACACCACCAAAAAACATGGGCCGTGTCTTCATTCTTCGATTGGCATCGCCAGCATGTGGGTGTGTCTTTAAGACCGAGCCTGTACAATCTAGAGTGGGTCCAATAGAATCAATGTATAATCTAGAATTGCATAAGGCGTACCCTTGCATCTCTAGATGCAGACTTGTCTTTTTTTTTTTTATCCTAGCATGCACTCCTTCCTCCAATACCAAGTTTAACTCTCTCTCTCATAATATCTTGATAGATTTTAAAGCTCCGTCCCCAGACTCTGAATTAGCAGGGAGTAATGCACTGATGCCTTATGACCTTTTCCAAAAGAAGTAATCACCACTCCCAGAGTGTCTGCCATTTTATGGGGATGTATGTTACTCCCAAAAATAGAACAGAGCAGGTGGCACAGCTGTAAATAGGTAAAAAACTGAAATCTAGGAATCCAAAAATGTTGAACCAAACCTTCAAAAGATCTCAACACTCCACTCTCATAGATGTCACTGAGTGTATTAACCCCCCACACAATCCACTCTGACCAGCAAAAAGGGGAATTATCAATACATAATTTAGGGTTCAGCCATATGCTTGAGGCAACATTTAAATAAGTGTCCAAATTAAACATTCTGGACACTTTTGTCCATACCGAGCGCAAATGCGAGGTAACAGGGTGTAACTTAAATTCTCAGTTAGTTTGATAGAAAGGCTTTGCAATGGGGGAAATAGGGGCAAGAACTTCCTGTTCAATACAAAACCAGGGAGGGGCTCTCTCAGGTGGAAGTGACAAATGAGCCAAATGTCTGAGACCGAATGCATAATAATAAAACAAAATCTTGGGTAGGCCTAGATCACCTTTGTTAATCGGCTTATGTAACTTATTGAAATGATATCTAGGATGCTTATTATTCCAAATGAAGGACTTTGCTATGCTATCAAATTGCTTGAAATAAGAGAGGGGGACGTATACAGGGAGAGATTGTAGCAGGTAGTTGAATTTTGGAATACAAATTAATTTTGATAACATTAACCTTCCCAATAAATAAATGTAATGAAGACCACCTGCTCACATCACTCAAAACTTTTTATTAAGGGTCAAAATTAACTGTAGCAAAATCACACAAATTTGCTGTGAATAAAATGGCCAAATACTAAATGCCCTGTTTGGGCCACTGGAAAGCACCCGGCTGCAAGGCCGTTACTGGGCAGTACTCTGTCAGAGCCAAAGCTTTGGATTTAGACCAACTGACTCTGTAACCTGAAAACTTAGAAAAAGTATTAATAATTCTGTGGAGGCAAGGCATAGATCTAATGGGGTCGGAGGTGAAAAATAAAACATCTGCGTAAAGCAAAAGCTTATACCTTCCGCCACCACCCATGGAAAATCATCCTCCTTTTTTATTGCAGCTGCTAATGGTTCCAATGCCCCTATCCAGAGTAAAATAATTTGAAATTAATCAATTTGTTTGTACCGCTGCTACCGGGTGAAGTGTTCCTGAACCTGTATATTTCCAAAATCATACAGAGATAATCCCATTCTACCATAACAAACGCCTTTTCGTCATCAAGTAAGATTGCCGCGACTGGAGTCTGATCATTCGCCACTGACCACATGATATGCCTAATGTTATCAGAAGAGCTGCAGCCCCGAATAAACTCCACTTGATCTATATGTATAAGAGATTTCAAAACTTTACTTAAGTGGTTAGACAGAATGTTTTACAATATTTTTTTATGCCTAGCTGGTTCAGGGAAGTAGGACAGTAATACTTACACTCACTTGGATCTTTGTTCTTTTTAAGAATCATACTGGTCTGGGCTGATGGAAGCTTCCCATTCTTTAATGATTCCATATAAACTTCTAACAAAAGTGGAGCCAGTTCAGTAGAAAAAATCTGTTACAAAGCCATCTGGCCCCGGAGCTTGCCTGTAGGCAAGGCTTTAATTACCCTGCCAAGCTCCTCCAAGGTTATCTCAGAATCAAGAGAATTTATTTGCTTGGTCGTCAGTTTAGGGAGTTCTAATGGTGCCACAAAGTTTCCAATATCTTCATCAGTAGACAACGACGTGGAACTATAGAGATATAGAGATAGCTATAGAGAATTCTTTAAAAGCATCATTAATATCAATGGCAAAGGTAAATAATTCACCACCAGCAGATTTCCAAAGATTTCAGAAGACTCAGTGAGTCATCGTGCTTTGGATTTTTTTATGAATGAGGCATACTGTATGATCCGGCCCCTAAGACCCACCTTAAGTGCCTCCCAAGCCACACCAACAGAGGACACTGAGGACCAGTTGGTCTCCATATAAACATTGATTTCAGCCTTTAACATTTGTTAAAATTCAATTCAAATTAAATTTCTCCTTATGTGGCAACACCTGAAAAAAAATGTATAGTCTTTACCGGATGGATTCGGTAAATGAACCGGATGAAAAGTCTCCAAATATCTGTAAGACCAAGATTTTACACATCCTGTGAACCGCCAATGTTGTTCTAGGGGGCTTACACACTTTTAATTCACTATGATCAATGACTGAGTCCATCAAAAGACTAAAGAATCCTCCCAATATTATATCATGAGGGGTGCCAGCAGCTTGCAACATCCCTTCAAGATCTTTAAAAAAGCCCTGATCATCAGCTTTAGGTCCATTAATATTAGCCAAAATCAACCTTTGCCCCTGAATTTCTGCCAAAACAATAAAGACTCTTCCAAATTTATCTTTAGTCTGTTTGAGACATTTGAATAGTAGATGCTTACTCATCAATGTAATGACTCCCCTGCACTTACTTGAGCCAGCACTAAAAACATGTCCACCCCATATTTTCCCAAATTTTTCAGCTTCCTGCGGGGAAAGATGCGTTTATTGAAGAAATACTATATCATATTTCTTAAGTTTAAGGAAACAAATAACCTTCCTTCTGTTTATGGGGTGCCCTAGCCCATTCACATTCCACGTGGAGAGAGACAATCCACTCATATTAACATTTGACATTTTGACATATTAGCAAAAATAGATTGTGTGTCAAAAATAGAATTATAAAGACCACATTCTAACATTAGTGCAACAATCAAACCCTGAACTTCCCCCCCAAACCAAACAAACAGTAAAAAGTCAAACATGTGCAATAACCCCACACACGAAAGTGCCAACTGTCCATCCCTCTAATCTCAAATAGTCCATATACGCCTACGAGAGCCCAAGGATTGCTCAAGTCCGGTGCTTCAATACAAATTTTGTGAGACAGATTTACATAACAGAAAATAATCAATACAACAAACTCCAGCCAATAAGCAGAATAAACACACACAAAAAAAACATGTAGATTCATCCACTTAACTGGCTTGAAGGTGTGTGCCTCCACAAAACAATCTCCAGCCGCTAGCAGAGACAGCACAAAAAAATAAAAAAATAAAGAAAAAAATGGGCTATTCAGTTCTATGGGCAGTCAAACTCACTCCATTGTCCTCCAAGAAATGTTCCACAAAACCAGCTTCAGCCAATAGGAGGCATACACACCCAAGACGAGCAGATTCAGCCACAAACTGTCCTGAAGAAATTATATTACACAAAACAAACTCCAGCCGCTATGCGGAACCAGCATAAAACAAAACGAAAAAGTGCCGGTTTCTTCGTACAGTCAAGAGAATGTTCAGTGTGTCAGGTCCACTAGGCAGCAACATGAAAATCACCAAATGGCTTACTCATTCCATTGTCTTTATGTAGGACAATGCTTGCTCTGGGCATGTAAATTCTCTATGGCCATCCTTAGTATCTATTCTCAGTTTGGCCGGAAACATCAGAGAAAACGCAAACTTCCATTGATATAAGAGTTTCTTGCATTCCCTCTATCGGTCACGTTTCTCTCTTGTCGAATTCACGAAGTCTGGGAAAAAGAAAATGCTGTGGTTCTTCCAAGAAATCTTTCCCTTACTCCTTGCCTCCTGTAATTTTATCAGATGATCTCAGAAATGTGGCCAGAATTGATCGGGGCCTGTCTCCCTCCGTGGATCTCTGAGCTGGGACCCTGTGAGCTCGTTCTATTTCCAGCTGATGGCCTGTTATGTCAAGGATACTCTGGAAGAGCCTGTCTAGGAATTATACCATATCTCGACCTTCTTCGTCTTCAGGAATTCCAAAAATTTGGACGTTATTTCATCAGCTACGATTCTCTAAGTCTTCCAACTTTTCCCAGAGGTACTCCATATCTATTTGGTCGCTAGATGATTAGTAGCTAACTCCCTCTCCAGATAATCGATTTGTTTATTGTCCTCTGCCACTTTTGTAACCATTATCAGTGAATTTCGCCTCCATGGCAGCGATCGATTGATGTATTAAAGAAAGATCCTCCAACTCCACAATGACCTTCACCAGCATTGCCGATACATTCAGCAATTAATGCCGAATCTCCTTCACTTCTCTGGACAAATTGACTTACTGGTCCGCGGCCTCCAGGGCGGTGTCAGCTTGAGCATTTAAGTATCTTTTAATGTCTCCAGAGCCCAAGGATTTTGAATTTTTTGACATATTGTCTACCTAGAACTGTTGTGGATCAGGGTGTATCAAATATCACTGGTTTATGTCATGAAAAGTATTCAAACTAGCAAAGTGCACAGAGCTTGTCATTCACAGGTCCAAACATTTCAGGTTGTCACGTCTACCCGTGGACACCTCCTAATTAACCACTTTGGGTATTTCAGCTACACCCATTACTAATGGGTGCATAAAATTAAGCCATGTAATCTCCTTTATTAGAATAAGGCGTACCAAAGGTCTATAAAGAAATTGTTTACTCAGTCTGGTGGGAAAGAACTTGACTGGCTTCCAAAAAAAGCCCAGACCTAAACCCTGTTAAAGACCTTTGGGATTAAGTGAAGGCCCCATCACACAACAATCACACTAATACTTGTGTCTGAATGGGACAAATCCTTGCAGTAATGTTCCAACATCTAGTGTAAAGCCTTCCTAGAAGAGTGGAAACTGTTAATAGAGTTCGGATGTCCATACATTTGGATTTTAGGGTGCATTGCTATATCACAAATAGACAACAAAAAAAAAGACTTCTCATTATTTACTGGCTTGCTTACTGGTTATTGTAACAACAATAGTTCACAAAATCACTTTGAATTATCCAGAGTTTATAGAAAACAATTTTTGCTCCACTAGAGGACCCTGAATGACTTTAGAGTGCTGACATTAATTATTCAGGTGCTCTCCAGCATTCAGGCACTTTTACAGTTTAAAAAAAAAAAAATTATATATCTATTTTTGAAGAAGCATATGGTGGAGTGTTGGCCACGTAATACTCTAACACACACACACACACACACAAAAGCAAGCCTGGATCCGTCTGTCTCTGTAGCACAGTTCCGCACTGAGGCTTTCTCTTCCCCTCACAGGTGTTCATATGTTTGGGCTGTGTGCCACTGCACTGGTGACTGACGTTATTCAGCTGGCCACTGGCTACCATGCACCCTTCTTCCTCACCGTGTGCAAACCCAACTACACTTTGCCCGGTGTGGCCTGTGATAAAAACCCCTACATAACCCAGGACATCTGCTCTGGCCGGGACCAGTATGCCATCCTGTCAGCTAGGTGAATACACCAACACTCTGTTACACTCAAAATAACACCAGCTTTAGGTAGCACAACTTAATTTACATTAAAACTGCATTAGTGATGTTTAGTTGATGAACAAATCTGTCTTTTTGATACAATCTTTTAAGAGAACAATTAATTCTTGATCACCTCCATACACTGACTAATATTTCTTGTTCATTGACGTCTCTCCCTTTTAAAGCCAATGAGCACTTCTGCTTTTCATGCCTGTAAAGACTGACTACAGCACAAGCCAATAGCATTTGAGTGTGGCTGTGAAGGAGCAAATAATTGGTTTGACCCACTGAACGAATATGCCCCATCACTGAACTAATAGTCAGTAATTTGAGTCTGAATGAGATGAGACATCTCGTTCATAAACTAACTGAATGTACTGGTATACTTGTTTGCAAACAAAATCAATGAATCACTTGTGAACGAGGATCTACTAACTGGCTGAACAAGAGGAGGCAAGTTGTTCGTTCAGTTTGGCAATCTCTTTCAACAAGAATAGGGGCCGGATGAATTATGAATAAAAGTGACTGATGACCAAACATTAAAATGACATATGAACATTATTGAAACTCATAAATAAAAAAGTTGTTTCAGAAGTTGATATGATAGATATGCTTTGTTTTAATTTGTGAAGATTCACTTATGACTATGCAGTTCTGAAGTCTCTTAGTATGTTTGGTTGTTTGCATACATATTTTAATAAAAATGATTAGACTTGTTCCGGTCATGAATGCCTCTGTGCTTTTGGTTCGATGTAAATATTTATTTTACCCTTTAAGCTCTGAGGGTGTTTTTAAAGATTTCCTGTTTCAGTGGCATACCACTGAATATATATATATATATATACTGTATATATAATTATTTTTCTGATTTGACATTAGATATCTCTGGTTGTTAATAAGGTGGCTCCAAAAACTGTTTTGTTCCCAGTCATGTGAACTGTAACTGAGGAAAATTTTGTGTTGATATGACAAAGCAATCAAAAGTTATAGCATTATAAAAATAATTTATTTTAGTGTCCAAAAATGCCTCTCCAAAAAAAATAAACCATAATAATTGTACAAAAGAACTAATTACACATGCAAACACAACAATGACTAAAGGTTTGCATAGCATGCAGATATGATTTTAGTTATAAGATTTCACAGAATAAGTGCCTTTTGACATCAGTGAGTCTGCAATGAGTCGGTGTCATTTACTTGGTGCCATCTCCTGGTGGTCATATGTGCTTTGTGTGGATTATCTAATGATCTATGCATCCGATTACCTTGTGTTTGGGGTCATTTGAAAGATAATCACCTCCAAGTAATGGTATGTGATGTTATTTTTCGTGAAGTTATATGTGAAAATGCTGGAAAACCATATTGAATGTCTAAGAAATACTTTACTATTACTCGCTATATTTTTGTCTGTGAGTGAAAAAATTAGGCCGGTTGTATTGTACTCTTTGAGAGCTTTCCAAAAGTCCCTATATATATATATATAAATTATCAAAATAGTACACTCCTGATTTTCCTGCAGATCTGAAGGCACATGTTCAGTTTAGGCCATAATGCCTACATGCATTTGAATGTAGAGCTTCTAAGCTTTTTTTCTAACCTTAAGGTATCCAACAATACCTATTTTCTGTTGGTCAAGACTGTAGTTATTAATATAAAAAAATATAAAAAATCTTGCTGGCAAGTTTAAAAGTGTTAAAACAAAAAAGACATTTACATTTAACATCTACTGGTGCAAAGGTGTAATGGTAAATGAAAGAATCAGTTAAACAAATAATGAATTTGAACAGTTTCAAAAGACTCGAGTCACTGAGATGAATCAAAATCACCACCACCAGTATTCTGCATATTGTGTACAAAACCAAACTGAATAATCGGTTGTTAATTCAGAGTCGGCACTATCTTTTGGACACTGACAGCTCATGTGAAGTGAGGTGCTAGAAAAATTATAGAAACAGATGTACATGTTTTGATTCATTTGCTAATTTTGATACCACCACCCCAGTCTTGGATATATCCAAATATTATGGTCCAGACTCAGAGAGCGCACGCTTCTTAAAAGCAGCAGCTTAAACAGCATAAACAAAACATTTCTTTTGGTTGTAATGTAACATAATGTAATGATTCTGGCTGCTGCTAATATTTCTTCCATCAAAAATAACTAACACTAAACAGGTTGAACCGTTAGCATCACTATGTAAATCATATGGGGTTCAGGAGTATCTTTTCTGTACACACGCAAAATGATAATGTAGGCTATTTTGCAGTTTGTACATTACGTGGCCATAGAGAAGACAAAGTTTGGAATAGACAAGAGTATAAATATGTCTATATTTTATGTTTTGTTGCGTATCCCTTCAGTATTACCAATGGATTTATCCCTACTTTGCTCCCAAATCCCTCTTATTCAACACAGGACACGGAAGCTATCAAACAGATATGACAATGTCTTTTTTTCTCACTGAAGTGTGATGCACTCATTTGCATCTCTCCTTGGCTGATTTACATATTTTTCTAAAATGCTAAAACTCAGGGCTGTGCACTGAGATTATTCAAGTGATGTTTTACTAAAGTCCCTGTCACTTTCTCCTCTGTCTGTGTTACCAGGAAAACTTTCCCTTCTCAGCACGCCACTCTGTCTGGCTTCGCAGCCGTCTACATATCCGTAAGCATTTATCTTTACTTTGGACAGGGAACTTGTTATTTGTATATGATCTGAAACAAATACTACTTATTTGAAAGAAGTATTATTTTGCCACTGTGATCCAAAAGCTAGCACTGGTATTAGAAGGATCCAGCACTTGGCAACACAGAGAACAGTGGCCCAAAAGCATAGGTTGTCTTGCTGCAGGATAATGAAGTTATCCGTCATTGACCTAATGGGTTTGTTTACCCAAAAATATAAATTGTGTCACCATTTAATGAACCTCATGTCATGCAGCTCTTTTATCCATACAATGAAAGTGGATGGGGAATGAAGATGTCAATCCATAACATTCTACCTAACATTGTGTTCCATGGAAGAAAGAAAGTCATATATGACATGAGGGTCAATAAATAATGACAGAATATGCATTTTTGTGAGGTACCTTCAGCCTTGAATGACCATACCTCCTAAGGAAACTGGTTTCAGACAAGTTTTCAAGGCATCAGATCGTCATGTCTAATGATCTAGAAAAAATTCAAGTGATTCATTTCATTTAAACAAGCAAATATTTAATAACCACCATGCTTATTTCTCAGTAAAAACTGAATCCTAAATTGAAAAATAAACATAATGTACTGTGCAAAAGTTTTAGGCACTTGTGAAAAATGTTGCATAGTGAGGATGTCTTCACAAAACACAAAGTTTTTTAAAACAAGTCTTTAAAACATAAATTCTCTTAGGTACACCTGGACACAGTTTTTCTCGGATGTTGGCAGAAAGGATGTACAAAGTTCTTGGAGAATTCACCACAGTTCTTCTATCTATTTAGGCTGCCTCAGTTCCATCGGTCTCTTTATGTAATCTTAGATTGACATGATGTTCAGTGGGGGGCACTGTAAGGGCCATGACATCTGTTGCAGGGCTCCCTGTTCTTCTATTGTAATCTTCTCTATTTGCAAAATAAATATTTGGTAGTCTAACATTTATATTTATATTGACACACTACAGCTGAAGATATAAATAACCATTGGTTTTTGTGAAACATCTTAAGATATTCTGCAAGATATTTGCACATAAAAAAAAAAAATTTCAACCGCTCAATATGATTTTTTATTCTTTCAACCAACCACCAAAACGCAAGCACACTACTGTGGGATTTTTATAGTCAGTGAAGGATACATCTATGCTGGGCTCAAAAAAATTACCAGATGAAGGCATTTTAGTAGGCAGGATGGACCATTGGATTCGAACATGCCTTAAAGGGATAGTTCACACAAAAATTAAAATTCTCTTACCATTTATTCACCTTTATGCCACCCCAGACGAGTATCACTTTCTTTCTTCTGCTGAACACAAATTAAGATTTATTTTGAAGAACATTTCAGATTCTGTAGGTCCTCATAATGCAAGTGAATGGGTACCAACATTTTGAAGCTCCAATAAGCATACTAAGGCAGCCTAAAAATAATCAATAAGGCTCCAGTTGTTAAATCTATATATTCAGAAGCTATATGATAGGTGTGAGTGAGAAGTAGAAAGATTTTAAAGTCCTTTTTTTACTATAAATTCTCCTCCTTGACAGTAGGTCGCGATATGGATGAAGAATACGAATTGGCAAAAACAAAAGAAGAATGTGAAAGTGAAAGTGGAGATTGATAGTAAAAAAAAAATTAATATTGATCTGTTTCTCACCCAAACCTATCATATCGCTTATGAAGATATGGATTTAACCACTGAAGTCTTATAGATTACTTTTATGCTGCCTTTATGTGCTTTTGGAGATTAAAAATTTTGGTCACCATTTACTTGCATCATATAGACCTACAGAGCTGAAATATTCTTCTAAAAAAATGTTTGTCTTCTGCAGAAAAAAGAAAGTCATATCATGACTAGGATTGCATGAGGGGTGAGTAAATGAGAGAATTTTCATTTTTGGGTGAACTATTCCTTCAATACATCCTACCCCTGTGACTGTCTGCAAATTCAGTTGGGTTCAACTGCTGAGTCCCTAATAGGTGCACAATGTACTGTGTATATATAGGCCATAGGCAGCTTGGTGTCTTCCAGCTGCAGAGCTTGAGATGCTCATTAGTCATCTTTTGTTAGTTATGCTTCCTCAATGTGGGATTCTAACTGTTAATGAAGTCATTCTATCTGAACTGTGAAGAGATGCAGACAAGCTGCTGAAACTACATTTGGAATATTTCACTTGATTCTACTTGGAAATTAGTGTTAGGTCTCAGAGGTAATTTCAGATGAGCTTTTGTGTGCATATGTGTCATGATGTTATGAGCGTACTCATGCTTGTCTTCTCTACTGTTAGATGTACTTCGATGCCACCATCTCAGACAGCACCAAGCTGTTGAAGCCTGTGCTGGTGTTTGCATTTGCCATAGCAGCAGCCCTAGCCAGCTTGACCCAGATCACCCAGTATCGAAGTCACCCTACTGACGTCTATGTGGGCTTTGTGATTGGAGCTGGCATCGCTGTTTATCTAGTGAGTCTTTTCATTGTTTTTGAATTTGCTTCTCTGCTCAATTATTTTGACAGTTTAAATTCTGGGTTGGCTGAGGATCTCAAGCCTTCCTTTTATAATCTGTCTGCTGCAAGTTCTATATTTAGGATTTCTATTCTATTAGAGGAAGAGAAAGAATCCTTTCACAGCAGAACAATTTCATAGCTCCTTTTCAATTTCTGTCATCTTTTCATTTCATCTCTTCACTGTGTGATATGCTTCTGTATTATAATCGCTTTAACGAGTCAAGACTAAAAGCACTAAAATAATTTCTGAATGTGTCATTTCGATTCAAATTTTTAAAAAGTAAAATAAAAAAAATCAACCAAAAAAGTGGAAAAATAATGAAGCTTTAGAAGTCTTTAAAGACCCAATGAAATGGTCTATGGGCATTGACAGCCCAGTATTTTTTTTTTCCTGTGTTGACATATTTCCATTTGAAACAGGACATTTTAATTGGACGTATCAAATTACATCTTCCCCCTTTTTAAATAACCAAGAGGCTTTATTAAAGTCACAGCTATACACAGTGGCCCCATTTACACCTTGCTTAAAAGGAATAGTTCACCCAAAAATGAAAATTATCTCATTATTTACTCACTCTCATGCCATCAAAGCTGTGTATGACTTTCTTTCATCTGCAGAGCACAAAGATTTTTAGAAGAATATTTCAGCTCTCTAGGTTCATACAATGCAGGTGAATGGTGACAACTTTGAAGCTCTAAAGCACATAAAGACAGCATAAAAGTAATTCACATGACTGTGGTTTAATCCATGTCATGTCTAATTAGCAATCTAATTGATTTGGGCTAAGAATAGAACAAAAAATAACAAAAACTTTCACTGTACATCTTGCCATTGCAGTCTCTAGGCAAGATCTTGATTTCAAGCTTAATTACACTTCCTAGTGCTTTATGCATGCACAGAGCGCTAGATGGGGCTAGGAAGTGTAAATGAGCTTAAAATCAAGATCGCCAAGGAGACTGCTGATGTCAAGATTTATAGTGAAAAGTTATATTTTGGTCTATTCTCACCCAAAACTGACTGGATCGCTTCACCATCTAATATTGCTGTGCTGCTCAGCACAAACCCACTAGAGCACACATTGCTGACTGAAGTGCTGAATGCAGAATGTTTTATACAATGTAGCCTTTTTCGGTTTAGTAAACACTCAAGACGATATGGCATTTTCATCTTAGTATAATGCAGCCTTAATGGAGGCCATACCAATGTCTCAGAGTCAGACACTAAAGTCTGCAGGTTTCAAAGAGTTTTGGATGGTTTTCCCCTTATGGAAGCAGGGACAGAACTACACATTTATTGAGGGGTTTGCAACATCAATGTTGGTACCCTCCCACACCACCAAATACACTCACACACACACACACACACACGTTGATCTACCTAGCATTATGAGGACTTTCCATAGACATAATGATTTTTATACTATACAAACTATAGATTCTATTCCCTAAACCTAACACAACCCCAAACCTAACCCTCACAGAAAACTTTCTGCATTTTAAAATTTTCAATAAAACATAGTTTAATATGTTTTTAAAACTATTTAAATTATGGGGACACTAGAAATGTCCTCATAAACCACATTTATAGCATAATACCCTTCTAATTACCAGTTTGTAACCTAAAAAATTGCACAAAAATGCACACACACACACACACACACACACACACACACACACACACCTTTAATCTGCATTGTTATTTAACATCTCAACAGAAAATGAAAATAAAGAAGATGCTTAGTTGGAGTGGTGGTGATGTAGTGTTTTAAAGCACTAAACTGTTAAGCAGAAGGTTGTTGGTTTGATCCCCACAGCCACCACCATTGTGTCCTTGAGCAAGGCACTTAACTCCAGGTTGCTTCGGGGGGGTTTGTCCCTGTAATAAGGGCTCTGTAAGTTGCTTTGGATAAAAGCATCTGCCAAATGCATAAATGTAATGTTTATCAACTACATTACATGATTTATTCTGAAACAAGCCTCTCAATCACATTTCTTAGCATTTTTTGGATTTGGTCAATAATTGATCCAGGTATTACTTAATCATTCCTGAGGTAATTTACTCACACCACATTCAATGGTCTCTCATGTCATGTTTGACAGCAATACAACAACAGGCGAAAGTAGGAAAGCTCAGCAGCTTTTGTTATGGTTGGTAGGAGGAGCCCGAGTATAGGTTGGACATGGCGGAGGGTCAGTTAACAAGCTTTTCTCTCTAAATGAAAAGCGATTGAATGCCCATTCCCAAACGTATGGCGACTTTTTGCATAACCGTGATCGAAAGATGTACTTGCTGTGTAAATGTAAGTAACTTGTTCTGCAAAATTCTCACAAGATTCACATTTGCTGCTACCAAGTTAGTGATACGGGTAAGTTTAGTAAATTTCGGGTTTAGGTAAGGTTTAGGATTAGGTTATTTTAAGGTTAAGTTAAGGTTACAGTGTAAATACAGATTAATTAAATGCAGGTACTTTAAATATAAGTACAATGCAACCCCCAACCCTAACATGTATGTATATAAGAACATAACTAGTTAAAGAAAAAAAAAACTTTTTTTAATAAGTGTTCATGTTGGATGTGCAAGTCAAATGAACGATCGCTTGGACGCCACCGTTTTAGAGCATTTTAGAACATTTAGAACTTTTCAGATGGGTATATTCCGCCAATGTCAAACCTAAAACTAACTTTACCTCACTTAAAATTCAGGGGAGGGGTTGAGGTATGCTTTTTATTGCTTGACAGGAAACACAGACAACAAGCAGTGCCGTGAAACAGTAGCTATCTCTCTTGTCCTCTGTGAGGGTCACACAGCATCTATAACCTTTATCATAAAATCTTTACTTAATCTTAAGTAAAACATCTTTTGCAAGTAGCTTTATTAAATTATTTGCTACTTTATCTATGGTTGCATGTGGTATTAGGAGGAGGGACATTTTCATTCTAGAGAGCATTTGATTGGGCAAAATTATATAGTGTAAGATGAGTCATCAATATTGTTGGTCCATTTTCCTGAAAGAGCATGATTGTAAATTTTAAATGCATACATCTGCTAAAAGTTAATTTTGTCAACTATTACACTAGTACACTAGCATATACAGTAGGTGACCTCAATGCTAACACATATAAACTAAAAGCCACACAACTATATTTATGGTGTCTTCAAAGGTCTTTAAATAAATACCTGAACATTGTATGATTGCGGCAGTACTTATGTGCAATGTAATTTAATGTAATGTCTTCATATGGTAAAAGAGGCATATGAATTAGTCATAAACCTTATAATAACAACACTTTTTCCCATATATTCCACACTCCAGGCATTATATGCGGTTGGGAACTTTAAGTCCAATAAAGAGTCCACCCGTAGGCCATTGAGGCAGACCCATCCTCCACAAAAAGATCCTCTAAAAGAACTGACCCAGCGTGGCCATGACTCAGTGTACCAAAAGGCCCATGCTTCTGAGAGCAACGATGAACTGTCCGCCCCGCCACATGTCGCTGGACTGAATCGTAAGGTCCGTCGAGAGAAGGCCTCCATGGGCAGCCTGAAGAGAGCTAGTGCAGATGTGGAGCTCCTGGCTCCTCGCAGCCCAATGGGAAAGGAGACCATGGTGACCTTTAGTAATACGCTTCCTCGTGCTAATACCAATGCTATGGAGGAGCCTGCCCAGCGACACATGACTTTCCATGTGCCAATGGACTCCCACCGTTCGAAAAAGCTGGTGTCTGAATGGAAGCAGAAATCAATTGAGATGCAGAGTCTTAGCCTAAGAGACGATGAGGAGGAGGGAGCAACTGCAGAGGGAGTTGATGGAGTCGAGGGGGAAGCCAAAGAAGAGCTTGGCATGCCATCTTCCCTTTATCCAAACGTGCAAGCCAACAGGGGAGCAGCAGCCACAGCAACAGCAGCAGGGGGTGCCAGGGTGATGATGCCTCAGAGGCCTGGAGCTCCACAGTTAGTTCATATACCTGAGGAAGCTACCAGACCGCCTCCAGTTTCACCTAAAAGTTCCACTACACGGGCTAAATGGCTGTCCATGACAGAGAAGGGAGGCCCGGTACAAGCAGCCACCCCAGAACCTCCAAGGCTGCCCAACCAGCCTCGGGTTATGCAGGTCATTGCCATGTCTAAGCAACATGGTCTGGTTACAGTTACCACACCCAAGTCCTCAGAAACGTCCTCTTCTTGTGCCACTTCAAGCACAGGCTCAGAGTCTCCGTACTACCGAATCCCCTCAGATCGAGACAGTGCCAGCATTGTCACAGTTGACGCTCACGCCCCTCACCACCCAGTGGTGCGCCTGTCTTCAGGCAACGGAAACACCTGGGATTGGAGGAGCACCTCCAACGGTAGCACTGAGATCCATGAGACCAGCCGAACACTGCCCAGGCAGGACTGCCTACGTGATTATCATCCCATCAAAACCGACTCCCTCCGCTCCACGACCAGTGAGCCGGACCCAGGGATTCTGCCTCCCCCACCTCACCCCGACCTGCTGTTGGACAGCAGACTTAGCCGAGATTTGTCTCTTCATCGCAAGTCCTCAGTCTCGGCTAAAGATTGGGAGCCTGGACAGCCCCACCCAGAACCTGACCACTTCTTCAAAAACTTGCAAACTAACAGGAAATTTAAAGACTAAGTAGTGTCCTGTAGGCCAAAGCAGGAACACTACAGACTTCTTTCAGAGGAAATCCAATGTGAATTTTTTTTTTTTCAGTGGATGGTGAGAGAAGGCTTCTTGGTTATCTCATATTGAGCATCTGGGGTGGATTAGTGCAGTGGAGAGCCAGAAGGCTCACACAAACTTGAGGGACTAAGTCTATATGCACAATCTGTGCAGAATGCTGCACCACAAACCTGATTAGCCCAAGCTGTAATTAATACATTTTTCAAGGTTTTCTGTGTTCCACTATTTTCCACAAATTCAACGTGCAGGAACATTTGCCTGCCTCTTTCAAGATCAAGCTATTACACATTCAATGATATTTCTCATGAGTCCAGACAACTTCCAATCATATTTACATTTTAGATTTTTTATTTCTGTTTTTATTCCTACACAAGGAATTACAGTACATCTTATTGTACAAGATGAAATCATGTTGCTGTTCTCTCATGACTTGCTGGGACATAAGAACAGAGACAATTATAATGTGGGCTAGAAATATTCAATATAAGTAATCTCATCACACCGCTTTTCTGTGAGTCCTTAATGAACGCTTTTTGCTGTGTATGGAATCGTATGTAGGCCTAGTCACTTTCTCCTTTTTATACTAAAATATGAAGCACTCCTGCTTGTTTGTGTGTTGCATGTGTGTTTATTTATGTCTTCTAGACCTTGGATGGACTGTTATATATATCAGTAGGGATGGCCTCTTTCATTTTGCTGCCCAATGTTTTTGTAACAAACTTTGAAAAATAAAATTGTAATACTAATATCTGCTTTTAGCCAGTGATTATACAAAATTCTAATAATTGACTTGTTTCAGACCACATTCAAACTAATCAAAGTTTTCGAAATGCTCGATTTTTGGTTGAGGAAAACATAATTCTAGAGTGGATGTGAGGCATAGTCGTAGTGAAATTTAATGCAGTTTCAAACAAAAATGTATCATGTGGACGTGGCCTTAGAAAAATGCAGTCAAAATCCTTGATTCTCACAGACATTGACTCTCTGAAAACCAAGTGACATTTATTCATTGTGTTTATTGTTTATCTTTTCCCCCATACATAATTTATACTCCAGCAGTCTTGATAAATGGATCATTAGACACATTTTTAAATAATTTAGCTTCGTTTTGTTTAAAAACTTTGAAAACAAAAAATAGAAATCTTGTGCATTCAAGTCTTTGTTGGGAAGTGCATTTTTTTATTTAATAGTTAAGCAATTTTCAATAATTTATCATTTCAGTTCCAGAAATTAGCTGCTACTTTGTTGAAGCAAATTATCTAGTTAATTGCTACTGTGTGAAGTTTTAAAATATTTAGCTACTTTTGGATAGTACTTTCTAAGTGTGGCTAACTACTTTTTTTAAAGGCTAGTTTAACTGTATTTTAGCTACTTTTAAGTTAGGAGCGTGTATCTTGGGAAGCTAAAGATTGAGTGAAGCTTCCCTAGTACTGCTCGGTTTAAAAGATGGTACATCAGGCATACAATTTCATTGATAAGCATTGCCGTTTTACAGGGAGGCAGAATAAATAATTTAGTCTTTTTATATTTATCTTTTCAGATTTGTAAAAACAGCTTCATATTTAATTAAATATACTTAAAGAGGAAAATACTCAACATGATTTGTGCAATTTTGATGCCTAAAATTTTATAAATCAGAGCCTCTGGGGACATACTGTAAACATCCTTCTAGAAGCCTATCATGCGGCTACTATCTGAGAAAGGACTGCATTTATAAATAATGGAGAGAAAATGGCGTGATGTGCCCATTTTACATTTACATTACAGTGATCAAATCATATACTCATTTCACAATAGTGCATCAAACATTCAGTGCCTAGGGCCAAGTCAGGCTGTGACTCAATATTGCTGCTCTACATAAGCAGTGAATGTTCCCTTAGTGGGTCATGAAAGAAGCTGCAGCTCAGAATTCTGTGGCATGACTGTGACTCGTCTGTGCCTCTCTGAACTCCTCGTGGTAATTTAAAATTGAAGTAAAAAAGGAGAAAAAAATACAAAGTTATACTTCATATGGTGTCCCTTCTTACTGGCAAGTCACTTTTGGAGTATGCTGTACAAAAATCTATCAGAGATTTTTTTTCAATGCCGGTCAGTAGGCTATTGCTCCGATATATGCATCTATGTGAACTTTTGCAGTTAATCCAGGATTAACTTCAAAGACATTCATCATTAATCTTACAGTTCATACAAAATCTTTGTTTAAACACTGACCCTTAACAATTACTTAGTTTAATTCTTAATTATAATTTTAAACCATGACTTACACTATACATAATTAATATTGGCATTATATTCATGATGTTATCTAGAGAGGAATTGGCCCCCACAGTGAGTCTGGTTTCTCCCAAGGTTATTATTCTCCCATTAACCAACATCTTATGGAGTTGTGTGTTCCTTGCCACAGTCACCTTTGGCTTGCTCAATGGGGTTATAAATACAATTATTATTTAATTACTTATTTTTAAACATAATTCACAATCATATTTTATCAAACTATACAATGATGACTCAAGACATTATAGACATTACAGTTTTATCTTCTGTTAATGTCTGATCTTCTGTAAAGCAGCTTTGAAACGATGTGTGTTGTGAAAGGCCCTATACAAATAAAAATGGCCCTTCACATTCTTTATCTGTAATTCAGTCAGGACCCCTTCCGTCAAATGAATTTTTTTTTTTTATAATTGAAACAATCTGTTGGTGTTGGTGGTATGGTTCTGTTCTGTTCTGGGTATACTTCCACCCATCCATACAGCCATGAAACATAGCACACAGAACTTAAAATACTTCTATTAAGTTGGTAAATGAAGAAAAAGGTGCAATAATACATTGAAGATAGGAATTCCAAACTGGCAATCAATTGTAGTCTAAGAGCACAGAGCATCAAGACAGAAAGACAGAAAACTAAAGGCAAAGTGGCCATACAAGAGGTGGAGCTGCATGGTAGAGAGTGTTAAGTGCAGTTTGCATCCATGCAATGGAAAGGCAGCTAAGGCAATTGTGGCACGGCGGAGGGCGGGGCTGGGTCGTGACTCAACACGCCCGGTCCCATATTAAAGGCCGATCATCTCGTGAGGTGCTGCGAGTTTATTTCGCTCTTAAACATTGTGAACGCAACTCTGCAGGGGCCTGTACCATGATGTTAGTTGAACAAACTCAGGGTTACAGGATTGGTTTAGAGTTTACAAAACCAAACTGATGCAATCAGGCTTTATTGGTACCATGACGCAGCTCATCAACTTTCTTTGTCAACTCAGGCTTTGATCCTTAAACTATGTTTACTCCACGGGCGCGTGCACATAAAAGAGTGACGTCGGCACCGAACAACCAATCGCGTTCGATATGGATAGAGCGAGAGCTATATATTTTTCTGCGGAGGAGCAAGAGATTATTATTCAGAAATCCGAAGAATATAGAAATGTCTTTCAAGCATGCAGTAACACCGTCTCTGCTGCCAAAGCAAGAGAACAATCTTGGAGGAAGATTGCTGATTGCGTTAATGCGTAAGTTAAACAAATACATTCTATAGGCCATTAATGTAAAATTATGTATATAATACATATTATGTATAATAAATAAAATTAAAATATGTGTGTTCATGTTAATATATAAAACATTTGTGTGTGTGTGTGTGTATATATATATATATATATATATATATATATATGTGTGTGTGTGTGTATGTGTGTGTGTGTGTGTGTGTGTATGTAAAATGTGACTGTATTGGCATGACATCCTAAGAAAGATTGATATTCATTGTTTTTTAGATGCAACCCCAACTCCAAACATTCTTGGCAGCAGATCAAGACAAAATATAAAAATATAATTCAAAGTGGTGAGTATTTACCACAAGCTTTTATTATTTTTGTGAACATTTTATCACAAACACTTGTTTGCAGCAAACAGAAAAAAGTGTGAAATATGGAAAACTGGGGGAGGGCCACCTCCTCCAGTATACACTGTGGCGGAGGAGTTGGCTCTGAGTAACAATAAGGGACGGCCGATTATGGATGGGATTGCAGGTGCTGTGCAATCTGACCCTGGTGTTGGCTCCTCGAAGCAAGTGACACTGGGTACTGCAGTAGAGGGAAATACAGTGTCCCTGTTGAAGCCAGCACACATGCACACAGTCTCCCACACAGAGGTCAGTATACAGCAGACAAAACACAACAGTTTTACAACAGTTATGCTTTATATTGGCCTACTTTTCTTTATTAGGGAGATGGCAACATGTGTGCAGTCTATTGCTCCAATGACTCTAGGGAATCCTATCATAGGAATAATAAAACAAAAAAATAGGCTACATATTTAAAACCATTCTTAACATGTAGCTACTGTAGACTATTGTATAATACATTTAAGTGCTCTAAGTGAAATCTGCTTTTTGAAGAAAAGAAAACAACTGAATGTGAAAGGTTAAATTTGTTCATGTCACCCTATCAATATATCTTACTGGCAATTTTATAAAAGCCCTCTTTTATGGATATGGTTGATAAATGTCCAGGGAAAACAATTAAGCTATTTATGTACCCCTGCAGTGCGAGGACCACCTTGCAAATGGTTCGACAAACTGTGTTTTTCCCTAGATTCTCTGCATCACCGACCGCATACAAGTATATTCCACTTGCAAAAAAACGCAACGCAATACATACCATTTGCGGTACAGTAAGTGCATGGCTTCGACGAGTCACATTTGTTATGTGCGGCTCAAGAAGTTCGCAAAGATAAGACATTCCTTCCGTGGAAAATCTGTATCTTTCATACAAGTAAGTATCAGGAAAGTCTCTATGAAGTGCTCGTCTAACGATTTGCGTGGAGATGTCCACAGGATTTGGAAGAAAAGGTGAAGCCATTGCAACAGAGAACAGAAGCTGGGAATTAGTTAGGTCACCTAAATTTTTCTTTGCTCACAGCAGATTGGTCAAACTTGAAACAGTCTTAAAACTCAAATCCAGAACATAACCTGCCCTGGACCAGGTTAGCCGTGGAGCGTTAGTTACTATGGCGATGAACACTGCTAAAAGCCAAACCACTTTCATGGTGCCTAAAACCCAGGGTTGGCGCAAACTAAACTGAAACATACCTGGCTAGCCACCTAAACCGGCTTCATGGTATAGGCCCCAGGTTCAGTAATATATACAGGTATCTTTGTATTAAATAAACAAAGATGAAAGTGATTAAATCATAAGGTAATACAAGACACTTTCACCTTGAACCTAAAATTGAGTTCTATTTTTTTCTTTAGGCCGCATAAATATGACCAAAACGGAATACAAACACATTTTATAAAGAACACACATTTTTTGGGGGAACACAAAAGTTGTATGCTAGTAATTTTCACCTGTTGCTGAATACTGATACTTGTGATGGCAAATGGAGCCCAGACAGTTAATGTTTGGATTTGGGGAGGTGGTTATATAGAGGATTTTTTTTTTTTTAATCACTTCGTTATTTATATTGCTTTTTAATTCCATATAAAATGCCATTTGAATTTAGAAATGTCTTTTGTTTAAGTTTTTCGTGTTTCAATAAGTTAATAACATTTTTAAAGCAAAATCAATAAAGCAAAAATATTCACATACCTTGGGGATCGATCATATAATTGAATATTGATATTTTAAATGCGATTATCATTCAAATGTTTTTTACATATCGTCAAGCCCAAAAGGGAAGTAAAAATTTTCATGAAGTAAAATTAAGTAATTTTATGGAGACCCGCACAGGCGCATGTACTCAATTCCATATTGCAACATGTTAACTGTTCATTTTTGCATATTTGTTTGTTTTTGAGTATTCTATGGGCAATTTAAACATTTTATTTTATTGTAAAACTTTGTTTTTGAAATAGTAAATTATTCGTTTGTGGTATGGCTCTTTCGAAATGCATCAACCAAAAGTTAAAACAATTGTATTTTTTTATTTTTATTATTATTATTAAATAATGTCAAGCAAAACACTGACAATAAAGCATTAACAGATTTAAAGATGACCCTCTGAAATACAATTTGCTCATATAACAAGAACAAAAAAAAAAACTTTTTAAATATTTAGAGAACAAATAATCAGTACTCCGACAGTTGGATGGTTGGATGGCATGCAGGTGCTTAAAACAGTCAAATATATAGAGAGCTTACACACCGCCATATATCGCAAAAATCTTTATACTGTATATTAACAGCCACACTTCTTCAAGTATATCACAGGTAGGTCCAATGTTGCTATTTAAATAGATGTAAGCAATCTTGCATGCTACAGCTTTGTACAAGTATTTTAGAGACTCTAAAAAATTCTAAAATCATCATTGAAGCATCTATAACAAAGGTTTAGTTTTAAGTTACTTACTTATACAAATGCAAAATTTCATGAAGGAAAAAAATAATCTATATATAGGCCTATATGTAACTTTTTAGTATTATATATATGTATATATACATACACTAGAAAAAAAGTGATACGTCTTTGATGATCAGAAAAAAAACATTATTTAAATATACTCTTTCACTGTAGTGCGATATTTAATCTTTGACATGAATGAAAACGAGGCTGTGAGGGGGTAGACATTTTTTCCCCCTTTTTTCCCCAATCTGGAATGCGCAATTCCCAATGCGCACTAAATTCTCCTGGTAGTGTGACTCGCCTCAATCCGGGTGGCGGAGGACTAATCTCAGTTGAGACCGTCAATCCGTGCATTTTATCACGTGGCTTGTTGAGCATGTTACCGCAGAGGCATATGTGTGGAGGCTTCACAATATTCTCTGCCGCATCCACGCACAACTCACCACACACCCCACCAAGAGCGACCCACATAATAGCAACCATGAGGAGGTTATACTATGTGACTCTACCCTCCCTAGCAACTGGGACAATTTGGTTGCTTAGGAAACCTGGCTGGAATCACTCAGCACACACTCCATTCTAACTTGTGACTCAAGGGGTGGTGGTCAGTGTCTTTACTCAATGAGCTACCCAGACCCCCTGTGAGGGCTAGACTTAAGGGCTAGTTCACACAGGCATAAAAAATTTAGCTTTTTTGGATGCTGTTACTCAAATCCATTTAGGTTTTTGTAGTCTGAACCGGACAAAAACACAATAAATCCTGGTGTGCAAGGTCTGGCAGTCCATCAACTTTAAAAACAAATGTTTATATACGTTTGAATATGTGGCCCCCACAGCTGTCCACTTATAGAGATCATCACTTCTGAATGAAACACAGCTATATGTCATTTATATGTTACATGGCACGTAACGCACTATAAACCTCTTAAAATAATATAAACATTGGCTTAACTTACCCAAAGAGATGCGCTAAGCTGTAGTAACCCATACCGGTTGTGAGAAACAATAACACAATTAAGTATTGAATGTCACGAGAATATGGGACGCTTGAGCATTTTGAGTGTTTTATCACAGGACGTGGGTCTTTGTCTCACCCGTCTGACCTTTTTATGCTTTAATATGGGACACAAAGCCTTCAATATGTTTCACTCTCAGGATCCCAAGATAAAAGGAGTTCCGTATGGAATGTCGTAATTTTGACCAAAAAACAGGATGTCCCCGCTAAAATTGGCAGCAACAAAACTAGCAGCATTGCATATGCCATTCTACCATTTTTAAGCCGTTGTCTATGAAGAATGTTCATATTTGGATAGTGCCCTCATGAAATGCATAATCAATGGTAAAACATTAATTGCTGCAATCTCATGCATGGTGAATATATGCAAGTTTGCTGAGTTACTATGACTAATCTGGACATGGTAGCACAAGCGACTGTAGTCTGAACAGAAAAAATCTGATCTGGCCATATATAACTTGCCATTTGAACAGTCACTCAAAAAAATGGGATTTCAGGAAAAATCTGAAAAAAACCTAAAGCTTGTAGATCACATCTCATTTTCCACAACTCGTGTTCTCTGGAGTTTTTTTGTAAACTGACATTTTTTTTTCAGCAGATCCAGTGCTCGAATTGATTCTAGTCTTATGGGGGTCCCAACCCCTTTTTTCTTCTGCAGAACACAAATCAAGATTTTTATAACAATTTCTCAGCTCTGTAGGTCCATACAATGTAAGTGAATGGATGCCAAAATGTTGATGCTACAAAAAGCACATAAAGCAGTGTTTCCCCTGCCATTATATTAGGGGGGCGCCCCGCCCCCCCAACGGCACCCTCCGCCCCCCCTTGAAGGTAAAGTTAATTATATTTTCTATATAGCGCCAGATCACAACAGAAGTAATTTAAGGTTACCTTTCCATTAGAACAGGTCTATACCTTGTTCTTTTATTAAACAAACTAAATAGCCCTTAAGTTATTTATCTTATTTACACGACGGCATGTCATTTCTGTCTCTACATGGTCGCACGTTTACTATTCTCCTCAGCTCTCTGTATCGAGTTCCACCCCTATGCGCACACACACACGCCTGCACACACACACAGACACGTTCGCGCGCACACAGGTGAGCATTGGGGTGTTCGATTCCAGGTTTTCTGGTACGGGGTATGCATAATTACAAACTAGAGTCACTATGACTGTTATCTATTTCTAAAGAGATAAGCTACAAGCTACGTGTAGGATAAATACAACGTATCTATGGCAGCTCTCTGGCATGGTGTAATGCCGTGGATACACTAGACTTTGAGACTACGGTTGTGATATGACGTCACATTAATTCAACATATAACAAATAGTAATACACTCAAAATGTAAAAAATATACAATCTACTCGACTTTACTGCAAAAATATAATTTTTATATGGATTAGACACTCACAAGTGAGTGATTTCGGACAGAGTAACAGAGTCGACACCAAGAGTCGATTCCTGTGATGGAGTCGACCCCGAGTCTGGGGCTATTCAGAGTCGATGAATCGACTCTTTGGAGTCGAATCCCCATCACACACTCCCACCAGCGGACAGAAAGCGTGCGTCGCAAATATGTTGTGTCAATCACCTGAAAAGAAGACAAAACTATCTGTTTTTTAAACGCTCCCAGGGTGGTGAAGATGGCAACACTCTCTCTCCAGTAAGTAGCACCCGGAGTAGCGCTACTGCTCCGAGTCCAAGTACAGAAAAGAGCCCATGTGCTGCACGCCCTTTCCCTGACAAGCAGCAAAAGTCCAGTCACTAGTGATGGGTCGTTCGCGAACGAGTCGGCTCTAAGAGCCGACTCTTGTAGGTGAACGTTGGGAGCCGGCTCGCATATCAGAAGAGCCGGATCTATTAATAAAAATATATATAAAAAATTAAGATATGAACAATCAAAAGATTTAAATTAATATAATTAACTAATTAATTACAAATAAAATAATATAGGCCTTAATGCTCAATCACACACATATTTGTTCTGACTGTCTGCTCAGACTAACAGCCTGCTGGCTTCTATTTCTCTGACGGTCCCAGTCAGTAGTGTAAACTGTGAAAGGGACTTCTCAACCATGAACACGGTAATACAAACTTTTCACAATAGGATTTGCTGCTTTTAGCTATATGTTAAGCTATCACATTTAACAGTTAATGCATTTGC
Source organism: Moxostoma hubbsi (assembly GCA_032164185.1). Taxonomy (NCBI): domain Eukaryota; kingdom Metazoa; phylum Chordata; class Actinopteri; order Cypriniformes; family Catostomidae; genus Moxostoma; species Moxostoma hubbsi. Next base: position 25,387,548 of record JAVLUX010000009.1, read on the forward strand.
AGGTCAAGACAAACATCCGCAATAGGCTGCAAGGAGACCATCTTGCAGCATGCATGTGGATCTCAATAAATGGGCCAGAGGCTCTGGAAATGTTCTTCCAATCCGCCCCCCCCCAAGCTGTAAACCTAGGGGAAACACTGTAAAGGCATCATAAAAGTAATCCATATGACAAGTGTTTTAATCCATATATTTAGAAGTGATATGATAGGTGTGGTTGAGAAACAGATCTATATTTAAGTAAATTTTTGCTAGAAATGCTTCTCCTTGTCCAGTAGGGGGCGATATGCATGAATAATGTGAATCACCAAAAAAAGAAGAAGAATGTGAAAGTGGAAACTGACTGAGAAGGGAGGAGAATTTATTGTAAAAAAGGGCTTAAATATTGATCTGCTTCTCACCCACACCTTTCATATCACTTCAGAAGATATGGACTTAACCACTGGAGTCATATGGATTACTTGTTTTGCTGATTTATCTTATTTTTGGATCTTCAATTTTTGGCACACATTTACTTGCATTCTATGGACAAAAAACAAGTTTTTCTAAATATCTTCATTTGTGTTCTGTATGAGAAAGAAAGTGGTAGAGTGGGTCAGCCACCAATCGTAAAGATGGTGGTTCGAATCCCAGCCCATACGACTCCATGTGCCTTGGGCAAGACACTGAACCCCAAGTTGCTCCCGATGGCAGGCTAGCGCCTTGCATGGCAGCTCTGCCACCATTGGTGTATGAATGTGTGTGTGAATGGGTGAATGAGTCAACAGTGTAAAGTGCTTTGAATACTGATAAGGTTAAAAAGGCGCTATATAAGTGCAGACCATTTACCATACACATCTGGGATGGTATAAGTGTGAGTAAATGATAAGAGAATTTTCATTTTTGGGGCTGTCTTAAATTGATCAGGATAGCCACAATGATGATGACATTCGCAAAGCAGTCTTTTGGTGGCATAGGGGCGTTTGCATTTTTGCAAAAATGGTACAAATAGCCTAAAAAATATTTTAAAGACATGAATTATTAAAAATAATTTATTCTTAAATTTTACCGTATCCTAATTGTGTTAATACATCCTATTGTGTACATATTGTAATACAATACTATTGTGTGAATAATGTCATTATTATCTTCAACTAAAATAAAAATATTATATTTAGGGGGATACTCTGGTGAGCACCCTTCTGAGCACTAAAAATGTCAAATGGGACACCCTACGGTCTTGTGGAGTTTGCAGGGAAGGAGTCCACATTAAGTGTGTTTTTTGAGAAAGGGCAGAAGTTGATTGGTTTGGCAGTGATCTCTGTGTGGCCAGCAGGTGCATTGCTAGGGTTGGAAGAGATAAGGGGCTTAGCCTCTGGGGGCCCAAACACACAAGTAAAGAAAGGGTGTAAGAAAGGGATAAACTGTTATTCTTCACTATGCCTGAAATAATTATTTTAACAGCAATACTTACATAATGTTTTTACTTTTTTTTCAGACATGGTCGAAATGCGGGAGGTAGACATTGCACACCTTCTCCCACACCCCCGTCTCCCAGCTCCGTCCATTCGGCGGCGCTGTTGACGACTCTGCCCAGCAGTCCTCAGCGGTGAAGCAGACGGAGGCCATCTCACATCCTGCCCCGTCGCAAACCTGCCGCCATGGGCCATGGCCCGTCTGCTCGCCGAGGGCGTCCTCCTGCGGCTATGAAACACCCTGCTCCGCCTCAACCCGGGCCCAGCTCTCAGCCCCGTCTCACGGACCCCCTCGAGGACACGTAAGGCTCCCAGGCGCTCTGTAGACGCTCGACCCAGGGACCAAGATGTTATCTCCGGAAATGGTAAGACCGCTCCGTCCCCCGGTGGAGGGCCGGGAGGAGAATTTTTTGTTGAATTAGTTTTCACATTCTCATATTCTCAGTAACAGAGCTATTTCCTTTTGTCTCTGGGTCACCTGGCCCGCAAATGCCATTCTCACGGCACTCTGCCGCCAGATCTCAACAGTCCCGGCATCTTGGACGTGGACCACCTGCCTCCAGCCCCCACGACTGTTCCCCGGCCGGCCGGTTCCGACGAGACTAGAGGACACTAACCCTGGACCTCCTCCTCAGTCACTAACCCACCCTCTGCCGGGTGTGCGGAGCAAGGTAAGTGCTTTGAGTCTTTTCTCAGCACCAGAGCCTCGTCACCACCTCCCGATGCCGCCTTATCTGCTCCGCCTCTGTATCCGCATACTCAATTACCTCGACGACTGGCCCATTCTGGCCCACTCACGAGAGTTACTATGCACTCACAGAGACCAGGTGCTCAGGCACCTCAGCCATTTGGGGCTTCAGGTCAACTGGGAAAAGAGTAAGCTTACTCCAGTTCAGAGCATCTCTTTTCTCAGCATGGAGTTTGACTCAGTCTCAATGTTAGCACATCTCACCAACAAACGTGCGCAGTCAGTGTTGAGGTGCCTCGCCGCTTTCAGGCCGGGCACAACGGTCCACTTAAAACTTTCCCAGAGGCTCCTGGGGCATATGGCATCCTCCGCGGCAGACGCGCCGCTGGGGTTGATGCATATGAGACCGCTTCAGCACTGGCTTTAGACTCGAGTCCCGAGACGAGCATGGTGCCGCGGCACGCACCGTGTGACGATCACCCCCGCCTGCCGCCAAACACTCAACCCCTGGACAGACCTCTGTTTTCTACGGGCAGGAGTACCCTCGCAGCAGGTGTTCCGAAGTGTCTCCATCATGACCGATGCCTCCAGATTGGGTTAGGGCGCCGTGTGCAACAGGCACGCAGTAACAGGCTGTTGGAAAGGAGGCCTCGCAGCGCTGGCACATCAACTGCCTGGAGTTATGGACTGTTTTCTTTGCCCTGCGGAAGTTTCTCCCATTAGTTCGAGACAAACATATCCTGATCAGGTCAGACAGCACCACTGCGGTGGCGTACATAAATCGCCAAGGCGGTGTACGCTCCCGCCACATCTCACGACTCGCCCGTCGTCTCCTCTTTTGGAGCCAGATCAAGTTGCTGTGCACCACTCACATCCCCGGCAACCTCAATGTGATAGCGGACTCGCTGTCACGACAACGCTTGCCATGCGGAGAGTGGAGGCTTCACCCCCAGCCGGTCCAGCTGATTTGGGAACGGTTCAGCAAGGCCCAGGTAGACCTGTTTGCCTCCCAAGAGACCTCCCACTGCCCGCTCTGGTATGCCCGAACAGAGGCTCCCCTCAGGGCATACGCACTGGCACACAGCTGGCCTGCAGGGCTGCGCATTTCCCCCAGTGAGCCTTCTTGCACAGGTGCTGTGCAAGGTCAGGGAGGACCAGGAACAAGTCACCCTTGTGGCTCCTTATTGGCCCACCCAGGCCTGGTCCTCGGACTCCTCGCAACAGCCCCTCCCTGGCGAATTCCCCTGAGGAAGGACCTTCTTTCTCAGGGACGGGGCATGCTCTGGCATCCACACCCAGACCTTTGGAACCTCCACATCTGGTCCCTGGATCTAGCTGGTCTACCACCCACGGTCGTAGCCATGATCAACCAGGCCAGAGCCCCCTATACCAGGCAACTTTACGCCCTGAAATGGCATGTTCGCGAATTGGTGTTCTTCCCGGGCTGAAGATCCACAGGTGCACAGTTAGGTCAGTTCTCCTGTTCCTTCAGGAGAGGTTGGAGGGGAGGCTGTCCCCTTCCACCTTGAAGGTGTATGTATTTGGACCGCACTCAGAACCTTTAGGTGCTCTGAGCAGCTCTTTGTCTGCTTTGGGACAGCGGAAAGGGAATGCTGTCTCCAAACAGAGGCTTCCCCACTGGGTGGTGGATGCCGCCTTACTGGCCTATCGCACCCAGGTCGTGACAACCCCCACACCCTCAAACCCCCCCCCCCCGCGGGTCCAAGCGCACTCAACAAGGAGTATTGCGTACTCGTGGGCACTGGCTACGGGCACCTCCCTAGCAGACATTTGCAAAGAAGCGGTTTGGACAACACCTAACACCTTTGTGAGACTTTACAATCGGGAATAGGAATAGGAATAGGAATAGGAAACTGGGCAAGTCCCCCTTCCCACGATGCGGTAAGGGCCCCGGCTGCTCTTGCTCTATGCCAAGAAACATAGAGAGAAAAGAGGCCCAGCCAGGCTTGGCCCGTTCCCAGGTTGGCAAGCGTACGTGCAGTCTGAAACACAGTTGGTCACTTGTGCACGTGAAATACTTTCCCGCTCCTGTGTCAGCAGTACACGTACATGGCTCAGCGCATGGTGTGATTTAAAGTGGACACCTAGTGTCGCTTCTTCGACACAACGTCGAAGTGAGCGACAGATGAGGAACGTCTCGGTTACGTATGTAACCTCCATTCCCTGATGGAGGAGACGAGGCGTCGTGTCCTCCCAGCCACATCGCTGAACCGAGCCGCTGAGGTGGCCGGACACTCCCGGCTCCTCAGAAAAATCCTGAATGAACGTGTGTATTTCCCTCGCCTTTATACCCGTATGTCCGGGGGCGGGGTATGCAAATACCGTTCGCCAACTCTCATTGGCCTTTTTTCATAGATCAAAGGCATATTCGGCGCTCAAGAGAGACCCCTAGTGTCGCTTCTTCGACACAACGTCTCGTTCCCTCCATCAGGGAACGGAGGTTACATATGTAACCGAGACATTTCTGCAGTGAACTTATTGAAAGTGCAAACAGTAATCTACCACGGTCAGCGCCAATTGCTTTTCATTATGGACAGACTACTGGGGAAATAATATCATAAAACATGTTTTATTTGTGAAGTGAAATGTGTGTGAATCTTAAAAAAAGATCAGGGGCAAGGGACAACACATTAGAGGCTTAAGCCTCCAAAGCTCCCCCTCACAACACCCCTGGTGGCCAGTGCTTCATACATGGCTAAATATTCACAATGGATGAGAAAATTATTTTATAGTTTATTTATATACAAGAGTTAGTTCCGGTCCTCGAATCTGATTGGACGAGACGTTCCATGAGCACTGATGCACACACACACTCACTCACATCCATCCTTGTTTATCCAATAAAAAGCTGTGATATTATTTCTGAAGTGACATTTTTTAATTACTAAGGAAGGCTTGGACGCATCATTTGTTTTGAACCAGCAACGGCAGATTCTGATCGGTCACGTAAGATAGTTCCATGCACATATGCTCTTTTTTTCCTAATTTTTTTTAAATTTTCTTGTTTGTTGAACAATTGCATATAAGCAATATCACATGAGCAAGAGTGCGATATGGCCCTAAATCAGTGCTGCTGTGATTACGTACGACACTCGGCCTGCTGCCTCGTGCCTGCAGCCGAATCACAGCAGTGCTGATGTAGGGCCATATCGCACTCTTGCTCATGTGATATTGCTTAAATAACTTCACATTACCAGAGTATAAAGTGCATCAATAAAGAAAACGGCTGCTTCGCATGTAGTTTTTGCGGCATTACAGACTTGTGCACCAAGGCCGAAGGCCTTTACTGAGATGTTTCTTGTCCAGGTGGATGCATCTGATGTTTGCCTAATTGCTGTTCTTGTGTAAGAAGAACCAGAAAGCCCATTCTAGATATTAGTAAGAAGTTTTGTGACCAACAAACATTTGATAGCATTAGGTATTACTTACTCAGATGGGAGTTCAGTACTCAAATGGACCACACAGCCCTAATGTGCATGCAATACATACAGAGCCAAACTCCAGAATACTGTGGTTGTGTCTTGATTTCCCACCATATCACTTTATCAAGGGTGCCAATTGTGCATAGTTTAAAGGGGTAAGTGATAAGAAATGCCACAGTCACTTGCAATATAACTTCTGAATTGCTCTTGAATAAAATAAGATTCTATTTTATAATTTTCGAAACAAGTGCATAACATAAAAAGAATGAAACTATACAGTGCTTTAGAAAATGCACCTTGACACTGTCATTTACACTTGTGTGCCTAGTACTAGCATCTCGCCGTGATAACATTGAGTGTGGGTGATTTGAGCATGTGAATTGATTTGAATTTGCTTGCAGATGCCTGTTTATTTGTCATGTGTTCATAGGCATACAGAATGAGAGAAGTCCGGTATACAAGAAATATTTTTCAAGACAAATTTTCTGCATTTTTATCAGGTGTGAGCAACTTCAGCTCCCATTATATGAGGTGCAGAGAAAATGCACATCTGCAGATATGCACCCCAATGTGTAAGTAATTTTTAGTAAGTAATCCTATGAAGGGTCTACAATCAAACTTGATTGAGGGCAATAGGCCAAAATTAAACGTTGCATATTTCAAACTTTGATTTTTAAATATTTATACTGCAAAACACACAGAAATGTAAAATGAAAATCATCAAGTGTCCTATACTTGCACAGTGCACATAATTTATTTCAATATAAATTTTTATGTATGTTCTGTCTCTCTCATTTTTGAGTAACTTTGGACAAAATGTCTGCTAAACGACTACATGTAAGCGTCTCTTAAAACATGGTTACTGTCTGTTTAGGAACACTGCATCTCCTCACATTGAACACACGTTAGTTCTGTTTAGTGTAGCAGAGTTTTGGAGAGATGAAGATACAATGGCAAGACGTATGTGGCATGGGGGGCATGGTCATGTGTTGGTCTGCGGCAGAGAGAGAGCGGTAAGGCTCATCACCTGGTTCATAACTATATCTAACACCTGTCTCTCATTATAGTGATGGTCGAGGGAGACTTAAAAGGCACACCAGAGCATCAGAGAGAGGAAGAGTGTCCAGAAAGCACAACAAGTCAGAGTGCCTGGGAGTGTGCTACATTTTTATTACCTTTAAGTTTATAACGACGGTTATCGTCGCGTGTATGAAAAACTGAAAATGTGCTACCCAATGCCTCGCATTGATGAGTTGCTCGATCGGTTGGGCACTGCTTGTTTTTATTCTACATTGGATTTGACGAAGGGTTATTGGCAGATCCCCTTTTCACCAATTTTCCATGAAAAAACAGCCTTCGCCACACCGTTTGGAATACACCAATTTGTAACACTTCCATTCGGTTTGTTTGGGGCCCCGCTACGTTTCAGCGTCTCATGGACCGGATCTTCAGACCGCATACAGCTTACGCCGCTGCCTATTTAGATGACATCGTCAATTATAGTAATGATTGGAAGCGGCATATGCAGCATCTGAGGGCGGTTGTGAGATCGCTGTGACGAGCAGGACTCACTGCAAACCTAAAGAAGTGCGCAATTGGGCAGGTGGAGGTACGGTATCTGGGGTTCCACTTGGGTCACCGTCAGGTGCGTCCCCAAATTGATAAGATGGCGGCGGTTGCGACCTCTCCGAGGCTGAAGACCAAGAAGCAGGTGAGACAGTTCCTGGGGCTGGCTGGCTATTATAGAGGATTCATACCCAATTATTCGGATGTCACCAGCCCGCTGACTGATCTCACTAGAAAGGGAGAAGCTGAAATCTTTGTGCAAAACTAAGTTATTTTCCCATTGTGAAGCTGGCATGCTGTGGCGCCCTGTGAAACTAAATAAAAGTACTCACTTGAGTTGAAGGAACCTGTTGACTAGTGTTGTCCCTGGGAATCTTCCCACCCACTAATTTGCATTGTGTTGTTACTAGGGATTTCATAATATTGATATATCAATTATTGATTGGTAAGTTGTTTTATCTATTCATTTGAGGCTTCGATATATATCAATTTAATTTAGGCTTCGACATTTTAAATTAGTAACCCAATTTATGTGCTTTCCAATTCTCTCAGTTTGTCTGTTTAATAGTCTGGTGTAATAGCATTGGGAGAACACAAGAACTGACCACCACTTACTGAAATCAGTCTAGGGTAGGAAAGGCACAGTTATCTCACACACAAGATGAGCTAAAGTGGCGCAGTTGATTACAGTCCAAAGTTATGAAGGTTTTTGTAATTCAAGAATGAACGAAATGATGTTGATGAGTTTACAGGTAAGTGTATGAAACTGGTGTATCTGGGCAGACTTAATGAATAGAAATGGTGACATGTATAATGCAACTTCTCTTTGTCCTTTGATAATGATTTGGGTTGAATTTAATGGAAAACTATGAACTCTGTGGCACTAAAGCATTTTTACACTGAGCATTGTTGGTGTGCGTACATTTTCTAGAAAATAATTTATTCAAATTTTAGAATGCAATGTCATCCGCCAGATGGGTCCGGTCACGGTGTGCGTCCCACTTTAATTTACCCTTCCACTCACACTTTACCAAAGCTGTGCTGAGAAAAATGTTTGAAAAGACAAAGACTATTGCGTAATGAGCAGCCCAATTTATATCTGAAAAAAAAAAATCCAGATACACGATAATAATCATCGGGTAAATCTGATTATTGATGCATAAAAAAAGGCATCGATCCCAAGCCTAGTTGTTACATAATGTGAGGTTAAACAATCCTAAAATATGCAACTAGCATATCAACATAAAGGTCTCAAACACTTCTACCTGGATCCTGAATCATGTGGTATCCACTTTGCATAAAAACCCCTGGTTTTAGCATGAATTAACCTTCTTGTTTAAACTAGCTGCAGGGTTCCTCTCTCCCAGAACCTGCTGTTGGGTCTCCACTACATATTTCCTTCCCTCTCTTGGCTCAAACCCCAGATGATTTGTGTGGCACAGATGCTCTGAACTAAAATAGCAGGAGGCTGGTGAAAAAAAAAGTCCCACCGTGAGGATAGACCAATAGCTTAAGCTCCTCTCGACACTGCATGTCCGTTGTCATAGACAATACAGGGACAGTAGCAAAAAATAACAAACATAACATTTCATGCATTCTCTATTGTCCAGTCTTAGGCAGAGGAGAAAGGTGAAGGCCTCCAGACAACATGATACCAGAACTGAGTATTCATAAATGAAAATAATCTCTTTGTTCAAGCCTGTCTGATTACATTATGCATTATCAAAGCAGCAGCTTAACTCTCATTTCCATTTATAAAACAATTATCTACCATTCATCTTTCTACCTTAAATAAGCCCCTGAACGTATCCTTGATCAGAAAACAAATTGCTATCTCTCACATCTTTATTTCTTTCTTGAAAAACCTTGTGCATTAAATTTAACTCAATTAATTCTCAAATAAATACATTGCGCTTGCTTGAGCTTTAGGTGCGATAGCCCTGTGGCAAAATTCTGCTGCTGAAGTACTAATAGGGCAATCATCTATATCTTATTCTTCAATCACTACCCCTACTCTCAGTGTCTAAAAGAATTGGCTTTGTGTAGTGGAGCTGGAGTGCTGACCTTCAAATGTCAGAAACAGTCTGGTTCACATTGGAGTTATGAAAGGCATAACTAATGTCATTATTTGCTCCGCCTTCGCCTTTATGCTGCCTCATAAACACAGCTATGTGTGGTGAGATGGTCAAATGTGGGTCACTAGAAACAGCTACGCTAAGTCTCCATGAGTCTTAGTCTCACAGGAGAGAAACTTCATGTAAAGAAACAATTCTCTCAATTAAACTCAGCAAGAAGGACTTTCAACTGCTTTTATTTTCAGGAAACTTAACGTGTAAATATTTGTTTGAACATAAAAAGATTCAACAACTAAGATATAAACTGAACAAGTTTTGCAGACATGTGACTAACATAAATGGAATAATGTGTCCCTTAACAAAGGGGGGTCAAAAAACAGCTAATGCTGTTGTCATTGCATCTAATTTCACCACTGTGAATTCCCGGTTGAGGGTGTTCTCAACATTGTGCATTTGTTTCTCCCTTCTGATTACAAAATATATGTAGCTACTCAGAAATTCTCAGAGGAATAAGTAGGGTTTGGCAAAGAGAGAAACTAAGTGTATAAGGAAAACGCATGCAATCCTGTATTCCAAGCATTTTTTAGTGCTAATTTTAAGAACATGTAGCAGGCTAGTGTCCTGTTTTTGACTTGAGAAATTATGCACTCCAGAGAAAATAGGGCCTGAGGCTTTCATGAATGGAGCCTTTACGCCCCCCACAGGAGAGTTATTCCAAGGCAAAGTATTGCCTATCAGTCTCTATTTTTTATGAGGGTTTTACAGAGAGGGAGTATTGCTGTATGCTTGAGTTAAATAAAAATTAACAAACCAGACAACACATAAAATAGATTTATAATTTGAAAATTTGTCAGATTGTGGTTGATTGCCCCATTTTTTATATTAGCTATACAGGCAAATTAAAATACAATTTAGATAACTTTAAGATTTAGATTAGATACAAATTTAGATAATGGAAAATATAAGTCTGACAAAAACTACAAATGTAATATTTCTGCTTTCAATCCATCTTTAATGTTTTACCTACAAACTTATTTTATAAATATTTTACTGTAGTCAATCAAGTGCTGGGGAATGATTGTATTGAATGCTGAGCTGAAGTCTATGAACAGCATTCGAACGTATGTGTCCCTTTTATCTAGGTGGGAGAGGGCCAGATAGAGGGTGGTGGCGATGGCATCGTCTGTTGAACGGTTTGGACGATATGCAAACTGCAGTGGGTCCAGTGAGGGGGCAGCTGGATCTTAATGTGCCTCATGACGAGCCTCTCGAAGCACTACATGATGATTGGTGTGAGTGCGACGGGACGGTAGTCATTGAGGCTGGACACTGAAGACTTCTTTGGCATGGGGACGATGGTGGTGGCCTTGAAGCACGTTGGAGAGATGTTGAAGATGTCGGTAAGAACATCTGCCAACTGGTCTGCACATCCTCTGAGCACTCTGCCAGGAATGTTGTCTGGTCCAGCAGCCTTCCGTGGGTTGACTCTACGTAGAGTTTTCCTCACATCCGCTGTGGTAAGAGAGAGCACCTGGTCGTTGGGAGGAGGGGGGGTCTTCCTCGCCACCACGTAGTTCTGCACTTCAAACCGAGCGTAGAAGTCATTCAGTTCATCTGGAAGGGAGGCATCTTTGTCACAACTGATGTTGTCCTGTAGATGGTGATGGCCTGGATGCCCTGCCACATGCGCCATGTGTCACCGCTGTCCTGGAAGTGACCGTAGATTCTCTAGGTGTGTGCGCGCTTTGCCTCTCTGATGGCCCGAGACAGTTTGTCCCTCGCTGTTCTTAGGGCTGCCTTGTCACCTGCTCTTAAGGCTCCTCAGCAGCGTGCGCACCTCCGCAGTTATCCACGGCTTCTGGTTGGAGCATGTGGTGATGTCTTGGAGAAAGTGACATCATCAATGCACTTGCTGATGTAGCTGGACACTGATGCTGTGTATTCCTCCACGTTGGTAGAATCGCCATATGTTGCAGCCTCCCTGAACATGTGCCAGTCAATACACTCAAAACAGTCCTGAAGAGCAGAGATGGCTCCTGCTGGCCAAGTTTTCACCTGCTTCTGAAGCGGTTTTGTGCGTCTGACGAGCGGTCTGTATGCTGGAATTAGCATAACAGAGATGTGGTCTGAGTGCTACCGTGCCACCATCTTGGATCATGTCTCGGGAAGCTGCATCAAATGGCAGCGTCCTGCAAATCTGCCCCATTTTTCACCAAAGTTCATTACAAACTATTTAAGTCCTGACATGTGCAGGTTCTCAGTGCACTAGCGCAGTGACGCCATCCTCTTTAATGTGGATCACAGAGAAGAAAACAGTTATGTCCAATTACCCCCTGTGGAGGAGGCTGTAGTGGCACACCTCTGCCCAGTGAGTAACAGGATGTGGAAATCACGACCCATACATCCTTCCAAACCATGTCGACATTCGTCCGCACTGGCGGGAAATGCTTACTCAGCGGCAGGACAAGCTTGATCAGCACTATGGCGGTGCTTCAGGTATTTCAAGCCAAGCTCCTCAGGCAAATGGACGAGAACGGCTTAGATCCAGAGACATTCAAAGAGCTCCGCACCGCTATAGACTTAGCGCTGCATTCCACGAAAGTCACTACCCAGACCATCGGCAAGTCCATGGGCAACCAGGCAGTTCTGGATCGACATATATGGCTGACCCTAACAGAAATGAGAGATGAGGACAAACCCACTTTGTTGGATGCTCCAGTGTCTCCAGACGGCCTCTTTAGCGGCTCTGTGAATAAGTTTGCTGAGTGTTACGTCACAACTCAGCAGCAGTCACAGGCTTTGAGACACTTTATGCTAAAACGGAGTATATCACAGCCTGTCGCCCTCGCCCTGTTTTGAGCCAGCGCCTGACTAAATGCCCATGCCTGCTGCCTCAGTGCTGGTACCTGCATATCAGCACGCTATACTATAGTCTAAAAGCTCTATTTGTGCATGCTCTCCTTTAGGACCTCACTACTGCTGGCTCTGGCCTCAGTAAAACAAGTAGGTGACCTGCATGCACTATCAGTCAACAATTTATGTCTGGAGTTTGGCAAGAGCCACTGTCTTTCGGTCTTTTTGGCAAGAGCCACTGTCAAACCCAGGAAAGGCTATGTACAGTAGGTGATTCACCTTCAGGCTTTCTTCCCTCCATTTAATTTGGATGAGGAACAATCATTGCATTTGTTATGCCCTGTGCAGGCAATATATGCGTATGTTGATCGTACTTGCCAATTTAGACTGTCTCCTGACAAAAGGAATGTCCATCTCCAAGCAAAGACTCCACTGGATTTTCGAAGCAATTGCCCTGGCTTATGGACGAATTGTGTGTCCTTACAAGACATATGTTTTGCAGCAGGATGGCCCTCTCAAAACACATTTGCAAGGTTTTACTACCTAGACGTAAAATCTCTTTCTTCACAAGTCCTGTCCTTTTAGAGCACTTGCTATTCATTGGCCAAATATATATACTTATGCCCTTCCCTTTAAGTAAGGTCTCTCCATTATTTACACAACCGCCTGCATTCAGACCGTTATAATTTACCATAAAGTCAAAAGCACTCTCATTATAAATAAACTCCCTTCCCAACTGGGTTCATAAGGAGTTAATTCACACTGTATGACTATAGTTCATATATTTGTAATAAGTGCTCCCCTCCAGACCAACAAGAGGTTCACTCACTGCAGCATACTCATGTCGGTCACCATCCTACAAGACTGCGGCACCATGTTTCTTCTCTGGGAAGTTATGTCATGTAGTACGGTGTGATGGTGTTCCACCTTATGCGTTACTATGCATGTCAAGTGTACTGAGTCGTAATGGAACATCTTGATTACGTACATAACCTCAATTCCCTGAGACGAAGGGAACAAGACATTGCGAATGCTAGCCTCACTACAAGACTCTTGAGGCTCAAGCGATGCGCTACTTGTTCTCAGTCAGAAATGGAAATGGTGTTTGTGCACCTGTTTTAATAGCAGACAGATGTGCGCCAAAACATGCGGGGCTCAAACACCATAGCCAATATTCTAATATTGACGATATTGTAGAGAGGTTTCAACTATGTCGTGTAAGAAGGCACTCCCCATATACGTTACTACGCAATGTCTTGTTCCCTTCATCTCAGGGAACTGAGGTTACGTTCGTAATCGAGACATTTTTCATTAAGGTTCCAGCATTCTGCAGCCTACATTCCAATTAATAACTGATTCTAATTAAATAAATAATGGTGACAGTACTGTGCTAAGGGCAGGTGATTTTCCTGATGGTTTAAGCAGAGTTTCTTGCTTGTTTTTATGTGTCAAAATGACGGACAGCATTCTGAATAATTACGGATAATCTCGTGCTCACATGCAAGATTCTGAGCAAATTAGCAAGTCAAATAAAAATTTGCAAATCCATAAAATGCGCTATAACAGTAAACAGCATGTCAGCGTCCTCGTCTAACTAAAATTTCAAACATAAAAAAAAAATTATTAAAAAAATTATGAAATGTCACTACCAGTAACAGCCTCTTTTCACAACTACGTCATGATGATGTGTACCAAATTTACAGGATTCTGCGTCTAACGCAGGTGCACTGGCTGTCGCATGGACAAGTGCTTGTGGGTTTATTTTTCTTAGATCTTCAATGGTCATAAAAATTCTATAACATCATAGCTACACACTGCAACACTGTAAAAACCTCCACAATCACACAGACCCAACACTTACAGTGCAGTATTAATATTTTACAGTATATATTTAAGCAATATCACACAACCAAGAGTGTGATATGGCCCTACATCAGCACTGCTGTGATTCGGCCGCAGGCCGAGTGCTGTTGGTAATCACAGCAGTGCTGATGTAGGGCCATATCACACTCTTGCTCACACACGAGCAAACAGATAAAGCACGAGGAGAGAGAATGCATGCATTCATGGTGTTGCGGGCCGAGCGGGCTGGTGGGTCGGGGCCGATTTCTCTTCCTAGTCCAGCCCTGCTGACAGCCTATTATGTAACGTTTTTTTTCCTGCTCATGAAACTCATCAGTGATTGGCAGGATGGTTGCTCAATCAGCCCAAAATAAGAAACGCAAAGAACACTGTATACAAATCCACCATTTGGACTCGATATGGGTTTAGCTTGAAAATGTGAGGGGGACCAAATCACCTTTTTAAAGAGTCCTGGGGACGTTTCTCCTCAAACAGCACCAAATAAAGAGTAATAGTCAGTATCTGGTGTAGCCAACAGCTTCATTAAGTACTGCAGTGCATCTACTCCACATGGACTGTACCAGTTTTGACAGTTCTTGCTGTGAGATGTTACCCCACTCTTCCACCATGGAACTTGCAAGTTCCTGGACATTTCTGAAGGGAATGGCCCTAGCCCTAACCCTCCAATCCAACAGGTCCCAGACATGCTCAATGGTATTGAGATCCGGGCTCTTTGATTGCAATGGCAGAATACTGACATACCTGTCTTGCAGGAAATCAGAATGAGCAGTATGGCTGGTGGCAAAGTCATGCTGGAGGGTCATGTCAGGATGAGTCTGAAGAAAGAGTACCACATGAGGGAGGAGGATGCCTTCCCTGTAACGCACAGCATTGAAATTGCCTGCAATGACAAAAAGCTCAGATGATGCTGTGACACACTGCCCCAGACCATGATGGACCCTCCACCTCCAAATCAATCCTGCCGTTCCACAGGTGCATGTTCATTAACTGATGGTCCAATATGGTCCAATAAAAGTATGGAAAACATTGTTTAAACCATATACAATAAAGATCTGTAAAGTTATTTAAAGTTATATATATATCATTTATTTTTTGTATTCTATAAAGTACTGACTACATTTCTCACAAATTTAAAATTTAAATTTAATTTAAAATTAAAAAACTAATCAAAATACCAAAAAAGACCTTGAGTAATGCAAAGAACGCAAGTTCATTTCCATTTTTGAACAACACAGTACTAATGTTTTAAGTTAGGAAGAATTCAGAAATCAATATTTGGTGGAATAATAATAAATTATTATAAATGTGTCTTGGCATGCTCTTCACCAGTCTTTCAGCTGCTGTTGGGTGAATTTATGCCACTCCTGGTGCAAAAATTCAAGCAGCTCAGCTTTGTTTGATGACTTGTGACCATCTTACTCTTGATCACATTCCAAAATTAGAAGTTGTAAATGTTAACATTAGTTTATAAAACATAAATGAACAAAAAACAATGTTTTATCCATTAACATAACAGAGATTAATAAATATTGTTAAAAAAATTAATTGCTAATTAATGAAACCTACTGTATTAACCTTATTGAAAAGTGTTGAAAAGGCTACAATTAAATGTTTTAGATAGTAATCAAATCAAAATCGATGTAAAAACAGTACATTTTAAATCTAACAAGCAAACAAACAAAATAAATTATACTCCAAGAGGTAGATGGCGCTAATCTACTAACACTGCATCTGGCCTGAGACTGCGGCTCTGCAGATGGGCATGTCTGGAGACACATTACAAATCATACAATGTTATTAAATATAAAAATAATAAATATAAAATACATTTTATTTCTGCTAGTGATGACCTCACAAGTAGGTTTTCTCAAGTTTTACTATATTTGTGGACATTTTTAAAAATACGAGTGGAAATATAATTACTGATTTCAACCATTTGCATTTCCACTATTTGAAAAAACATTCCTGATATCAAGAATGAGCATTTTAACCAATGAAAATGTAATTTTTGATGCTAACAATTCATATGTTAAAAGTTAAAAGGGTGCCAAATTTATGCAAAGGTAATTACAGATATCAACAATACAATTTTCACTAGTTAAAATTCTAATTCTTGATATCTGGAAATGTATTTCAGCATATTGCAATTGGGATTTCTGATATCTGGAAATGGATTTCAGATATCATTAATCTGGAGTGTAATTAATAAGTATTTCTAACTAAGAACAATTACATTACAGATATCAGAAAATAAAATTGTCACTAGTGAAAACTGAATATCTGATATCAAAAATTAGCATTTTTACTCGTTGTAATTCAGTTGTTAATATCAAAAATGGGCATTTCCACTATTAGAAATTACATTCTTGATATCAAAAATTATATTTTTTACTAGTAAGAAAATAATTGTTGATATGTGAAATTGGACATTCAAATAATAAGATATTTTTTTTATATATATCAATAATTGCATTTTGAATAAGAGTGAATGACATATCGGTGTGAAACTTTAATAGTGAAAATTAAATGATAAATGTCAAAAATTATGGTTTTTACTATAGTAAAAACCATAAAATACTGACAATAAAACTGTAAAATCACAGATACTCACCCACTGCCACAAATAAATGGGGAATGTTGGCATTACCAAATAACATTGCAAAAACTCTCTCATAGAAAGCTGCTCAGTTTGTAAACTTATGAAAAAAATCAGTCCTTTCAAACAAGTGGTGGTAAATAACTTTAAAAATAACTTTTTTAGGCGTTGTGAACACCTCACTAGGTTAGCGATATCCAAAGAAAATTCACATTGTGAATTCATCGTATTTTACATGACAAACCAAGACAACTATTCATTTCAAACTACTATTAATTGCAAAAAAAAACTCACTTTTTAAATTGAAGTGTTCATTTTTTCATAAAATTACTTACCGGATAAAATGTTGAACTGACTGATCTAGATCAGTGGTTGTATTGCGATAATGGCCACCAAAAGTGGTCGGAGCAGAGATCAAGGTCCCATAATGCACCACGAAAATGTAAATAAACGGAAAACACCTGTGAATCACGTGTTATGGACAATTTCTGTTAAAATATATACAGTCATACAACTGTTAATACACAGATATTTCTTACAGTGTAGTTGAAATCCCATTTTTGATATCAAGAATGTGATTTCTGCGAGTAATGACATCATTTTTGATAACAAGAATTCACATTTTTACTAGTGGAAATGTAATTATTGTTATCAACAATTGGCATTTCCACTAGTGAAAATTAAGTTGTTGATATCAATACTCCACATCCTGCAAATGAATAAAAGTGAATTCGGCTTGCTATAAATCTGTGTAAAACGTTACTAATGAAAATTCAATTATTTCAATTAAAATTAGGGATTTTACTAGTTGAAATTCCATTTTTGATATCAAGAAATGTGATTTTCTGCTAGTGATTACGTCATTTTTTTATATCACGAATTCGCGTTTTTACTAGTAGAAATGTAATTATTATCAACAATTGTCATCAATTACATTCTTAACAAGAAATAGAATTATAACTAGTGAAAACTGAATTGATGATAGGCTATCTACAATTCACATGCGAATGAATAAAAGTGAATTCGGCTTGCCATACGGACACACGTAGTGCATTTCAAAGCCAATCACAGCATGGTCTATCTTCATGAGTATGTTTGCATCGTTTTTATTGTATTTCTCAGGTATGTGTTGTGCAAAGTCACAGCCACTCAAGTGTCTGGAGGGAGGCGTATATAAGCGAGGAGATGCCAGTCATTACCCTTTACACACTCGCCGAATAACTGTCGCGGCGGGAAACAAAGGGAACCGTCAATAGTGCGCGCTCCATCCAAGTCTATCAAGCCATGTGAGAAAGATCTGCTGCACAGATATTCACCGTAGGGTTGAGCGCCGCTCCCCGGAAAACTGAGACTACACCTCCTCGTTAAGAACTGTTCTTGCAACCTGAGAGAGAATAACAGAATGCATGCACATCATTAGATAGTGGAAGTCATATTGATCGCCTATATCGTTTACGCCTCCAAGAGGGGTTTTTTTTTTCTAAGCGGAGGCGAGATAAACATTTCCTATTCAAGAGGGAACGGATCTGGCAATTGAGTAAGTATTCATTTCAGAACAATTGTTATTTTCCTGCTGTTTTTATTGTCTTTGGTTTCCTGACATCTCTGTTATGATACTATACCGTAGGCTTGGCAATGGAAATGGCGCTTTAAATAAAATATGAAATTGCCCGATCGATATTTTGACTATATTGCAATATGGAAGACAGCT
This sequence comes from Moxostoma hubbsi, assembly GCA_032164185.1. Taxonomy (NCBI): domain Eukaryota; kingdom Metazoa; phylum Chordata; class Actinopteri; order Cypriniformes; family Catostomidae; genus Moxostoma; species Moxostoma hubbsi. The sequence continues at coordinate 25,405,794 of JAVLUX010000009.1, forward strand.
GTGGGTTTTAGTCACAACATGGACAGCGGGGATAACAGGATTGCGCGATGCATTATAATACTGGAAAATAAATTACACGGTTTAATAAGCAAAGCCGTGTGTGGCTTACACGGATGACGTCTTTCATCATAGCTTTACATAAATAGTAGCACAAGCCTATTTCCATACTGTTTGTCAATGAAAGCATCAATAATTTTTTTTTTAAAAAAGCCTGTCTATAAGGGACCAACAACACGCTGGTGCGTTTGCTGCGCATCTCCGTCTTCGGAGAATCAGGTCTGGTGATATACTGATGAAACTGGATGGGATGATCCAATATGGCCGTGTAGACCTGGATTTACCAACATTATTACGTTAAATCGTTTTGTATACCATTTGATTTTGGTAATCTGATACTTTCGGAACTAATTCCCACGCGCGGTAAATCAGACGACGCTTGGACTGCTTTATGTTGAACATCACTTTGATAGGCTTCTTACTCGTTTTTTCTTTCTCAAATCTTAAGACTCTCCACACCCACAGCGTCGACCGTGCGCTCATTCTTCAGCTGGTAACGCTTTATTTTCGCCAAGGACAATGTGAAAACGAGACCACAGCAGTGACGATATCCACTATACTCTCGTCACGAGAACGTTGTTGAATTACTCACGTTAATGCAGGTTTCAAATGTTTATTGCTTGTCTTTAATTACTGTGAAATTCATAGTGTTTACCCTCAGTAGAAATTGACAAGGCGCACATGAAGAGGAAATGTGACACATGTCAACCCAGATACAAATCCAATGCCAAACGCTTTGTCGGTCAAGTTTACGCTGGCGTGAACATTTGAGGCACTAGGTCATTGGGGCCACCAATGCAATAGCCTATATTGATGTGCAGATATACAATACACACTCAAATTAATGACTACACGCTTGAAGTGATGCTCTTGGCTGTGTGTGGCTGGCTGGGTTAATTCAGAGACCTTAGAGGTTACTAGCAACTTTTAGTCAAAAATTGTTTTAGTTAGGCTTACTCATGCACAGTCTGCAATCTATTTAGTCTTTTAAAGGGATCTATGCCATTTTTCCAGCTCAACAACACTTATCTGCCAGGGATTCCATCCCACATTCTTGTGATGCTGAAAAGCATTTATAGAGCTATGGAAAAAATCTCTAGCTCACTTTCAATCTTGTTTTAAGACATTTTTTAAGACAAAGTTGTATTAATATAAGAAGAATTCCCCATCTATACACACTCAATGGTGTGAGGGCATTTACATATTTTAGAGTCTTGCTTAAATGTAGACCCAGATAGAATATGCGCACATCAGAATTTCAGCATATTTCTGCAAAACTGCGCTAAAAAACAATGAGTTGTTGCATAATGGTCAAATATGTCTATCTTGTGCATGTCTAAGCATTTAAAAACAGGTCAGACAGCGAAAACACATTCGGTGTGAACAGCCCATAAAACTTTGTCTCAAGCCACATTGATGTCCAATTTGTGTGCAAATCTTTATTTTGTATCTGAATGATCAGGGGCGGATTTAGGCATGGGCGACATGAGCAGCCGACTGGGGCGGCATCTTGCGGGGGGGCGTGTATATTGACAAACCCCTGCAAGATAGAGTGCACCCTCTAGCAATTCATGCTGAGCAGCACAGCAACACGTCACAGAACAAAGCAATAATTAGCGATCTATCTGAATCATCATGGCAAAAGGAGCGGCGGATGTTTGATTCTCCCATATATAGCATCTCCATGATTTGAAATGATGCGCCCATAAATGTCATGTAGCTAACGCTTTATTATGGGTAAAAAGAAAAGAAAGGAGACAACATGCACACACCAAAGCCTGTTATGGTCTTAAGCCGGTGTATACCTGCATGATGGACGGAGCTGAGCTACAGTCACACTCCGTGTTGTTAACCATTTTCATTAATTTGAAGTGAACCCACACGTGCAGCTGATCAGAATGGGAGCAGCATTAAGAAAAGTGTTATGAATTGTTTTTCTCTTTTTTATTCAGCCTTTGGTGGATTTTACAATTGATCTAACTTTAGAGCTTGCAATATTTTTTCGCAAAATCGTGATTTCTCAATAAATATTTTTTTCTATACAAAATTGCGTCAAAACGCAAATTTGAAGTAATCAGAAATGCCCAGTCCTAGTGGAAACCCTGCCTCAAAATTGCAGATTCCATCTGGGCTTGCTTAAATGTGACTTGTGCCGTCACTCAAATGGTTCAGAAACACATTTATGTGGTCACATATACTCTGTCACTTCATAGTTGTAGCAGTCCAGCAGCAAGGACTCCTGACAGCTGCCATGATTGGACACGGTTTAGTGTGAAAATAGAACAGCTCTGGACTGCCACGGATGTTTTAACCCCTCACCTATATCTCTTTCATTCTCCATCAGAGCTCTGTAGCAGATAATAGCAGCTAGCTCTCCTCATTTACTCAAGCCCTTCCTGCTCACTCCAGTTTTTAAAATATCTTCATAACTGCTTGAAATCATAAGTGCACACTTACAAAACTGGCAAATTTAGAGAAGACTTTTCACAGCAGATAATGCCCATTCCAAACATTTTGGAAAGTGGTAATGGACCATATTTGCCTAGAGTTAAAAATCCACTTGAATTTCTTGAATTTTAAGACAGTGATCTCTAAGAACGTGGACCTGAATAAAGGTGGCTGCTAACCTGGAGACTCGAGAAAGAGGAACCTTTGATGTGTTAACTCACCAACTAATGTGACCTACATTCTATGTTTTTTAAATGTATTTATACATCTGTGTTTCGGGAGGTTGGTACCCTCCCTTTCTTTTCTCCACCCCAAGGTTGGTGGGGCCCTGGCTCATGGCATGTTTAAAAAAAAAAAAGGGAGTGCATGAAACCATTGGAACCTTGCTTAAAATCTTCATGTTGAAGTTTCTCAGGTCTCACTCCCACATTCCTCGCAATCAATATCACTTAGTGTATTGATTGCGAGTAAAACTTTTACTGTCGCCAATGGCGACCTTGACAGAAATTACACTCACAAATAAATTTATTTGGTCACAAATGCGACCATTTTTAGTCGCAGTTTGGAGCCCTGCACAAGGATGATGATTTATCGACTTTATAGACATTACATTTTTATCGTCTGTTAATGCTGAACTTCTGTAAAGCTGCTTTGAAACGATGTGTGTTGTGAAAGGCGCTATACAAATAAAATTGACTTGACTTGACTTGACTTAGTGTGTAACTCAATGCTTTTCTAACTACAGTTTTTCGAGGAAGTCTGGTTGGGTTTTTAGCTCTTAAAGGGAAAGTTTTAATTCCATGAACCAGTTTTTTGCAAACATACAACTTTTGTATCTGTATCAAAGCCAAAAAACAAAACATGTTTATCAAATGTCAAATGCCTGCTAATTTGTTTCTTAACCACCATCAGTAAGCTCCCAACAGTCTGGATTGTTTTCTTCAAGTTGTCCTCGATTTCACAACATTGAATTTAAACCCCTGTGTTGCAGTCTGCATAACTAAAGTTCTTTCTGATGCTTTGCTCAGTTTAGCATGCCATAAAAATTTTGTTATTCTATATAACAAGCAACTAAAATCCAAATGGAGAGCAGTCTCAGGAGAAATTTACATCACTATTCTTGTCCCAAAGGAGTGAAGATAAGCCTGCTTTGTTGTAATTGTCTTTGTAATATGTACTAGTACTCAATGCATAAATTGGACTTGCTGTTTTTGTCATAGCTTAAATTAAATTGCATCTCACAAAAGTATTTGGATGATGTTGTGGCATGTTTTTTATGCATCAGATTTTCTCAGGAAAGATCTCGCCATGATTAACTATTGGCTGCTTTTGGCATTTTTAATACTTTTGTTGGCCAATGAGCCATCCAATTAAAAGGTCACAGCATGGCCAGAATGTGTTGCCCAGCAGTGGACTAGAGAGGAGAAACAAGTTCTAAGATAAGTGCACCCACACTGAACACTTCACAGATTGGATAAAGCTGGCTAGTGTTGTGTTTTTCCTGGACTCCTTAGTGCTTTTCCAATGCTGTCAATGAGATGTGGCAAAAGGAAATGGCTGCATGGCGTTGGAAGTTTTCAAAGAGTTTCTCCTTGTTCCTTCATTCCTAAATCACTGAAGCAGTATTGTTCTAATTTGTATAGATTGTGGTCAAATGTTGTAGGTTTGGTTACATTTGTCCAAGATAAGTTTAGTACATCTGGCTAAAGAACTGGTCAGGTTAAGTGCATGATGTTTAGATGAAGAGGATTATGGAACAATAATAAAATGGTATTATCCCACATGAAAATAATTTGCAGTTGCTTTATAATTTATTAAAGGTTAGGTCCAAAGGTTAGATGTTTAGTTTGGTGTTAATACCTTGACCAAAGTATTGTCTGTCCTTTATTATTTCTGAATCACTTGCTTGTTGTTTTTAATGTCAATTATCTGCATGCTACTCCACTTTTACTGAGTGGGCTTGCTCCATGAATCATCCTCATCGTGATGTCAAGTGCTGCTTCTTTGTGATTGTGACTATCTGCATAGTGGTTTAAAATACAGGTGTTTTGAGAGCATTTGCATGCAGTAAATCCAAAGTCTTTTTAGCAAGTCACTTAACTTGACAGCCATCTCTCAGGCAGGCTGGGTAGCTATTTTTCTATATAAACAGGCGGCATACAAGTGCAGCTCCTATCTACTTGAATGGGGAAAGACCAAAATCTCAAAAACTGTTGGTCAAGATTACGATCAATTAAAATATTTCATATCAGCAGTAAAATCTGACAGCACGGGTTTCATAAATTGTGCTTCTTTTCCTCAGATTACGCTTAAAAACCCCAATTTTGCCGACTTGTATAGCTAATGCGCATGCAGATTTCTGAATTGATTGACAGGCGATGTCTGTATCTAAAAGGTGATTAGCTCTTTTACCTCCAAGATGGGACTTCCATTTCTACATCCATTGACAGTTGGGCTTTCCAATTTCTCCCATTGTTTTTTAATAGAAGTGGCCCATCTCTGCTAAATATTCTCTGGTAAAACTCAGATAACTATCAAAAATAAGATCATTATAAGTAGTTTTTTAATGTGGTTTTGACATCAAAACATAAACAGACATGCTCACAAGACATGAACACATTTAATAAGCCACCAGAAGTGTTGTTAAAGACATTTACATACAATGAAAAATCAAGAGTAATCTAAGATGTAGCAATCAGGTTTTTTTTAAACCATTTATGAACTTTACGCTGTTTAAGGTGTTTACATAACCTTACACATTATTGGGTTATTAGGCATGATCTGAGTAAGATTATGCATGTAAATGTACCCATTGCATGTTTTTCGAACACTAAGTATTGAATCTGGGTGAAAGTTTGAGGTCACCAAATATTTCATTTGCCAACAGTTAAGCCTTGTGCATCTGAATGTACGAAGTTAATTATTGTAAAGCTATTGCTTACTCCTCATCTTACATGATCAGTTCCATTGTGAGAGATTCTTTAGGTATGAAATCAAATGTCTAAAAGGGAGAGAGAAGAAAGAGAGAGATAACATATCAGCAGACATTTAACTGTTTGTCCTATGAGGGAGTGAACATGTGACTGGCTCAGCTCGGATGGGCCATTGAGATCTTTAATCATCTGGATGACTCTCCCCTGCAGCCATTTTTCAGTATACAAGCTCTTTTTCTGTGGTCCAGTGCAGAACCTACCAATAAACCAGGCCATGACAAAAGACATAGTTGTGCCAGTTTCAGCTTGGCCTTCCATTGCCCATCATCCCATTCCATGGTTGACCTAATTTTTTATCTATGTGTGCCTTTTCCTTTGATACTTATTGTAAGTTTCCTCAATTCCTGCATTGTATATTTTGCCTCCTCCTCACGGGACACAGATCTATGTAGCAAACATCAACAAAATTACAAATACTGGTGCTAAGGAAAGTTGTGTTTTGATAGTACTTGTATTGATGTTTGTCCTGGCTTCAGTCTAATGTTCTAACACTTTCCACCATATTAAAAATGCAAAAATAAGTTTTGGTTTCTCTTTTACAGTATTATGTACATATTCATTTTCATTCATTCATCTTCAACCGCTTATCCTGTACAGGGTCACGGGGGGCTGGAGCCTATCCCAGCTAACATTGGGCGAAAGGCGGGGTACACCCTGGACAGGTCGCCAGTCCATCGCAGGGCCACACATATACAGACACACACTCATACTCACATCCACACCTAGGGCAATTTTTGGAGACACCAATTAACCTAGCCTGCATGTCTTTGGATGGTGGGAGGAAGCCGGAGCACCCGGAGAGAACCCACGCAGACACGGGGAGAACATGCAAACTCCACACAGAAAGGCCGGGGCAACCGGGGTTTGAACCCATGACCTTCTTGCTGTGAGGCGACAGTGCTAACCACTGCACCACCGTGCCGCCCCATTATGTACATATATCAGAGTCAAATAGAACAATTGTAACCAAATATTAGCATTTTTTTTTTCTATCCACCAAAAGTTGGTCTTCCCTAAGGTTGAGTTTATGTAGGAGTTCTGGAATCAATTTAGTGAAGAATGCAAAAGACTGTTAACAGTCTTAAAATTTGCATGCCATTCATAGATTCATCGCTAATGGACTGGTGGGTTCAGCGACATTCTGAAAAGATTTGCGATAATACAGCTCATATCTGTAGTTTGATTTCTGAGAAGAATAAAAGAGCTACCCATTTAATATTTTACAGGAGTGAAGCACGTGTAGACATAAAATAGGGTCTATCTACAATACATTGTTTAAGTGCAAGGGCCGAAAAGGAGTACATAAGGTACAAAGATGTCTAAAGATTTGAAGGTGTATTACAGAAACATCTTAACTCTTGGATCCTTTCGTATCTAAATTGAACTTAGTCTCAGCTTCAGACAGTCCGTGCACTAACGGTCTGATGCTTATAGCACTCAAAACTGGAAAACGCTTTCTCGATCAATCATCACAAATCTGATTAGCTGGTTTGATGGAACTTCCGTGATGAAACGGACACAAGACATTTTATCAGTTCGCCTGGAAGCCGAGTTGTGTTCACAGGGTGCCGTGGCCTTTGTGTGACTGGTTCCCAAGCAATACATGCTGATATGAGCCGAAAACACATGCAATCCACGCTGAAATGTTCTGAATGCAAATGTAATACAATCCATGTTGTTGGCGGGGAGCTTCAACAGGCCAAAGCAGAGACGCTGGTCTTCACATTGCACATCTTTCATGTTTGTTTTCACACAGGACTGCATGTGTTTCTCCTAGTAAGTGGCAGCAGCAGAATGAGATGTGTTTTTAATGTAAATCAATACAGCTTCAAATTTCACATTTGATGTGTGACTGTGTGTAAATTATTTTGTAGAACAAAGCAGAGATGTATCATCAAGTAATGTTTACCACAGACCTTATTTTACTAATAAGTTCAAAAACTCATAGGAAAATCCAGAGGGAACCCATGACAAATTCTCTTCCACTTTTTTGGACTACAAGCTGAACAGCTCTATAGACCGATGCCACAGACATCTGGCTATGTGAGACTAACTTGAATTTGACAGATCTTAAATTAAATTAAGATTTAAGATTATTTTGTAAAACGGCCTGTAGGTGAGGATGTGACCATAATGAAACAAAAATGGTGTATTGAACAATTCCTCTCACAAAGCACCATTTAAGGAGAATAAACTTATGGCAATTTTCCATTGCACGTTATGGTTCGACTCGAATCGACTCTTCTCGTTTTACTTCTCTGAGCTTACTTTTCCACTGCAGTTCAGTCGCAATCGCTGTTTATAACTTTAAAACTAGCAGGTTGATGTCCCGTGTCCCAAATCCAGTGACGCTGGTAGTGACTATTCTCTCTGACCAGTCATTGATCTGCAGGGTTTTGACATCACATTTAGTATTGGCTCAGCTTGTTTCCGAGGTGGTACTAAACAAAGTACCATGTACCTGGTACGATCCACAGAGGAAAACCCCCAAAAGGTGAGCAGAGTCGAGTCGAGTTGAGTCGTACAATGCAGAGGAAAAGCCCTATTCGATTTTTGTAGAAAAATAGACAATTTTTATTGTTTAGGTGACATTGTGTATTTAATTTTTTATTGTTTTTTTGATTTGTTAAATTGCTGATATTGCAGTTTTAGTGTTTTTGACATAAGGGAGTTTAACTTCAGCTCCATTAACAGCCACTCCCCTTCAAATGTTGTTTTGCAGCACTGTATTGAATCCTTTTATTGTGCTTTTAAATAAATGAAAAGTTATCCTAATTGCTCCATTACTCCTGGTGCATCAGCTGTTTTAACAAAAATCACATTGCAGTGCTTTTATCTGCAGGATGTCGGAAGCTTTGTCACAGCAAGAGAGACTCCGGGCTATTGCTGTAAGTACAAGTAATTACACCAAAAGTAAATTTTTATATATATATATATATATATATATATATATATATATATATATATATATATATATATATATATATATATAATTTGCCATTTTAGAGCATAACTTAAATTGCAGTGCCTCATTATGAAAGGGTAACATCATCATTGCTGTTTCTTCATATTAGTTATAATTAGGCTTAGACAGAATCTGCAGACTTTATTTTTACATTTTCTGCACTGATTTTGGGGGAAGACATGCAAAATTCTGTGGAATGGATTTAAACAAGTTAAAACATGTTGCAGTAAAAGGAGGCTGGAACTGAGAGTACTGCAGATTTATTGATTGCTAAAAACATAACCAAATTAATCAAAGTATGTAACAAACAAACACGCAAGTACAAGAATGAGTAGAACTTTGTGAATTGCAGATAGGGACGTAACACTTTAAAATAAGGTTCCATTTTTTTAACATTAGTTAACAACATTTGTTAACATGAACTAAAAATTAACAATACTTTCACAGCATGTATTAATCTTGGTTAATGTTAATTTCAACATATGGTAATACAATTTTTTAAATCAAAAGCTTATATGTTAACATAGTTAATGCACTATGAACTAACAATGAGCAATAGTATTTTTGCCATCAACAAAGATTAATAAATGCTGTAATATATATATATATATATATATATATATATATATATATATATATATATTAGGGCTGTCAATTGATTACAATTTTTAATCAAATTAATTACATCATGTCCCGATTAATTAATCCCATATACAAATACAGTATTTGCTGAGAAAGCTCCTCATAACAATAATTAAATTTCCCCGTCTGTCGCTCACTTCGACGTCGTGTCGAAGAAGCAACACTAGGGGTCTCTCTTGACCACCGAATATGCCTCTGGTGTCAGGAACCAATCAGGTGCTGCTTCTCACACCACACTACGATCACTCTCTCCAGAATTCTAATCACTTGCACCTGTTCCAATCAACGTTCAGTTCCATATAAACACCCAATTCAGAATCAGTCTTGGTCGAGTCTCCAACAGGAACAGAAGCATACAAGTCTCAAGAAGTCTCTTACTCTACCTACACCAGTCAAGTAACGTATACTCACCTGAAAAGATACTAACCTCTATGTCCATGTTCTGATGTTCCCAGAAATCGCTGCTGAATCCAAGTTTCCTGATTCCTTGTGTTCTTTCTGAGTCTCGTTACTGGTGGAAACATTTGAAAGAGAAAGGACAAGTATCACTGAACTGTGTCAGTTTGACTGTGGATTAAATGAAGAGGATCTACTCACCTTGAATCCTTCACGTTAAGTTATCCTCATAGAATTCACCTCTGAAACTTGAAAAGACTCACCATTGAACTTCATGCACTAAAAATAAAGCATTGTTCTTATTCACTTACCTCTGTCTCCGAGTCTGTATCCTGACATCTGGTCTATGTAAAAAGGCCAATGAGAAGTTGACAGACAGTATTTGCATTCCCTGCCCCGGACATACGGGTATAAAAGTTGGGAAATATGTCGAGTTCATTCAGAAATTTTCTTCGGAGCCGATGGTTGTGTATGCAGCCAGCTGCATGTAACACACCAGATTCCTGCTTCTGTTCCTCTGATGCTCTGTCTGCTGTTGGATCTACGGCGCACTTCGGCAGCTTTCTCCTTCTCTGCCGGGCAGTGCAGTCTGCACCTGGGCGCTTCGACAGCGCAGAGTATTGAAAGAGTTTTATTTAAAAGAGTAATTTTCTCTATAAAAGAGTTTATTTATTTAAAAGAGCAATACACAGCGGCGTTGAACGTCGTTTTAAGGACACGTCTTTTTAAAGATGCCATTCCGCCCCTGTGTAGTTCCTGGATGCTGTAGAGTGCTCTCCTCTTCAGACGGCCACAGGTGTTGTCTCGTGTGTCTGGGCAGCGATCACAGCTCCGCCGGGCATGCCCCCTCGGACCACCTGCCCCCCGGCATGCTCGTTGACTCCCGTCCGTGCTAGAGGTAACAGCGGCTCGCCTCACAGCCAGTCTGCCTATCCTCTGGAGCTGACGCTGATACCTCCACTGGGCTGCCGCCTTCGGGCCAGCACGCCCAGGCTGAGGCTGACGCGTAGATGTCCGACATGCTTGCCCGGGCCGCCGTCAGTGTGGGGTTGGACTGGAAGCCTCCATCCTCCCCACACCCATCGCGGTTGGATGACTGGTTCCTGGGTTCTGCACGCCGCTCACAGCCTGGAGTTTTTGAGTGTCTTCTTTGCCCTGCGGAAGTTTCTCCCATTAGTTCGAGACAAACATGTCCTGATCAGGTCAGACAGCACCACTGCGGTAGCGTACATAAATCACCAAGGCAGCGTACGCTCCGCGCCACATGTCACGACTCGCCCGTCGTCTCCTCCTTTGGAGCCAGCAGTGACTCACATCCCCGGCAACCTCAATGTGATAGCGGATGCGCTGTCACGACAACGCTTGCCCGGCGGAGAGTGGAGGCTTCACCCCCAGTCGGTCCAGCTGATTTGGGAACGGTTCGGCAAGGCCCAGGTAGACCTCCTTGCCTCCCTAGAGACCTCCCACTGCCCGCTCTGGTATGCCCGTTCAGAGGCTTCCCTTGGGGCAGACGCACTGGCATACAGCTGGCCGGCGGGGCTGCGCAAGTTCGCATTTCCCTCAGTGAGCCTTCTTGCACAGGTGCTGTGCAAGGTCAGGGAGGACGAGGAACAAGTCACCCTTGTGGCTCCTTATTGGCCCATCCGGGCCTGGTTTTCGGACCTCGTACTCCTCGCGACAGCCCCTCCCTGGCGAATTCCCCTGAGGAAAGATCTTCTTTCTCAGAGATGGGGCACGCTCTGGCATCCACACCCAGACCTTTGGAACCTCCACGTCTGGCCCCTGGACAGGATGCAGAAGATCTAGCTGGTCTACCCCCAACAGTCATAGCCATGACCAACCAAGCCAGAGCCCCCTCTACCAGGCAACTTTACGCCCTGAAATGGCGTTAGGTTCGCGAATTGGGCTGAAGACCCACAGAGGTGCGCAATTAGGTCAGTGCTCTTGTTCCTACAGGAGAAGTTGGAAAGGGAGGCTGTCCCCTTCCACCTTAAAGGTGTATGTTGCCGCTATCGCAGCTCACCACGACCCAGTAGACGGCAAGTCTCTGGGTAAGCATGACTTAATTATCAGGTTCCTAAGAGGCGCCTGGAGGTTAAATCCCTCCCGGCCAAGCCTGTTCCCCTCCTGGAATCTCTCGGTGGTCCTCGGCAGTTTTCAAAGATCCTCCTTCGAGCCGCTAGAATCAGCTGGACTCAGGGCCCTCTCTCTAAAAACGGCCCTGCTGATCGCGCTCGCCTCCATCAAGAGGGTCGGGGACCTGCAAGCGTTCTCTGTTAGCGACACCTGCCTGGAGTTCGGTCCGGCAGACACATATGTGATCCTAAGACCCTGACCAGGCTACATTCCCAAGGTTCCTACCACGCCCTTCAGAGACCAGGTAATGAACCTGCAAGCACTGCCCCGGGAGGAGGCAGACCCAGCCCCTTCATTGCTGTGTCCGGTACGTGCCTTGCGTGCCTACCTGGAATGCACTCAGAGCTTTAGGTGCTCTGAGCAGCTCTTTGTCTGCTTTGGGGGACAACGGAAAGGGAATGCTGTCTCCAAACAGAGGCTTTCCCACTGGGTGGTGGATGCCATCCTACTGGCCTATCACACCCAGGCCGTGCCACCCCCCTTGCGGGTCTGAGCGCACTAGGCTACCCTGTACTGGAATAGGTGATCCACAGTTCAGGCCTCCTACGCGGACTCCTGTGTGTATTTCCATGGTACGGTCACCTTACGAGCTGACCCGAGTCTCCCGTAGGCAGTTTTTTGCTGCCCTCCGGTCGCCGTGTTGTAGAAACTCCCCCCTCCTCGAGGCTGGATCTACCACCTCACCAAAGAGGCCATGTGATGTATTTCTCCACCTTTATCTCCCCTTTCAGGCAGGTGTGGCCTCCACAGGGTCTTTTCCCCCTGAAAGAATATGAATCTGGGTAAGACCCCCTTCCCACGATGTGGTAAGGGCCCCGGCTGCTCTTGCTCTATGCCGAGAAACATAGAGAGAAAAGAGGACCAGCCAGGCTTGGCCCGTTCCCAGGTTGGCAAGCGTCGCCTTGTTCCCCTTTAGGGTAACCAGAAGGATTCCGACAACTTTTTTTGGGCATTGGCGAAGGGTACGTGCAGTCTGAAACACAGTTGGTCGATCCTGTGTCAGCAGTACACGGCTCAGCGCATGGCGTGATTTAAAGTGGACACCTATTGTCGCTTCTTCGACACGACGTTGAAGTGAGCGACAGACGGGGAACGTCTCGGTTACATATGTAACCTCAGGGAACGAGACATCGTGTCCTCCCGGCCACATCGCTCAGCCAAGCCACTGCAGTGGCCGGACCATTTCCGGCTCCTCAGAAAAATCCTGAATGAACTCGACGTATTTCCCCGCTTTTATACCCGTATGTCCGGGGCGGGGTATGCAAATACTGTCTGCCAACTTCTCATTGGCCTTTTTTCATAGACCAGAGGCATATTCGGCACTCAAGAGAGACCCCTAGTGTCGCTTCTTCGACACAACGTCTCGTTCCCTCCATCAGGGAATGGAGGTTACATAGATAACCGAGATGATATAATGATGAAATAATTATACATAGTTATCTTTAAATATTTAAAAATATATATATAAAATGAAATATATTCAGATAATGCATTACATTCTTGTGGCAGAAGAGTTAATCTTTGATAAGACAATACAAAAAGCGTCTTAAGTGTACAATGTATTGTTTACTACCATATTATTGATCATAAGCCAATCATTGGCATACAGTTCAGAACAATCCATTTCGCAAGTGAATTTGTCCATCAGTATGAGGGCTTGTTTAAGGACCCGTCAATGTACACCTGCATCAGACATGCTTGTGTAGCGTATGGGAGCGTTGCATCATAAACATACAATTTTTAGGTCACTGTGTCAAGTTAAATATAGTTTAATACTTAGAACACATCTTGAGATCCCTTAGTTCGAATTTGCGCTCCATCAAGTGTTTTGAACACAAGAACGTAATGCATGTTTGTGTTGTGCTGCCTGCTGAAGAGATGCTTTGTTCACTGTATAAACTGCGCATTGCCATACAACTGAAGTTTCACTTACTGCCTTCTGGTTGTACTACAAGCTTGCATTTCTCAGGAATCTTCCTTATTACGGTCCGGGGCATTTCGATTAATTGCATACATTTTTTTAAAGCAGCATTTTAAATAAAATTAATCACACTGAATTAACGCGTTAAATCGATAGCCCTATATATATACACAGTACTGTGCAAAAGATTTAGGCAGTGGTGAAAAATGTTGCATAGTGAGGATGTCTTAAAAAATAATAACATAAATAATTTTCATTTATCACTTAATATCATATAAAGTCCAGTAAACATAAAAAAGCTAAATCAATATTCACTGTGACCACCTTTGCCTTTAAAACAGCACCAATTCTCCTAGGCACACCTGGACAGTTTTTCTCGGTTGTTGGCAGATAGAATGTTCCAAGCTTCTTGGAGAATTTGCCACAGTTCTTCGATCTATTTAGGCTGTCTAAATTGCTTCTGTCTCTTTATTGTAATCTCAGACTGACACGATGTTCAGTGGGGTCTTTGTGGGGGCAATGACTTCTGTTGCAGGGCTCCTTGTTCTTCTATTCTAATCTTTACTATTTGCAAAAGTAATGTTTGGGAGTCTAACATTTATATTTCCTATTGACACATTAAAGCTGAAGATATAAATAAGATAAATGCTTTTATGAAACATCTTATGTGCCTAAGACGTTTGCACAGTACTGTATATATATATTGTTCATTGCTAGTTCATAGTACTAATGTTAATGAATGGAACCTAATTGTAAAGTGTTACTGACAGAGATTTCTGTGAAGATACAAGCATGTTAACCCCATGAGACATGCTCCTTGGTAACAGTGCTCCCATAGTCAATGACTGTGTCTTTAAAGGCTATTGCAAGACCAGCCATCAGCGCTAAACAACATTTGTGTGTTTAATTATTGATAGTGCTTAGAATGATTTTGCAAACAGCACCAGACTAATGTTGCCTGTTGTGGAGACTTCCTGGATGATTTTGTATGGTCCAGAGTTACCAGAGAATTATGTAGCTACTTTTCCTGCAGAAGGACATCCACAATCTTCTCACTTTACAAAATCTCTAATAAAGTATAAATCTCACTTAACTAGTTCAGAATAAATGAAAAATTTGGCTACTTATGTTTTTAATGTGTTTAAAAAATAAAGGATGGTAGTGCAACTACATTCATATGCATACTATTGCTGAAAATTAATGACATATGGTTCAAAATATTCTTGTTATTGTTTGATAATAATTTTCAAATCTTAATTAAACCTCATTCATAAATTATGCTTCCAGCACTATCACAAGTCATTCTTGCAATTTGAAAAACATCATCAACGAACATAAGAAATTGCAGCACTGGCCCAAAATCAGCTTTCAGATTCATTATGAGGGATTTCACTCTCAAAATGAATCAAAATCAAAATGAAAGTTCAGTCAACAGGCCCAAAACTCTTTCACACTGCCATCCTTATTAATAAGCACTGCTCATGTCCAGATCCAAGTTGCCAGTTCCTCGTCAAACCCAGTCTACTTCCTCAGAGGGTCATTATGCTGAAGGGTTTAATATTGTGTCTCTGTCTTTCAGGAGAAGAGAAAGAGGGAGGCTGAGATTGAGAACAAAAGAAGACAACTGGAGGATGACCGCAGACAACTCCAGCATCTCAAGGTAGCCAAGAAATAACAACTCATAGATAGTGGAAAGGCCATAGTATACTTCGGGTGTCCGTGTTGCAGATTTTGTAAAATGTGAGAATTATTTTTTGGCAATTTTTAAGTTGCTAAAATGGGAGGTAGGAGTTTTAACAGCAGTTTCCTGCTTGGGGACAAGAGAAAAATCTATCCTCCCTTTAAGCAAAGTCCAGCATTGGTATGTTAAGTCCAGTTCTCTTGTAAATTTTTGCTTTTGAAACACCCATGTGTATTCTCTGGATATCTGTTTTCGAGAACTTTTTTCTATTTTACTTATTTGAAATAAACCTTGTTCTACTTACAGTGTAGCTGTACACAACGTAGCCGTTTTTCACTGCAGAGTGCAATATATGCACCACTAGTGGTACCAAACAGAATTGCTAAATAATTATTGTTCTGACAGGTTTCCAAATGCCCCCTTTCACCAAATAGATAGTACCGCCCCACAGCAGCTTCAAAGTTGATGATTGTAAATCTCACAATTTAACTCAAAATGTGAAAGCCCTTACTTACCTGAGTGGAAGTGTAAAAAGATACATTATCATTAAGTAATTATATCACAACAACCACATTTTAAAATACCTTTTTGCTCCAATTACTGACCCCTTTAAATCAGGAGTTTATCTAAATTTGTTAATAATCTCTTCTTTTCATAAAGTTCCAGAATCAAATCTGGATGCCTGCCACATTATTACCGCGATTGGTCAAATTTATGACAACTGCTCAATTGTTGTAAATTCTTGAGATCCCAAGCCTGCTCTGGAGAATCAGTGGTGAAAAATAGCTGACCTGCGTGCCTATCCCCATCTCTCAAATTTCCTGCAAGGCAATTGTTTCTCTTTCGTTATCTGTCACAACATGATATTTTTTGTTTGTTAGTTTTTTACCTGCTATTGTTATTTTTATGCGTAAGGGATTTTGCTTTGCAAGAAACAATGGAACAGGCCTGAGTTTCCTACCGCGCGAGACTTGGATCCTTTGTCCTCCCCTCTGTGCTGTGATTGTGTTACGTGTTCATGTGGATGGGTGTGAGCATGTGGTGATGTCAGCAGATCTGTCACCACGCCAGATTTTATGGTCACATAGCCAGAGCTGAGTGTGGGGGCTCAGGGGCGAGGAAGACAACAGGAGGGTGTCAGTTTGGCCTCGTTTCTATTACAGCTGGAATGGATACAGTAGTTAAAATATTACACAAATTGAAGAACTTGTTGCTCATTCTGTGTTAAGTGTTGTTTAATACTGATCCAGATTAATAGATGTTAAAGGAATAGTTCACCCAGAAATGTAAAATTCTAATCATCATTTACTCACCCGATGTCTCCCAAAAAATTGCCCTAGGTGTGGATGTGAGTGTGAGTGGTTGTTTGTATATGTGTGGCCCTGCGATGGACTGGCGACCTGTCCAGGGTGTACCCTGCCTTTCGCCCAATGTTAGCTGGGATAGGCTCCAGCCCCCCGCGACCCTGTACAGGATAAGCGGTTGACGATGGATGGATGGATGGATGGATTTACTCATGCCATTTCAGATGTGTGACTTTCTTTTTTCTGCTGAACACAAATTAAGATTTTTAGAAGAATATTTAACCTCTATTGGTCAATACAATGCAAGTGAATGGGTACTAAAATTTTGAAGCTTTTGAAGTTGTTTTTTTTAACTATCAATCTCTGCTTTTACTTTCACATTCTTTTTCTTTTGGCAATGTGCATTCTTTGTGGGTATCGCCACCTACTGGGCGAGAAGGAGAATTTATAGTTAAAAAGGATTTAAATATTGATCTGCTTCTCACCTACATTTATATCACTTCATAAGATAAATATTTTACATCTGGAGTATTGGACTTATGGACTATTGTTGCAAATTTTAAATTTTGAAGCTCCAACAGCCAGCTGGAGCTTCAAAATGTTGGTACCCATTCACTTGCATTGTGAGGACCTTCAGAGCTGAGATATTCTTCAAAACATCTTTGTTTGTTTTAAGCAGAAGAAAGAAAGTAATACACATCTGGGATGGCCTGATAGTGAGTAAATGATGAGAGAATGTTTGGGTGAACTATCCCTATATTAAAAAAGAGACGTCTGGATAGTGTGTGTCTGTTAGCAGTAGCAAGTAAACACGTTAAGGAAACAAAAGAATGGTACAATAATTATGAGTTTATTTAGGTAATTTTTCATTTAGGTAATTTATTCAGAGTACACACAAATATCTCAGTAATTGCTTCAGTCTTTTACCAGTTCATTTAACTGTGCTTTTTCAAATATCAATTATTTGATATTTACCATTCTTTAAATGATGAGAGGGATACTGTATTTTTTTTTTTTCTTCAGAATGTTCACTTGAGTGTCCAATCTGTAACTTTCATTTCAATGTGTGCTTATAATACTTGCAAGGACAGTGCTTCTAGCAACTAGAACTTAAATGCCTGGCTCAAGAATATGGTGGTGATAAAGCAGGTAAAGCTACCCTAATGTTTTTCAAAGGAGGCAGGAACTAGTCCTCTATATCCTGTAGACTTTGATGGTAATGTCTCTCACAGGGGTTGCAATAACTTAACATTCTCCATCATTTACCGCTTTTTTTTTTTTTAAACATTAATGCATAATTCCAAATGCTGTCCATCATTTGACATATAAAAAATATATAAAAGAAAAAAATTTAAACCTAGTGCATCAGTTCCCCCGTCTGTCACTCACATGACATTGTGTCAAATGAAGTGACACTAGGAGACTTTCTTGAAGGCCTCGCTTACCTCTGAACTTTAGAAAAGGCCAATAGGAAATTGTCAGACAGAATTTGCATGTCCCTCCCTCGGACATACGGGTATAAAAAGAGGGAATCGTGCATCTGTTCATTCAGATTTCTTCTTCAGAGCCGTGCGGTTGTACGATCAGCGAGCTGAGATCACTTCTGTTACACTCACCTCTGCAGAGCTTTGCCTCTGGGTGCTTCGACAGCGCTTCTAAAAGAGAATACTTTTCTTTGCTTTACTTTGGGACAAGCATGTCTTGATTCGCTCAGACAGCACCACCACGATAGCGTACATAAATCACCACAGTGGCATGTGCTCTCGTCACATGTTGCAACTCGCCCGCCATCTCATCCTTTGGAGCCAGCAGCGACTCAGGTCATTGCGCACCACTCATATCCTAGGCAACCTCAACATGGCAGTGGATGCACTGTCGCGACAGGGCACGCTAAGAGGAGAGTAGAGGCTCCACCCTCAGGCGGTCCAGCAGATTTGGGAGTGGTTCGGCAAGCACAGGTAGACCTGTTTGCTTCCCAAGAGACCTCCCACTGCCCGCTCTGGTACTCCCTAGCGGAGGCTCACCTCACACAGCTGGCCCCAGGAGCTGCGCAAGTAAGCATTTTCCCCCAGCGAGCCTACTTGCACGGGTACTGTGCAAGGTCAGGGAGGACGAGGAACAAGGCACTATAGTGGTCCCCTATTGACCCACACAGACTTGGTTCTCAGATCTCATGCTCCTCGCGACAGCTCCTCCCTGGTGAATTCCCCTGAGGAAGGACCTTCTTTCTCAGGGACAGGGCACCCTCTGGAATCCGTGCCCAGACCTCTATAACCTCCACATCTGGCCCCTGGACAGGATGCGGAAGATCTATGTGGTCTACCACCTGGTGTTGTAGACACGATCAACCAAGACAGAGCTCCCTCTACCAGGCAACCTACGATCCCCTTCAGGGACCAGGTAGTGAACCTACTGTGTCCGGTGCGTGCTTTGCATACCTATGTGGACCACACGCAGAGCTTTAGATGTTCTGAGCAGCTCTTTGTCTGCTTTGGTGGAAAGGGAAAGGGAACGCTATCTCCAAACAGAGGCTATCCCACTGGGTCGTCGATGCCATCGCTTTGGCCAATCACACCCAGGTCATGCCCGCCCCCTAGTGGGTTCGAGCACACTCAACGAGAAGTAAGGCATCCTCGTGGGCACTGGCCAACGTCACCTCCCTAGCAGTCATCTGCCAAACAGCGGGCTAGGTAACACCCAATACCTTTACGAGATTTTACAATCTCAGGGTTGAGTCGGTCTCGTCCCATGTTCCAAGTGGAACATCTGACCGGGTGTTCCACTTGCACATAGCACCTTTCCCCTCCACTGAGGTGATCACGTGCATTCTTTCGCCCAGGAGAGTCCTCTAAACTCACACTCCCTGGATGTCCTTCATCCCTAGCCCTCTGGTCCGCAAATTCAGCTGAGAACTTCCACGACCAGACCCACGATGGGTACTAATTACTCTGTACTGAAATAGGTGTTCTGCAGGATGTGCCTTCATGGATTAATCCCACTATGTGTATTTTCCACAGTACGGTCCCCCTACTGGCAGACCCGCGTCTCCCTTTGGAGGTCCCCTCTGCCCCCCAGTCACCAAGTTTGTAGCTGCTACTCCCTTGCAGCAGGTAGGATCTACCACCGCACGCACCTCTTCCACATGTGGCCTGAAAACCCATGTGACGTATTTTGCCACATTTTACCTCAGTTTTTTTTTTTTTTGGTTGTGGTCTCCGCGGGGTCTTTTTCCCCTCAAAGAATAGGATTTGGAAAAGAACGCCTTCCCCGATGCGTGTTATAGCGTTAAATGGCGCCAGCCGCTTTAACTCTATGCAAGAAACATAGAGAGAGAAAAGACACAGCTGAAGTGAGCTCATGTACACAGTTCAGTGCATGGCGTGATTGAATAGGGACCCCTAGTGTCGCTTCATTTGACACAACGTCTAGGTTATTGTTGTAACCTCCGTTCCCTGATGGAGGGAACGAGACATTGTGTCCCCCCAGCCACGATGCTGTAACGAGCCACTGTAACAGCCACAACTTATTCTCAGCTCCTCAGTGCAAAACCTGAATGAACAGATGCATGATTCCCTCCTTTTATACACGTATGTCCGGGGGAGGTACATGCTAATTCTGTCTGACAATTTCTTATTGGCCTTTTCTCAAGTTCAGAGGTAAACGAGGCCTTCAAGAAAGTCCCCTAGTGTCACTTCATTCAACAACACATCTCATTCCCTCCATCAGAGAATGGCGGTTACAACAGTAACCTAGACGTTTTGATGCTCACACTGTTCGACTTCTTGTTTCAGTAGGAAATTTGTCAACAGGCCAAAGAAAACTGTGCTTGTCAAGGCACTTTAAGAGGGCTTTCAGTAAATGGTTACTACAAGAATACTTCTGAGTTCTTTCAGTTTTTTTTATCCACAATCCAACTAACAGCAAAGTTTGTTATTCCAAACCATTTATTTATTTTGTATTAATAGTATTAAAAAGCATGTTTAATGCTTTAATAAAAAGCTCCCCGGCCTGAGAGAACGAGAGAGAGGGATAAAGGCCGACTGGAGACTGTAGTGGGACAGAGAGAGATATTTACGGACAGCTGTCCGACACCTTTGTGTGTTTGTCTTTTTGTTTCAGTTTTATATTAAACTATTATTTATATTGTCAAGCCGGTTCTCGCCTCCTCCTTTCTATTAATCCCTTTACATTGTATTTTTCAACACTTACAAAAATATTTAAATTTACATTAATATTAAAATATTTATAATTTTTAACATGCCTATTTCAGAATATTTTCATAAACAGATTAAAGAGAAAAAAAGAAAGGGAAAACAAATAAATAACACCAAATAAACAAATTAAAATAAAAACATAACTGAACTAGAGTATATACTAGATACTGTATAACTGTTGGAGCTGTAGGATACAAAGATGGAAAATATACTGTATATATTGGAGTGGGGGCAAACAAGAATGTGGCCTGCAGACTTAGTTTGTTTTGTTCACATGAAATGTATACAAAAAAGCAGAACTTAAACCTAGATCTCACACAGAGTTGCACCAAATTTTTCCTCAATTAAGATTCAGGATTGAAAAGCTTTATACATCACTACACTTGACAAGTTTACACTGAAAAAAAAAAATTTCAGGTAACCTAAAAATGTGATTTGTGTGGTAACATCTAAGGATATGTTCAGACTGCAGGCAAATTAGATTTTTTTCTCAAAACAGATCTTTTCAGGTAGACTGTCCACACTATTTATTGCAAGTGATTGAATCAGATCTGTACCCACGTGACGATGCTTTCAAAACAGATGCGAGAAAATTTTAGGTGCATCTCACTCTCCAAATAAGCGCCCTTTCCACAAGAAAAAGTCAGCGTCGGAGGAGACTGGTAAATATTGCGATGTTCCGTGCTGCAGTCACCTATTTTTGACATCATCATTGTGTCGCATTAAGAGTGCCGCAACAGACCATTTGAAATCTGAAATAAAAATTAAGAAAAATATCTGATTTCAATCGCATTTCAATCGCAAACCATCTCACAATGTGGTTTGAATCAGATTCTGATTTCATGTGTTTTTTTCTCTCATCTGGATACAATCTGGATATGCAAAAATTCAGATTTTTAGTAGCAGTCTGAACAAGGCCTAAATTAACTGGATTTATTCAAGTCAAAAAATTCTTTAAAAAATAGGTTACACCAACGAAAGTTATTTTTG
Source organism: Moxostoma hubbsi (assembly GCA_032164185.1). Lineage (NCBI taxonomy): Eukaryota > Metazoa > Chordata > Actinopteri > Cypriniformes > Catostomidae > Moxostoma > Moxostoma hubbsi. The sequence continues at coordinate 25,427,541 of JAVLUX010000009.1, forward strand.
GGGGGAAAAATCAAGTATAAATAATCTTTACAGTAACAGTTCTTCTTCTCTTCATACTTCTGAACTTAAATGCTCTACTAATTCTGTCTAAGCTTTTCCTGTGAAAACTTGGAATCGTCTTGCATGTACAAATTATTTAAATGAATCTGCAGCATGGAATACTGTAGAAAATGTTAACCTAAAAAGGTGATTCATGTGGCAAAATCCAAATGAACTGGTTTGATTCAAGTATATTATTAAAATATTAAAATAATAATATTAAAATATTATTTAAAATTTCTGAATCAAACTGACTATATAGGTTACATTGTGTAAACTCATTTTAAGGTCCTTATAAGGTCATGAAACCCCTTTTTTTCGAGTTGTGAAAAGATATGTACTGGTTGCTATTGTTTACTGGTGTTAAGTCATCATAACAATGGACTTGAAATACTGGATAACTTTACCCAGACAAAATTAGTAAGCGATGTTATCACACTAGTATAATTTAAAGCGTATTATGCATAAAGGTGCACATTTTTTTAGAAGCATTTTTAAGAAATATGTTAAAAAATAATTGATATAGATGAAGACTCCAGTCATGTCAGAAACCCTGTAAAAACTGTTTAATTTTACATGGAGCAGGTTGCCCCCTCATGGGCGCTGCCATGTTGACAACACATGACACTGTGTCGAGCAATTGTCATCAATGGTACCAATGATGGTATGGTATTGATAAACAGGAGTGTGATCCACTAGAGAGTCAAGCAGAATGAGTAAAAGTGAAAAGATGAAATGTTCAAACAAGAGGTCCCTGCTGGAGTGATGAAACAAACAACTTCGACCTGCAGCTCTCACGGATAAGCAGCGCGACATCAAATGCCAAAAATGTGCAGTCTGTTGCATTTTAAAAATTAAAGCAAAAATTTGTGACATTAGTCTAAATGTATTTCGTTTTTGTCAGACTTCAAGGGATCAATAGAAATAGTGACCACAATTTTATTTGTTTTTCAACCAATTCACTGAAGAGACAGAACTTTATTGAATAATTTCCATGTGTTCAGCATTTTTTTGCTGGCCTGAGAAGGAACAGGCTTATGTCTAGCCTTATAATGTCTAAATTTGAGACAGTTCTAATGCAAAATCTGTTTGTAAATTCTGTATTTCTAGTCATTCTTAATATTCTCTGAAATTATAGATATCCACTCCATCATTTTTCATATTGTTGCACACAACTTATAATATAACAGAGTATTTTGGGTTAGTCTAGCTGATAAGGTGAGTCTTTCATCAGACTGACTTGCACTGCTCCTGACAGACCAGTGCCATCTCTGTTTGTTCTCAAAATATCTTCTCCCTCTCTGTATCAGGCACAGATTTTGAAATTCTCTTTGTCAGAGAGTAGTGGCACATCCTCTAATCCTGCAAATCTAACCCTGCTGTCTGTTTCCTACCAAGAAGGACTAGAAGCTCTGGCAGGAAGCCCTGTTTTAGCTGGCGCCTGTCAAAATGTTTCACTCTCTATCAATGTGCAGTGTGTGCATTAGCAGCTGTAGAGAATGCTCCAAAGTGAAGAACTAATGGACAGCTAATGGTCATGTGCTACACCAACCCTAATGTAACAGACAACCAAGGAGATTTGTTTACTTCAGCACAGTGCATCAAATCAGGCATTATCTCATTTTTCAAGAGCACATTTGTCAATATGCAATTAGGGAGCAGGATATAGGTTGAATGTTTTAAATATATGGGTAGTTGACATTAAATACTTTTTGGAAAAGTGACCTGACCTGTGTTGAGATATGCTCAATCTATAAAAGAATTTGCCAAAACTTTGATAATTATTTTATTATCAATTATGTATACAGCAATTATGAACTCATATTGACTGAGAAACTACATCACTTTGTCACACAGTTTTGTAGCACTCAAGATCGGCCTCTGTTTCAGAATTCGGCCTCGAGTCCATATTTTTATAGTTTGAACCAGTTTGGATTGGCATACTAACACACTACTCATAGACAGACATGGCAGAAGTAATAAGATTATTATAGATAGTTTACCATTCTGAACTCAGCATTAGTCTTGTCATAGAATCTGGAGTATTGGACTCGGTCTTGACTCGGACTTGAACAAGTGTTGAAATGGATGGAAAGAACATTCAAGCCAGTGGCGCCACTCTTCTAACGCAGCCTTCATGGAGAGTAACTCTTTGTTTCCAACATCATAGTTCCTTTCAGCAGAGTTCGGTTTATGAGAGAAGAAAGCACATGGATAAAGTTTTCCAAGGTCACCATGACACTGAGAGAGGACCACCCGATGCCACAGTCCGATGCATCAAACTTCCACTACAAATGGTTGGTTAGGATCGGGATGCTTGAGAATGGGGGCAGTTGTGAAAGGAGTCTTGAGGCCTTTTGAGCAGAGTCACTCCATGTTAATTTGGATTGTTTGCCTTTGAGCAATGAAGTTAAAGGGGCAGAGATGAAAACGTAGTTGCAGATAAACCTGTAAAAGTTTGCAAAGCCCAGAAAACATTGTAATTCTTTAACTGAATTGGGTCTTGGCCATTCTGTGACTGCCTGGATCTTGGAATTATCCATCTCAACACCTTTATGACTGATGATATATCCTAAGAATCTTGTATGGGTAGTGTGGAACTCACATTTCTCTCCTTTCACGTAGAGTTAGTGTTTATGAAGGTGTGAGAGGACCATCTTGACATCTTTGATATGTTGGGCTTTATCTTGGGAGTAAATGAGTACGTCGTCGATGTAGGCTATGAAGCACTGGATGAGGAGGTCTCTGAAGATCTTGTTGTTAAATGATTGGAACACAGCTGGTGCTTTAACAAGAACATAGGGCATCACCTGGTACTCATAATGCTCCCTAGTAGTGATGAATGCAGTTTTCCACTTGTCTCCTTCTCTAATACAAATTAGATTTTAAGCACTTCTCAAAACAAGCTTAGTATAGATGGCTGCTTCACGTAGTTGTTCTAGAGCAGATGGAACAAGAGTGAGTGGATACCGGTATTTTACTGTTACCATGTTTAGTCCTCGGAAATCAATACATGGACGGAGCCCTCCATTTTTCTTCTCATGAAGAAGCAGCCTGCTGCAGCTGGTGAGGTGGAAAGATGCATGAAACCTGAAGCTAGAGCCTCCTCGATGTAGGTTTCCATGGCCATGGTTTCAGGTCTTGACAATGGGTAGGCTTTGCTCCTGGGCGGTGCCATGTAACTGCATAACGTGAACCCTGGCGTAAATGAAGCAGTTGAACGGAAACATCTTGACCTCCCGCTGGATATTCAAACACTTCATGGATCTGTGTAGCAAAGTAATGAAATGATGTCTGGAGTTGCATATCATGCTCCTAAACAGCAGAGGCCCAGTCTAAAGCTTTTCCGGTAAGTAATGTCATCATAAATGCATATTTCTTTGAATCCTGGCTGAATGACTCTGGTTGATTGGAGAAATATATTCTACATTGACGTAGAAATCCCCTACATTTCTCTGGTGAGCCATCAAACTTATCAGGAAGAGCGAATCATACCATTGTAGCTCGACATGGAGGCGAAGATAGAATCCAAATGCAAGAAGTGCAATAGACTCAGCAAACAAATCCAAAACACCAGGCAGAGATGTAGTAGATGAAGCAGGCAAAGTAAACAGTGAAAAGTAATCAGTCCAACCAGGCAAACAAAGCAAAAACAGTAATCCAACCATCGGTAATCCAGAAACACAGGCACAATGGTCATAATAAGAAGGCAATGAAACAGGCAATGGAAAAATGCTCGGTAAGGCAGTGAAACGAGTGGCAATACTTTGCAAAGTATCTATGGTAAGGCATGGCTATTTATACAGTGCTAACAGGAAGTAAACGTGGCTAGTATTAGGGAGAGTGCTCCCTCTGGCAGTCAGTTGAATCGATACCAACCTCATTCGTTACACTATCCATGCTGTTTTTTTAGTTGTTTTTCTATGTAAACATGTGAGGTTGCATTTGACCATTTCGCCGCGTATCGCTGTGTTTCTGGTTTCTCACGCAAGTTTTTTTGTCAATTTAAAAAGAACTTCAACTGTTAAAAACAGTTTTATTCTCTATTGGCTGCACTGTGTCTTGTTTTTTAGCGCAAGAACATGTTCTGTCTCTACGTCTTTTACAAATGCTTTTGCCATTAGTTACACTAATGCTACACATACTGAAGAAAATTTAAAAATACTTTATCATAATTGAATGGTTTGGTGTAGTTTTTGCACAATTTTTTTTTTTAATTGAGGTTTCTGTGCATAACCCAAGATGAAATCTTGCCAGTAGAAATGCTTACTTGACTTATAATTAATTAAATTTAATAGTGCAATTGAGGAAATTGTAAACAAGTCAAGTCAACCTTTATTTATAGAGCACATTTAAAAACAACAGAAGTTGACCTAAAGTGCTTTACAGATCAAACAAACAAAATATATATAAAATAGACAGATTTAAATATATAAAACATAATAAAAAACATTTAAATACAACATCATATATTTATCCAATTCAACCTAATCAATTATCTATTCAAAAGTCACAGAGTAAAAATACGTTTTCAAAGAAGATTTAAAAATGGCTAATGATGAAGCTGACCTCACATGTAAAGGGAGACTATTACATAGATAAGGACCTATAACAGAAAAGACACGGTCACCCTTAGATTTATAACGGCAACGAGGAACTTTCAATAGACGTCGATCAGAAGACTTGAATGTTCTGTTGGGGGAGGAAGGGTGTAGAAGGTCAGTGATATATTGAGGCGCAAGACCAAATAGTGCTTTGTAAACAAAATCAGAATTTTAAAATTAAACCTGAATTTCACCGGAAGCCAGTTCAGAGATGCTAAAACCGGGGAAATGTGGTCCCTCTTTCTTGACCCTGTTAAATGCCTAACTGCTGCATTTTGAACAAGCTGTGGGCAGGATAATGCAGTTTGGGGCAGATCAATGTACAATGAGTTGCAGTAGTCCAGCCTAGATGTGATAAGTGAGTGGATCACAATTTCCAAGTCTTGATGGGAAAGAAAATGTTTTATTATTAGTAAACAATTTGATAGTAAAGGATTAGATTCAATTTATGTGTAAACAGTATGTCATATTTAATACATTATTGTTTGGTTTTTAGGTCCATTTTAGTTATAGTACAGTAATACTGTATTTTGTATAGCAGAATTTTTTTCATTTGAAATTCAATGAATGGACTAAAATGCTTCTAAATGCTTCTTCCACTCTGACCAAATTGAGCCTGCACCAGTGCTGCAGACGGATCATGTTCAACTCAAGCACAGGTTTGAAAACATCACAAAAAATAAGCTGCAGTTACTTTTTGACTTCATGTAAAACAGCAGTTCCATGCACCATTTTCCAGCAGTGGTGCTCCCCCATCTACAGCCCCATGGCAAAAGAAAACATATTTTCCTGAGTTGTGAATGCCTGTTTGCTGTCTGAATTGAATGTTTGGGAGATAAAAAGACCATATGCCAGAAAATAACGAGAAGGAAAGACATCTTTGAAATGAGTTTGTGCTCTCGAACAAATCACAACAACATTCAGCGTATGTATTCCGATTCACACACAAATCACTCTTATGAACTGATTCTTATTAGAGAGTCAAAACAGACAGAGCAACCGGTGTAGTCCGACAAACAAATGATTCTTATGAACTGATTCTTTTTATTGAATCAAATCAGACAGCACATCCGGTGAAGTGGAAATTGACTCTTATGAAGTGGTTCTTTTAATAAATATTTCAAAAGGACTCACACACTGACTGACTAAATTTCCTTATGCCAAGCTGTATTTAAAGAGACATATTTGCAACAGGTTGTTTTTGTAATAAATATTAATTTATAAAAAAAACATTAAAACATCACATTTCTCAGCGAATAATCAGAGTAATGGCAAGTAGCATGTCAATGGGATTGAAGTGGTTGGCCCAAATCATGTAAACATCTTAATCTAATTATTCCTTATACTCTGATTAATGCAATAATCAGAGTATTGGTGTACATGTAAACTTGGCCAATGTTAACCTAAAATTTTACGCATTGGTTTTAAATTCAAAACAAGTTTTTTTACTGGATGTTTTTTCTGGATACCTCTACTTCACTCTTGCAACAACTGATGGGCATGTTATGCATTAACTACTCATATATAAGGGTAATATAATATTTCAGGATATTTTTATCTGGAAAGTGTTTGTTTATTTATGTACTGATCAGGGAAACAAAAAAGTGAGAACAATTTTAGAGAATGTTTGTGATGTTAATGCCTCTGAATAGAAATCTCTAAGTAATGTGGCTTTCTCTTGACAGTCAAAGGCATTGAGAGAGCGGTGGCTGTTGGATGGTGCACCATCCAGTGGGGAGGATGAGGCACAGAAACAACTTCATGCGGATGAAGCCAAGACCAAACTACTGGAAAAGACCATTCTTAGGTTAAGACCAGTCTAATCTATACTTCATCATTTAAAGGAATAGTTCACCCAAAAATGTAAACTATGTCATCATTAACTCACCCTTATGTCGTTCCAAACCCATATGACTTTATATCTTATCCAAAACACACACACAAAAAAATTATGGTCCGTCTATTCAAATGTAATTACTTTGAAGATTAAAAAAGGACCCAAAAGTGTAATTAAAGTAGTCCATGCAACTCGTGCATCATATTGCAAGTCTTTTAAATGTATACAATAGATTTTGGTGGCAAACAACCCCAAATTTAAGTAATTTGTCATTATAAATATTCATATGTGTTGCGTGTTTATTAGTGCATGAGAGAAGCTCGTTCACAGTGGCACCTGTATTCATGCGGAAACTTTTTTGTTGTTGTTAACGCTAAACAATGAGTCTCTCTCATAACACTCATGGATGTGCAACGAATGTCAAGAGTTTAGCTGAAAAATTACCATTTTTTGGGTTATACTTGTAATACCACAACAAAAAATACATTTGCATACCTGCACATATTGTGTTACCTTAAGAATCCTTGTTTTAATTTGACAGACTAGAACAGGAGATTGATGAGCTTGAGAATGGTGTACCTTTGAAAAAAGACTCTGAAGATGACAATGAAAATGTAAGATTGATTAAACATTACTTTTAAATATGTGCTGATTATCCTTCAAGTTTAGTGAAAAAATAATAAATAATATATAAGAAATAATAACGACAATATGACTATCATATGTTTTCTCTGCAGGCACTAGACGGTCCAGTTAAGGGTGAGTGTGAGTTTTTAATTTTTTTAGTTCTCCAGCATCTCTGCTCTCTTAAGTCACGAACACACATGCAGCAACCTTATTGCTTTATGATGCTTATTCCTGTACTTTGGACATTCCTACTGCTGTCATGCTAACGTTATTGGTGGACTGCACGTCTGGCCAAATCTCTTGAAAATCTGATAAAAAAATGATACATATTTCTGGTTAAACTAAGCTATCGTTTTAAAAAGAAATACATTTTCTTGTCCACAAAAAATTTAATTCTGCAGGGAAGAGTGTTTTTGTTTAAACTGCATCAGTGCTCATTGTATCATATCAGTATCAAAACAAACAATCTGTCAATGTAGGAATCAAACTCAGACTGCAGATCATTTCTTTTCCACGCAACATTTTTTTATTATATCATGTATGTTGTTGCAGACGAGTCATATAGAACAGTGAAATCGCTTGCAGAAACTTTAACATTACTCACAGGAGACAGTTGACGTGAGCTCCATTGACACCGTCTTCACTCCTATTGGTTGTCTCTCCCAAAAGTTGCTCCTCATTTTCATGAAGTGAAACTTTTCTCAATTTTGTCAAGTCACTTGATACGCCCCCATATATCGTCGCCAGAGATCACTGTCTCAGAAGTTGTCAGCTCTCATTGAAAATGAATGAGATCGAGTCACTTTGTTGCTGGAAGATGCTGCATGTGTGAACGGGGCTTTACAGTATTACAATAAATGGAGTATGACAACATAAGGACTGCCTTGTTTCAAACCATTATCAGTGCCAGTTTTGTTTGCAATGACAGTGCATATGGAAAGTATTCACAGTGCTTCACTTTTTCCACATTTTGTTATGTTACAGCCTTATTCCAAAATGGATTAAATTCATTATTTTCCTCAAAATTCTACAAACAATACCCCATAATGACAACGTGAAAGAAGTTTGTTTGAAATCTTTGCAAATGTATTAAAAATAAAAAATGAAGAAAATCACATGTACATAAGTATTCACAGCCTTTGCCATGACACTCAAAATTGAGCTCATCCTGTTTGGTGCATCCTGTTTCATCCTTGAGATGTTTCTACCACTTGATTGGAGTTCACCTGAGGTAAATTCAATTGATTGGACATGATTTGGAAAGGCACACACCTGTCTATATAAGGTCCCACGGTTAACAGTCCATGTCAGAGCACAAACCAAGCCATGAAGTCCAAGGAATTGTCTGTAGACCTCTGAGACAGGATTGTATCGAGGCACAGATCTGGGGAAGGGTACATAAAAATTTCTGCAGCATTGAAGGTCCCAATGAGCACAGTGGCTGATGAAACACTCTTTGGCCTGAATGGCAAGCGTCATGTCTGGAGGAAACCAGGCACTGCTCATCACCTGGCCAATACCATCCCTACAGTGAAGCATGGTGGTGGCAGCATCATGCTGTGGGGATGTTTTTCAGCGGCAGGAACTGGGAGACTAGTCAGGATCGAGGGCAAAATGACTGCAGCAATGTACAGAGACATCCTTGATGAAAACCTGCTCCAGAGTGCTCTGGACCTCAGACTGGGGTGAAGGTTCATCTTCCAACAGGACAATGATCCTAAGCACACATCCAAGATAACAAAGGAGTGGCTACAAGACAACTCTGTGAATGTCCATGAGTGGCCCAGCCAGAGTCCAGACTTGAACCTGATTGAACATCTCTGGAGAGATCTGAAACTGGCTGTGCACTGATGCTCCCTATCCAATGGAGCTTGAGAGGTCCTGCAAAGAAGAATGGGAGAAACTGCCCAAAAATAGGTGTGCCAAGCTTGTAGCATCATACACAAAAAGACTGTAATTGATGCCAAAGGTGCTTCAAAAAAGTATTGAGCAAAAGCTGTGAATACTTATGTACATGTGATTTTTTTCGTTTTTTATTTTTAATAAATTTGCAAAGATTTCAAACAAACTTCTTTCACGTTGTCATTATGGGGTGTTGTTTGTAGAATTTTGAGCAAAACAATGAATTTAATCCATTTTGGAATAAGGCTGTGAATACTTTCTGGATGCACTGTATGGTCACCATACAGTATATTTTTTACTAATGCCATATGATAGAGTCACAGGGTTGAACTAAATTCAGTGCCTGTTCATATTATTTTCATATTGGTAAATAGTGTATAGCAACTCCTTAGAACTATCAGTTGTATAAATAATAAAGCTTTTATATGTAACTCTAAATACTGATTGGATGTGCCACATTCCAAGCCACTGTAAAATGACTATAAATGCACACAAACCTGTGACCACACATTCTATATTGATGTGTCATGGATTATTATTAATATGGATATGTTAGGACTGTCTATTAAACATTTGTCTTTTATCATGTTGTTGCTGCTTCACTTTTTGCCAAAGAACGCCTCTTCAAGATTCAAACAGTAGTGCAATTTAAAAGGGTGTCCTTAATTTATCCCCAGCAGTTGAGAATGGCATACAGCAGCCCAGCCCCAATGCAGATCAAACCACCAAGAAACAGATCACAGGCATTGAGGCCCAGCTCCAGTGCACCAATCCTGACTCAGCCATTGAAAATGCCAGTGCAGAGCATCCCGTCACTATGGTATTCATGGGCTATAAAAATTTAGAGGATGAGGCAGAGTCCAAGAAGGCATTGGGCATAGAGGAAACAGTGAAAGCAGAATTTGTGGTCATTGAGGACGGCGAGATCAAAGGAGGGAATGAGGGGGCCAAAGGGGACCAGGCCCCCCCAAACGGCAGCACCTCCAGTCCTGACAAAGCTCATGATGAGGCCAAGAAAGAGGAACTGACAGAAGAGGGTAATTCAAAAGAAAAGCAGCCATGCAAGTGCTGCACAGTCATGTGAGTCTGACCACTCACACTGAAGTTTAGACTCTCACGGAAAACTGACACCCTGATCATCATACAACAATGATTAAGTATACCCTGTATACTTATTAACTTTTGTTGTCTAGTATGTACGCCTTTTTTTATTTCTATTAATATTTTTCTATATTTCTGTCTTGACATTTATAAATCTATATATATACATATATTTTCATTATGTAATATTATGAAGTCCAGTATTTTGCTTGTCGAATAACAGAAAATTAGAACCACTACAGATTCCACTTGAGGCAATGATGTGGTTTAAAGACCATTTTTGTGGCCCTCACACTTATTTTATTTTAAGGAAAACCAGATAAACGTCTCAATATATGAACATTTAGTTATTTATCTCCTGTATTAGTTTGTTTATAAAATATTACTTTATTACTGAGAAGAAATGACTATATTGATATTACTATGTTATTATGCTTTTAATATATATTTTGAGCCTTTTGTTTTGTCTTATTTTTTTATTTTTTTTGGCCAAATCATCTCAGACCACTGTGAACACTGATATATAGCATGTAGTCTTTGTCCACAATCATAAATTCCACATCACACCTTGTGATAGGTAAATATATTTGTAAATATGATCCAATTATTTATGACTGTTCATTCTGTAATAGAATACATTTAATCATGTTTAAAATAGACAAATACATCGACCCCAGATCCCCACTTTTAACCACAGGATGTATCTGCTTTGTCAGTAAATCACTTTTTATAGGCCAAATGCTATTTACAGGATAATCTTTAAAAAAAAAAAAAATAGTAAAGCTATTGCTTTTATACATGAAGGACAACAATGTTAGACACATGTAATTGTAATCAATATTCATTTTAAAAGATTAGGACATTTTTTCCCCAATGCACTAAAATGTCTCCTCTCACATCTCTGTTATAGCTCATATAGTTGAAAATGCATTCTAATAGCATGTCACACTTTGCTAAAGATATCTTTCTAATATTTGGGAAATCGTTAATTAGCGTTTTTAAAGTGAAATGATCAAAAATCTTTCCTTATGGAAATGTCTTTATCAAATCTGGGGTCTAAAAATGTTTTCACATTCCAAGACCAATAGCTTTGTATATGTAGTTTAGATGTCTTTCTGATATATTTCCATTGAATGAATTATATTATTTTGTGTGAGACAGTATGTGTTGTGGATATCAAATAATGTCATGAGTTATAGGTGCTTTATTTGTATGGCCAATGCCTGTTATGGTCCAAGTGTTTAAATCAGGAACAATGACAATAAACAAAAATGTTTGTTTACAGTTATGTATTTGTCATTCTTTGGTAATTACATTTTCCTCACCTGCAATACACAAACAGTCTGACATAGTAACAAATAGTGGTAATTTTTCTTTTAAAAAAAAACTAACAAAAAAAGACACCCCAGTACATTCCTTAACATCTGTTTGTCCAATATACACTGCAACATTTCCTGATCCATGTGATCATTGCATGCAATTTATAAAATTTTATTTGAAATTGATCTAATACTTAATATTTTTTTAAATATTACAAATGTATGTAGCTAATGAAAATCTCTGAAATTATAATTTGAAATTGAAATGTATTATTTTTAGACAAAATACTTGCATAATTTTTCAATTTTGTTCAAGGTGAATAATAATACACACTATAAAACACACTGTTTTTCAAACAGTTTCTTTTCACACAGATAATGTTGCTCCATCAATATTCAATACACTTTGTGATCAGGAAAAAAAAAAATCCTTAAGGGGTGCATTTATTCCCATTGTACCCTACTGCACTAATGGAATACACAACTAATAAATGTGTTTTAGATGTTAATTTCAAATTTCATATAAATTTGTGATCTTGCCATCTTTAAAAGACCAGATATCATATCAAAAGGAACCAATATAGGCCTCAGAATGTGTTAAGGTTGCCATCTGCAGGTTGAAACTATCCAAAATAAAGCTGAGTTACCTGTGAAACAGTTATTTATAGTGATAGGCTAGATCTCTACTATCATTCTACTATCTCTAATTTTATTTTGAAGACAACTTTAAAATAAGCATTACACTTAAAGTGAGTACATGAAAGGCTCAAACGATAGCCATTATGAAATAATTCTTGATTGACTTGATTGTTGGGTTTGCTCTTCTTATTAGGCAAGGTCTCATCAAACATTACAAGTGTTCATATATGCCTAGATATATGCCATGTATTGTTCTACAGTGGCAAACTTGTGCATGGTCAGTAGAGCTACAACAGTGTGAATTTATCCCTGCAAAAGCTTTAAAAGCTTTTTCCAGATCTAATCATTGAAATTTTGTTGGTATAACCTCAAGCATACAGGTTGATTCAGACAGGTTAAATACAATTTTTGAATTGAATCAATCCATTAATTTAGCTGCTAGGCCACCAAATAAAGCACATTTTAAGTTAACAGTAGTACACCATTCTCAGTCAGTACAGAGCTCAGAAACTTTACAGTTAGAAGTTGTCATAACAGAACTGAATAAACAACCTGTAACAAGAGATCTGTCTTTCTGATTAAATTTTTCTATTCTGTTATTTCTCTGTTTCTAAAAATAGACATTTATTTCTTGTTTCTATTGAGTCATATGTTAGCCCCCGATTTATGATTAACAGCTGAATAATGGCTTATTTGTTTACCTAAGATAAAATATAATCTATTTCTATTATTTCTTGAATCTATTGTGTCATCTTGTTTGCACCCTCGATTGTTGATTAACAGCTGGAAACTGCTGATTTGCTTACCTAAAAAAACAGTATTTGCTTCCATATAATGAAAGTAGACTAAAAGGTGACTGAAACTGTCAAGTCTTTAAAGGAATATTCCAGTTTCAATACAAGTTAAGCTCAACTGACAGCATCTGTGGCATAATGCTGATTACCACAAAAAATAATTTTTAATCATCCCTCCTTTTCTTTAAAAAAAAAAAAAGAAGCAAAAATCAAAGTTACAATGAGGTATGTGCAAGGTACTGAGGTACTTATGTAAAATTGGAAATGGATATAATTTAACACAGAAAATGTGTGTAAGCTATTTAATCACACTAAAATCATGTTAACAAACATATTGTTTACGTCTTGTGGTTATACTTTTGAAATAGAGACTATTTTAACATTTACGGATTGGCCCCATTGACTGCCATTGTAAGTGCCTCACTGGAACCCTGATTTTTGTTATTTTTTAAGAAAAGTAGGGGCAAAACCAAATAAATGTTCATGTTTGGCTAATCAACCAAATTGTTTAATTGTGTTGAACCTGGAATATTTATTTACAATTCCGTAAAACATTTGCGTTCCATAGAAGTCAGAAAGCCATACGCGTTTCGAACAACATGAGGGTGAATAAGTGATGACATATTTTTTAGCCTTTAGTATCTAAGCAACGCTGCATGTTTAACCTTACCGATGATGGGTTCAACCATAGTTCACGGTGAAGCTCATCTTATTTTTCATGGTGCCGAAGGAAAAGTTTTCACAAACTTTTTTGACCGCCTTTTTAGATTGAGGGTCACTTTGTCCAATCGCGCTGTCAAAGAACACTTGAAGTCCCGCCCACACAAGCCACTCTAGGGTCGATTGACCTATAAGAAAGCGCCCTTCCCCCCTCCGCCATTTTGTAAGGTTATAAGAAATTCAAGCGTTCCACCTTCCGTCTACGACAACCTGTAGTTTTGTGTAGTGCGATGGACGGGTAAGTTGAAAACACCTTCATTCGGAGCAAAATACTCCATAAAACCTTATTTTCATTGGATGTTTGATGTGTAGTGGAGATTCAATGCCTTGTGCAAGTTTAAAGTGCATTAAATAACGTAAAGTAAAGTGGATCTGGTGATTTTGACTCGTCTCTGCCTCTCTTTCATGGCTCTTCATGTCTCCCGTGCCCGGAAGAGCCATACGGAGTCCAAAAGTTGGACCAAACTGAGAGCAACCTGTTGCATGTAGTCTAGTTGAGATACCCAAGCGAAGTTGATGTTACAGTAATATTTTAACTTAACATGAAAGCGGAAAAAATATTAAATAGCGCTTGTAATGTTTTTCAGAAGCTACGGAATGGCCACTATGTGGCAACCAACGTGTCTCAATTTCCGCATTGTTGTTGGGTGGCTAGCTCATTACTTGCTAGCCTGCTAAACCAATGCCAGTTCAACTTTACTTGGACTTTACTGATTTGAATCGTCGGTGGACGTTGTATATTCTCCAACTATTTATAAATAATCAACATATTTGCGATGGTCCATATTATTGTAACTGTTAAGCTAATCATACGGTGAATCTGTTCACTCATAACTGAGCGTTTTTTTGTTGCTGGGAATTAAAGGTTTGTATACATAACGCTTTATTTACATGTATTTATTGATTAATAATAATACAAATTGTCACAAGGGTTGTATCTCAGTAAGTTTAAGGTTTTGTCAAAAGTCCTATTACACACAGGCTATTATCAGGACCAGGGTATTTTTCGAAATATCAGGTCGTGGCAAGTTGTCACCTGCCTCTTGAGCGGAATCTCTTAGTTAAAACCGCGCACATGCGCAAGCTAATAGTGACAAAAAATTCACATTATTTCTGAAATCTTTTTTTTTTTTTTTGCTTCTGCAGCCGATTAGACACTGATTTGTATCCTTTGGGATCCAGTTACGTCACTGAAATAGAGTAAGTTTGGCATCTTCTTTTGCACCTCGATCTTTCTTTGGAGTATTATTGATTGTAAAAGCTATATATATATATATATATACACACACACACACACACACACACACACACACATGTGGACTGATTACAGCCTAGACATTTAAATCTAACTTGAACCAAAGAAATATATATATATATATATAATTTTTTTTTATTTAAAGTTCCAAGCCTCTTGAAGCCTTTGATTTTTACAGGGCCCATGAGCAGATAGGAAGAGTGGCTGGACAGGCCTGATTTTCTTTATTGTTTATCTGATGTATCAAGTTGCCTCTGAAAAGAAGGTGCAGCCTTAAGCGCTTTCTTTTCATACAACAGCAATGTGCAGTTCCTACTTTGCTTATAACTAGTTTCAAATTGAGTTATTTATCAGATGCACAGCTTACTGACAGGGCTCAGGTTGCAGTACATTTAGAACATAGACAATTGTGCAAAAACATGACAGAATAGACATGGAGTATGTAAACATAAAGGTAATAAAAAGTGTATAAAGTAATGCATATGTTTATATTTAAATTGAAAGTAAAAGTATGAAGTGAAGACAAAATCTGCTATATGTGAATAGAAGGGTTGTATTGCAATTTTGTTTGTTACCAATGTCAGGAATGAAACTTGCCAGACCATTATTGGGTCTAAAACTGCAAAGCCTGAACTGTTGCTGCATTTCCATTTATTAGTATCTTAATGTGATTTTGGCACCTAAGCGGTTATCTTGTATTTTTCTAATACTTGTGGTTTTATTTGTCATCTTTTTTTAGCAGTGTCCATGATATAACAGTTGGCACAAAGGTATGTGACTCATTTTATTTTCTTCGTGTTTAATAAAAGTATGTTGCTTAGATGTTTATCTAGACTGCATTTCAGTTTTTCATTTGCATACGTTACGAAATTACTCTTGAGTATATCAGGTTTTACAGGTTGTTTGTTCTCAATACATTGTCCATTTCTATCTTTTTTTTTTTTTTTTTTTTTTTTTTTTTTTAAATTGCTGGCACACTGCTCTGAATGCTGAGCTTGAAATTTTATGATGTCTTTCTATGATCCCGAGACCGTAATTATCCCGGTCAAAGGGCACTTGTTTAAACACTCACTGTTAAGTGACTCAAAGTTGAAAGGAGAAGCCTACATAATCATCTTGTTATTGTTCTGTAAGCAATTTGATAGAATTCAAAAATGGTGACCTGAGGAATTGGAAAAACGAATGCTTTTACTTCACTAATAGTTGTGGTTTTTAAAGGTAGCGATCATTTAAAATCTGCAGATTGATTAATTAATCAAATAGATAATTATTAGCTGAAAGACCCTCAAATAACAATAATATTTATCATTTGATACATATAATTATTAAATAATTCTAGTTATTTTTAAATAAATTTAATATATAGTACTGTGCAATAGTCTTACAAATTATATTTGTCTTAAGATGGTTATTTATATCTTCAGCTTCAGTGTGTCAATAAAAAATAAGAATTTTAGAATGCAAATAGATTAGAAGAACATGGAGCCCAGCAACAGATGACATGATCCCTCACAGAGCCCCTGACTGATCATAGAGTCAGTCTGAGATTACGTAAGACCGAAGCCATTGAGACAACCTAAACTGATAGAATAACTGGTGAATTCTCCAATAAACTCGGAACATGTTATCTGCTAACAACCAAGAAAAACTGTGTCCAGGTGTACCTAGAAAAATCGGTGCTGTTTTATGGCATTATTTTTAAAGAAATCCTCACTATGCAAAAATTTTCACAAGCGCCTATTTTATTTAAACTTTATTTAACCAAGAAGTCGATTGAGATTTAAATCTCTTGTTTGAGGCAGACCTGGTCAAGAAAGCACACCGAACAATGTAAAAAGAACAAAACAACAGACATAAGACAAAAATAGGGCACAATGGAATGCAATTACAGAATCCAGTTTATGCATAGATATTGCACTCTTCAGTCATATGCTTTTTTTTTTTTTTTTTTAATTATCAAAGATTTGAATTCACCCATGGTAACAAAGTGATTTATAGCCTATGTAATGTGTTCTGGAGGGAATTCCATGACCAAGGTGCAAAATCAGAAAAAGCTGTTTTACCCAGATTAGAGCAAATTATTTGCACAGTGCTCTATTATAAAAATAATGTAGAAAAGACCGTTAAAAAGGTATATTTAGAAGAGAAAATATTGTTTATTTCTATGTTATTGAACATAAGGCTATCATTCGCCTTTTCGACCTTCTATGAGCTCGTCTAAGGATGCGGAAATGTTCATCTGCATCTGAGAAACTTTTTACAGCATTTTACTTTAGTTGCATCATGTTGTAAAACGCATTTTGTTTAGTCAAGTTAAACGTTTTTATTGGAAAATTATCTTGAGATCCCTGTGTTTGGAATTGCGTTCCATCCAGCTGTGTTTGAATGCAAGAATGAATTTTCATTTTGTACTTTTGCTTGTGTCAAGCAAGCTGGAGTGTGGTTTATCTGTACAGCTTTGTGTTTGAGTACTTCAAGTTTTAATTGCTCCGATGATAGGAATATTATGGTCCGGGGACATAATCAATTGCCTTAAGTTTTCATCAAGTTAATTTTTAAATAATAGCACTAAATACATGCATGAAATCAACAGCACTAGTGTTTTTACAAAATAGTTGCTTCAAGTTGTGGCTGTTTTCTCACTCATCTGGAAGTGTTTGTTGACCAATCCGTTGAGGATGCCTGGTGTTGTTTTCCCTGATGTATTTCACACATGCAAGGAGGAAAAGGCATATAGTAGTTTCAGCCCTCTCGGAGACTGAACACTAATTACCTTGGCTGGAATGCTGTGGTTGCATTCCTGTCTCCCTGACCTCTTATTTAACACGGACTGTGCTCTCACCCAAAGAGGCTTGCACTTTGTCAGTGGATGTAAACATGTTGGCACCTGCAAGTCTTCTGCTCCTAGAGATGAATCTGGGAGTCACAGTTTTTAGGTCCCCCTTCCCCCACTACATTGCCCAGCAGCAGTTAAAAAAAGAGGAAGGAAATGCTAGAGTTGGGTGGATGTCTCACACGAAACAATGGATAGTTCAAACAGAAAATGCTTGCCTGTCATAACTGTTCTGTTAAAGTGATATTGAAACCTGGCTCTTGCAGAATTTAGCTTGCGAGGAATGTGGCGAGCTACTCTTTTTGAGGAAACAATACAATTTCTGCACAGTATTATTGACATTGGTTCTGCATAGGGTAAATTTAGGCAAATCTTCACTGCACAGGACCAAGTCTCATGCAAGGTGAGGTAGTTTGCCTCTGGGGCTGTTTGTAGTAGACAGTGTGGAAACAAAAGTCTGAGATCCAGGCCTTTAGCTTTGCTAACACTACATTTCTTTAGGCTAGAACAGAACATGCATTGTGTTAATGGAGTGTAAGGTTTTAGCTTATCCAATGCATGTGACCACTTGAGCAGAGACTCGCCATTTGAAGTGGTTTATTAAGAGAGTGACGCTGAATGATTTGCTCATTGCTCCATTGGCCAGCCAAGTTGCTCCAGCTTTGGCCTTGATTGAGGGTCTTTGTGTTAGTGTTATGGCCGGACACAGCTGCCTCTGTTTGCATTTCTCTTTTTCTTTGTTCTGCTTTTACCAGCAGTAATGAGTAATCTCTTGAGGGAAATAAAAGCCTGGGTCATGAGTAGTTGTAGCCATTAATGAAAATTTGTTTAATTTTGTATTTATTCCAATTGTCATTTTTGAGATGTAAACAGATGACGGTTAGGCAAAAGCTAATCTTTGTCACATCCTGGTTTGTCTTTGGTTTGTCAGACCATAGATGGCTTGATTCTATGTATCTCACAGCTACTAAACCAGGGCAGTTTAGGTGGTAGTTTAAGGGGTCATGTCATGCATTTTATGTATTTGCTTTATAAGTGAACCTGAATGGAAAATTAACGTCTGTCTAAAATGCTCGATTTTCTGTGCAGTTTTTTTCTTCTAAGAATTAAAGAATGAAAACATTCAACCGGTTTACAAAATTCCCTGAAAACACTGTCTAGGCAATCATTAATGGCTATGCGGCCCAATTTATGTGAAGAACACAATCAAACTACTACTGTTGTTCAGACTGAAATAACAAGCAAACTGAGCAGAGATGGAAATCACCCTCTGCTGTTTCACTGCTTAAATATGTGATGAGGGTGTTCCGACTGATTTCGGCCAAAATATGGGACATACGGGCTGACTAATACGGGACAGATAAGATGGCAACCACTAGTGCATGCTACACCACTCTCTCGGTGCACTCCATGCAGTGTTCTTGCATAACATAATTTAATCTCTGTCAATATTTTGTGAGCAATTGTGTAAAGGTGGGAATCTTCACTGGCTTCACGATTCTATTACGATTAAAAGGGTAACGATTTGATTAAAAACTATTCTCGATGCATCTTGTCCTTTTTAAATTTATTTTTTTTACACTTTTTCCTTTCAGCTTTTTATTTAACAGCTGTTTAAAAAAAATCAGAACGAGTCACATTACATAACAGGCCTTTTACATTCAGTATGAGCTGTGAACAAAACATGGAACATCCACAAGATTAAATAAATTTCTCTCGCGCTCTCTCTCTTTCATATATATATTTATATATAGCTGCACAGTTAATCAAAATGAAATCGAAACCGCGATATGACCTTGTGCGATTTATTAAATTGCAAAGGCTGCAATTTAAATAAAGAAATAAATAGTCTGCTCCCTTCAAGTTTATTTGCACTGCTCCGTCCAGTCTATATTAAATTAGTGCATTTTTACAGTGTTTTCAGAGCGGTTATGTGCTCCAGAACTCCCGCTCATGCTTGGAGTAACAGAAGTGCTCAGAGTTCGTTCTGTTTGCTTACGTGCGTTAAACGCTTTATTTACACTAAACTGGCGCGTCCTGCGTGAAGCGGTTTTTATTATCTGCGGTAGCAGCATCTCAGTCTCCTCAAGGCACAGGTATCATAATAATATCGCAGAATACAAGATGGGGTATAATTAAAAAAATCTTTATTAAATGATTGCTATGCAAACGGCATTAACGGTAACACCTGTAGAATCCAGAAACATGCGCTCTTCTTTCTCCTGATTTGTTTACCTCTCACGAGAGAGCGTGTGCAGGGTTGCCAGATTCCTTTTATTAAACATTTTAAAATATTCACAAATTAATATGGAAAAAAATGTCGATTTTACTGGTTTTCTAAGGCCAAACCCGGAAATTATATTTTTCCCGCAGTGCTGAATGAGAAGAGCCTCTGGAACCATACAGAGAGGTGGTTTAGGTGATTTATAGACTAATAATAATAAATGTGTCTGAAAAAATACAGAGGCATTTGAATTGTTTATTAATAAACTTGTGTTTTCTAAATCAGTGTCTTTCCCACTCTTTCCTGTAACTTTTTCTATATTTTGCCCACTTTGACATATTGGCACTGGCAGTGTCAGTCAAATTTAAAAACACTGCGAACTAGGGGAGGGCGGTGCCGGCGTGCGTGAGGTGAGGGTGGGAGGGAGTGTCTGTTGTGAGTTTAGGGGGCACGTCAGCTAGAGCTGGTGTGTGTGTGTGTGTGTGTGTGTGTGTGTGTGTGTGTGTGTGAGTGAGTGAGACTGCTGCCTGCTGAACAGGGTCGCAGAAAGAAGGATCTGAAGTGCCGGTGTTTCGGCTACAAAAACCCGCCGAACTGATCCGAAACCAGCCCAATTTTTATCCACCCGCCCAAACCCATTTTTGCCCGCAAAATATATTGCAAAACCGCCCAATTGTGCGGGAAACCGCCCAATCTGGCAACCCTGAGCGTGTGTCGCCCTTATTACACTCCCCGTGGAAACAAGTGAAAGCGGAACTAATATTACCAACATCCAACACAATGAAAAGGAAGGAACATACATATAATAAATCTATAAAATATTTAGTTACTATAATATAATGCATTGCTAAATTAAATATAATGAATACAAATAATTAAATTAAATGGTGACAAACTAACCAACATTTTCACTTCAAATTTAATTACACTAATGGGTTATCAGTTTGACATTTAAGCCTCATTCTTTAGGACTATCTTGTATACAGTAAAGAATAGTCTGCATAAGCATACTAGTTTAAGGCCTAGAATTAAGTTACATTTATATTTTTAAATTATATTTTGTTTATACTGAATTATTCAATCAACCAACATTATTTTTGACAGCAAAAACTAGGCACCGACTATTGTTTAATTTAGTTAACAGTGACATTGAGCAGAAAGCTTACATGTTACCAGTTTTGACAGCTGCTGATAAAGTTAAATGATTGGCATCGATTGGTGAGATGAAAATTGGAGATCGGTGTGAGATTTTAAAATCCTGATTGGAGCGTCCCTAATATTCAAGTTGACCGTTTCAAAAACTAATGTTGATTATTAGTTGGCTGAGATCCTGTCACAAAATGGGCAAACACGTACACGGTGGATAGTAACATTTGGATATGAAGAAGACTTTGTTTGTGGTTGAACTGAAAAAAGGTCTCAGTTTGGTTCTTTTTAAGAGGGCTCAAATGTGAAAACCCCAGTAGCCTTTCTGCAGTTGAACATGTGGAAAACATTACCATCATAATCGCAGTTCAAATTGCAATATTTTTCAGAATAATCGCAATATGACTTTTCGTCCAAACTGTACAGCCCTTATATATAGGTAGATGGATTTATAGAAATATTTTGACATATCTAAAATCCTTTGAATAGCTGCTTCTCAGATGTGTGTATGTGTGTGTATATATATATATATATATATATATATATATATATATATATATATATATATATATATATATATATATATATATTAGACTTGCTTTTAGTGTACATCTTGAATTTAAGTATTTAATTTAATGCACTCGCAGAAGTATAACCAAGTGACTAATATACAAAATACACCATTTAAGATACATTCTCTTAAAGCAAGTCTAAATATCTTATATGCTGCTTCTCAATTAAATGTATCTTAAGGATTTTTAGACCATTTAATATGGAAAACAAGACAAAACACTTGATAATATGATTTCTATACTAAATTAAACTTAATTCAGTGAATGTATTTGTAAAAGATGATTTTGTCTTCTATTGTTAGTAAGTACGTTTAATACAACTAAGTCCGGGCACAAGCTGAATAATATGTTAAGTGCTAATGATTAATCGCTGAATAGTCAAATAATCATAGATTATCAAAATAAATGTTAGTTGCAGCACTACAATAAAGTCTGGGTACTTAACATCTTAATCTTTTCATTGGTTACAAGCAATATACAGTAACAATAGTACCACTTCAGATTTGAAGTACCTCAGCTGCTCTGTTTAATGCGACAATCATGTATTCTGTGGAGGCAGGGATATTCAAATGAAACCTCTTTACTATGTCACTATGGGACATTTTGCTCTTTTTGGACTGGAGAGAACATTCTGTGTTCTGAAATTTATAGTATGTTTTTATAGTACAATGACATCTTTTTACTTGAATACAATTTTTTTTTAATGTGAATCATCATCGGAAACATTGGAAATGGTAATGTAAAACGTTCAGACGTTATGGTAATGAGAACTGGGGGGTTAAAATATGCTTGCATGTACTGAAAATGCACAATGCAAAATATCTTAATGGTCTTAAATGTGGGCTTTGTCTTTTTATGCAAAGTATAACATGTTTCTTTGTATTGATTTGGGGTTTAATATGACCAGGACATTTTCTTGACTGGTTTTGTTTGAATCACATATATAAAGCCAAAGTGGACAAAGTCTAGATAGTCAGGCATCTTGTGTTACAACGTCTATGGTCTTCTGAATTATAGCTTTGAGTGTCTTTACATCTTTGAAACCTTGTAGATAAATCAACTTAATGTCCACTTCCCTTTCCTTTTCAGAGGGGATCCGACGAACTCTTTTCCTCCTGCATATCTAACGGACCTTATATAATGAGCTCGGGAGCAGGTAGGCATTTCTTAGTTTAAAATTTTTGGGTGAGGAAGTTTCCGTTTCATCTATTTTCAAATGCAGTCTGAACACCTGTTTTTCTTTTTTCATTCAGCAAATGGTAATGACAGTAAGAAGTTCAAAGGGGACATCAGGAGCCCAGGCATTCCATCACGAGTCATTCATGTACGCAAGCTTCCCAATGACATAAATGAAGCAGAAGTAATTTCTTTGGGGCTTCCGTTTGGCAAGGTGACCAACCTTCTGATGCTGAAAGGAAAGAACCAGGTAAAAAATCATTGCTGTTTCTCATTCCTCCGAAAGCATGTTTACTTAACCATGTTCATCATATTGAAGCCCTAGCTTATTGTGTTGTCTTTCACAGGCATTCCTGGAGATGAACAATGAGGAGTCAGCACAGACCATGATCAGCTACTACTCCTCTGTCACCCCAGTCATTCGGAACCACCCAATTTTCATGCAGTATTCCAATCACAAGGAGCTAAAGACTGACAATTCACCCAACCAAGTTGTGCGTACAAAATTACATCACCTTTAATAATTGAATTGAGGAACATTCCACTAAAATAAACAACTCTTTTTAACAACAATGATGTTGACTTGTGCTCTGCCCCCTCTAAACCCCATAGAGAGCGCAGGCAGCACTGCAGGCGGTGAATGCGGTCCAGACAGGAAGCTTGTCTTTGAGCAGTGTTGATGGAGCAGGCATGGGGAGCCAGAGCCCTGTGCTACGAGTCATTGTTGAAAATCTCTTCTATCCGGTTACTCTTGATGTCCTTCATCAGGTACTGACTGTCCTTCATATGATCCAGGACAAAAATTCACTTTCACTGACAATTTTGGAAAATGTGAGAATTTTTGTTTTTGTAGATCTTTTCTAAGTTTGGCACAGTTTTGAAGATCATAACCTTTACCAAAAACAACCAGTTTCAAGCACTGGTCCAGTATGCAGATGGAATGACTGCTCAGCATGCTAAGCTGGTGAGTGGCACACTAGATCAATATAATGGATGAATGGACTGTTAAATCCCATCTGAACCATATAATCATTTGATTATTTAACATTCAACAGTCTTTAGATGGACAGAACATCTACAATGCGTGCTGTACCCTTCGCATCAGCTTCTCTAAGCTCACCAGCTTGAATGTTAAGTACAACAACGATAAGAGCAGAGACTACACTCGCCCTGACCTACCTACAGGAGACAGCCAGCCCTCCCTTGAGCAACAGACAATGGCTGCAGCTGCGTTATGTAAAATTTGCATTAATTCACCATTAATCAACTTTAAATACTGTTTTTAATGGTGTTTTCACTGTTTGAAGAATAGTTTACACAAATGAAATTTTATTTTAAAATCTGTATGTCATTTTTCTATGGAACACAAAAAGAGAAGTTTTTCATAAAACTATGCAGCTCTTGCATACATCAACAATTAATGGGACCAGGTCTGTCAAGCTCAAAGGGGGGAAAAAAAGAAAAACCCACCTTCACCAAAGCTGACATCTAGCACACATCCAGATTTAATAAATGGCACATCAATGTACAGTGCACAAGTCAAACTTTTTGAGAAGATTTTTTTTTTTTTTTTGGAGCTTGATAGCTGTGGTCACTATGAACTGGCATTGTATTGCAAGGGCTGCGGAAAGATTCTTAGACGTCCTTTTTTCTTCCACGATCAAAATATCACAAGGACAATTAAATGGCAGAATAAAACTTTTTGGTTGAAGTGTTTCTTTTAAAGTCAGCTGCTTTAACTGCATGTTGTCTTTTAGCTGCTCCTGGTATAATATCTGCATCACCATATGCTGGGGCACATGGTTTCCCACCTACATTTACCTTTCAACAGGCAGCAGGTCAGTCACAACTCTCATAATAGCTCTCTGTGGATTGCAGTGTCCCAGTTTCTCTCTTAAGCATCCATGCTGTATAGTGATGACTGTTCCTCCTACAGGTCTGTCTTTGCCTGGTATGCCTGCCGGGGCTTTTGCATCACTCGGGGTCCCTGGTGCTGCGGCAGCCGCTGCTGCCGCTGCTGCTGCTGGACGGCTGAGTCTCTCTGGTCTCACTGCTGGAGGGCACAGTGTCCTGCTAGTCAGCAACCTGAACCCTGAGGTTAGTGGTCTCTGCATTGTTTAGGTTCACTTGGTTATCACATGGTTCTCATTTTAAGTTAAACCAGTTTGGATTGGTTTGAACTGTAATTATAGTAGAAAATCAATTATTACATAGTATCCTGGCATAATCTTGGTGATAAATCTGCCAACTTCAAATTTAAGTATTAACAGGCACTTCAAATATACTAAAGACAAGAAATTTTGGTGGGCATTTATTACAGAGGAGGCCCAGTTAAACTGTCATTCTTTGCACAAGGCATTACACAATGTTTTACGAACGTGCATGTAAGCTGTTTCTTAATATTCGTTGACTTTTGTCTGAAGCCATCCGAAACATTTCATTTCTAGTATTTCTTTAGAGCTATGAGTTTATATTGTCTCTGTCTTTCCTGTATTTCATTTGTTAATCTTCTCTCCTCTTTTTCCCCTTAGTGTTCCTATAGTGAAAGGCATTTAATTTAGCAAGTTCTGCTGACTGGAACACTACATTTCTTTGTGTATACTGACCTTGTTTTTTTACTTCCTTTTTCTTGTTTCTCTCCCTCCCCATTCCCCTTCCCTGTTTTTATTATTTTAATACCTTGACGTGGAATCTCTTACCAACTGACTGCACTTTTTTTTAAAACTCCCCTACCTACCCAACCAATACTGTTGCCTATTCACTCAAATATTGGATGCACTTACACAATTTTGTTTTCACTGAACAACCAACCAACACAACAACAACCACCACCACTACATTACTGGATGTCCTACTCCTTTACCTCTATCTTTTCCCCACCTTTCCATCATGAACAATATCACCCACCTTCATGATCCTACCACCGTTTTTCGCCATTCCTGTGGAACTGCCTCGCTGTGGACATGTTCAACTCCACTGTCCTGCCTCCGATCTTTTCCTGTCCCTTCCTCCCTACGCTGCCTTCCTCTGCTGTCTTAAGAGCGTTACGCCCCAATGCCTCTTTATTCTTTTCGGTATGTTATCATTGGCATCTCCTTTTTATTACCTTTTTTTGTTTTGATTCATATTTTAACTTCATCTAAGTGTGTACTTTGGTTTGTATGTTTTTTTTTGTTTTTAAGCAATCAGCTGCAGCTATCTTAGGCTCTAGATTTACAGGGTTTCTGCAGGTCTTAAAGTCTTAATTCGCCCTTCTGCAAATTAAGGCCATAAAAAGGTCTTCAATCAGAGAAACAAGTCTTAAATTCATAAGGGCATGGCATTACATTTTTGAGGGATTACTTTCTCATTGCATTTAAGTAGGGTGACCAGACATCCCGTTTAAGTGTCCCAAAAATTCTCAAACAATTATGTCGTGGTTTCAGCTGGTAGGCTCACTGATTGGGAAGAAATTTCGATGCGTCACACGTTGTTTTGACATGATATATTCATTATAGTCTTTCAGCAATTCTGGTTACTATGGCAATGATGTCATATGCTTTGATTGTGCTCTTTGTAGTCCTGTCAGTCAGTGGAAGTTGAAATGCACCAATAAAAATTTAGTTTAACAACGAGCTGAAAGATGCCGATCAATTTCTTTGGATATGTATGCAAGCATGCAATATTTTTCTGTCACTTTTAATCTTAAGAAAAGTGGACTTAATCACTGCTTTGGACTAAGCATTGACTCGAACAATTATTACACAATCAGTCATTGGTCATCGAGAAAACGACACACCATATTAAAAACCATCAGAATGTAAACTTCTGAACAGGATCATGTGTGTAAATTCAGTTACTATTTTGACTTGTATATGAATATATATGTTAGGATCTGATGTCATAGCTTCTTCAGGCCTGTAGTAAAAAAACCAAAATGCGGAGTGAAGACTAGGCCTAATTTCTGCATGACACGGACAACAGATTGCTAAATATTCATCAGTGTACAATAGAGGTGGTGGTGGTATGTGCTGCTTCATCTCTCAGTAAGTGACACAGCAGTGTTGTAGAGGAATATAGTTGAAACAATGGGTCCGATCAGAAGGTAAAATTCTTAGGCAAGTCAGTGTCCATGTTCTGGTTGTTGAGCAGAGGTATTAAAGTTAAGATATTTTTTGTCAAATTATAGTAATGGAGATCTATGGAAAGTTGCATTTTTAAACTTTGAAATGTCGCTATAATTATGACACTTCATGTGCTCCCTAGATATTTACATTTAGAGAACATATTGACTGGGGGCTGTAATGGTTCTCCAAAAAAAACTGAACCGTACGGTTCACCACCCTTGGTTCGGGAAGCATTGGCACCGCGGTAGGTTCACTTAAAGTTTAATGATGCATCTGGAGCACAAGTTTTGTTCAAGAAAAGAAGGCATCAGACAGGCACAGTTACAACCTTCGCTATTGTACCTGAATGGATCTGTAGATGGATACGCTTGGCTAGTGTTTCACATGGGTCAACTTGATGACATCACTGATCTGCATGTGTTTTGTGTAAAATTAGCTCCTGATAGAAACTGCATTTCTCCTTTCTGGGGAAATTTTTCTTTGCTGTCAATTACAACAGCGACGGTCAAAAGACGTATACAATATGGGTGCAGTTTGCAGACATCGCTCGACATGAACATTTTAAAACCCTCAAGTTCTTCCCGTTTCCTCGCGTGGCTGTAATCTATCGCAAGCGATAATGAGCTTTGATTAATTGCATTGAAATGCCATTATAGTTAATACATTGATACGTGATTATTTACGCCGACATTACCCAGGAAAGAGCCGCAGGTGAGTCGAAACTGAACGGACTCCCTTCCATTTTTAAGCATGCAATATATGCTTATTAGGACAGACATGAAACGATAACTTAAGTGCTCATGTGTGATTTCTACGTATTAAAACACTCAAGCAGCATTATCACAACATCCCTTCTCATATGCATTTTAATAGCAAAGTTATTCCTTCTATAGTGATGTACACTTTCAGAATATTGAATATATTTTGAGAAGTGGGGAAGTGGTGGCTCAGAGGTTAAGGCTCTGGGTTACTGACAAAGATCAGGGGTTCAAGCCACAGCACTGCCAAGATACCACTTTTGGGCCCTTGAGCAAGGCCCTTGACCCTATCTGCTCCAGGGGTGCTGTTTCATGGCTGACTCTGTGCTCCAGCTTAGTTGGTATATGTGAAAACAAATGCATTTCATTGGCCCTGTACACTGCACAATGACAAAGTTGAATCTTAATCTTAATGAGTTTGAAATGCACTGATGTATGCAGCATAATGGTGCAGATATCAAGTTAAAATGTTACTTTAGTAACATTTTATTTTTAAGCACTCAACCTAACCATTGTTTTACTATAGTAATATTGTAGTAACCATGACTGCAGTCACCATGGTTTTTGGAGCAGAAATCGGGGTTAATTGAAACAAAACCATGGTTTTATAACAGTAATACTGTAGTTTCTTTATAGTAACTATGATTTTACTATATATTGTAACCATGTTGTATTGTGGTTACTATGATTTTACTACAAATACCATGGTTAATCTATGGTTACTGTTGTAAAACAATGACTGTTATTTAAGGGCAAAACTTTTGAAATATTTACCAAATAGATTATTCTTTGGATTTGGCAGAACTAATCAAATACCGTAACTGTCCCTTAAACCGTGATTCAAACTGAACTGAGAAATTCGAACAGTTACACCCCTAATATTGACGTATTGTTGCCTTCAATTGATTCCATAAATTCTTTAGTTGGTCTTAAATTTAGCTTCATAAAACCTGCAGAAACCCTGATTTAGCTTGTTTTGGCAAACGCAAAGCGTATTGCAAATAACAAAAAAATTTACATTGTAGTTATCAATTGCTGAGCGTAGTTTAATCCTGGCCACTTGCTGTTGTGACTTCAGTCCAATTTGTGAGCCTTGAATGGGGACTTTATAATGTACTTAAATGTTGCAGCTTTTTGCTTATTTAACATGCCATAAATGCCAAAGAAAGCCATCTATTCAATACTACTTTTAATAGTATTTTAGAAGCTTTAAATTTGATTCCTTGCATGTTTTGACAATCAGCCAAGATGGAGTATAAATGTTCCCTAGTCTTTAAAAATTAAAGGGATGGTTCACCCAAAAATAAAAATGCTCATTTACTCACCCTCAAGCCATCCCAGATGTGCATGACTGACTGACTTCAGCAGAACACAAACAAAGATCCATATGACTCCACTGGTTAATGTCAAGCGATACAAGCTCTTTGTTTTAGTCCTTTTCACTATAGTCTGCTCTCCAAAGCGTGTCCACGAGGGGACACCGTTCACCCTGCCTCTCCTGACGCAAGCACACTGGCATGGTTAAATAAGCAAAACCAATAAAGCTTGTGAACCACGTTCCACTGTAAACAAATCGAGCTGCGTCATTTCACGTGTGAACATGCCAATGTGCTTGCATCACACATGAGGCAGCATTGTCCCCTCGTGGATGCATGTTGGAGAGATGGAAAGTAAACAATTCTAGTGAAAAGGACTTTTCAGCTAAAGTCAGCAGAAGTAAGTCATACATCTAGGATGGTATTAGAGTGAATCAATGATGAGAGAATTTTCATTTTTGGGTGAACTTTCCATTTAACAAATCAATCAAGATAGCTTCTCAACTAGACATTCCAAAAAGCTACCTGGGTTAAGAAGTTAATTGCAGTTTTTTTTTTTTTTTTTTTTTTTTAAATATACAAGTAAATGGCCAGTAGTGAATATCCGTAATTTAGATGTAGTCTATTTTCAACAGTAATGCATGCCTTAATTGGCCTATGATCAACTAAAGTGGAGTATCTAGGCAACAAATGTCCTCTTACATCTGTTGTTATCTTTGTTTGGTTAGGTGTTTATGGTGATGTCATGAGAGTGAAAATTCTGTTCAACAAGAAGGAGAATGCTTTGGTGCAGATGTCTGATGGAACCCAAGCCCAACTAGGTATTTATGTGTTCCTCTTTAACTTCTGTAGCTCTTGCCTAAGAAGTGTGACTTGCCTAAGTGAGTTCTGTGCCATTTTGTACTCTTTAGCTATGAGTCACTTGAGCGGGCAGAAACTGTATGGTAAGGGTTTGCGTGTGACTCTATCCAAACACACCATGGTGCAACTGCCACGTGAAGGCCATGAGGATCAGGGGCTCACCAAGGACTACAGCAACTCTCCTCTTCACCGCTTTAAAAAGCCAGGCTCCAAGAACTACTCTAACATCTTCCCTCCTTCCTCAACCCTCCACCTCTCCAACATCCCGTGAGTCCAGCATCCTTATGCCAATATATTTGAGCATCTTGAGCACTGCCTTGGCTTATGGTAATGTTTTAAATTGTCCTCTTTTCTTTTTAGACCTTCTGTCACTGAGGATGATATCAGAGGCCTGTTTCTAAGCTCAGGAGCTGTGGTTAAGGCCTTCAAGTTTTTCCAGTAAGTATTTTGAATATTCCTACATGTGTAGTTGCATTACTTTCTGGAAGGCCTAAAATATTATGTTAATTTCTTTTCAGGAAAGACCGTAAAATGGCTCTCATCCAGTTGGGCTCTGTGGAGGAAGCAATCGAGTCACTGATCAAATTTCACAATCACGACCTGGGAGAGAACCATCACCTCAGAGTGTCCTTCTCCAAGTCCACGATCTGAGAGTGGTGGGTCCAGAAGCCGTTAAGTTTTATTGAAGGAGAGAGAGGACTGTCACTTTAGACCAAACTTAAAGCCTTCCACAAGTTATATCACTGTGGATATGTTTTCCACAACACACACTTCATCATTCCTTTATTATATCTATATTCTTGTATGTATGTATGTTCTTTTTGTATTTCCACTTTAAACCAGTAGACCAGAGGGATACTTTAACCCAATGTGTTTGGGTTTTAATAGTACCTTTCTCTAACGGTTTGTCACAGACCTGATTTTAGTGGCACAAACTGATTTTGGATCATAGATGCTGCATAGTTTACACTTGTGCCTCTGCGGAAACCCGCACTCTTTCAGGTTGCATACACAAAGCCTTCATTTGTTGAACCTGTCATTAATCTCCCCCCACAACCTTCTGCCTTTCAAAAAAAACTGCGCCTTACATAGCTCTTAATATATCAATGGCCTTAGTAATATCTTGGTGGTGTTTGCTCCAATGCAGGAGCCAGTAACCTCAAAATTTTAAAAACGTTCCCAGATAGTTTGTCTAAAATTACTAACAGGAGCCCAGTATAATGCACAAATGTAAAGGGCAGCATTTAGCAGTTCAGTTATTTACCGGCTTTGATTTTTTTTTTCCGGACTATCACAGCTTGTTTGGCTTTTGCAGATAGCTAAACTATACATGTTCTACTCATGTTAAAAATGTATATAACTATACTTTCATTCCATGTTATATATACATATAAAAAAAAGAGCACATAATATTTCTATACTGTATCTATCTGGCATTGGCCCATTACACACACTGTGCCTAGATCACCATATTCTCCTTTTATTTGGGGATTCACATTATGATTGCCCCACTCTTTCCCATTGCCCTGCTTGTTACAGGTTTTGTAAATTCAACATGAAACCGGTCGGAACCAGTCCAGGGTCCATGGCCTTTGATTTTGCCTTTTGGTGCTCTCGCCTCATTTACCGAATTAAAACATTAGCATTACAGAGTCTTAAGCAACTATTTGAGGACATTTGATGAAGACACCTCTGACAATAATTTGGACTCTCTTTGGCACTTTTTTGTGTGACGTGTAGGAACAATTTTAAGCAACATTAAGACCATGGTCTTTCCAGTGCATCAGATTCATCTTGTTCGTGGTGTGAACATGGGACTTGATTCTCAGACATTCCCTTGAACCTTTTAGCTTCTAATTGTGTTTATGGGGAGAATGCTCTTTCTTTGTGCCTTTGCAATTTAGCAGAATATTGCATTCCTGGCAGGAGTCAAGTTTGTTTGAATGGCTATTATTTTTTTTTTACTGAGTAGCAGCATGATGGACCAAAGCATCTTCCATGTTCTGCCAGCCAGTTTTGTCTTTTCCTTATTGAAGTTTATCTTGCTGTGCAGCAATATTCCATTTTCTGTATCAACAGTCTTGATTTAGTGGGAAGGAGTCAGTTTAAAGGGCTGTTTCCATATTGCCTTTATTTGTTTACAAAAAGCAACTAAACAACTTAGAGAAATATTACAAACAAAATGGAAAAGACATGGTGGATTTTATTTTGGGGGGGCATACATATGTATCAAAATATTATTTCTGTTGTCAGAGAA
Organism: Moxostoma hubbsi; assembly: GCA_032164185.1. Classification (NCBI taxonomy): domain Eukaryota; kingdom Metazoa; phylum Chordata; class Actinopteri; order Cypriniformes; family Catostomidae; genus Moxostoma; species Moxostoma hubbsi. Next base: position 25,459,627 of record JAVLUX010000009.1, read on the forward strand.
CAGAACCAAATGAAAGTCTTAAGTGGACAACTTATTTCTGTGACATTAGTTATTCCTTGTTTTTCCCTGTATGGATTAATATTGAGAAGCAGAGGGGGGTGAAGGCTACTGTATATAACTTTTTTTTTCTTTTTTTTTTTTTTCTTTTTTAGTAATTGAAAATCAACAAGTTCTCTCAAACATGTATATTTTGATAAGGTAATAGCAGAAATTCAGCTCATTGTAGAGCCTTTTTTTATTACACAATATTAAAGAGATTCCTACACTTTGTGTCTGTATATGTAATTGCCCTTTTAAATGCATAATCTTGCTTTTGATAGTTCCTCATACTTTTCTGCCTTCAATAAATCTTTCAGTTTCTCCCTTTCACCTTTTGTCTTATAATTTCTCAATTTGTATTAAACATCTTTGCTTTTTTTCATGTTCCATTTCTGTTGACTGTCAAATGTTAACAATTTCTCTTTACAAACTCTTCCCATTGAAGGAAGATTTCCTATAGAATCACTGGTTTGACTAACATCTCACCATCTGTTTCAGTTTACAGAATAGGAAATTGCACTAACATACTCTTTACTCTAAGTTTGTGTCGACAACACGAAATTAAAATATTTGAAAATTCTTGGAGCATTTTTAAACTGCTTAATTGGATTCCTGATAGAAGATTGAAAATAGCCTCGCTTATGAACAACTCGTGTATTCGTGGAACACTTCTGCGTACAGGAGAAAGTTGGATAGACGCTTCTCGTACAGCAGGTGTCGCACGCGATTAACATTCAAAATTATGTTTGCCGCTTTTAAGGAATCTGGAGGCAAAAAGTTTTCATGGCTGAGAGGATTTGATTGTTGGATCAGTTTAGGTAAAGAAGATAGTATTTATTTATTTTTTAAGTAAAAGCTCATCCCCATTCAAGAAACTTTCAGTTATTCGCCGCGTGCAATTTGCTGCTTGATATACCGGTAAATTAGCGATGCAAGACAGAATAATAGGCTTAGCCAAGTCGAAATGTCAGTGAAGAGCGTGACAGAGGAACTATAAAACAAAAGTGATGTTTGAAGAAAATGTAAATATTACTTAAGAGCAGAATATTTGCTATTGACCGTAATTTCCACTCAGTATTTAATTTTGGATTCAAATTATGCAAAATGCGATTTACTTGTGTGTATTAAGGATATGCAAAATGTTAGTTTTGAAAGAAGCATTAGCAAGACAGAGGCCATCCATTTTATTTCAAAAACGTTAAATATGTCCTTTTAATAACTTATTTCCACCACGTATTTATATTCATTACAAATCAGAATTTAAGATGATGTGTAAATGACACTGGTGGGAATTTTCATGACTTTCAGAGTAAACAAATAGCACAGTAGACTTAAAGGGACTGTTCACCCAAAAATGTAAATTCTCATCATAAACCCACCCTCGTGTCATCTCAGATGTGTAGGAATTTCTTCTGTTGAACGCAGATATTTTTTTTTTTTTTTTTTTTTTTTTAAGAATATTTCATCTCTGTTGGTCCACCCAATGCAAGAGAATGGTGGCCAGAACTTTGAAGGTCCAAAAATCACAAAGGGAGCATAAAAGTAATCCATAAATCTCGATTGGTTAAATCCATGTCTTCAGAGACAATATAAGTGTAGGTGAGAAACAGATCATTATTAAGGGCCTTTTTTTATTATTTATTTTTTTACCATAAGTTCTCCCAGCCAGTAAGTGGCATGTGCATGAAGAATGGGTATCGACAAAATCCAAAAAATGTGAAAGTGGCGATTTATAGTAAAAAAAAAAGGGACTTCAATTTTTATGTTACTTACCCACACCTATCATATCTACAGAATCCCATTGTTTTCATGTGATCACAATTTAGTATCCCTTTACTTGGTTTATTTTACTGCCATCTGGTGTTAAAAAAATTAAGCGTAACAGGTTAGCCACTGTGGCTGGTGTTTTGAAGCAATAAAATGTATTAATAACGCTATAATTATATTTTCGTCTTTTGTTAACTAAAGTGTTTATAAATAATACTCAAGTGAACACTCCTAGGCTTCACATATGAGTTAAGAAGTCACTGTGTTCTGTTAGGAAATACACTCGCTGAGTTCTTGATTAGGAACACCCATACACCTACTTATTCATGTAATTATCTAATTAGCCAATCATGTGGCAGCAGTGCAATGCATGAAATCATGCAGATACAGGTCGGGAGCTTCAGTTAATCTTCACATCAACTGTCAGAATGGGGACAAAATGTGACCTCAGTGATTTAAACCGTGGCATGATTGTTAGTGCCAGACGGACTGGCTTGAGTATTTCTGTTATGGCTGATAGCCTGGGATTTTAATGCACAACAGTCTCTAAAGTTTACTCAGAATGTTGCGAAAAACAAAAAACTTCCAGTGAGCGGCAGTTCTGCGGACGGATATGCCTTGTTGAGGTTAATGGAGAATGGCCAGGTTCAAGCTGATAGAAGGGCTACAATAACTAAAATAACCAACCAACTTGGAGACCAAGTTGAGCATTGAGACTCTTTTTAGGCATACAATGCTTTTGGGAAACGCAGCCCTGTACATTTGTGGTGAGAAGAGCATCTCAGAATGGACATCACGTCGAACCTTGAGGCAGTTAGGCTACAACAGAAGACCATGTCTGGACCATAGTGTTCCTATAGAGTTCTCAGTGAGTAAAAACAATGTCTGTGAGTAAATAAATAACTGATTATTAACACTAAGTTGTGATCTCGAGAAAATGAAGTCATGATCGTGAGAAAACAACATTTTATGCTGATATCATGGGGAAAATTAAGTTGTTGTCATGAGATAACAAGCCAGAAAAAGGTCATAACCCATGACAAAATGGGCTTCTGTACATATCGCTTTAAAAGACATTAAACCACTGGAGTCGCATGGATTTCTGTTTAGCTGCCTTTTATATGCTTTTTGGATCTTCAAAGTTTTGGCCACCATTCACTTGCATTTTATAGACCTATAGAACTTAGATATTTTTCTAAAAATCTTTACTTTTGTGTACAGCGGAAGAAAGTCATACGCATCTGGGATGGCATGAGGGTGAGTAAATGATGAGAGAATTTTCATTTTTGTGTGAACTGTCCTTTAAATCTCCTGTGATTATGAAGTCTACAAATTTGCATACTGTTAGTAGCCAAATTAATTTAATTATATTCTAGATGTCCACATTGCTAATCGTTGCTGAGGAAATAAACGAGGAATCTTGTGAGGAGAAAGTGTAGAGGTGAGTTTGTAGAGAGCGCATCCCAAAGCCCCGCCCTTTCTGAAGGTAGACTATCATAACTATTGGACGCGGATCACATTCGGGATGGTCAGATGAATTATGAAGAAGTCCAGGAGTCAAATCGGTTTATATTCTATCACGAAGAGCGGATGTAGTAGATCGAATCTAAACATTTAGCAGATCCAAAAAGCTGATTTAAAGCTTAAGAAAAGCCAGAGAATGGGGCAAATTTGCCTTTGTTCCTGCAGGACAGAGAGAACTCCGTGAAAACGGGCTGCGATGTGCGTAGCGTCTTGCCTTTTCGATTGTCGCGAGCAAGAAACAACACGATTCCTCTGACAACTATGAGATAATAACTTGCACAAAAAAGATGGACAACTGATGAAACACGAAACAGAAAGGCGTGTGTTGTAGATGGGGATGTGTTTCATGTGTGCTTCTCGTGTAGACCACATGGGGTAAGAGGTATCTGGAAGTTACCGCGCTATATTGAGGAGCATCACTGGACACTCGAGACGCTCATCGTGCTGTCCCGCATTCAGATGATGAACGGATATTTGATGCGCTAGAAAATTCGCTCACCACTGCCTGGATCGTGCCATGCACCATATTTGACCCCTCTTGTACAATAAGAATTAATTGCAATGGATTTCCCCTTAAACTTCAAATGCATGCCGTATTTGAAGTAGGCTATAGAAAGTTATGGTGCTCCTGCGGTCGGAAGGAATGAAAATCTGTCTGGATTACATGCCTTTTATAATGTTCCAGACTACGTACATAGATTTCACTCAAGCATCCAGCTATTTGAAAAGTTGTGTCTGAAATAAGCGAGCGATAAATTTCGTTTCGAGGTGCAGACTAGTATCATTAACTCAAATGGAGTTGCCGGTGGTGGTTTTTGCGGTTGTGTGTTGGGTCTCCGTATGGTCGGACGACAGGATCATCTCAGACAGACATGCAGTCTACTGGAACAGTTCAAACTCCAGGTAAGTGTCCGTTCAAAAGTGAGCCCTCCCGCGGCAACCTATCACCTCCTCAGGGCTTGTCTTGTGTTTTCATATTAAGTACAAGGTCTAAATTACAAATTTTGTGTGTGGTATGTGGTATTTGCGTCGTCTACTAGAGATTATGACATAATATTGGTTTGACACTGCTTATATTCTTAATAAATTACTAAGGGTTATGAATTAAGCAAGTTGTGATCATATTTGCCTGGATTTGTGCATACAGCCGATGATGCCAGAGTGCATCGTTTACCAACTTGATGTTTTTGATGATATATTTTGCTTATATGGCGATAAGGGGGTCGGGGTTCTGTCAAGAGGATTTTCTATCTATTAAAAAAAGAAAAGAAAAGAAAAGAGGGACAAGTCGAAATTTTGTGTGGAAAACAACATTATTCCACAAATGCTGTCGATTGAGCTTAACTTGTATTGAACCTGGAATATTATTTTACTAATAGCAAGTAAAGTGACTATTGGCTCGTAAACTGAAACATTTAGGCTGTTTTAGTTGCCACATCACATAATTGCTTGATTTAGATGGTTATTCAAAAACAAGACAGAAAGCCACAGAAAAGACAGCTGATTGTCATTAATGGGGAGTTTAATATATAAACTGTACAGTTGAGTGCCCAAATTTGAATTCCCCTTTTGTCTCATAAGTTTTCACACCCCTTTTAGAATTTATACAAATAAAATAGATAAAATATTTTGTATTATTCAGTACTGCCCTTCAGATGTACATAACATTTTTTTTTACATAAAGTATATTATGCATAGAGTAGTTTGTTGTGTTCTTGAGCATCAGTGAATGTTTGCACCTTGTGTAATAGTTGTGTATGTGTCCCGCAGTGGTCCTAAGTATTAAAAGCTGGATCTCACATCACACATAAACTATATATATATATATATATATATAAGTATATAAGTAGTATTTCATTACTGTGACCGGATGGCCCAGACACAAAGACTTCAAGATTGTGCACTGTAAAAAAAAAAAAAATTCTGTTAAATTTACAGCAAAAACACAGGCAGCTGTTGTTGCCAGAAATTCACCATAAAAAATACAGTAACCTTATTTCAGGCTTTACAGTATGAAAGTTTGATGCCTGTATATTTTACGGTGCATTTATATTATTTAGTGATAAACATGATATATTAACTTTCTGAAATGTAAAAATCTTCTTTTCACTTTATGTATTGCTAATAAACAGTAATTACAGAAGGGCACATAATGACATGAAGTTCATCAATAGAGGCCCTTCCAGGAGCAATGACCAATAAACATGGAGAGACGCTCACTCAGTAACTCACACAAACACTAAACACCATCGGGGTAACACATATTAAATTAAAACAATCCTATAATCATTAACTAAACTACATCAAATATAACACAGAACATCCCAAAGTACTTCATTGATATTAAAAATAGGAAGAAATATAACTATTCCCATGAAATGTAATGGGTCACGCAGGGAATTCTGGGAATACCCAATTATTTTTTTGACCATAATTGTAGCAATAATTTACTGTAATAAGTACATGCTTATCTTTATCTTGTTAAAGATAATATACAATTTTACCATTAATTATACGTGAAAATCATTCTTTCTACAACTAAAAAATTTACCATAAAACTACATGTATTGTCTTTTTAAATATATTTAAAAAGGTTACCGTATATTTTAAGTAACCAACTGTTAACCAATTAGTGTTTTTTTTATTACTGTAAGTTTTTTACTGTCTTTTAACGTTAAAGTTACAGACATTTTTTACAGTACTCCAAACCCAATTAATAAATATATCTGCAAGCAGCAATGCGATTCCTCCTCAAAATGGCAAATTATTTAAAATTGATCAGTAGAGGGTTGGGGTTAAACCCTCCCAATGGAGGAATCCAAAAAACATGTCTTTCTGTTTGAATCCTAAACTAAATATTTTCAGTGTACAGGAAAATCCATCATGCCGGACCTTATGGATCCTTGAGGCTTTTTTATACCCAATGAGAAATTAGGTATGTACATTAAGTTTCAGAAGAAATGAATAAATGGGGTGGAAATGCCATCACTTTGAAAATAGGACATTTGGGCACGCCCCTAAAGGCGAATGTGGGCCATTCTTGGTGTGGGGTTTCCTGTTGGCCTGTAATATCACTGTACCAAATTAGAAAACTTTTGACTAGAAAATTTTGGGCATGGCATGTAGCGCCTCCTAATGGCGAATGTAGGCCATTCTTTGCGCAGTACTTCACAGTGATGTCATCTTGAAGCATGTTAGGTTTGAAAAACCATCAGTCAAAATTACATTTGATTTATTGACACATATATATTGATAAAATGTGTACATTTACATAAACACGCCCCTTTCAGCCATTTTGTAGCGTATTCATTTTTGCTAAGTAATGTTTTCTAAGACATCAATTCAACACATGTGTACCAAATATACCATTTGTACTTTTCATTTACTTGAAATGTCAGTGTTCAGGACGAAGGATTAATTGTTACTTGTCTCTTTAAGAGGGTTTTCAACGACATTCAAGGCACAGTCTGTGCAGTTTGTTTCATTGAGTTTAATCTTTTGAGAACTGTGAAGTCTCATTATTTTCATAATGTTGCATCTGTATTCATTTCAGAGATGAATTGATTGAGATTGTGAGACTGCAGTCAGTATTAAACTTGTGATGATGTTGAACCTGAAGCACTAATTCTGCTATTAGTAGTTTACCTGTTCTCGATGGATCTTCCGTGATCCTTCCCGCACTGTCAAGTGAAGCTGAGCAACATCAGTTTCATCTCTCACACCCTCATTTGTTTGGGTGTGAGATGATAAAATACAGACTGCGTGAATGGTGTAAAATCTCATGAATGTTCAAACTGGCAAGCATTAAAACACATACAACCGACAAACCTCCGTGAAGTTGCAAGCAAAAATGATATTGCTTGTTGTCAGAGACAACCCTGATACAACATCATTCTCAGAAGTATTGATACTTTAGGATCGATCCGCCCATCCCTACTTTCTTTAGACTTATGTTACATGAAGACAGAGACGGTGCACCCAGTTTATTTTCTTTATTTTACAAAAGCACAAGGTTTTGTTGTTATTGTAAGTGTACACAAATAAAAATAGACCTCTTATAGTTTGTAACGATGTCTTACATGTATCTGTATGGGCAAAAATGATGCAGTATTTTATTTAAGTTGTTTCCGCTGTTTCGGGAGAAAAATCTAGCAGGACGTCACACCAGCGCCTGTGTCGAACCCTGGAATAATTCCAGAATTCAATATAATGATACCCAATTTCTTTCTCAACTGTTTATGTTCACTTGAGACTCAACAGACTCCCCAATATATCATGTATTTTGACATTTTGTGGTATGAAATTGTCCGTTCAAATGCAAGAAGCATAAGCAATCTCTCATCGGGCTGCGTGCGTTAGACGCGATGCAGCCCGCTGTGTCACACATACTGTTCGCCAACATTTATTTGAGTTGTTTTGCCATTTGTTGAGTTGAATAGTGTAAAATCGCTTGAATGTTCAAACTGGCAAGCATTAAAACACACAATTGACAGACCTTCGTGCAGTAACTCTCATCGGGGTGTGTGTGGGGTACCCGTTGACATGGAGTATCAATGTGCCAATTTAGAAAATTTTTGACTAGTGACATTTTGAGATATGGGCCTCAAGGAGAATAATAATAATAATAATAATAATACTGTCAGTAACTATAGATTTCCTCCTACCAGAGGAATCTAATAATCGGGGGGGGATTTGGTACATAACATGGGACTTTTAATTATAAAGAAGCCTGAAATACACATGGGACTACTATTTTAATATGTCTGCACTCCCAGTTGTGATCTCACTTATGGATGATTCCCTGAGAAAGTGACTCGAACTCAAACTGCTAACCTGAGTACAAACTAGCTATTGACTAGTGTTGAATTTAATCAGGGCAAATATTTACTAAAAAAATCACTAAAACATTTGAAAACAGTAAATGTTTTTATTCATGGACAAGGCTTTCTAAAGATTTTGGAACTGACACTTGACAGCAGTGACCAGTTCTATTATTCGGCCAATCATACACAGTTATCGCAGATGTCGACAATCTCAAAATGGCAAAATATCAGACGATATATTGGTCTATGAATATAGGAGATGGCTGAAAAATAACACTGCCCTATAAAACCAAGCATGCAGTTGTTACCTCCACTTGTCCATCCATCCAGCAGTCTACCATTAATCAATAATCCATATATCCATTGTAGATTTTTTTTCTCTCAGAAGATAATTTTTTATTTTATTTCTCTTTTTCCTTTTCATTTTTTCTACTATGATATCATAAAGACGTGTGCTCATAAACAAGATTCACGATGAACAGCAATCACACACACTTCCGCAGGCTGACAGAATTTGAAATCATAAGTTCTAAGTGAATTTCCATGACATTGCCCTTTTTCAAAGGTATCATTGAAAAGGATTCTCCAACTGGCATGGCGGGTTTGCTCAGGGGATGTCAGCCTAATGGCTTTTGACATGCAGCTCCTCAGGTAGAGCTTGGCTAGATAAATAAACATGGTGAAGGTGCTCTCACGGCTGAATTAACAAAGTTAAGAGTGGCTGTCTTGCAGTACATCAGTAGTCTGCTGAGGTTTAAAATATTAAAGAGGCTCAGAGGAAGATTTCTTTGCAAGCTGGGTGCACACCCTTCCACCTCAATAGAACATAGGGCTGGATTAGAATTTTTTGCATTAAATAAGACACCGAGATGCATTCAATCTGCATTAATCCTTATTTAGTGAGATTCTCTGCCAGTTCTTTTGTATCTTAAGTCTTTGCTGTGTTTAGATGATAAAAGAGATAAATGCACAATGTGCGAGTCCCAAATCATTTTATGCTATGTGATTTGTAGCAATACATTTGCATGTCTCATTTTGCAATGTTTTTATCAGATAGTTTTATGTACCGCAACTAGTTTCAGAGATACTTCTGCAAATACTTGTTGTATTTATATGCCGACACTCACAAAGTGCATGTATTTCTGTTAGTTTTCCAGTGAATCTATCAAAAAGAGCAGCATTTGCACCCCACTAAGGGATTGTATTAGAAACAATAAAAAGAATGCCCAGGGGTCAGCTTTACATTTCAGTCAGTCCTGACCTCCCTTCTAGTTCTCTTGTAGAATTATAGTCGCAATCGAGGTGAGCGTTTGCAGGGCAGTTCACCTTGAGCATTAAAAGCTTGCCATGAATCATATTTTCTCCTCCTAAGCTCCCTGTCAGGGGTTTTCTATTGAAGTGCTCACTGAAAAGAAGATAGACATCCCCTCAATGCCAATATGCTTGGCCTCTTGGGGGTCCACGTGAAAAAAAATAAGATGCCCAGCTCTGTAACCCAAGAGGATGAATCTAATCCTGTGGTTTATCCTTCAAAAGGCCCTCTTCTTGAAAGCTTTGAGGTTCTTAACAGACGTCCCAGCTCATAGCCTCTCACTCAAGTTGTGCTGCGGTTGGCTGGGGACAGCTCAGTGCTCAATGTTGTCTCAGCATTCGCAAAGAGGAAAAAAAACAAGTGGAGCTGAGGAATCCAGTGCTCACAGTGATTCATATATGGCTTCTGTCATTATTCCCTTGACAGCTCACACTGCTTTTTCTGAGACACTCTGCTGCTGCTACCTTATGGGGCCAGCAGGAGTGCATGCCGTTGAAGTTCTGCCACAGCAAAGCTACTAAAGGTTATTTGCATGCTAGTTCATCTCTAAATTGTTACCATTATGGATACAATGAATATGTGAAAAGGTCTAGATGGAAACCACGAATACCCCATGCCCTGAAAAGGGCTATGAATATCTTAAAACAAATTGTCTGCACAACACAATGAATCAGCGAGTCCAGTATGCAATATATTATATCAGCCTTTTGTTATATGTGATTGAATTTAATTAAACATAACCTCTCTTCTGATTGTTTGTGGTTAGATGGAGTTGCATAACCGTTCATGTCTAATGATCTTGACGATCCACAGCTGTTGATGATGTAATGGCTTTGAAATACTTGTCTTGTGCCTTTGAATGCTCGTTACTTGGGAAAGAATCTTAAAGCACTGCATCATGTTTAAGATTGAGATTTATACTGAACTCTTCCATTTACAATGTTGTTTTACTATTTTCTGGTGGAATATTTTAATTTTTGTTCTGAATTAAACCTCTTTATGTCTTCATGCTCATTTGTCTTAACACTCTTCAATCAGATAGCATATCATGTATCCCTTCTATTTTTCTGAGTATCAGAGTGCTGTTAAATTTCATTTTGACTAACAAGCAGGCTAAAGCTCAAGTAGCTGTTTGCACAGCAAGAGGTTTGGTACTTCTATTCTGATTTGTCTTTCCTAGCTACACTGGTGGCCAAATGTTTGGAATAATGTACAGATTTTGCTCTCAGTACGTTAATAACGTGAAAAATTACAATTTGAATAAAAAAATCCTCCATGTGCAGCAATGACAGATTTGCAGATCCTTGGCATTCTAGCTGTCAGTTTGTCCAGATACTCAGGTGACATTTCACTCCACACTTCCTGTAGCACTTGCCATAGATGTGGCTGACTTGTCGGGCACTTGTCATGCACCATACAGTCTAGCTGATCCCAAAAGCTCAATGGGGTTAAGATCCATAACATTTTCCAATGTCTGGTGTTTCTTTGCCCACACTAACCTTTTCTTTTTGTTGTTCTGTTTCAAAAGAGGCTTTTTCTTTGCAATTCTCCCCATAAGGCCTGCACCCCCGAGTCTTCTCTTTACTGTTATACATGAAACTGGTGTTGAGTGGGTAGAATTCAATAATTCTGTCAGCTGAGGACATGTGAGGTGTCTGCTCAAACTAGAGAATCTGATTATTATCCTCGTTTAGTTGTACATCTGGCCTTCCACATCTCTTTCTGTCCTTGTTAGAGCCATTTGTCCTTTGTCTTTGAAGACTGTATTATACACCTTTGTATGAAATCTTCAATTTCAAGAATTGTATAGCCTTAATTCCTCAAAACAATGATTGACCGATGAGTTTCTAGTTTCTTTTTTGCCATTTTTGACCAAATATTGACCTTAAGACATGCCAGTCTATTGCATACTGTGGCAACTCAAAAACAAATACAAAGACAATGTTAAGCTTCATCTAAAGAACCAAATATAATGGCAAGTGATTTTCTAGAACCAAATTAGCAATTTAGCATGATTACTCAAGGATAAGGTGTTGGAGTGATGGCTGCTGGAAATGGAGCCTGTCTAGATTTGATCAAAAATAGTGATGTGCTGTTTTTTTACATCAGTAATGTCCTGACTATACTTTGTGATCAGTTGAATGCCACTTTGGTGAATTAAAGTGCCAATTTTGTTCTGAAACCGCAAAATCTTTACATTATTCCAAACTTTTGGCCGCCAGTGTATCTTAAGCTCACCTTTGTAGCAGAGAGAGAAAAAATAAGATTTTTTAAAAAGTTTTCACCCAGTCGTCTCCAGAGAGACAGTCCTCGTTTGAGCAAATCTTGCTTTGGATGATTTTCAACTTGGAAAAATTCTGCCAGGAGACAGGAAGATTTTTGAAAACAGAAATGGATGTAGTTACATTTTATTTCTTCTCTGTTTTAAAGTCTCCTTGTGATTTTGCTGCAAGTGGAAGCTCAGATGTTGCTCTCCAGGTGCTTTACAAGTGACTCATCGTCATATGGGAATAAGTCTTGAAATATGTAGGTTCACTGGTTAAAGATTCATCTCTTTGGTTTTATCATTTGATGCCAGCACGTCAGAGTGGTCTCTGCTGTTTTTAGTTTTCTCCCTCCTTGTTCTCTTTGTCATCCTCATGCAAATAATTCTGCATATCATTGGTAGTTATTTATTTTTGCACAGTAAACGCGTTTCAGTGCTTAAGTTTTCAAGGTCTATTAGACCCTAATTATATCTCAGTATCTGTTGTATATTAATGTAGTTTCATGGTTTCCTAAGCCTTAATCATTTCAGCATGTGGAACAGCAGTGAATGGTTATGTGAGGAATTTTTTTTACTTTTGAGACAGGCATGGTGAAAAGGTTCCCAGTACATAAAAGTGATACTCTTAAACATTTAAAAATAGCACAAAGGGCAACCTTAATCCTTGGGCTACAGTAAGACCTGTGGCAAACTACTGTATAAATGCCTTTTTTCCACTCTCTGCAAGCAATCTCAGAATGCATAGAAGACTTAACTTTTTCAGTGAAACTTTTATAAACTCTTTCTCTTTGAATCTGTAGCTTCATTGGGAGTGGTATTGTGGATTTTACAGTCACTGTATATCTTGCCTTCACTGCTTGTAGTATATGTCGTATCTGTCTACCGGGAGTACAACTCAAATTTTTTCAAGCTGTCAGAACATTTGCAGTGCTGTGGAATAAAAGCTAGGCATTGTTGAAGAGCATGCAGTTTCAGAGCTGCTGCATGCTTGTTCAGCAAGCATTGAATGACATCTGTATTTGAGATGTTCCTATGAGATTGGAAGATTCAAGTGTTGGTGGACAGAGAGATTTCCTCATTTGTAATTTTTCCCGATCACTTCATTACTTAGACGAGCTTTTAGCTTAAAGCAGAGCAGTATCTGTCCCTTTGCATGCTCAGCTATTTGAGTTAGGGCTGAGCGGTATATCGACTTTTAAAGATATATTGGCATATTTTCAAACAAGATATAGGATAAGACTATACCGTTTATATTGATATAGTTTGATGTTGCATTACATAAACCATTTTTTCCGTAAAGCAGTGCCAGTGTTTGCATCTCTCCTCCCTCACATTCTCCATGCATCCCCGCACCCACTCTCCCTCTGCGTCTGTGCAGACCTGGCCCCACTCACTCACAAGCTCTCCTACAACATGAGAGACACAGCGCTGGTCCACACTGCCTAAGAAAACTCATCCTGTCTCAATTCCTATGTCGTGAATTAGTATATCGTGAAGACAAATTCGGGCACTGTTAAGGGTACTGATCCTCAGAACATTGGGACACTTATGACTCAATCACCCACGACACGTTAATGACCTCACGCATTGCAGCGCAGCTGTTATTAATCAGCACAATCGCTGTATAAATGACACTATCATTCATTTTCGTTGAAGATATTCAAACGTAAAGCATTATAGACCTTTTTCACACTCTGGGTTTTGGAATGTGGAAGTAAACATTTGCAGGGTAAACTTCGACAGTGGTGAATGGGAGATCACAGCAAATATTATTTTCACTTACCCATTTGCTCCAAAACCAAAAGAAAAAATTGTCTCGGTTACTGTTGTAACCTCCGTTCCCTGATGGAGGGAACGAGATGTTGTGAGCCCCAAAACACCTCAGATCATTGAGAAAAGGCCAATGAGAATTGGCGAGTGGAATTTGCATGCCACTTCCCTGAGCATACAGGTATAAAAGAGCTGGAATGTCCACTCTCATTCAGGTTTTGTGCTGAGGAGGTCCCGGCCATTTCAGCGGCTAGTACAGCGTTGTGGCAGGAGGGACACAACGTCTCGTTCCCTCCATCAGGGAATGGAGGTTACGACAGTAACCGAGACGTTCCCCTTCTGTCACTCACTTGACATTGTGTTGATGTAGTGACACTTATAGAAAAACGCCTGAACAGTGTTGCATGAACTGCCGATGCAGGTACAAGCAAGCTGTTCCATGCGTAACAGCAGGTGCATCAGTCTGCATGTAACCTCCCCTAACACCCCACAGGACGTAATGTAGTTCCCCACACCCCTCGGGGGGGAAACGACATAACTAGTATGGGAGCACCGGACACAGCAACGACGGGGCTGGGTCTGCCTCCTCCCGGGGTAGCGCTTGCAGGCTCACCACATAATCCCTGAAGGGTGTCGTGGGAACCTTGGGCACATAGCCTGGCCGGGGTCTCATGATCACGTGAGAATCTACCAGACTGAAGTCGAGGCAAGTGTCGCTGACAGAGAACGCTTACAGGTCCCCAACCCTCTTGATGGAGGGGATTGCAATCAGCAGGGCCGTCTTCAAGGAGAGGGCTTTCAGCTCAACTGACTCTAGCGTCTCAAACGGGGCTCTCCAAAGGCCCAGGACGACCACAGAGAGATCCCATGAGGGGAATAGGCATGGCCTAGGAGGATTCAGCCTCCAGGCGCCTCTGAGGAACCTGCAGATCAGGTCTTGCTTCCATAGGGACTTACCGTCCACCATGTCATGGTGGGCCGCTATGCGGCCACAGATACCTTCAAGGTGGAGGGAAGGACAGCCACCCCTCCAACCTCTCCTGCAGAAAGGAAAGCACTGAACCGACTGCACATCTCTGGGGGTCTTCAGCTCGGGAAGAACACCACCTCATGAACAAATGTTATTTCAGGGTATAGAGCTGTCTCATAGAGGGAGCTCTGGCCTGAGAGTTCGTGTCTACCAATGCCAGTGGTAGGCCACTTAGGCCTTCCGCGTCCCGTCCAAGGGCCAGATGTGGAGGTTCCAGAGGTCTGAGATGCCGGACTCATGTCTGAGAAAGAAGGTCCTTCCTCAGGGGGCCAAGAGCCAAGTCTGGGTGGGCCAGTATGGGGCCACTAGGGTGACTTGTTCCTCGTCCTCCCTGACCATGCAAAGGGTCTGTGTAAGTAGGCTCACTGGGGGGAACGCATATTTGCGCAGCCTCCGGGGCCAGCTGTGTGCCAGTGTGTCTGTACCCAGGGGGGTTCCGTCAGGGAATGATCTCCCATTCACCGCTGTCGAAATTTACCCTGCAAACGTTTACTTCCACTTTCCAAAACCCAGAGTGTAAAAAAGGTCTAGAACTTTACGTTTGAATATCTTCAGCCAGCATCTTTAGGCAGTTGATGTGCCAACACAGCCGTGGTCCTGTCCAGGAGCTTTGTGCCTGTAGCACAATGCAGCGATCGTCGCAAGCCCCAAAAGAGAAGTTAAGCTGGGCGTGAGGCAAGCTGGTCTCATCTCGGAACTCAAAAGGGGCAAACGAGCGTGCTGGGGAATGGGAGGTCCATACTCATAGGTAGAAGGCGGCTGGATTGACTTTTCCCTGGAAGAAGTAAAGCCGTGACCGCAACGTTGCCATGGTCTCGCAATGAGAACATGAACCATCCGCGAATGCTGACTCAGTGCGATTGCGGCCCAGACATGTGAGGTAGCCCAAATAGTCTGTATAAAAAACAAGAGCATTTTAACCATAATACCAACACATAGACTTTACAAGCTTAATGGTGCAATTAAGCAACAAAACTATAATGTTTTTCAAACTTTTGCATTTAAATCTTTTCTTATTCACACAAATAGACAAACACGCACTGAAAAAGAACAATATGCTACCCTGGCATATCAAGAAACCAAATAACGTGCACTCACTGAGTACTTTATTATGAACACTATGGTCCTAATAAAGTTCCCAACATGGTCTTCTAAGTAAACTCTTCTTAGTAAAATCTAGAAAATCTCCTGAAAATCCCAGGAGATCAGCAGTTACAGAAATATTCATACCAGCCCATCTGGCACCAACAATCATGCCACAGTCGGAAAAAATGTTCCCCTTCTGATGGTTGTTATGAACATTAACTGAAGCTCTTGACCTGTATCTGCATGATTTTATGCATTACACTGCTGCCACACAATTGACTGATTAAGTAATCGCATGAAATAAGTAGGTGTACAGGTGTTAATAATAGAGTGCTCAGTGAGTGGACTCTTATTTTGGTGAGTGCGCAAAGCTTACCGCAACGCGCCATGCCCGTGCAGAATGTCTTATCCAATTTTAAGTGATTCTATGTGCAGATTTCATGCAAGCGCAAGTGGGCTTGCATGGGAGTTTTTGTGGATGTATGTATATGAAGTGGCGCAAAGCACAATTTTCTATTTTCCTAAGAATGTGGTCATTACGCAAAGATGTTTCAGTACCACCTCCTGCATTTGCAGTTTGGAGATTTCACCAGCAGGTGGTAATAAAGTTCAAATGTCCAAATTCTGAAAGTACTGAACATCAAATTATGTCCCTTCAACCGCTGTTGAAGCTGTTTGTGGAAACAAAAAATTATGAGATTTGTGTTAAACTTTCTAAAGGTCATGGTATATTTTTTTTAATTATTATTTTTATTGTTATGTTTATATGTATTATTATTCTTGTATATTTACTATTGTATTTATGATTTAATTTTGACTAGTAATTTCCCACTAGTTGTTGTAGAGTGATTTTTAATCTCTGCAAAAGGGGCCATCGGAACAAGTTGGAGAGAGTAAAATGTTTGGATTTAAATGAATTTTTTTGACCACTTCGTTATTTTTATTATATTTTTTGTTTCATTTGAAGTGTAATTTGAATTTATTTTTTTTTTTTGGTTTAATTTGTTTTGTTTCAATAAATGAATACAATTTTTCAAAATCGACTGGTAGAAGTGAAGTGTCACAGATAAGATTTTTTTCACCACTTTTCGTTGTTTAGATAACTTCTATTACTAAAATTCATGAGCAACACCTACAAGATCACCTTATACCCTTGATATAATGATTTAAAATGACCATTCATTGACCCAGTCACAACAATGCACAGATAGTGTGTTTAAATGATACTGGACACATTAAAATAGTTGTCTTGTTTGCCATCTCTGTTTCTTGAGCTTCGTGGCCCAGTGAGCTCGATTTCCATTGGTTACTAACCGTATGACTTCAGATTTGAGTCGTGGAGCATCATAAACAACAAGATTTCCAATGTACAATCAAATATGTTTGATATCCTCTGACTAGATGGAATCAGAGTTGGTACCCATCATATACTGCCTGATTTTCTGCAAAATCTGTCTACTCCAGCTGGCTCAACTTGACTAACGTCAACTAGTACCGACTAGCACCAACTCGGCCTGACTGAAATCGGGGCTAAAATTTGTGTTACATTCATGTAGGTTTTAATCGCTGAAATTCTTTTTATCTGTGAAGGCAGTTAAAACCTATTCAGAAATACACATCCAATTATTAAAATTTTGGGACACTGATCGCTAAGTCTTAAATTTGGAACTGTTCCTCAGACAAAGCCTTCACACAGCATCGGAAGACTTCAGATTTGAGTCGTGGAGCATCAATTATTTGTATGGATCATAGCATGGAATATTTTTATGATAATTTTTATGGTGCTTCTCTAATTTTCAACTCAAAGAATTCTGAAAACTACTTTTGTGTCCCACAACAAACAAAACAAGGACCAAATCATAAATAAAGGAAGAAGTAAATGATCAAATTTTCTATAAATTTCATTTTAAAATGTAGCCTTGAGTAAAGTATTGAAATTCTTTTAAATAAGTTGAATATGGCATCAGTGAAATTTAAAATATGAACGAAGGGAGACATTTGTTGATGCAGGCAACAGATCAAGGAGGACGTTTTGGCAGTGCAGGAAAAAAGTTGCTATGATAGTGAACGTATTGTTAAAATAGTATGTTGAATATTACCATAGGCAAGGAAAGTTTATTTATATAGCCATTTCATACACAGTGGTAATTCTAATTGATTTACATGGAAATGATAAAGCAAATAAAATATACATAAAAGTTTATTTTAAAATCACTTAAGAATGAAAAATGTAAGACATAGGACTTTAAAACTGAATTCGGGGTGCCCCTTCAGTGGAAACACTGAACTGGTATATGAAGGTCGATACCACTCCATGATATTAAAACAGCCACCCCCATGACCTTTGATAACACCTTCCTGAGGTCCTAAAATCTATCACCCCGGGATCTTGAAGCGACCACTTCCATGGTCTTTAATAACCTCCCACGTTTCTCATTCAGATGTTTCCACCAAGTGAATACAAAATGATTACAAATGAAATAAAAAAGAATACAGAAATAAAATGATGCAGTGCAATCTTTAAGTGCATTACAGTGCTTAGTCAATAAATGCAAAGTTAAACAGATGTGTGTTCACTGTAGATTTAAATGTGGCTACTGTTGGAGCCCATCTGACCTTTTCTGGAAGCTGGTTCTTGCTGCGGGTGGCATAGTCGCTAAACACCATCTCACCTTGTTTTGAGGGAACTCTTGGTATTTCTAACTTGATCCTAATAAAGAGAGGTCTATTAGGTTTATATTAAAGCATATCTGCAGTGTATTTAGGTCCTAGTATTTAGTAATAACAACATCATAGTCTAAACCAATCAATTGGGACAATTGTGGATGTGGTCACATTTTGCTCAGTGTGTCAAATAAAATGTTTTATTATTTGCATTTAAAATAATTTTTATTATTATGTTTTTTCCTTATTATCCTATCAGAACAGTCCTGACTCATGTTGAGAACCACTGTATTAAGGCACGAATACAAGGCTACAGTGCAGTTAAATCAACAACATTCTAGAAATGCGATTTAGAGTTTCCTGACACAGATGATCCGCTTTGAGTCAGGTAGCGTGAAGTTCTCATTTTTGTCGCCTTAAACAGAGCTATAACTTTATTGTGCTCAACAGCGGAAAGTGGTTGTCCTATATCAAACCCAGTGCTGTCTGTGTTTCCCAGCCCCTCACAGACATGCCCACAGTGGCTCTTAATTAAGAATGTTGTCACAGAATAAAACTTCAGCAGATTGGTTATTGATTGAACGTCCTTTCTTGGCAACAATCTCCAAATCCCCCATGACTTTTTGCCAGAGGCTGCTATTAAAACACGACTACTAGGTACTGCATGTTTAATTCCTCCATTATTCTCCAAAGTCATTTTCTGTGCTGTATATCTATTATGTTTGCTTATTTATCAGTGTCTTCTAACTGAAGATTAGATAGGTTGTTGCATAATTCCTAAAAACTTTAGACAGAGCTTCCTTTCTGCCTGTGTGTTTAAAAGACAATTTAAGATATTGAGATAAAAGCAAAAGCCAAAACCTGTTTACACGCCTTAGGCATAGATTCCAGGGTGTGGAATATAATCCCTCCCTGAGGCTTGGTCTCACATAAGATTAAGATATTACACTTGTGAGATAAGATATAATTTAACATTTTTGTTTCATACCTCAGCTAACCACAGATCATCTCTAATGATAAGCACTTTGAAACAACTTTGAGAAATGTTGTATATTCTATATATCTATATAAAATAATCTTTTAAAAAGACATTAGCCTATTAAACTTCATAAAGCTTTCATGTTCGTGAGAGGAGAATCTAAAGTGCTCCAATGATGTTAAAAGGGACAGTTCTTGGACCCTCATGCATCTCTTTACTATGTCATGTTCTTTTTGGTTTTAATGCCAAACCACTGCGAAGAATATCAATGAAGTGGTTGGCAGAGAGAGGGGAAAGGCATCAAAAATGTTTTAACGCCTTCAGGAATATTTTATGCATCATATCAAAAAGAACTGCATGGTATTTGACTGACTGGCTGCACTTCAAACATGGCAAACTGGCATTGTATAGGTGTCAAACTTACATGCATGATGTGTTTTGCTTCATGTGTCTGTGTTTAAATGTTTATGACAGGAGCATTTTATCTGCATGGTTTTAGTGGTTAATTAACTAGTTAGTTTTACTGTTCAGATTTTACTGTACTAGACCAGGGTTTCCCAAACGGGGGTTCACGAACCCCTGTGGGTTCGTGAGAGAATGTAGAGATTGCGTACCAAAATGTGTCTTTTAAACCAAATTTGTGTCTAAGGCTTCTGTGCAGTTGTCTTACCTCAGTTAGATGAGCGCGAACACACTCTCTCTCTCTCTCTCTCTCTCTCTCTCTCTCTCTCTCTCTCTCTCTCTCTCCTCCTCCTCCCTCCCTGTGCACGCTACGTTTGTGTGTGTGTGTGTGTGTGTGTGAGAAAGAGAGTGTGAGTGTGCGCTCTCATGCAGTGGACTGACAGTGAGAAATGGAAATTTTTCATGCAAAAGTAAGTTATGCGCTACTCTCCATACAAAGTTATGATGTAGCATAATTACTTTCATTATCAGCAACTGAATCATGTTTTAAAAGTAAAAAACCGTCATTAACCTGACACTGTTTGCCCTGTAGTCCTGAAAAGCAATAGGCGATGGCCGTACCTCTTTGCATGAACTGTTAACCGCTTGTGCGCTGGTTCTGTTCACTGTCAAACTTACCGGTTGATGGAGGCTTCTGATGGGTCTCAAAGGTGCCAATTAGCCAGCCGCCTGGCACAGCAGCCAAAACTTAGAATATAGGCTGATGATATATCATTTCATAAAAAATTTCAATATGATTCATAATATTTCATAAAGATGTAACATTAATAATATTTTGAAAGGTTACAATTTTTTTAAATATCAGGGGGTACCTCACATAAATCATTTAGGTCAATCGGGTTCAGCTGACAAAAAGGTTTGGGAACTCCTGTTCTAGACAGTTTTAGGCTGTGGCCAGAAGTGGAGAATTTTTCTGTAAACTGAGTAGAAATGGGACTTGAATATTCTCTCTGCTGCAGGCCACACAAGGTGCCAGACACACACTCACCCATGGGACATCTTTGCCCGCTCAGATGGCGATGTTCTCTAATGGACCATGAGAGCTGGTTTCTGTTATGCACTCAGTGACCAAGTAATAATTTATTTCACCTTATGCCACAGAGTGTTTTGAACTTTTCTCAGAGTTCAAAACATGGCAACAGCTATGTGGCCATTTTTTAGATTTCTTTGCACCAAGCATGTGTGTAAATCCCCCATAGAACTAATTAGCTTTCCAAAATTTTACTTCCCTCTTTAATTTGTGGGGATGTACAGTATGCACTAGTTTGTTGTTAACAAGATGTGATTGGAAATAAATTTGGTGCAAAGCACACCTTCTGTATTTCCAAAACTGCTGGCTTTTATGAAGAACAATAGATTGGGAAAAAGAGATCATCATTCTGACATAAAAAGTTACGATATTATTATTATTATTATTATTATTGTTGTTTTTACTTTTGTTGATTTTTCTCCCATTTTCTTCCCAATTTGGCATGCCCAATTCCCAATGCGCTCTAAGTCCTCGTGGTGGTGTAGTGACTTTGCTCAATCTGGGGGGCGGAGGACGAATCTCAGTTGCCTCTGTGTCTGAGACTGTCAATCCGCACATTTTTTCATGTGGCTTGTTGAGTGTGTTACCGCGGAAACATAGTGCGTGTTGAGGCTTCACACTATTC
This sequence comes from Moxostoma hubbsi, assembly GCA_032164185.1. Taxonomy (NCBI): domain Eukaryota; kingdom Metazoa; phylum Chordata; class Actinopteri; order Cypriniformes; family Catostomidae; genus Moxostoma; species Moxostoma hubbsi. Next base: position 25,481,004 of record JAVLUX010000009.1, read on the forward strand.
TACATGGCATCCACACACAACTCACCATGCGGCCCCACCGAAAGCGAGAACCACGTTATAGCAACTACGAGGAGGTTAACCCAACGTGACCCTACCCACCCTAGCAACCGGGCCAATTGGTTGCTTTGGGAACCTGTCTGGATTCACTCAGCACACCCTTGATTCGAACTTGCGACTCCAGGTGTGGTAGTCAGCATCTTTAATTGCAGAGCTACCCAGGCCCCCCAAGTTACAATATTATTAATTAATGGTGACTCTTCTCATCAGGAGTTACATCCACATTAATGGATTATCATTTATCTATCATTATTTATTTGAAAGTGAGACTGTGTGTGTGTGTGTATACCTGTGTTCATCACTTGCAGTGTGCTAGCTCAGTGTCCTAGCTCACTTCAATTCTGTGAGGCAGGCCTGTATACATAATTAATTTCCCCTTTGCTAGCCTTATTTCTGCATGTGGTACAAGTGTTACTGCTATTCTACAGGGTAGGGTTTTTGGGAAATTCAAGAAGGCTACAAAAAAAAAGTAAACATGGTTGTCAGTAATTTTTCCTCTCCTCCTGCCTCGCTCTTTCTCTCTAACCCTCTTCTCCTCTGTCTCTGTATGTGTTTTCGCTTTTGTTTACACAATGTCTTTGTTCCACATATCACCAGTGTACAGATTGTTTTTACGCAACCAAGAGCAATCAAACACTAAAATACTTTGACAAATTAAATCATCAGAGCCTTACAATATTTACAACAAGTCGCCAGTGAGCATTTTAGAAGCCATGACTGGTTTTGAAGAATTTAAAATGCCATGTTGGCCTTTTAGGAGCCATCAAGTTAAGGTGCCAGAAATAGAGAAACCACCCTTACCTGTGTCCTGCCTCTTCATCTGAAATGTTGCACTTCTCTAGAGCGTGAGAAAACTTAGGACAAATAACCACTGTAATCACTAGAGACTTTACTTAAGGTAGGTTCATTTTACAAAGAAAATGTGGTGTCAGGGAGTTAAATACTTCGCAGAAATGTCAAATGATAAGATATATACCTTGCATCCACCGTTAGTCCCAGTCTATATCTGTCGACTGTCTTCTCCACACCAACTTTTAAGGTTTAGTCCACCTATGTTCAAACTAAAATCACTCTGCTTGAGAGCTCTGTCAGTATCGTGTCAGTGTTGCTCACTCAGTACATATAGTCTCTCTTTGGAATATGGAAAGAGATTCCCTTAAAATCTGTGGCATCATGTGCACACTTTACATTAAGGTTTTTGTGTTAGCATAAGTAAATTCAATAGGTATCATGAACTAACAATTAACTAAATATTTTTACTAGGGCTGTCGATTTAACACGTTAATTCAGTACGATTATTATTTTTTTAAATAACGCGTAAAAAAAAATATTTGCAATTAATCGCAATGCCCCCGGATTATAATAAGGAAGATTCCTGAGAAATGCAAGCTTGTAGTGCCACCTGTGCTGAACGGAGCACAAAAAGGCGTGGCGATATGCAGAAACGGGCAGCGAAGTAATTATGCCAGTCCCCCCCACCCCCCGCTCAACAGTTGGCCCAGTTGCCATGTAAAATCCCGGGCCGATTTCTCATCACAGTCTAGCCCTGAGTACCACCTGTTTACTCCAGAGGGCAGTAATTGAAATTTCAGCTGTGTGGTAACGCGCAGTTTATACAGTGAAGAAAACAACCATCCAGCAGACAGCACAAAACAGACATTCATTACGTTTTTGCTTTCAAAACATTTGATGGAGCACAAATTCGAACTAAGGGATCTCAAGATGTGTTCTAAGTATTAAACTATATTTAACTTGACACAGTGACCTAAACAATTTATGTTTATGACACAACGCACACGAGATGCTACACAAGCATGTCTGACGCTTGTTGAAATTGACGGGTCCTTAAACAAGCCCTCATAATAAATCTCCAACTGATTGACAAATTCACTTGTGAAATGGATTGCTGTGAACTGTATGCCAATGATTGCCTTATGTTCAATGATATGGTAGTAAACAATACATCGTATTCTAAAGATTTTTTTTGTATTGTCTTATCAATGATTATCTCTTCTGCCACAAGAATGTAATGCATTATAATTATTTGAATATATATATATATATATATATATATATATATATATGATTTCAGCATTATATATTAAGTTATTTTTATATGAGGGGCTTTCTCAGCAAATATTTGTATATGCGATTAATTAATCGGGACATTATGTAATTAATTAGCTTACAAATTTGAATCGATTGACAGCCCTAATTTTTACATTTATTAATGTTTGGTAATATTGGTTAAAAAAAACGAATTGTTCATTGTTAGTTCATGTTAGTTCATAATGCATTAAAGGGATAGTTCACCATACAATGAAAACCCTTATGTGATCCCAGATGTGTTTGACTTTCTTTCTTCTGCTGAACACAGACGAAGATTTTTAAAAGATGTGTTCTCAGTGATTTGGACCGTGGCGTGATTGTTGGTACCAGACGGGCTGGTTTGAGTATTTCTGTAACTGCTGATGTCCAGGGATTTTCACACACAACATTCTCTAGAATTTACTCTGAATGGTGCCAAAAACAAAAAACATTCAGTTAGTGGCAGTTCTGCAAATGGAAACACCTTGTTGATGAGAGAAGTCAACAGAGAATGGCTAGACTGGTTTGAGCTGACAAAGTCTACAGTAACTCAGATAACCGCTCTGTACAATTGTGGTGAGAAGGTTCAAACTGGTTGTTTTGGTGGCACGATGGGGACCTACACAATATTAGGCAGGTGGTTTTAATGTTGTAGCCGGTCAGTGTATGTCTTCTGAAGTGATGCAATCACTTTTGGTGAGAAACAGATAAATATTCATAAATATATATTATAATTATTATAATTGAACCTTTACATTATTGTTCTATACAGTATGTTAATGTTAGTGAACAAATATTTTTCAGAATTGAGTAGTCATTGTTAATGTTAAGGTATAACTATACTATTGTTCCATTTTATTTAATTGTATTAATTAACTTATATTAACATATGCATCTTTGAACATTTTATATTTAGAAATGAATTATAAATAATTATACTAAAAATAAATGCTTTTAAAATATTGTTCATTATTAGTTCATGACAACTACTGCATTAGCTTACGTTTTCATATACAAACTTATTGTAAGGTGTGATGCTCTATTGTCAACATATGAAATGTTTTAATACAAAATTGTAACAAGTGCAATTTGCTGATTGCACGCAGATGGCGCCTGCTATGACTCAGCTCACATTAGCTGTGATTGCTTTTAAATGAGAAGTGTCATTAAGAAGGCACTTCCCCAAAAAATGCAGTGAGCATTCTAAAAATGCAGGGCATGGTATGGAGGGAACAGTGTGTCGTTTACAGCTTGTCACTTTCTAAACCAAACCCCTTCCCTGGACAGCCCTGTTAACAGACCCTATATTCTGTGAGGCTTGAAGAAAAGCGTTTTCCCCCCTCAACCCACGGAATTACTGTCTCGTTATGGTCTATTTGTGTTGGATAGATTTCCTCCTTGCTAATCTTTGCCACAGAGGACATCGATGCAACACAGTGATTGCGATGCATTATGTCCAGACCCAATCCTGCACCTCCTCATCTCCTTAGAGGGCTATTTCACTCCCACTTTCCCCAGTATAATGTCGCTCCATACAATTATAAAAGCCTCTCTCATGCACACAATGCGCTGCCCTGCAATATCAGGCCCATTTCTGATGTAGGTTATTATGCAGGTTTAGAGGTGACTTGCAGAAACTTCTGCTGGTAAATAGGGCCTGATAGAATACATCGAGTGTAGTTTTTCTTAGGTACTTTGCTCAGTTTTGACATTCAAGAACCTGGCAGGGAGTGTGGGTGGACCGCTGTGCCACAGGGAATAGTTTCCATGACTGCTCAAGCTTACATTTCACAATTCCAATTTGGAAAGTTTTTTTAGAACAGTACTGTTGGTGGCAGGGACATCATGTACCTATTTTTGAGTGGTAGTCCAGGCTCATATGATGCCCTAAGTGAGATAAGACATGACCAAAGAAAACCCTTGAAACTATATATTAACCACTTGACTAATTGAAAGAACTTGTCTCCCTATAGGTTGCATATTCATTGCAATGGTCATAAAATCTCTCAAACTTTTATCCTCCACAATATTAATCTGATGGTTGATGTTAGCATAAACTGAAGCTCCTGACACGTATCCACATGATTATATGCATTGCACTGTTGCCACACGATTGGCTGAATAAATAATTGCATGAATAAGTAGGTGTACAGGTGTTCCTAGTAAAGTGCTCAGTGACTGTATATTTAGTATTTACTAAATATATACCTTGTATACGTACTGAAAAATATTAGACGTTTTTGTCTGCAAATGCTTTTCATGTGGAGTTCAAAGTGGCGCTTGACGTTGGCATTGCCGCCCTGGTGTAAATCATGAACATAATTCTTCACTATTGCTATTACAAAGTTAATAGCTTTGATAAGAGATTTTATGCCAATTGCAATGAATATGCAACCTATGGGGAGATTAGTTATTTCAATTAGTCAACCCCACACTTTGGGAAACATTTAATGTTACTTGAATTGGTGCTATTTTTGTAAATTTCACACTTAAAATATGATCTCTGTGATTTCAACTGTGACATGATTATTGGTGCCAGAATGGCTGGTTTGAGTGTTTCTGTAACTGCTGATCTCCTGGGATTTTTACGCATAACAGTCTCTAGAGTTGAGTGAGTGGCAGTTCTGCAGACGGAAACACCTTGTTGATGAGAGAGGTCAACGGAGAAAAGTTGAGCTGACAGAAAGGCTACGGTAACTTGGATAACTACTCTGTACAATTGCAGTGAGCAGAATAGCATCTCAGAAAGCACAACATGTCCAACCTTGAGGTGGATGGGCTACAACAACAGAAGACCACATAAGACACTTTTTTAGGACCATAGTGTTCATAATTAAGTGCTAAGTGAGTGTATGCCTTGAATATGCACTGAAAAAAATGTGGTTCATGTGGTAACATCTAAATGTTGGTAAGAAATATTATTTAACATCACTGAATCAATATGAATACATTAGGTTACAACAACAAAACTAATTCTAAAGGTTAGATTAGGTACAAATAGCCCCTAAAGATAACAATTGCAGGTTACCACTTTTTACAGAAATTCAAAATCCCCTTGGCTTAAAAATCTGAGGGGGTCACGGTTGAATTTGCTTGACACTTCTGATTAGTGGTTTCTGTTTATCAGAAACAAGACTAACAAGTTTATTGTAAGATTATAAAACTACTGTAGTTCTTGTGGTCACATTTAAGTTTTACAAAGCTCAAACATTAATCTTGATTACAGACTGGCACTGACCGATGCTTTATTATATCTTATGAGTTTTTACACTACATGTTTCTACAAAAAAGTCGTTTCAAACTTCCAACTTTCTCTTCGTTCAGTTTTTTACATTCTGAGAGGAGCAGAGGCATTTTCTACAGACAGACTGTGATTGATGACACTTCTGGGCATTCAAGCTAACAAGGTGCTTGTGGACTAACCATCTTGTCTTCAAGGATTTAAGGTTTTTTGCACCACCTTAACAAAATCAATCCATTGCCATTTCTCCTGAAAATAAGTATTGACTCTTTTGAATGAGAGAAAGCGCTCTAGTCAGCAAATTACAGGAATCAAGTATGGTCAAGTAGGGTTGAAGAGGATCTTTAAGGAGTGTATATTTCTATGGAAAAACAGCTTGACAGGCTCTCATCCCTGCGAAAAAAAAAAAAAATAAATAAATAAATAAATTAAAATATATATATATATATATATATATATATATATATATTTATTTATTTTTTTATTTTTTTTTAATCTTTTTGCTGGTTTAGAGAGGTTTTGGGAGGCCAGCTGAGCACCTGCTTGGCCAGACTGGGAGACCACCTCAAGCCAGCTAAGACCAGAAAATTATCCTAGGCTTGTTTAAGATGTTGTTTTTCAGCAGGTGCTGTTACACTCATTTTTTTATTTCTATAGGAAAAAGCTGTCAATCTCTATTTGCTATGCACTCAGCAAAATTGATTAAACATGAGAGGGCTCACGTCATCTGTCATTAAGCCAATCTGGATTTATTTTTAGGTAGCATTTAGGGTGTCCTTTGACTGAAAGACACTCTGTCATTAGTTTCATTAAATCCTCTCTGCACCCTTTTGCAAGCGGAGCATGTTTTCAGAGTTTGTCAAAATGATCAGAGAAGATTTCAGACCACAGTGTTTGTGCTGATTCATGGCATTCATCAGTCTGCTGCTGTAATGAGCTTCTTGAATCAATATCAATAAGCAGAAGATGAGAAATGTGAAGCGGACAAGGAAGGCCGATTTAACACTGCCTCCTGCCTTCTCATTGCTCCCAGTTCACAGTTTTACTGGATTGGATTGAAATCATCTATCAATCACAGCTTAGTGTATCACTGACACCAGCCTTAACTGTATCTTTTCTTCAGATAAAGTAAACAAGATTAAGTGTTCTTCAGCCTCATTTAATCTCGCTCATATTTCATACATATAAAGCAGGTGCATTTTCTTAACGAATATATCTCTTAGCATTGAAATATAGCCAAAAATACCCAGAATATAGAGGGGCTGACAAATTTTAGACAGTAGCAAAATGTTGACCACCATGAAATAAATAGTTTTTTTTTTAATTAATATACAAAAGTCAGAAGTTTACATACTCCTTAGCCAAATACTTTAAACTCCGTTTTCACAATTCCTGATATTTAATCGTAGAAAACATTCCCTGTCTTAGGTAAATTAGAATCACTAAGAATGTGAAATTTCTGAATAATTGTAGAGAGAATTATTTATTTCAGCTTTTATTTCTTTCATCACATTCCCAGTGGGTCAGAAGTTTACATACAATTTGTTAGTATTTGTAGCATTGCCTTGTTTAACTATTAACTATCAAATATTTTAGGTAGACTTCCACAAGCTTCTCACAATAAGTTCCTTGAATTTTGGCCCATTCCTCCAGACAGAACTGGTGTAACTGAGTCAGGTTTGTCTGCCTCCTTGCTTGCACACGTTTTTTCAGTTCTGGCCACAAATTTCTATCAGATTGAGGTCAGGGCTTTGTGATGGCCACTACAATACCTTGACTTTGTTGTCCTTAAGCCATTTTGCCACAACTTTGGAGGTATACTTGGGGTCATTGTCCATTTGGAAGACCCAATTTTGACCGAGCTTTAACTTCATGTCTGATGTCTTGAGATGTTGCTTCAATATAGCTGAACATTTTTCCTTCCTCGTGATGCCATCTTTTTTGTGACGTGCACCAGTCCCTCTTGCAGCAAAGCACCCCCACAATATGATGCTGCCATCCCCAAGCTTCACAGTTGGGATGGTGTTCTTTGGCTTGCAAGCCTCACAATTTTTCCTCCAAACATAACGATGGTCACTATGTCCAAAAAGTAAAATTTTTGCCATCACACCAGAAGAAATTTCTCCAAAAAGTAAGATCTTTGTCGCCACTGGCAAACTGTAGTCTGGCTTTTTATGGTGGCAGGGTTTCTACGGGTCTTAAAAAGGTCTTAAAATGTCTTAATTCACCCTTCTGCAAAATAAGGCCTTAAATCGGAGCAACAAGTCTTTAATTCATAATGTCATGGCATTAAATGTTGCATGAGGGATTGTATTCTCGTTGCAGGATTGTTTTCTTATTGCATTTAAGTAGGGTGGCCAGATATCCCGTTTTGAAGAGGTGTGTCCCGCTGTCCTGAAAATTCTCTAAACATTGTAATTATGTCCTGGTTTCAGCTGGAAGGCTCACTGATTTTTTTCTGCTCACATTTGATGTACTCATTTTCCTTCTCGCTATTGTCTTTGGTATCATTTGCAGAGAAGAGAAGCAATTTCGAAGCGTTGCACATTGATTTGACGATACTTTCATTCTAGTCTTTCTGCAAATCTGCTGAAATGTATCTGGATACCATGACAATGATGTCATACTTTTGGTGCTTACTCTTTGTCATCCTGTTAGTCAGCACAAGTAGAAATGCAACAATAAAAAATGTGTTTTCAACAACGAGCTGAAAGAAGCCGATCCATTTCTTCGTGCAGCACGTGAATATGTAAGCACGAGTGCGGAGGTAAATTAGACAATGTCACATTTAGACAGCTACCCTGCACTTTTTACGTAGTACAAGCACTTATCTGTTCAGATGTGGGGGTTGTATTTTGAATTTTTGGTTACAATGTTGTAAATTTTGTTTTAAAATATGTACCTAACATGACACGTCATTTCATTATTACACTTGTAATATGACATCGTATGGATAGGATAGGCTACATGGAATTTGTACATAAAAAAAAGCTAAAATGTGGTTAAATAGTGAAAAAGCAAAATCTAAAATAAAATATAAATTTTCACAAACTATATAGCTTATACAGTTAAGTGCTGAAGTTTGCATAACCCTTTTGTTTTACAAGTTTCCACTCCCCTTTTAGAATGTATACAAATAGTCTATAAGAGATTATTGTTTTTATGTAGTACTGCCCTTCAAAAGCTATATAACACAACATTTGCTATTATTTACATAAATCATCCTGTTAAAAATTTTGCACCCCTTTGGTGGTTCTTATGTTGCCTTTTTGAGCATTAATAATTGTTTGCAACTTCATGCATTTGGAAATTACTCCCAAGGATGAACCAGACTTGTGTTGGTCCACAATTTGTTTTTCGAAGGTCTTGGTGTCAAGCAAAGAGGCACTGAGTTTGAAGGTAGGTCTTAAAATACATCCACAGGTACACCTCCTATCAGAAGCTAATTGGCTAATTGTCTAAAGGCTTGACATACTTTTCTGGAATTTTCCAAGCTGCTTAAAGGCACAGTTAACTTTGTGTATGTAAACTTCTGACCCATTAGAATTGTGATATAATCAATTAAAAGTGAAACACTCAGTCTGTAAACAATTTTTGGAAAAATGACTGGTGTCATACACAAAGTAGCTGTGCTAAACGACTTGCCAAATCTATAGTTTGCTAATATTAAATATGTGGCATGGATAAAAATGAGTTTTAATGACTTCAACCTAAGTGTCTGTAAACTTATAACTTCAACTGTAAATGTAAACCTATTGATTAAAGGGGTGCACCTGAATAATTGGCAAAACGCCTCACATTGATTTTCTAGCACAGCAGCAAAGAAGCTGTTTGATGGGTTATTTTGACCATGACGAGCATTTGAGGATTGCATCTTAGTGGCTTGCTCACCACCTAAGGTGTTTTAGTAAATGTTTGAACATTAGCCTTACAGCAACTTGATGTCAGGTGCATGTATCTGGAACACTTTATTCTGATTGGTCAATCGTGGCATTGAGTGATGCTGCATTTATGTCTCTTATCACTTCATGCTGTCTCACTTTTCTTTTCAATGCAAGTTTGAATTGGTTATTGGTGCTCTCTTGTGACTCTAAACAATAAGCTGACTGTAGGAAATATGGTCTTGGAGGGTATTCATTTTAATATATAGGGTGAGCATAAATCCTTTGATAGATGGCTCCCATGTTAAAACGTTAAAACAAAAACATCACTCGGAATCCAAAAATCTGGATCTGAAAGTACCTAAAATAGAGATTTTGTTTTGTTTTTACATTGGAGCTAACCTTGTGAAAAAGGGCTACTTTTAAAAAGAGTATTTATTATAAAAATAATTCCATGTGACATGTATTGTAACATACTAGCATTTTAATATCTATATATCACTTTTGAAAAAACATCTCATACCAAGTGTTTAACAAAAAATAAACAATAAAAGAAGTGTAAAAAGTACACCCAAAAATAAAATTGTTGGTAATAAAAGAGATAGAAAATCAAAATAATAAATAGGCCTAAATATGGAAATATGCAATCACGCCTAGAAAAATCATTAATATATAATATTTTTGTCACATGACCTCACTATTTTATTTATTTTCCGCAAGTGGCATCCAGTTATAATCTCAAAAATAAATATGCTTTGTTTGCATTTCTTATCTAATTTTCAAAATGTATTATTCTTTGTCAGTCCAATTGAATAATTGGTTATGAAGATTAAAATATTGTGGTTGACCACAAATGGCCATCTGTTTGCCTTCAGCCTTCAATAAAGAAAAAGCATTAGTGTCCAAATTCACATCTAATTTAAAGAAACATAGATGTTAATAGTGGAGATGTAGTGGTTCAGATAAGATAATAATGACTTATTGCTCTTAATTCTTCCAATTGTGCCTGGCTTTTATAAATATGTTTTCTAAAAGTATTCTGAATACGTTTTTGTGATGAATCGTAATACAATACTGAATACATTTAAGGAAGAGTATTTAGTATTCTGCCCAACCCTGTGTACAGTCAGCTGGTGATTTATCGCAAAATATACACCTTCAGGGTTATAAAATACTGATAACACTGTCAGGGTTTATTTTGCAATATTTATTGGCTGTCTTAAATTATCCCTTACTTATTTTTTTAAGAAAGGATGCTCTTTGCTCCAAAGCAGGGTGGCAGCAATAGTAAACACACCTCCTCGAAGCAGGCGCGTGGACGGGATCAGAGAGCATGCTGATTGCCCATTGGTGCATTGTGTGGGGAGTATATTCAATGCTCCAAAGCTGGGATGAGGGGCCCCTCCTGACGAATTGTGGGTCAGGTCCTCACAGAGACCGAGCTTTCCTCTCCGAACAGGCCTGGTTTCCCAAGGCAACAGCACAATCCATGAGGTCACAAAGGGCTGGGGGAAAGAGGCTTTAGGATTCAGCGCGGATGCTTATTTCTCCCCTTTTATGTCAGATGCTGAAAGAGACAGAGAGCCGGGATTACACCAGACAATTCCTCTCTCTCACTCCTTCCTCTTGTAATGTATGTACGAGCAGCTCAGAATAAGTGCACTGAGAGAAAACATAGTGGATCTGCTCTTTTTGTTTCTGCCCTCTCGCTCCCTACTGAGAATGGACCTCCACCAGTTCTTAGAGCTTTTTAAATGTGGAAAAAGAGGGAGAGAGAGACAGACACTTCTGTTCTCACTCATTTCATTCAGTAATTTAGATTCAGAAATAGGAACAGAACAAGATTTTTATTGGCTGTTAGAGGAATGAATGATGAAAAAACTACAGCAGAATGCAAAACTACAGTGCAATAAATTAATAAGCCCCTTTACAGTGACTTTACTACAGATAAGGGGTGTTATTAAAACTCAAGATTTGAGTGGCTACTTATATTTAGAATTTATGTATACTTCTTTCAAAACATTATCAATAAAGCCGAATACAGATTTAATTCAGTTCCCACATGCTGTCTTGTTGGTGACTGCTTTCTGGTGTCTCATGTGAATGTGCGCACATGCAAGAGCATTCGCGGTTGCGGCAATCAATAGAGTGAATGGTCAAAATCAGTCCAGATGCAGTAAGTATCAAAAATTAAGCACGTAATATTTAGAAATGTGAGGAATTTGCAGACTTTTAAGTCATGAGCCAGGACATTTTCAAAACTCTTTTATCAAGACATAATGCAATGAACCTTGCAAACTCAATTTTTTTTTTCTTATAAGCACCTATTTTAGCATATTTACAGACTTCTATCTTCTGAACTAACTTAAAACACCTGACAAATCCATAACTCAGGCTTCAAAACTGTAAATTGTACACAATGTGCGTCAAACTACGCATTTTTTTTTTTTTTAAATCAATTTTAAATAATTGATCTTTAAGCATATCTGAAGTGGAGACAAATGTTAATGGGACCTTTTAGTTTTAGCAATATTTAAAGATTTAATTTACAAATGACACCCCTCAGATGCAAATTTCTATAGTGTATTATTGTCACATCATCTGCTGTCTCTTCTCCTAGCCAGTTCACATGATCCTCATCCCCTGCATTCTAATCCCTCACTGGACTATAACTCCCATAATACATTGCCTCCCACAATTTTCTCTCACACCTGTTCATTGTTGCTTGTTATCTGTGTATTTAAAACCTGTTGTCCCATCATTCTGTGCAAAGTCTTTCCTGTTCTTTTCTAGTCTGCAATTCTGAGCCTGTTTGCCTGTTTGCCCTGTGCCTGTTTATTGTGGATTTTGACTCTGTCTTCCCCATTTTGGATTTGTCAGCCTCTCTGGACTCTTTTCTGGTTTTGATCACTATTAAATCTGCAGATGGATCCTATGTCTGCCTCTCAGTCTGGTTTGTTATGATATTTCATCAAAGGATGGCCCCATATATAAGAATCTACAGAATTCCGGGATAAGCCCTGGACCCTAGAACTGCCCCTGCTGACACTGTATCCTAACCAATGTACCGGTAATAAGATTCCAGGGACAAGCCATTTTTCTATTCACACTGAACGCAAAACTGCTGCATGACGATGCACAAGCAACGTAGCAACTTATAATATGGAATGTGTGGTCACAGGTGTGTTTAATGTACAAAGGCTTATAGTTTAAAAAGGCTTTTGAATGCAGCTCATCCGATCAGACTCCGGGTTAGAACTATGCGGTTCAAAAACTTTCATTTGAATCCTAACGGCAAAACAAGTGAGTTATGGCTTAAGAATTTTGTTTGGAGAACAGAATAATAGAAATAACATGACTCACCCCTAGAACATTTTACTGTTTTGAAATTCATAGCTTTCAGGGGGGCTGCTAATGTGCTCAATAAGAGCAAAGAAATTAAATCCTCTGAAATCACCCTCTCTCTGTCAGTGTGGTGAAATACACAATAAAAATAGCACTTTGGCTGAACATGATTCAGGACAGTGGCTCCGCATGATTGAAACAATGTTCTCTTAAAAAATTTAATAAATTTAAACCCAATAAAACGGACCATGTAAAACTAACTTGAATGATTGTTGTTCGTTTAACTTTTTTTAACCCTTTTTTTTTAGTTTTTTCTCTCTCTCCCCAATTTGGAATTCCCAATGCGCTCTAAGTCCTCATGGTGGCGTAGTATCTCGCCTCAATCCGGGTGGTAGAGGATGAATCTAAATTGCCTCTTTGTCTGAGACAGTCAATCCGCACATCTTATCACATGGTTTGTTGAGTGCGTTTCTGCGGAGAATACCGTGAAGCCTCCACGCGCTATGTCTCCGCAGTAACACGCTCAACATGCCACGCACTATTCGCCATGCACAACTCACCACACATCCCACCGAGAGTGAGCACCGGATTAGCAACCTAGTAACTGGGCCAATTTGGTTGCTTCAGAGACCTGGTTGGAGTCACTCAGCACACCCTGGATTCGAAGTCATGACTCCAAATGTGGTCAGCGTCTTTACTCGCTGAGCTACCCAGGTCCCTATGGTGTTAATTTTACATGAATGAATGGTGTACTTTAACTTGAATGAATGGCTTTCATTTAACTTGAATCAGTTATGTTCTCCTACTTTTAAGCCTTCTTGTCTTGTTTAGCCTACATGTTTAAATCACGTTAGATGAAGTCGATTAGGTTACGACAAGTTACTAAAACTAGGTATAATGCCAGTAATAAATGTCAATGTTCCATTTTCTCATTCTTCAGTGACTGTCAAACGAGACTACAGAGGCCGCACACAGTATAAAACGAATCCATTTATTTGAAAAAAGTTCTGAAGTCTGTACATACCACGTTCAAAGCTTAAGGGAATACAGGTTCAATACAAGTTAAGCTGAATCGAAAGCATTTGTGTCAGTGTTGATTACCACAAAATTATTTTGACTCATCCTTCCTTTTCTTTAAGTGAGGCCAAAGTAAATGGGGCCAATTTTTTGAGGGTTTAAAAACACTGTAAACCTGTATAAGTTCTACTAACTTCAAAGATTTAAGCCAACTGATTGCCTTTACTATTACAAGTTTCAAAACTTAAGTCTCAAGTATGCATAACTTGTTTTTCTCAGAAACTATAAATTATTTTGGTCCAATCAAAATATGCAATTACTAATGTTTATTTTAATTAGCCACAACTCAAAATATGTTTTTAAAATCATATGAAATGAATATGCTTTGTCTGAACTTTTTAAAGCCATGTATAACAATATAATTTTAGGTGATTTGAAATGTGCTAGTAACATTACTTAAAAATGTTTTGCAACTGCCTTGTTTGTTTGTTTTTTTAAGTTTCCTTAAATGTGAACATTTTGCATCTTAAACATAAAAAAAAATAAGCAAACTGCATGTAGGAAACATATTTAATCTAAAAATACAAGGTACAATTCTTGACAAAACATGAGGCACGACACTGGGAAAAAAAAAAAAACATTTGACAGCAACAGGATAAATTGTCTACAGCTGCATTAGTGTTGCACATCATTCAACGTTAAAACCTTATAAAGCCACCTGTCTTTAAAACGCTTTTGGGTAACTCAGGTCCAATTCATAAATCAATCCAAACATAAAAATAAATCTGAAAAGCCTGGGCAGGTGGGTGATGACTTCACTTTCAAGAACAAAGAAATTTCTGACCAGATTGTAGTGAATTGCAGCTTCTGTGAGTTCTCTGACCGCTGTTAACAGGGCAACTGGTGAATATCCAACTTTTGGCTCTTCTGAATCTTCAGCCGTGAAATGCAGAAGTAGAAAAAATTGTTGTCAAAGAAGCGACACTAGGGGTCTCTCTTGAGAGCCTTGCGCATCTCTGAACTTGAGAAAAAAAAAAATTTTTAGGGTGAGCGGTTGCGTGATCAGCGAGCTGCATTCACGAGAATGTTCACTTCATCTCTAGAGAGCGCATGCTGTTGGATCTACGGCGCATATCAGCGGCTTTCTCCTTCTCTGCACAACAGTGCAGCTTTGCCCCTGGGCGCTTCGATAGCGCTTCAAAAACAGATTATTTTCCCCAAGAAGATTTTATTTTCTCTAAAATAGCAATACACAGCTGGCGTTGAACGTCCTTTTCAGCTGGCGTTGAACGTCTTTTTAAAGATGTCTTTCCGCCCCTGTGTAGTTCCTGGATGAGGTCGAATTTCTCTCCACTTCATAAGAGCTGCCTCGTGAGCCTGGGCTGCGATTACATACAGGCAGCATTTTATGAATGGTTCATGTTCATGTGCAAGAACGTAGCCATGGTAACGTTGCGGTCACGGCTTTCTGTCCTCACAAGAGAAAGCCACATCAGGCAATTTGGGGCGTACATCGGGCTTGGTTTCGCCGGGTAAATCCCCACGAACCACCCGCTCCCAAGCACGCTCGTTTGCTTCCATTTGGGCTCGAGGTGAGAGCGGCTCATCTCACGGCCAGTCTGTTTACTCCCTCAGACTTCAACCTGGGCCCAGCTCTCAGCCCCAGCATCAAGTGCCCCACAGGAAGCGCACGCCCCCATCTCCCGAACGTCCTCGAGGACCCGGAAGGCTCCCAAGCGTTCCTGAGAGGGACAACCCAGGGAGCAAGACGTTTGCTCCAGAGCTGGTAAGCAGACCACTCCATCCCATGGAGGGCCGGGAAGAGAACCTTCAGTTAAAGGCATTTTTTTTGCCGCACCCACTTCGGGCTGCGGTTCTCACATTCTCAATAATAGAGCAATTTCCTAGTTTTCTACGGACAGGAGTCCCCTTACAGCAGGTGTCCTGATGCGTTCTGGTCACCACAGACACCTCCAAACAGGGTTGGGGTGCCACGTGCAATGGGCACGTAGCCGCTGGCTCCTGGAAAGGGCCCCCACTACATTGGCACATCAACTGCCTAGGGAGGTTCCTCCCACTAATTAGGGGCAAGCACGTCTTGATCCTTTCAGATAGCACTGCGACGGTAGTGTACATAAATCACCAAGGCTGCATGTGCTCCCGTCACATGTCACAACTCACCTGACATCTCCTTTGGAGCCAGCAGTGACTCAGATCGCTGCACGCCACTCACATGCCGGGCAGCCTCAACATGGCAGCGGACGCACTGTCGCGACAAGGTATGCTCAGCGGAGAGTTGAGGCTTCACCCCCAGTCGGTCCAGCTGATTTGGGAATGGTTCGGCAAAGCACAGGTAGTCCTGTTCGCTTCCCAAGAGACCTCCCACTGCCTTCTCTGGTACTCCCTAATGGAAGCTTCCCTCAGGACAGACACGCTGGCACACAGCTGGCCCCGGGGCTGCGCAAGTATGCATTTCCCCCAGTGAGCCTTCTTCCATGGGTGCTGTGCAAGATCAGTGAGGACAAGGAACAAGTCATTCTGGTGGCCCCTTACTGGCCCACTCAGACTTGGTTCTCAGATCTCGTACTCCTCGCAACATTCCCTCCCTGACGAATTCCCCTGAGGAAGGACCTTCTTTCTCAGGGACAGGGCACACTCTGGCATCCGCAGGCAGACCTCTGGAAACTCCACGTCTGGCCCCTGGATGGGAAGCGAAAGATCTAATTGACCTACCACCTGCCGTCGTAGACACGATCAACCAAGCCAGAGCTCCCTCTACCAGGCAACTTTATGCCCCAAAGTGGCACTTGTTCGCTGCTTGACTCAGTTGAGCTCGAGGCCCTCTCCTTGAAGACTAGCCTCCATCAAGAGGGTTGGGGACCTGCAAGCATTCTCTGTTAGCGACACCTGCCTGGATTTTGGTCCGGCAGACACCCATGTCGTCCTAAGACCGTGACCGGGCTAAGTGCCCAAGGTTCCTACAACCCCCTTCAGGGATCAAGTAGTGAACCTGCAAGCAAAGCTGCCCCAGGAGGAGGCAGTCCCAGCCTTTTTCGTCACTGTGTCCGGTGTGCGCTTTGCGTACTTATGTGGACCGCATTCAGAGCTTTAAATGTTCTGAGAAGCTCTTTTGTCTGCTTTGGTGGACAGTAGAAAGGGAACACTGTCTCCAATCCGAGGCTTTCCCTCTGGGTCGTTGATGCCATAGCATTGGCCTATCACACCCAGGCCGTGCCCGCCCCCTTATGGGTTCGAACACACTCTACGAGAAGTGTGGCATCCTCGTGGGCACTAGCCAATGGCACCTCCCTAGCAGACATATGCAGAGCAGTGGACTGTGTAACACCCAATGCCTTTACGAGATTTTACAATCTCAGGGCTGAGTCGGTCTCGTCCCATGTTTTCTCTGGTCCCAGCTGGTAGAACTCGGTAATGCGGAACAACTGACCGGGTGTACCGCTTGCACCTAGCGCCTTTCTCCTTCCCTGAGGCGATCACATGCGCTCTTATCCCAGGAGATCCCACTAACTTGGCTCCCTGGATGACTCCTCCCTAGCCCTCTGGTTCACGAATTCAGTGGAGGAATTTCCCTACCAGACCCACTACGAGTACTGAAACTACTCTGTACTGGAATAGGTGCTTCACAGGATGTGGATTAATCCCCCTGTGTGTTTTTTCCATGGTACAGTCCCCTTGCGAGCGGACCGGCGTCTCCCTTTGGCTGTCCCCGCTGTCTGTAGCAACTCGGTCGCCATGTTTGTAGCAACTCCTCCCTTTCAGCAGGTAAAATCTACCACCGCGCCATTTCCATATGTGGCCTGAAAATCCAAGTGATGTATTCCGCCACTCTTTACCTCCCCCCAGCCTGGGCAGGTGGTGGTCTCCGTGGGATATTTTCTCCTTGAAAGAATAGGAGTTGGAAAAGAACGCCTTCCCTGTGTGATAGCGTTAAGATGGCCCCAGCCACTTTGACTCTATGCGAGAAACATAGAGAGAGAAAAAGCCCAGCTTGCTCCCATGCTTGGCACGTCAACTTGTTCCTCCCTTTGGGGTGTCAGGAACCAGAAGGTTATGACGATTTTATGGGGCGTTGGGAAAGGGTATGTGCAGTCTGACGCGGCCTGTCGCTTTGGCTTGCAACTGCCTGCCCGTACCTGCATCAGCAGCGCACGTACACAGTTCAGGGCATAGCGTGATTAAATATGGAACCCTAGTGTCGCTTCTTCGACACAACGTCGAAGTGACGTCTAGGTTACTCCTCCCGGCCACGACGCTGAACCGTGCCACTGTTACGGCCGAACCTCATTCTCGGCTCCTCAGGGCAAAATCCTGAATGGACAGACACATTTCCCTCCCTTTATACCCATATGTCCGGGGGTGGGACATGCAAATTCTGTCTGCCAATTTCTCATTGGCCTTTTCTAAAATTCAGAGATGCGCAAGGCTCTCAAGAGAGACACCTAGTGTCACTTCTTTGACACCGTCTCATTCCCTCCATCAGGGAACAGAGGTTACAATAGTTACCTACACGTTTCAAAACACACAACAACAGTACTGTTCAAAAGTTTTGGGTACATAAGATGATTCACAAAAATATTAGTCTTCAGGTGATTATTTATATCTTCGGCTCTAGTGTGTCAAAAGGAAAAATTTATTTGACACTCCCAAACATTCCTTTTGCAAATAAAATAGAACAGGAGAACAGGGAGCCCTGCAACAGATGGCATGGTCCCTACAGAGCCCCTGACTGAACATCATGTCAATCTGAGATTACATAAAGAGACAGAAGCAATTGAGACAGCCTAAATAGATAGAAGAACTCTGGTAAATTCTCCAAAAAGCTTGGTACATCCTTTCTGCCAACAACCGAGAAAAACTGTGTCCAGGTGTACCTAGGAAAATTGGTGCTGTTTTTTGACA
Source organism: Moxostoma hubbsi (assembly GCA_032164185.1). Taxonomy (NCBI): domain Eukaryota; kingdom Metazoa; phylum Chordata; class Actinopteri; order Cypriniformes; family Catostomidae; genus Moxostoma; species Moxostoma hubbsi. The sequence goes on from JAVLUX010000009.1 coordinate 25,499,553, forward strand.
AAGGTGGTCACACTGAATATTGATTTAGCGTTTTTTTATGTGTACTGGACTTTGTATGATGTTAATTGATAATTGAAAACTATTTATGGCATTATTTTTTAAGAAATCCTCACTATGAAACATTATTCACAAGTGCCTAAAACTTTTGCAGAGTACTGTACATAAAAGAATAGTTTACACAAAAATGATGTCATTATTTACTATGACTTTATTTCCTCCATGGAAGACAAAAGCTTTGTTTTTGTTGTTGTTTTTTTAACTTTTTATAAATCATCAAGTCCTTTTTTATTACAAATCTCCACTTTCACTTTCAGATGTGAAAGTGAAACTAAACAGGCTTTCAGATGTAAAGAGGACTTAATGATAGAGGACTTAAATATTGATTGGTTTCTCACCCAGACTAATTCTATCATGTCAGAAGACATGGATTTAACAACTGGAGTCGTATGGATTATTTTAATGCTGTTTTTAACTGCCTTTTGGAGCTTTAAAGTTCTGACACCCATTCACTTGCATTGAATGAATGTTCATTTTTGGGTGAGGTATTCCTTTAAGTTTCAAAAATGGTTAAATTATTTAGAAATGTGTGAATAAAGTCATTTGCACCGCATATTTTGAAGAATCTTTAGGCTTCTTCTCTCAGCAGCACAGGAAGCGCAAGAAGCACAGTGGTTTGACTTGTGTGGACACTATATTGATTCTGAAAGTACATTTTTAATCTAATGTTAAATATTGAACATGCTGAATGTGTTATTCTGCCTTAACTTTGTGAATTATCTAAAACCCTTCTGTTCACAACCCAAATTCATAGCTTTTGTAGCCTTCACAATAGTTTGAAGATATAAAAGCTTAGGCCCAGATGGAATCTGTAGAATTTTTTTGGCTCTTTCCAAGCAGATTTTTTGGGAATATCTGCAGAAATTTGTGGATGGGATTTAAACATGGTAAAATTTGATAAATGAACCGGAGTATTGTACTCTTAATGGATGCTAAAAGCATCACACAATTAGCCAAACTATTTCCTAAACAACATGGAAGTGATGAGGAATTTGTAGAACATTTAAAGGGGACATATTATGTAAAATTACCTTTTACATGGTGTTTGTACATAAATGTGAGTCAGCAGTGTGTGTACACAACCACCCTACAATGTTAAAACACCGGACTGCATTGTGAATGAGTGTCAATATAAAGCAGGATTTTCTAAATGTTTTAGTCTAAAGCATGGATTAGTACCAACTGTTTGTGTTCCATCTTTATATTTTGTGAATGTTTGCAAATCGCCTTTCCAAATGTGCTTGTTAGCTGATTCCATGGCTAATCCAGCTAAAGTTACCATTGTCTCTGATTGTATTCACGGAGACCAGAGCTATGTCGGGGCAGGGAGCAGCTGCTTGATTGGATTTAATGAGACACACTAAAACAGCGTGTTTTTGGTTCCACCAAAAAGAGGCATTTACAACATGGTTGTAAATACCCAAGGGGTATTTTGAGCTGAAACTTCCCAAACACATTGTGGACACCTGAGACTTATATTATATATTGTAAAAAGTGGCATAATAGGTCTCCTTTAAGAAATGAGAAATTAGTTTTCTGCATGCACAGATTCTGTCTGGGTATATAACATAACCATATTCTAACATAACGTGAATACAACTTTTCAGTACACTCACTATTAAAGGGATAGTTTACCCCAAAATTTCAATTCTCTCATTATTTACTCACTCTCATGCCATCCCAGATGTGTATGACTTACTTTCTTCTGCTGAAACAAACAAAGATTTTGTGAAGAATATCTCAGCTCTGTATTTTAATTTAATGCAAGTGAATAGGGGCCGAAATTTACGCTGCAAAAATGCAACATAAAAGGTAATCCATACAACTCCAGTAGTTAAATCTATATCTTTTAAAGTGATCCCTGTAGGTTTTATTGTAGGTAGGAATAGACCAAAATATAATGAGTTTTTCAACTATAAATCTCCTTGGCGATCATGATTTCAAGCTCGATTACACTTCCTAAAGCGCAATCTATCGCTGTACAAATGCATTAAGCACCAGGAAGTGAAATCAAGTTTGAAATCATGACTGTGTTTAGAGATTGCAATGGCAAGATGTACAGTGAAAAAGGGGTTTTATTTTGGTCTGTTCAAACCCAAAACCAACTGGATCACCTATGAAGACATTGATTAAACTACATTAAACAATTGATCAACTATCATTCACTTGAATTGAATGGACCAACAGAGCTGAAATATTCTTTTAAAAACCTTCATTTGTGTTCTGCAGAAGAAAGAATGTCATACGCATCTGGCATTGCATGAGTGTGTGTAAATGATGAGAGAATAAAAAATTTTGGGTGAGCTGATCTATACGACTGCAGTGGTTAAATATAAAGCTTCTGAAGCGACTTAAATATCCTTTATGGGTGTTTCTCACCCACACCCATCATATTGCTTCTGAAGACATGAATTTAACAACTTTTGTTTTATGGATTACCTTTATGCTGCCTTTATGTGCTTTTTGGAGTTTTACAATTTTGGCATCCTTTCATTCAATTGTATGGACCGACAGAGCTGAGATATTCCTCTAAAAATCTTGTGTACAGGAGAAAAAAGTCATACACATCTGGGATGACATGAGGGTCAGTAAATGAGAGAGGATTATATTTTTGAGTAAACTCTCCCTTTAAGTTTGGGACAGGCCTTAATACCTTTAAGTAACGAATCAATAGAATCTCACCAAAGTACCAGAAGTCTTTTCCGACTACAATGCCTTCTGACAAGATATAAAGCAAAGACTGTGCCGATCAAGTTCTGCATACATGTGTTTGGCCAATTCTGGTTTGTAAAGCGCTACTCAGTAAACATCTGAAACAGAGAGATAAGAAAGGCTAGTTACATTCATTTAAATACTATAATGTAGATGGACAAAACGCTCTTTAGATAACTGTTGCTGTTTGTTTTGTATTTTACATATCCTAAAATATCATCATTAAACTGAAGTTAAACTTAAAGGTTACTTCAGTTACCTAAACCAGCAACTCGCTGTATGTCTCCTTCCAACATTAAGTACTGTTTGGGATATTTATCTATTTACATCAAAATTTTACATTTGTGTAGTAACCGTATTACAAAAATAATAATAATAAATGTTATGATTGAACTTGAGATTATTTACTTTTGAAACCACTCGGACAGCAGTGAACATCTTGATGGAGGAAACGTGCGTGCTTAGAGACAGAATCCAATCATAAGCATGTGTTTGAACATCCCTCACAACTCCAGACACTTGGCATTCCATTTATTAATGCATATGGGGAACAGAATCCCATCATGCCGCACTAAACGACATAACCTCCCAGAAAGCATGACACTGCAGTCTCGTGGGACGCTGAATGACATGAGTATGTCGCAGTGAGTGACCCTGGTGTTGGTCAGGATGGGAGCACTTTGAATGAATATATGAACTATAGTCATATATTATGAATTAACTCCTTCACGAACCCGGTCAGAGGACAATTTATTTATAACGTAAGTGCTTGTTACTTATGATAAAATACAATGGCATGAATGCAGGCAGTTGTGTAAAACGATGGGGAGCTCGTCCTTAAAGGGAGGCGCATAAGTAAATATATTTGGCCAGTGCGTAGCAAGCACTCTAAACAGAGAGGACTTGTGAAGAAAGAAATGTTACGTCTTGGTAGTAAAACCTTGCGAATGTGTTTTGAGACAGTGTGATGTTCGCTGGAGCACTGCACTGGCGACATCTAGTTATGCCAAAGAGTCAACTATTCAAGTCAGTTTAACATGATGTAATCGTGTTTGAACAAGAAACCTGATACAATGGTGATAAATCTGAATTAATTGTTTAAATAAAGTCTCCAAACAGCCTCCAAAATTTTTTTTTTTTTTAAATAGCAATAGTAGATGGCATTGAATAATTCATGAGGTTCATATTTTTGTGTTCCTGTTTATACTTGTTTCTCTGGAGAATGAGAAACAAACACAAATGCAAAATACATGTCAGTTTCATTATTTGAATCACTTATATTCATTGTAAGAGCAATTGGTTTGTTGTTTCGTTTGACCTCCCAGGTGAGAGATGTGCTCATAAATCTGATAATATTAAGCTGAAGTTCAGTCCCAGGAGGTGCATGCTCAAATTACTTTGCTTGTATGAGACCTAGGATCATTTTGCACGACAAACAAGTCATATTAACATTAAAATATTTTGTTGAATTTTTTGTGTTCATTTGTACTGTCAGCCTTGTGACATTCTTTAAGCTAATGATGACAATGATATCCCATTAGGCATTCCATAATTTTTCATCACCACTCTCAGTGAAAAAATCATAATGTCGTCTGTTACACCTCCAATTTGTCTGTTGTACATTCTGTTGAACAAATTCTATGTTGAAGAAGGGCAAATGGTTTAGAACTAGAAGATTTAACCTGATTGATTTAATCTGATTCTGCCTTTGTCACCTGGATTTTGAAAAAAATTGCGCTTACTTTTGTGGGGTCTCTGTAGACATTCTTTTGCTTATTGAAGACAGCACAACCTGAATGCGGTGTTGTATGACAAACAACAACAGCAAACAAGACAATGGCAATTTAAACAGGTGCCATTTAAAAGTGTTTGTACATAATTTTTGTGCAAATTGATTTCCAGTGAGATCTGTTTGATATGTTGGATAATTTTCTTGCTTAAAAATAACCTAGCATAAAAAGTAGCTGTTTTTTATCACATTACATGTCTAAAAATGTGTCCCAAAAACCTCAAACCTCATAAAAAAATGTATAGTATATAAAACAGCTCATTTAGTTGTATCTGAAGAGGGGGACAAGCAACATTTTCTGACAGTTAAGCACATCTTTTCACTGACAATCTGTTGAAAAAGAAAAAAATATTTTTAAGGTTTTAATATTTTTAAAGGTATACACTCACTGAACACTTTATTAGGAACACTATACTAATACTAGGGCTTCTCAAAACTCAATTCTTCTTGGATCATGTAATTTCTGAAAATTTCTCAGCTGCATATTCATGCTGCAAATCTCCTGTTCTACCACATTCCAAAGGTGCTCTGTTGGATTCAGATTCGGTGACTTGGAAGGTCACTGAAGATAAGTGAACTCACATGAAGCCATTTTGAGATGAGTTTTGCTTTATCACATGGTACATTATCATGCTGGATGTAGCCATTGGAAGATGGGTAAATTGTGGCTATGAGGGGAGGCACATGGTCAGCAACAATACTCAAATAGGCTATGGCATTCAAGTGATGATTGATTGGTATTAACTGGTCCAAAGTGTGCCAAGAAATCATTCCCCACACCATTACACCACTGCCACTGTTGACACAAGGCAGGTTGGTTCCATGCTGTTGGTGCCAAATTCTGACCCTACCATATGTTTGTCTCAGCAGAAATCGAGATTTTTTCAGACCAGGCTATGTTTTTCCAGTCTTCAACTGTCCGGTTTTGGTGAGCCTCCGCCTCAAGGTTCAACGTGTTGTGCATATTGAAATGCTATTCTGCTCACTACAATTGTACAGAGTGGTTATCTGAGTTACCGTAGTCTTTCTGTCAGCTCAAACCAGTCTGGCCATTCTCTGTTGACTTCTCTCATCAACAAGGCATTTCTACTTGCAGAATTGGCACTCACTGGATGTTTTTTGTTTTTGGCACCATTCTGAGGAAACTTTAGAGACTGTTGTGCATGATAATACTAGGAGATCAACAGTTACAGAAATACTCAAACCAGCCTGTCTGGCACCAACAATCATGCCATGGTTGAATCATAGATCATGAGATCATATTTTGTCTCCATTTTGATGGTTGATGTGAACAGTAACTGAAGCTCTGGACCTGTCTCTGTATGATTTTTGTATTGCACTGCTGCCACATGATTGGCTGATTAGATAATTGCATTAATAATTAGGTGTACAGGTGTTCCTAATGAAGTGCTCAGTGAGTGTAGTTCACCCAAACATAGAAATTCTGTCATAATTTATTCTCCCTTATGTTGTTCCAAACCTGTATGGCTTCCTTTTTTACGTGGAACACAAAAGGAGATATTTTGCAGAAATTCACCAAGAAGAGTCACAATTCACTTTCTAGTTTGGAAAAAAAAAAGATGCAATGAAAGTGACTGGTGACTGGGCTAACATTCTTCTCTTAACATAACTTCTCTTTTATGTTCAATGGAAGAAAGTGAACAGCATGATGGTGCATAAATGATGACATTATTTTTGTGGGTGAACTTTGCCTTTTATGTACCCTGTTCATGGAAAGTGCCTGTTACTGTATGCAGTGTGGCATAAATATTCTATCCACATGGCAGTGAGCCTGCAGACAAAGACTTGTTGAACTGCAACTAACATATTTATTGATCAACTTGAACATGTTTGTTTAAATGACAGAGATGTAAAAACGGTAATTATTTTTATCAAAATCATCTACACTGTTTAAAAATGGTATCACTTCACCTAAATAAAAATTTGACAAGATAATCAAAATGACATTTTTCAACAGTTGGTACACAGATTTGTTATTGTTTAGTTGCATGTAACACACCTAACATCTGTGTAGCACATCAGTTCTTTAGTGATTTGATCTGCTTCCATTTGAAGGACTGTTTGATGCATTTTATTGACCAAACAGCTTCTGTTGTTGTCGAGGGCATCATCTGTATCTAAACATGCAGTTTGGCAGAATGCTGAATACCCCACATGAGTTCCTGTTTCTCTCAGTGATTTTATCTTGGCAATACAGTCTTATCCTCTTTGTTGTGAAGGTTAAGGAGTTGGCAGTAGCCTCGTAAAGCTGTATGGGGGCAAAACAACAATCTTTCCAAGAAGGCATTTCAAACATAAAGAACAAAATGCCAGAAGGATTTTTAACCTTTCTGTCAATAACAAAACCTCCCTTTCAGTACTGAAAAGAGAGTTGTTTGTCATTCGGCAGCCACACTTGTTCAAATACCATTAGTGCATTAAATGAGTGAGGTGTCACACTATTGCTATTCCATTATTTAATTCATCCAAGTGTAAAGAAAACAACACAGGAAACACTGATCTGGTAATGTAAAAGAGGTCAGTGCCACCTAAAAATGCTCAATATGTCATTCCAGAATGCCATGGTGCAGAAATCACATCTATAGCCTCGGCTGTTGATGGCATCCTACTTATGAGACACAGTTGGTACAGTGACACGTTTTTGGAGTGTTTATTTTTTTTCTCTGCCTGATTGTGTTCTCCTGAGTGCTTTAAGCCCCAGCTGGTGAGAGTCTCTCATCTGAGAGATGATTAATGAACAGGCATTCAGAAGGCGGCCCAAAGAGCTCTTCAGGACCCCTCCAGACCGTAGCACAGTTCTGCTTGTAAATCATCAGTTATTGATATCAACATGCTTGGTTTTAATGTGTAAACGTGATTCATGTGTGCAAATGTGAAATCACCATTCATGAATTGGATGGATTTGTTTGGCTTACACAGCTTATTGTTAGAGAAAATTTTGTTTTTACATCAAAAACTGGGTTTGTGAAAAACCCTTTCAAAGCAATTGGACTCGGTGATATAAGGCTGAAACACATGTTGCAGACAGATCACAAAGATGGTCAAACAACAGCTTACAGGAACATATCAAGTACTGTCTTCATGAATGAATGCAATGAATGAAATGAATCAAAGTCAAGCCCATTGTCTATTCTTGTGATAACCATGAATAACGGCAGTCAGTATGTTTACATGCACTATGTTTGTTTACAGTATGTTAGTATTGTATACAGTATGTTTAAATCAAGGCACAGTGGGTTTTTGCATTGTGCACCTACAGTCTTCATCTGTCTGTCCAAGTGTACATGGAAACAGTACGCAATCGAATATTTGAAAGAAAGTCACCAGCTGAGGAAATGTTAAATACATGTCGCGTGGAACAACCGCTAGGCCAATTGTGGTCTGATTAGCGAGTATACATTCTGGATGTAGCCAACAGTTGAATTAAAAAATCGAATTGGTGCAATATCAGTCGGTCTAAAGAGTTTTAAAGCCATTTTGAAAAGACAAATCTTTATTTCAGTCTGACTGGAATTTATCTTTTAAAGTGCATGTAAACTTACTGAGTGACTTAAGTAAATATCAAAGAGGGTGAATTCCATAACATTGGACAGTTGTATCACACTTTACATAATGTTATTTGTATGTTTTAAGTAATCAAGCCAAGGCAGCAGCCTCAAATACCTTTTTTTTTTTAGAGTATAGAGTGCAGTATTCTGGTCACAGTCAGACAACAAAACTGATGGCAGCAGCTCTAGTGGTACAGAATCTAAAACCTTCCAAAGAATTACAGTACATATTTCAGTATGTGTGAGGTACCGGAAACCATATATAATTTTCTTTGTTAGGAGAATGCGGTTGTTACTCTTGTTAATAACAGAACTGTTTGTGAACATATTTAGCAGGACAGTCAACAGTATTTTGCTGATGTATGAACATAGCTTTATTGAGTAAAATATTCAGAATCTGGTGTTACAGATCACATTTGACATGGAGGCAAACGTCTCGGGTTACTTAAGTGTAACCCTTGTTCCCAGATAAAAGCGGAACGAGATGCTGCGCTGAGAAAAGCGCTTTGGGAATAACTTTAGGTGTGACCAGCTGTGAATATGTGTGCAACATGTCAATGAGCATTGACCGGAATTTATAGCCTCTGCCGGAGTAATCATTGGATGCACCTGGGGCAGGGCTATAAATAGATGCGTCACAGGAGCATCATCATGTATTTTTTCTGAAGAGCAGTCCTGGGGCATCCCAGTGTGGCAGTGAAGCATAGCATCTCGTTCCAATTTATCAGGGAACAAGGGTTACACATAAGTAACCCGAGACGTTCCCTTTCAAAAAGCTACACTTATGATGCTGCGTTGAGAAAAGCACTTTGGGAACGAGAATACTCACTCCACTGCACTGTGGCTGTCCGGACCCCCTACGGTTGTGTAGTGTGCTCACAAGAGCGTGAGAGGTCTCAGACATGAGCTTGAGATGTCGACTCAAGGACATAAGAGCCCGGAGTGGCGTGAACATCCAAACTGTAGAATCTAGTGAATGTGTGCAGAGAGGACCATCCTGCCGCATCACAAACATGCTGCAGAGGGACACCTCTAGCCAAGGCTTCAGAGGAGGCGAACCCTCTGGTAGAGTGAGCCCTGATGCCTACTGGTGAAGCTTGACCGCGCGCTTCGTAGGCCAGGGCAATAGCGTCCCTCACCCAATGCAACATTGTGTGCTTGGTGGCGGCCGCCCCCCTGTTGCGGCCAGCATGCAAACTAATTGTTGCCTTACGCCACTGGCTAGTGGACAAGTCTGTGAAGTCTTTCCTGCTCCGGCGTTGTAAACGGTGGGGAGCAGAAGGCATCGAGAGTCTCAATGTCAGCATGTCTCACCAACGAGTGTGCACAGTCAGTGTTGAGGTGCCTCGCCGCTTTCAGGCCAGCCACAACGGTCCCCTTAAAACTTTTCCAGAGGCTCGTGGGGCATATGGCATCCTCCACGGCGGTCGCGCCGCTGAGGTTGATGCATATGAGACCGCTTCAGCACTGGCTTCAGACTCGAGTCCTGAGATGAGCATGGCGCCGTGGCATGCACCGTGTGACGATCACCCCCCGCCTGCCGCCAAACATTCAAACCCTGGACAGACCTCTGTTTTCTACGGGCAGGAGTACCCTTGCAGCAGGTGTCCCGACGCGTCTTGGTCATGACCAACGCCTCTAGATTGGGTTGGGGCGCTGTGTGCTACGGGCGCGCAGTAGCAGGCCATTGGAAAGGGGCCACACTGCGCTGGCACATCAACTCCCTGGAGTTGCTGACTGTTTTCTTTGCCCCTGCAGAAGTTTCTCCCATTAGTTTGAGACAAACACGTCCTGATCAGGTCAGACAGCACCACTGCGGTAGCGTACATAAATCGCAAAGGCGGCGTACGCTTCCGCCACATGTCACGACTCGCCCGTCGTCTCCTCCTCTGGAGCCAGCAGCGACTCAAGTCACTGCGAGGCATTCACATCCCCAGCAACCTCAATGTGGTAGCGGATGCGCTGTCATGACAACGCTTGCCCGGTGGCCTGCGGGGCTGTGCAAGTACGCATTTCCCCCAGTGAGCCTTCTTGCACAAGTGCTGTGCAAGGTCAGGGAGGTCACCCTTATGGCTCCTTATTGGCCCACCCGGGCCTGGTTCTCGGATCTCGTACTCCACGCGACAGCCCCTCCCTGGCAAATTCCCCTTAGGAAAGACCTTCTTTCACAGGGACGGAGCACGCTCTGGCATCCGCACCCAGACCTTTGGATCCTCCACGTCTGGCCCCTGGACAGGAAACGGAAGATCTATCTAGTCTACCACCCACGGTCGTAGTCATGATCAACCAAGCCAGAGCCCCTTCTACCAGGCAACTTTACACCCTGAAATGGCGCTTGAAGGCGTATGTAGCCGCTATCGTGGCCCACCACGTCGCAGTGGACAGCAAGTCCTTGGGTAAACATGACATGATTATAAGGTTTCATAGAGGCGTCCTTCTCTGGCCAAGCCTGTTCCCCTCCTGTGATCTCTCAGTTGTCCTCGCGGGCCTCCAGAGACCCCCATTCGAGCCGCTAGAATCAGTTGGACTCAGGGCCCTCTCTCTAAAGCCGGCCCTGCTGATCGCGCTCGCTTCCATCAAGAGGGTCAGGGACCTGCATGCGTTCTCTGTTAGCGACACCTGCCTGGATTTCGGTCCGGCAGACACATATGTGATCTAAGACCACGACCGGGCTACGTGCCCAAGGTCCCTACCACGCCCTTCAGAGAACCTGCAAGCACTGCCCCGGGAGGAGGCAGACCCAGCCCCTTCATTGCCGTGTCCGGTACGTGCTCTGCGTACCTATTTGGACCGCACACAGAGCTTTAGGTGTTCTGAGCAGCTCTTTATCTGCTTTGGGGGACAGCAGAAGGGGAACACTGTCTCCAAACAGAGGCTCTCCCACTGGGTGGTGGATGCTATTTCATTGACCTATCACACCCAGGCCGTGCCCCCCCCCCCCCCCCCCCTTGCGGGTCCGAGCGCACTCAACAAGGAGTATTGCATCCTTGTGGGCACTGGCAAGAGGTACCTCCCTAGCAGACATATGTAGAGCAGCGGGTTGGGCAACACCTAATACCTTTGCGAGATTTTACAATCTCAGGGTTGAGTCAGTATCGTGTTGTGTTTTCTCAGGTCTGCGGCGGTAGAACTTGGTAACACGCTGATGATCTGGCCGGGTGAATTGCTTGCACCTTGCGCCCTTTCCCTCGGCTGAGGTAAAACTGTGCGCTTTCTCTCCCAGGAGATCCCACCCACCCAGGTCCCTGGTTGATTCCTCCCTAGCCCTTTTGAGTCCGCAGTTCAGCGGAGGAACTTGCCGACCCAGTCCACTACGGGTACTCAAATAGTGCTCCACAGATTCGGACTCCTACACAGACTTCCCCTGTGTGTATTTTCTGCGGTACGGTCCCCTTAAGAAGTGGACCCGCGTCTCCCTTAGGCAGTTTTAGCTGCCCTCCGGTAGCTATGCTGTAGCAACTCCCCCCTCCTTGAGGTTGGATCTACCACTGCGCCACGTTACACATGTTGCCTAAAAAACCTGTGTGATGTATTCACCACCTTTACCTCCCCTTTTGGGCAGATGTGGCCTCCACAGATTCTTTTCCACCTGAAAGAATAGGAAACTGGGTAAGACCCCCTTCCCTCGATGTGTGTAAGGGCCCCAGCTGTTCTTGCTCTATGCAGAGAAACATAGAGAGAAAAGAGGCCCAGCCAGGCTTGGCCCGTTCCCAGGTTGGCAAGCGTCACCTTGCTCCCCTCTAGGGTAACCAGAAGGATTCCGATGACTTTTTTAGGGCATTGAGGAAGGGTACGCGCAGTCTGACACAGTTGGTCGCTTGTGCATGTGAAATACCTGCCCGCTCCTGTGTCAGCAGTACACGTCTCAGCGCATGGCGAGCAGTACACGGCTCAGCGCATGGCGAGATTTGAAGTGGACCCCTAGTGTCACTTCTTTGACACGACGTCTCATTCCCTCCATTAGGGAACGGAGGTTACATACGTAACCTAGACGTTATTCTGTGTTGAGGAGAGAAGAGCTCATGGGAAACATAATCAGATGGTAGCTTTGATTCATCTGGTTCTTGCATGGAACCAGTTCCACTGAGCCAACAAGGTCTACGGTGTTTGGCAAAATTTTAGTTTTGTGACTTTTAGTATATCTACAGTATTTAGTTTTGAAGCCTTTTGTTATACTAGTGTACTCTATGAAGTTGACAGAATTAACTTTAACAGATATACACATTTAAAATGTAGTCTAGTTAGACAACAAATATGAATAACTTCACTTGCACTACACAGATTTTTGTCCAGTTAAATGCTCTCTAGTATTAAAATGTCCCTCCCCTAATACCACATGCAACGACTAGCAAGCCATAAATCATGGTTCATGTCTATGAAATAAACTACAGACTACTGGCTTTTTAAATAAATTTTATTTTCATAGGTTTTGAGGAGTTTTGTGTATTGTCTTTCAAGCATGAATATGGTTTGATATGGTAAAGCGTTTATTTTGATAGTTATAAAGCAAGGAGGTGAGTGTGACCCAACAAATTGAGAAAGCGGAAAAAAAGAAGAATTTTAGAAGAACGTTTACCACCTGGCCATTTCCGCAGGATTTATTTCTGTCTCTCTCTGTCTTGTATACTCTCCTGTGTGCTGGACTTTAATTGTCCATCTGTTTGGCTTGATCATGTGGGGGTTTCAATGTGACTCTTCTCTTGCAATTTATTAGATGTGACATTTAAAAAGCTAGAATTTCATTTGCGAGAATCCTATAAATGTTATCACAAAGTCAAGCAGAGTCTCTAAAGGTGTCCAACAGTGGTTACGTAAGATTGCTGGGTCCTTAATGACTCAGTAGGAGTTACTTAATCACTGAGTCATTGCACATTGTGGGTAAATGTTTGTTTAAGACCAGCATGCCTCATGCAGGTGTAATGAAATATAACTAACAGATCGAGATATCAGTTAGGTGTACTAGAATACATTTGTGCAGACATATAGCATGCATTGCACTTGAAGAAAATGTGTTTGTTAAAACATTGTATTTATATGTTATCCTTTGAAATTTACGTTCTCTAAGTATGTTTGAAAGTTCACATTTCAAGCAAGTTTGAAAGTATCAACATCTTCAAGACAAGTCTAGGTAGAGCTCATTGAGACCTCAAAGTTTGGAGGAGTTCCCTACTTACTGTTGGCTAGTCTTGAAGACAATGATTGAAACATACTGAGATTGGCTTATTTATTGTTTATATATATATATATATATATATATAAACAGATGACACTTAAATCTAATAGGATAAGCCATGTTCAAAGCAGTTGTAAAATAGCTGATATCATCAGTTGAATTCTATAGTAATGCACCAAGTTGGTACATACTGTAGAGGTGCCTAAAAACACCCATAGTAAAATCACTATAATGGACATCCTCTCATGAATTATTGCTTCCATGAATACTCATAAAATAAGTTTGACACAATAAGAGTTATTTCATGGATAATTGATCATTTTGCCTTAATTTAAATTTTAGTAGGCTAATGTACCTTTTACCCAACAGAACCATTTCCTTATAGACCATTACTTAGTAAAGGAACAAAATGGTGTCTTACGTAGCTCATGATGACAGATTTTGTGCTAGGTGCTAATGTGGAGCTCTTTGCACCCAGCACTTAACTTAATGATTATGAACTTCTGACAGCTGTTTTCAGCAATAACTGCAGCACACTCACACAACAGTAGTGGGACAGTTCCCCCAAGCTTTATAGTCTGAGGTAGATATATTTCAGTAACTCTCATCAATGCTAATAAGCTCCATGGGGTCTCTCAATAACAATTAGTTTCATCATCTGATCCCAGAGCTGTGTGATACACTCGGTATTTTTAGATACACTAAAAATATTGAGACTGTCTTATGCCAACAACTACAGATATGTATGCATTAAGTACTGGGTGAAAATCCCATAATCATTACTTGACATGAATGTTAAACTTTGATTATGCCTCACTGTCATCTAGGATAATTAACAAGATTTCTTTAACAAAACTCCAACAGATTGTGTCTGATCAAGAATATCCTTTAATGTTGAAGATAAAGAGCACAATGAAGCAGAAATCAACGATACATGTACAGAGGCCCAAAAAGTATTTAGTATTATACTGTATATAAAGCATTAAACCAAGTGGCATTTATTTAAAATAAAGATAGCACAAATACAAGTGTGTTAGGTTTACTGTTATTAAATGTATATAAAACATATTTAAAATGTATATGATAGCATATGAAATATATTGTCCACAATTAAGACAAACTATTTGGACACTTTCATGTTAGACTTTGTGGAATATGTCCAAATTTAATATGATAAACTACATTTGTGGTTGCTCTGCTGGGGACTCTGTGTGAACTTGAGGGTAACTGACTTCATACAATGGCTTCACACGACCTTAAGACCAGTTTGTTAAAAGTAAATGGTAAAAATATCTCAGAAAAATGAAGTTCAGAGAAAACGTATTTAATTTTTTGTGTGCTAATGCCATTCTGTGTGATATTTTGTATCTAATGTAATGGCATAGATACATTTTAAGTGGCTAAAAAAATTGGGGGACACTGTATCTATGCATACTTTACCAATGCACACATTTCAAAATATATTTTTCTAAAAAATATTTTTTCTTCTTTTTCTCTTGTAGTCATTTATTCATGTTCATAATGCACATCGATTTTATATGGGTTGACTAATTTTCAAGCACCGTTTGATGTGCCACTGCCCCAAGGGCTAGTTACTAAAATGAATCCATTCATTCTCCATTAGCTCAAGAACGAGCTTTTGTGAGCTTTTGTTTTTCCAAACAATGGGAGAGAAAAGAATCTGGTGATGAGAAGAGGGGAAGGCTGATTGGCATTTTTCAGAACGTCTCAAGCACAAACTGACTACACTCGCTCAGCCACAGGCTATCGTTAATTTCTTTACCTTCCTCCATCTCCTCAATACCCTTGCTGCATCTGGAGCTCACTGTTTCTGAGCAGCACCAGGGTGAGTTCTGGTAGAGATATGTTGCAGTTGTGTTTTATTCTTCGTCTGTGTTGTTGACAGGCTAGTAGGGTGTAGGAGTGTGAGAACTGGTGAGGGACACTGTAGATACCCTGGGTAACTCTAATTGGCCCCAGGTGAATTGTTGTGTCAGCAGTGGAGGAGCGTGGGAGCTGACGAGGGCCTTGTGGAAGATTTGTGTACTGATCAGAGAGATCGGGAGAAAGGATCAATCCCTGATTAAAAATTCACTCATATCCTGATTGTTTGGTAATGACTGTGTGTGTTGTGACAGTGTGACAGAGGTCATTTGTGGCTTCAGCCAGTGTTTACACTGCTGCTTGGATTGAAAAAGTTGCTTGTGTGTGGTGTGTGCATGGGGATATTCACATGTATCCGGTGGTTACCAATGAGATACTATTCAGGGGAAAAAAGCATAGCATAGAGGCCATAGTTAATGGCCTCACCCATCCACTGATTTTAGGAACAAATTGGCCTGATTTTAAGAATTTAATATGGGAAATATGTGTGGATGGGTCCTGTAAAATGTTGTCTCGGTGTGTGACGTGCGATGCTATGCTGGAGGTGCCAGGGCCGTCAATGTCTGCTCCGCATTAGGCTGATGCAAGAGAGGGAGTTCCCATCCTCAGAGGGTTACCTGAGGGGGAGGGGTCACGTGATGAGTCCCTCAAACACACATTTGACCAAGTGAGAGTCATCGATGGTCAACAGCTCCAGCCGGGCGTTGCACTCACATACCCATATTTATGGATCATTAAAGATCGGTTGCATCGAGTGACACAGGGCATTGAAACAAATGAAAATAAAACCCAGTTATTGGTACCGAAGAGCCATCGGGAAACCCTCTTCCAGGCAGCACACTATAAACCAATGGCTGACCATTTAGAAGAAAATGTTGAACCAAATAATAGTCCATTTATTTGGCCGGACATTCATGGGGACATTTGCAAGTGGTTGCACCATGAATGTCAGTTGAGTCAGCTCCTGAGTGGGGATTCCAAAATAAATCCTCACTGATCAAGGCACTACCTTTATGTCACGAACACTACGCAAACCGTACAAATTGTTTGGTATTAAATCAATTTGGACCAGTGTTTATCACCCACAAACAGAAAGGTTGGTGGAACAATTGAATAAAACCTTAAAAAATATGTGTGACGAGGAGGAGGGCGTGGCCAGGCTGTGAAGGAGCACGGCCGGCCCTGAATCAGCTGATTAGGGGGATAGTGAGAAAAGAGGCAGCCAGAGACGCTGGTTTGAGAGAGAGAGAGAGAGAGAGAGAGATGCACTTGGCCGAGTATCATGTGTGTCTGTTCGTTTATTTTTTATGTTGTGTTTTATCATTAAATGTTGTTTACTGTTCAGCCAGTTCCCGCAGTGCTCTCGTAGGTGGTGGATGGGGAGGAGCAACCGATGCTGTATATGAGTTATAAGGTCTCGCTGAGAGAGACTAAGTACAACACCATGGCGATCAAGTGGGCTGTCCTCACTCTCTGCTACTACCTGCTGGGTTGGGCCTTCACCCTCTGTTCAGATCACACCCCAATCCAGTGGCTCCACCACATGCTCGGATCGCCTGTTGTTACCTGGCACTTCAGCCATTCAATTTTGAGGTGATCCACTAATGTTCCACTCACCTCTGTTAGCAAAGCACTGCTGTTGGATCTACGGCGCATTACCAGCGGCTTTCTCCCTCCCTGCACGTTGTGCAGTCCATGCACCTGGGCGCTTCGGCAGTGCTTCTGTCTGAAAGAGTGTTCTCTCCTAAAAGAGTATTTTCCTCAAAGAGTCTTATTTTCACTCACAAAAGAGCAATACACAGCAGGTCTTGAACGTCCTTTTAAGGGCGCGTCTTTTTAAAGATGCCTTTCCACCTCTGTGTAGTTCCTGGATGTGGTCGATATATCTCTCCAAGACTGACGGCCATAGACGCTGCCTCGTGTGCCTGGGTAGCGATCACACTGAGGCAGCGTTTGTGGATGGTTCATGTACTCACTGCGAGAAAATGACCATGGCACCGCTGCGGTCGCGGCTTTCATTTCTTAAAGTGAATGGCACTTCAGCCGCCCCCCGCATCGCTCCTTCTTCCCATGGGATTGAGGACGACCCAGCTGGCAATGGAGGTGATTTGGGGATGGCAGCGGGCTCGGTTTCGCCAGGTAAATCCCCACAAACCACCCGCCCCCGGCGCACTTGCTTGATTCCGTCCGGGCTTGAGGTGAGTGCGGCTCACCTCACAGCCAGCCCGCGTTCTCCCTTGAGCCCCCGGAATTGGATGATGACTTCACCACTGCATCGGAGAGTGTTCAGGCGTCTGACGCAGAATTCTGAGGTCGACGTTATTGTGGTCTTGGACTGGAACCCTCCATCCTCCCCACAGACTTCACGGCTTAGCGATTGGTACCTCGAGTCAGGGCACCGCTGCCAGTCACACCAACCCCCCCCCCCACCCCAAAGGTGACACACCTTTGTTCCCGGAAGTGCATGACGAGTTGATGAGGTCATGGAGGGTTTCTTTTACTGCCCGGAACTGGCCTTCTCACAACCCTTGACGGTGGGGTGGCCCACGGGTACACGGAGATCCCCCAGGTGGACAGAGCGGTTGCGATCCACCCGTGCCCCGAGAATGCTGCCATCTGGCGGGATAGCCCAGTACTCCCCTACAAGGCCTATAGAATGACGTTATCGCTCTCGACCGCGAAAGCCTACAGCTCCACCGGACAGGCTGCCTCTGCCCTGCATGCCATGGCTCTCCTGCTGGTCCACCAAGCCAAGGCACTTAAAGAACTGCACCTGGGTAGTCCCAACCCCGATGTGCTGCAGGAACTGAGCTCTGCACTGACCTCGCTCTCAGAGCCACGAAGATCACAGCGCGGACAGGCGATGGCCATCCTCTTGGTCCAGGAATGCCACCTTTGGCTGAACATAGTCGAGATGCACGATGTTGACAAGGCCCGCTTTCTCAATGCCCCGTCTCCCAGTCTCGACTTCGCCAAGCAGTTTTTGGCGGTAAAAAGGCAGACAAGAGGCTATCTCTCACAACATGTGCAGTCCCCCAGCGCAGCCCATGCCCTGTCTGCCCGCAGAGGGCGCCCCCCTGCATCCAAACAACAGGCAACTCCGCCTCAACCCGGGCCCAGCTCTCAGCCCCAGTGACTCCTGAGACGGAAGACCCGGGAAGTCAGATGTATCAGGACCACTCCTTCCCCCATCAAATAATGATTCCCCCAATCATTATTTTCCTTATTTTCTTTTGCCACAGGCCCTTCGGGCTGCGGTACCCGCATTGTCAATAAAAGAGCGATTTCCTCCTCTTCCTAAGTCTCTAACCCGCCCCCTGCCGGGTGCGCGGAGCAAGGTAAATACTTTGAGTCTTTTCTCAGCACCCAAGCCTCGGGACACGCTTTTGCCTCCCGACGCGTTATTACCTGCATTCTAGCTCAAACTCAGGAGTTACTATGCACTCACAGGGACCGGGTGCTCAGGCACCTCAACAGTCTAGAGCTTCAGGTCAACTGGGAAAAGAGCAAGCTCGCCCCGGTTCAGAGCATCTCTTTTCTCGGTATGGAGTTAGACTCAGTCTCAGTGACAGCATGCCTCACAAACGAGCGCGCGCAGTCGGTGCTCAGGTGCCTCGCTCTCTTCGAGCCCGGCACAGCGGTTCCTCTAAAGCAGTCCCAGAGGCTCCTGTGGCATATGGCATCCTCGGCCGCGGTCGCGCCACTCGGGTTGATGCATATGAGACCGATTCAGCACTGGCTTCTGACTCGAGTCCCGAGATGGGCATGGTGCCACGGCACATACCGTGTGTTAATCCCTAATGGAGGGAACGAGACGTCGTGTCGAAGAAGCGACACTAGGGGTCCACTTCAAATCTCGCGATGCGCTGAGCCGTGTACTGCTTGCCATGCGCTGAGACGTGTACTGCTGACACAGGAGCGGGCAGGTATTTCACATGCACAAGCGACCAACTGTGTCAGACTGCGTGTACCCTTCCTCAATGGTGATTAACTCTTAGCAGACCTCTGTCAACTCTTAGACAGACCTCTGTCTTACCCCCAGCGGGTTACAGCAGGTGTCCAGATGTGTCGTGGTCACTACAGACACCTCTTAATGGGGATGGGGTGCCGTGTGCAATGGGCACGCAGCTGCTGGCCCCTGGATAGGGCCCCTGCTGCATTGACACATCAACTACCTAGAGTTGCTGGCTGTATTCCTTGCCCTGCGGAGGTTTCTCCTGCTGACCCGGGGTAAGCACGTCTTGATCCGTTCACACAGCACCACGACGGTAGCATACATAAATAACCATGGTGGCGTGCGCTCTCATTATATGTCACAACTCATATCCCAGGCAACCGTAACACTACAGCGGACGCGCTATCTCGACAGGTCTCGCCCAGCGGAGAGTGGAGGCTCCACCCCCAGGTGGTCCAGCTGATTTGGGGCCAGTTTGGCATGGCACAGGTAGATGTCTTTGCCTCCACTTCCCTCTCTGGTACTCCCTGACTGAGGCCCCTCTCGGGACAGATGCGCTGGCACACAGCTGGCCCCGGGAGCTGCGCAATTATGCATTTCCCCATTGAGCCTTCTTGCACTGGTGCTGTGCAAGATCAGGGAGGATGAGGAAAAAGTCACCTTAGTGGATCCTTACTGGCCCACTCGGACTTGGTTCTCGGATCTCACGCTGCTCACGACAGTACCTCCCTGGAAAATTACCCTGAGGAAGGACCTTCTTTCCCAGGGATGGGGCACCCTCTGTCATCCGCGCCCAGACCTCTGGAATCTCTATGTCTGGCCCCTGGACAGGAGGCGGAAGATCTGAGTGACCTACCACCTGCAGTCGTAGACACGATCAACCAAGACATAGCTCCCTCTACCAGGCAACTTTACGCCTTAAAGTGGCGCTTGTCCATAATTTGGTGTTCTTCCCTGTCTGAAGACCAGCAGAGATGCACAGTTCGGTCAGTGCTTTCATTTATGCAAGAGAGGTTGGAGGGGAGGCTGTCCCCCTCCACCTTGAAGGCGTATGTAGCCGCTATCGTGGCCCACCACGTCGCAGTGGACGGCAAGTCCTTGGGTAATCATGACTTGATTATAAGGTTTCATAGAGGCGTCCTTCTCTGGCCAAGCCTGTTCCCCTTCTGGGATCTCTCAGTGGTCCTTTCGGGCCTTCAGAAACCCCCCTTCGAGCCGCTTGACTCAAGGCCCTCTCCTTGAAGATGGCCCTCCTGATAGCGCTTGCTTCCATCAAGAGGGTTGGGGACCTGCAAACATTCTCTGTCAGCGACACTTGCCTGGAGTTTGGTCCAGCAGATACGCACGTCATCCTAAGACCACAACTGGGCTACGTGCCCAAGGTTCCTTCAACCGCCTCCAGGGATCAGGTCGTGAACCTGCAAGCACTGCCCCGGGAGGAGCCAGACCTAGCCTTTTCATTGCTGTGTCCGGTACGTGCTTTGCGTATCTATTTGGACCGCACGCAGGGTTTTAGATGTTCTGAGCAGCTCTTTGTCTGCTTCAGAGGAAAGGGAATGCCATCTCCAAACAGAGGTTAGCTCACTTGGTCGTTGACGCTATCTCTCTGGCCTACCAGACCCAGGCCAACCCCTTGCGGGTTCGAGCACACTCAACGAGAATTGTGACATCCTCGTGGGCACTGGCCAATGGCATCTCACTAGCAGACATCTGCAGAGCAGCGGGCTGGGCAACACCCAACACCTTTGCGAGATTCTACAATCTCAGGGTTGAGTCGGTCTCGTCCCGTGTTTTGTCAGGTCCAAGCCAGTAGAAATCACATATCACTTCCCCCTAGTCTGGGTAGGATGTGGTCTCTGCAGAGTCTTTTCCCCCTGAAAGAATATGATCGGGAAATCGCCTTCCACAACGCATTTCATAGCGTTAAGATAGCCCTGGCTGGCTTGCTCTCATGATGGTCATGTCACCTGTTCCCCACTTAGGGGTACTGGGAACCTAAGGTCTATATGTGACACCTTTTTCTGTGGGCGTTGAGGATGGTTATGTGCAGCCAATACAGTTGCTTCTAGCACGCAGCAGCCTGCTTGCGCCTGTGTCTGCAGTTCTCGTAACACGGTCTAGTGCATGGTGCTATTAAATGGGACCACTTGTGTCACTACATTTGACACAGCATCGAGTGATTGACAGAAGGGGAACATCATGTTTACTGTTGTAACCTCCGTTCCCTGATGGAGGGAACAAGACGTTGTGTCCCCCTTGCCACGACACTAGACCTACCACTGTAAATGGCCGTACCTTATTCTTGGCTCCTCAATGAAAACCTGACTAACAGACACATGCCCGCTTCCCTTTTTACACAATTTCTCATTGGCCTTTTCTCAAGTTCATAGGTATGCGAGGCTCTCCAGAAAGACACCTTGTGTCACTACATTCGACACAACATCGCGTTCCCTCCATCAGGGAATGGAGGTTACAACAGTAACCATGACATTTTTTATTAATTTCATTCATTCCTTCACACATTCACTGTTCCTTTAACCCAAGTTAATAAAGATCTTCTTACTTAATGTTTTTTTTTTTGTACCAAAGAGCATTTATGTGCCAGAGGTGGAGTGTAAAGTTGTTAAAGATTGGAAAAAGGAGAAAATGAGAAATATTGTCAAGCTATAAGAACTTCCTGAAGGTTGGCTAAGATCAACTGACAAGCCTCACTAGGGAATAAAATCAAAGCTCAGTTCAGCATCAACTTCAGTTAGTCTAACATCCTTTAAATTAAAAAAAAATAAAAAACAGCAGAGCAGCCAGGCATCTCATTCTAAGAGTTGAGGAAGACTAACCCTTCTATCTCTTTTATCAGGGAGTTTAACCTACACAACAATTAACATGCCACTTTCATTATGATGACTAGCATCTCTGGCTGCTTTGATGTGGAAATGAGCGGAGGTCTTTTTTTTCTTCTACATCGTAGAGAGCGCTAGCTGAGTATGTTTACATAACGCAGAGAGCTGGGAGCCAATGAGAGGCAGCATGCCAGTACTGCCAGGAGAGGACCGATAGATCTCAGTGTCTGATCTCCACTTAGCCATGGGCACTGAGAGGTGGTGGGAGAACCCGGGAATACATTATCCACTCAGGGAATTTTAAAGAGGGGGAGATAGTGAGAAAGAAGGAGTGTGGAGGAGAGAGAGATGCATAGGGGAGGGGGGGTTGTTGTTGGGATGGGAAGAGAGGACAGGGAAGACGGAAGATTCTCACAGAATACAATTGGCTGAATTTACCCCCCAACCCCCATACTCTCTCTCTCTCTCTCTCTCTCTCTCTCTCTCTCTCTCTCTCTCTCTCTCTCTCAATATCTCTAAATTTTCTTTCAAATTAAATTTTTAAGTACTTTAGTGACATGATTGTCTTTCATACAATATTGCCAAAGTATCAATACACACAGAGTTGTCAAAGTGTGGAAAAAATAAGTGGTATTACTCACCTTGCTTGTGGACGGACGGACAGACAGATAGATAGTGGAGGTTTAAACGGGAGACGCATTTCTCTATTTAATGAAGAGATGCAACTTCTTTGTAGAGCGTTTTTGCGTGATTTCACCACTTGTGTTCGGATTTTGAGGAGAGAGTCTCAGATTTCTTAAGGACATATTGTTACATCTGTGTTTTACTAAATGATAATAAATCGCAAAAAAGTAAAAGAAAGAAAGTGGTTAAAACCAGTGCACAGTTTCTCTTAATTATTTGCAAACATGACATTTGAGTTATTTTAGTGCAGTACCTGCAACTGAGCATCTTATGTGCGTGCTGCTCATATCTGTGTCCCTTTTGTGAATTTTGATGCATTTACTTTTAAAAATTTCCGATCGTACACATATTTCCTTTTAAAGCCATATGTAACCGGCTGCCTTTAGTATACCCCCATTTCAAAAAAATCACTCATCTCAGTTTATTTTAAAATTAAAATAACGAAATTCATTCACAACTCTTATCTTAATCTTGATAACATGTCAACAAACGTGAAAGAATTCGTCCATCTTTGTGCTTATTGGCACCATTTGCAAAGGGGGAAAAAAACAGCTAAAAATCATAAAGACAGCGGGTAGGGAGATGTAAGTGATGTTTTATTTTATTATTATTTTTGTCTTCTCAATACCTTGCTCTCCTTTTTCAGCAAACATGAAAGAATGGCTCACTCCCCTTTTTACTCGTATTTGTGCTAATTTGTTAAGGATAAAATTATATAAACTGCTGAAATAATAAAGAGGTAGGGAGATGTGGGTGAAGCTTAATTTTATTTTCGAATAATTTTTTGTCTTCTGCTTCCTAATACCTTGCCCTCCTGTTTTACTTTCTCTATATTTAATTGGCTGTGGCTCACTGTTGGTCTCTCACTCATCGAGACGGTGCGCAAATCTGACGACAAAATGTCCTGATATCAAGCTGTTTTGAAAAATGTCGTAGCGTCTGGGACAAGTCTAGGCCTGTAGTGCACACACAACAAGACCGTTCATCATGAGATCTGAGACTTTTCATCACAGACCAGTCGCTGAATCAAAACATCAAAGGAGACGAGCTTGTGTCATGTAGTGTAAGCTAGTCTTTAAAAAAATAGTTGCAGTAAAAAGATATTAGAGCCATTCATTTTTCTTACTTTCTTACTTAGATAGTTTTGTGTAATAATGTTATAGATATTTAGCCTTTTTTTTTCTTGTTGTTGAATATCCATTCGTTGACATGTTGAAGAGCTGTTATTAGCATCCATATATCCCTCTGAAATGAGTCTGATCAGGGTCACGTGAACATAACAGTCTACCATAATTATACATTATCCTTAACACTAACTAGTTGTTCAAACAGTCGAACGACTAGTCAATTATGAAAATGTGCAGTTTTGCACATCCCTAATTAACATATATTCAAAAAAAATCCTGTTGTGATTTTTTCCTGTTCTGATTTCAAAAGCATTAATGCAGTTTTGTTTCTTTCCTTAAAAGACGAACTAGATGGGTTAAGACTGAATGCATGACATTTTGAAAGTAAATATAAGAAGGCTACTCAAACACACACCCACTAGAACAAGTCTCTCTCTCTTGCTCTCTCTCTCTCCCTTTCTCTTTCACTTCCTCACTGTATGAGTTGAATTGCTCCATCCAAGTGCTCACTAATGTACTGTATTCTTGTCCACTTTTGCAGTTTGCTTTGCTTTATTTATTTACCCTAATGGCAGCACTGCCATCCGCTCAAGGTCGAACTCACTTAAGTACTTCCATCTGAGTTACGTAACGTCAGTAAATATTCTCTTTGTTTCTCATGCCTGACATGAATACTAAAGCACGTACCAAGTTGTGCATGCTGATTTGGAAAGTTAGGGAGGGTTCTCATCTTACACAGCTGATTGAAGTTTAGCACTGCATCTAATTAATTTGATTAAAATATTTCATACACACGGTCTAAATGCTGGTGTGTGTGAATACTTGCGCAATCAACCACAGCCTCATTGATTAATCTAATTAATTTTAGCATCTTAGAGCTGCGCTATATAGCTGAAACAACTTAAATATTGCAATATTTGACAGCCTTTTGACGTTGCTAAATATATACAGTATATTGATTTATTTTTACCCAAAATTGGCATAAAAAGGTGTTTTTTCTAAAGAACCATCATTTCAACCAATCAGCAATTGCTGTCATGTAGATTCAAAATGCTCAACATAAATCTTGTTTCAAATAATCAAGATATGTATTTCTCTCAGTTTTTCACTAAATGAACACAGGCAGCAATGATATTTAATTATTTTAAATGATATGCAGAAAATATAGCAATCCATAGTAACTAATTAAAACAAATTTTAGAAACTAAATGAATCAAACTCACCAATTGCAATACTGTTTAAATTTTAAATTTGCTACTAATGTTTAAATCAGATACGCTTTGAAAACATCTGTTTTAATGCTCTCATACTTGCTAGACAATCTCAAGACAAGGAAGTATTACAAAATTATTCAACTGATGCATTCTTTATGAAAATTAATAGCCAAATAAAAAGAGCATGAAAATTATTGCCTGTGGTGTAATCTGCACATCGATGTGACTCTCGTCTGTTTCGTCCTAAATCACATGGAAAGAAGCTTGAAGAAAGCCTGAAGTGAGCAGAGTGTTATTAAAGATTACGTAGAGAAATTAAAATATGTAGCTTGAAGTGCAATACTTACTCCAGAACTCGATCAGTTGCTCAATACAGACCAAACCTTAGTTACAACACAGAAACAGGGACCCGGGAGTCAATCGATGTGACAAACTGCTCGCCATCTGTTAAGGACACTCTTCCCCCCTTTGAAACCACCTACCTATAAATATCAATGAGTTAATCATGCAGTACCATGGGATATATCAAACAGGGCCTGAAATTAATTTCTGAAAATGTGGGGAATTCCTCCCTTACATGGCTCATATGGGGGAGATTTACGCCCTTTTAGAGGTACAAAATTTGTAATACTTAAACATCTGAAATTTTACAACAATATCAATTAAATCTCAAGGGGGACTGCTTTTCTCAATTCTTACCTCATTTTATTCAGTTGAATTTATTTACAAATTTTGGCCTTCAGTCACATATATTGTTTGTATATTGCTTATTTATATTGTTCTTGGCATATACATTTAACAAATACTTTAACAAAAGGGCAGCTCACCCAAAAATGACATTTCTGTTATCGTTACTCACCCTCAACCCATATGAATTTCTCTCTTCCAGAAACAAAAAGGAGGCATACTTAGTGTTTTATAAAGTGCTGAATGCAAGATTAATACATCGCAGATTAAAAGAGTCGCCAGTCATTTTCAATGCAAGAAAAACCCTGAAAGTTCCACACGTCAAAGTAGCTTGTAAGCGAGTTACCCAACACTGTCGAAAGCGGGTGTTAATTTCAAACCCTGATTATGATGTATATTGAAAACAGATCAAATGTATATTAAATAAAATACCTGCATACGTCAGATGGAGCTCTATAGAGGTGAGATGAGATAAGATATGTAACAGGTGTTTAAATGTTTGGCTTCACCCTGCAGAGTTATTCTGGTTGCATTACACAAAGCATTTTTGCTATTTCTGCTTTTCTTGTCGAAAGTGCTGTATTCTGAGGGAGCGCCATAAAGTCACAAGACAAATCTAGATCACGGCCACGGCCACACATCGAGCGCTTGCGATGTAGACAGCCTAATTGATTAAAAACAGGATTGATAGTTTTAGCGCATTTCTTGTTTACAGAGACGTGGTATAATGCCATTTGCATGTGGAATTAACAGGTTTATGAAGGTTTATACATCTGTAAAATCACTGTAAGTTCACTAAATAGGCGCTACTTCACTACATGTGCTTACACTACACTTAAAAAGCATTCAATGAACTGCTGAGCTGACAGCTGCACGAGAGAGAGAGAGAGAGAGAGAGAGAGAGGAGGGGGATGGAGTAGCTGATTTACTAGCGCAGATTCTGGAATTTGATTCAAAGACAAGATTATTAATTTGATTTGTTTATCTGAATGGATTGGTTTATTAATTGTCAGCTACATGTTAAATTGAATAAAAATGTGTGGGAATTCTCAGCATTATGAACGTGGAACATGCGTGATTTATTAAAATTGTGCTCAATGCCTGCAATCCTGTGCCAAATTTCAGTACCTGTCCATGGTATCAAAGTACCATGGTGTTACCATCTGATACATCGCTGTACCATGGTACAGCCCAAGAAGGTCTCATGACACAGAAGCTGCCCCCAAAATATGTATCCTGGATGCTTCCATCTTTGCTCATGGGCAGTCAGTTCCAGATACATTTCCTGAGCCATAATGCCATGTTAGTAATTACTCTGGAGCCAAAAGAAACACTTCTTGAGAAACAGGCTTTTTGCCTGCTTAATGGTGTAGGTAATGCATCTACCAATAGGAGCTAACTACTAAACTTCTCTACCAAATCTCGACACGTCAATACCACCCCAGTATTTATTTGTAAGGGGCTTCCATTCTGCACTCCTAGCTGCTACTACAATGAATTGAATATCAGTTGAACGACTGTGTATAAATTGATGCTGTAAAATGTTAATTGTTGAAAACAGTCGAGAAGGTCAAGTCCTCTGAGGTGGGGCAGGCCAAAATCCCAATTTCAAGGTGGGATACAGACTTTTGATGTGTTTTAAAACTAGCTACTTTTCATGCTAGGTCAATTTATGTTAGATAAATGTTTTACAAATGTATTAGTTCTCACAATAATGAACATATGATTTGGGCCTCTAAAGGCCATACCAAATGGCTCTGTCAGGGCTTCAAATGTTCTGTTCAACAGCAGTGTTAAGCACTGTGTCAAACTCCACAGGGAAATGCTGCAGAGAATGTCTTGTTTTTATTTTAGTGCTGGCGCCACACGCGTAATTATGCATCATCTAAATTATCCGGTAATCACTGACTGCCACTTCAAAAGGTCAGCGGATACGGGTTGAAACTTTGAGCACTACGTTAAAACACTTGAAGTTAACGCTGGAGCTGATACTTTATTCCATAGAGTTGAGGGTATTAGCCAACGCTGGCGCAAGTCATGTAAAAGGGTCTTAAGGTCTTCAAAAAAAAAAGTAATGGACACCAAATTGTACTCTATTCGTAGAAAGTGCCTCTGATGTAGGGGACATTCCATTAAGTTCTGTTGATCTTTCAAACCAAAGCCACAATGTGCCATCTACCAATTAAGTGACAGAATAAAAAGAGTGAAGAAGAGGGAAACATGCTCTGGAGGCACTGACAGAGTCTACTGTAATTAAATCAACGTTTTTTTAATGCAACGCAGTTATCCTTCAGAGGGCCCAAAGAAGTCATATGCATATATCAGTATTAAAGCATTACCCCTCCTCCTGGCTAATCTCAATTTGTCATTGTCCTGTTTTCGAACAGAGCACACCACCACTTTCTCTTCATAGGTATGTGTTAGAAGATAGCAGGATACCACTTAATTCAGATGTTTCCCCCTCACAGTTATCTTGCTGTGATCAATGCAACATGACAGTGGTGCTTTTACAGGGGGTATTTATAGGCCAGACCATAGTGGTCTATCCATTCCTCTGATACTGCAAACTCATTAAGGGGCAATCAAAGAGTTCCGACACCAAAGATCTATTCCCATGGTGAGTGAAAAACCATGTCCGTGTCTTTGATGACATTGGAGTCACCTGAAAGTCTTCTGACTTTTCCACTGAAATTTCAGTGGTTCTCGTGCCGAGGTCCTGCTCGGCTGGTTCACTGCCAGGGTAATCTGGAGCCTATCTTAAATCTCTTTTCCACTGACCTGAAATCTGAACGGTGACGTCACAGGTTACGTGGCTACATGGTAGTGTTGTATGAACTTTTTAATGGGGCTTAAATTGCTAAGTATTATAAACTGCAACAGTGTACAGAAAGTTGCCAAATTTAATGCTTACTAAGATCAGCCGCAGAGGACACCAAACAGAGGTGTGCATCATTTCTTGCTGTATCTCCTGACTCTTTTTTCTCCCCCTTTGCGATTTCTGTATTTATCTCGGATCTCCGTAGAAAAAAAATTCATGAGTAGAGTGCGTATTTCGTACGTGTTTCCCAAAGCTTATTTATATATTTTTTCTATATTGTTATAGAGTAATGAAGTATTCCTTGTTATTGATTTGGAAAACTTTACCTCGTGACAAAATATTATCACGCCCTCCGCTCCCTGATGTAATCGGTTCCTGCGAAGAAACCAACAAGCTTTTAAGGTCGGTGCGGAACCAGTTATCCATCCTTGAATGGCCTTTTCTGCAGTGGAAACATGTGGGACAGCTTGAGAATTTACACCGGCCCATGAACCCTCACCCACACCATGTCGGTGGAAAAGGGCTAACAAATGGCTGGTAACTGAGAACCTGAGAATGAAAATAAAAAATATATTAGAAATGGTTTCAATGACATTTGTTACCATTGAATCTGCATTCTTCAATCAAAATTCTCACTGTATTGTTCAAGAGAATGGCTGTTGGGGCCTGGGTAGCTCAGCGAGTATTGACGCTGACTACCATACCTGGAGTCGCGAGTTCGAATCCAGGGTGTGCTCAGTGACTCCAGCCAGGTCTCCAAAGCAACCAAATAGGCCCAGTTGCTAGGGAGGATAGTTTTACATAGGGTAACCTCCTTGTGGTAACAATTTGGGGTTTTTTGGGCTTGCTCTCAGTGGGGCGCGTGGTAAGTTGTGTGTGGATCGCAGAGTGTAGCATGGGCCTCCCATACTGTGAGTCTCCGCGATGTCACGCACAGCAAGCCACGTGATAAGATGCATGGATCGACTGTTTCAGAAGCGGAGGCAACTGAGACTTGTCCTCCACCACCCGGATTGAGGTAACCGCGCCACCATGAGGACCTACTAAGTAGTGGGAATTTGGCATTCCAAATTGTGAGAAAAGGGGATAAAAGATTATGGCTGTCAGGATTACTCGATTTAATTCGATTACTAGATTAAAAAATGTTCTTGATTACAAAATTGCCTAAACGACAAATTGAAAAAAGACGGAAGTGATGCAGTCTATTGACCCTATGACAAGGGTCCAACACATAACAAAAAGAGGTGTCAGCTATGTAAGAGCACTTCACAGTAGATTTGAAAAACAATGTTGTTGTCTTTTGACCTGAAAAACCATAACTTCAGCAATGCATTCAGATGCGGAAAAACAGTTAAAACATCTATCTCTCAGTGATGTGGTTACTATAAATATTGTATTCCATGTTGCATCCAAGTGTAAAAAAAACAAACAAATGAAATGGCTTTTATATCTCCATAAAATAGTTTAACCATGAATAGATTTTATTTCCATGGCATGTTTTCCCAGATTTTAGTTCTAAACTGAAATAGATAGATCTCATTGAACTAGTAAATGAAAAAAATAGATCTTGCATTAAAAAAAGTTTGAGTAGCTTGGAGTACACCTGGAGTAGCCAATGTCTATCAGCTGGAATTACATACGTTTTTATATCATAGGTCTAGGTCTGCTTTGGGTGTCTGTTGGCTTAAAATATTGTTTGCACAATCGTTGTGTTGTCCATAAAAACCTTGACAACATTTTGCAATCAGAGTTAATATTCTTTCCACTTACTCTATTAATTGTCAGGATAATCATTAGATTACTCGATTACAAAAATAATCAATAGTGACAGCCCAGGATAAGAGTGGTTGTTGACTTGAAATACATTGACTTACTGAACTTAAGTCATTATTTTTGTCGTGTGACTCCTGCCTAATATGAAACAAACAGAACTGTTTCTATGTTATGTGAACTTTAAGGGATAGGTCCACCAAAAATTTAATGTATGGAAAAAAAGAGTGTCAACATTCTTACATTTTCTCCTCTCGAAGAAAGAAAGTAATAGAGGTTTGAAATGACGATGAGTAAATGACGTCAGCATTGTCCTTTTTTGGGTGAACTAACCCTTTAAATCTCCTGAGACTATCATTACTGACTGGTAGTTAAAGGGACTGTTCACCCAAACATGAAAATTCTATAATTTACTCACTCTCATGTTATTCCAAAACCATATGACTTTCTCTTTTCTGTGAAACGAAAAGAAAAAAGTAGTACGTGTTTGGAACAAGAAGAATGTGAGTAAATAATCTATAATGTAATAATGTACAATATCCATTATACACAATACACATTAATAGCAGAGAATAAATGGTACTGTAATTAAAAATAACATTAAAAACCTAAATAGTATCATTTTTGGTATAGGATTTTTGTTCCTCCTCACTATTCACTAGAATCACTAGAGGATTTTGAATCAAAATGATTAAATTCTTCACAATTCTCATCACCAGTCCTCTCTGTGTGATCATGATGCTGTCCATGAGAAGGATCTGGAAGCACTGGGAATGAAGATCAGTTCATTCTCAGACCTGTTGCAATATTTTTAATATTTTGCATAGGACTGTTATTCAGGCATGAATTGCTTTGAACTGATTGAATGTTTCATTGAGGAAGATAGTTTGAGCATGTCACCCTCACAGCTCATCTCTGCAGAGTCAAATGTTTGCTGACTGAAAAGAATGCTGCTCCTGGTATGTTTACTGAAGGCCCATTACATATGCAGTTTAAGTTACGATAGCTCATTTCACAAACCAAGTCAACCAATTAATTAAAAAGCTACAAATACCGATTTACTGTACATTAAGGGTTGCATGTAAAGCACTAAACGTTACATATTTTAGATTCAACTAAACCACACTGTACATCACACTTGTAGACATGTGGATATCACAAACCGACTGCAACGCTACTGTCGCCACATGCCAAACATCCAGTCTTTTTATCCTTTTCTTTACGGGCTGTTAAGCAGGAGGAGAAGGATCACCCCTTTTTGAGTCTAATTAGCTAATGGCACAGAACAAGGGAATGAGGGGCGAAAGGAAGGTAAATAGGATGGAGAAAACAGCCGTGCTTGCAGTGCTAATTAATGAACTTCAAAAGGAAATATTAAAAAGTGAATAACACCAGGAGCAACAGTTTGAATTAAGTGAATAATTTAGTAGAAGTGCTTACCCTGGTGCCCATGATTTTATTTGGGTAAAATGTTAAAATATACAGCATTAGACTTTGTGTCTGCATTGTTGTTTGCATCAGTTTTTGCCAGAAGGGCTCAGTAGCTTTTCAACAATGGTTTAAGCCTATCATCATGAAACACTCTTTGAACGCTGGCAAAACCATTGGGTGAGATATTGAAATTCACACCACCTAATGTACAAAAGTCACCTACTGTGTGCTAAGTAATGTGAAATCATAAATGTTTGTCAAGCTTTTTTGTCTTTCATTGACCTTGATAGAACTAAATATGAAAGTCAGCAGGGTCTTTTGTTGTTGAGTCACCTCTTTGACAGCTATTCCTCTGTGGTTGCGTGGGAAACATCAAAAATGTATGTTTGTAAAAGGACTCTTTTATTTTGAGCTGATGCCCCAAGACGATGTTCAATTATAATCGCTTCTTTCATTCTATACATTTGGATTTCACTATGCAGTCATCCCAAATTAAAAAGGAAACTATGCAATGACCCTTAATGTAAGTCAAGAGGCAGGTGGTAGGGGCCCTTTGGATATGACAGAGGTGAAGATAAATATGAATCTGAGAAATTATATTATTGTGGAAATACAATGGAGAGACTATTTACAATTGAACTCACATTCATCATCAAATCATTTCTCTACATGTGTATAAGATAATCAAAGTGCTTCTTGGTGAAGTATCAAGGTTAAGCTCATGTGAATTGTTCACATTTTGTTGACACTTTGACTTGAGTCTTAATCATGGAGCGTTTATGCGATTCATTTTTTTTACTCTGCTTTAGGGAGCAGTTTTTGTAATGTATAAGAAGTAGAACAGGAAAAAAGGACGTCTAGAATGGGAGTCTCAAGGCAGCGATTTGTTCATTTGCTTCAAAATTAGGCTGTTGTAGGAGCTCGCTTTTCCCTTGAGTGTGTACCTATTTCAAAAGCTCTACGAGGGTTGAGCTTTGGTCAGTGGAGGAGAAAAATTGCGTCCTCGTTTAAACAAGAACAACTGACACTTTCGAGGACCGCACTGGCAGTTACAAGATTAGCCAAACCTCCCATAAACTGTTGTAGTTACATTGCTCACACTCCACAGATAAAGCGTGAAAGTGTAGTCTACAATCTACGATATCTACAGTTCTGACAATAAACAGTGATAACTAGCAAAAATATTCACATTTTAATAGGACAGTTGACATGACATTACAGCAGTGTCATGTAGTGTGACATGCTATATTATTTTACAAAATGTATGTTATAATCATTATAAAATTATGCATCATTAACTCTCATGTCGGTCCAAAGCTGTATGACTTTCGTCCTTGAAACATAAAAGGTGATGCAACCTCAGTCACCATTCGATTTCATTGAATGGGAAAATCTGTATCAGCATTCTTTGGATTTTCTTCTCATGTGGTTCACAGAAGAATGAATGTATTGCAATATTGGAATGATATGATGGTGAGTAAATGATGACAGAATATTAATTTTTGGGTGAACTATACTTTTAAGTGAATTTTAAAAAACAAAAAGTTGATTAAAAAATGGTAAAAAATGAAAATAAAAAGGGGGAAGAAAGGAAGAATGAAATTATTAGGACACTTGATTGGACATGACTTCATACATCCAGGGCTGGCGCTAGCTATAGGCAGACTAGGCAATTATTGAGAGTAATTGTTGTTCCATGTAATTATCCATGTGTGTCCAAAGACGACATCCCACACACTTCTCTACAGTCAGTTGATCAAAGACAACAAAAAGAAACATTTAATTCTCATCAAGCATAGCACAGATGAGATAAAGCCATTCAAGTCTCTCCCTTTTCAAGCACTTATTTACAGATGCTCTTTAAAAAAAAATTTTTTTAAAGAGACAGTACAGTTTTTAGTGCATGTTCAACAATTTATGTAATTAAACAATAAGCATATTTATTGATTGCATGCAAGGATCTGTTCAATTTTAAAAAGCTAAAATGTGACCAAAATGAGGAAAACCTAATAATATTTTTGTAATGTACCTAGGTAGACGGTCCCCTGTATAATTAACAGCATTAGCTGGGAGCGAATGTATTTCATCCATCCATCCATCCATCGTCAACCGCTTATCCTGTACAGGGTCGCTGATTTCATATGTAAGCAAAAGGGACATTATAACTGAAATATACCGCTTATGGATCGATATTGAATCGGAATCTAATCGAGAGCTTGTGAATCGGAATGAAATCGGGAAATCTATCAATACCCAGCCCTAATAATTTATCTTACATGAATATTAATAGTAGTAAAATGATGTGATTAGATAAAAATGTGTCATGGATATTGCACTCTTTTTTCTTTATTATAAAAGTTTTACTCCTTTAGGAATTATTAGTCATTTTGAAACATATGTATGAAACCATGACCACTCACATGAGATGAATACTCCAGTCATATCAGTAACCTTATAAAAGCTGTTTTATTCTACATGGAGAGGGTCCCTTTATGGGGGCTGCCATGTTATAATCACATGACCAGCCAAATACTACTGGCTTTATCTCAGTAGCTACTTTGTTATTGGACACTTGCACTCAGGGATTGAATTAATCATGGCTGACTGTGAATAGTGATTTTCTACAATGGGATCAGTATCTGAAAACTACTTCATTTGAATGATGCTGCATCCAATCCGCTTGGTGTCCATAACAACATATATAAAGAATTACTGAGTGCCCCTTTAATGTTTAGAACCAGCCCTGCTTACCACTAAAAATCACCCTGACACCGTTTAAATGTAATTAAGTCTAATCATATTTATTTTTATAGTGCCTTACACACTACACATCAATTCAAAGTAGCTTTAAAGAAAATCATGCCTTAATTTCCTAAATGTCTGAAAACCAAAATGAACAGCTTAATAGAATGACAAAAAATAGCTCAGAAAAGTGAAGTTAGTTCTGAGAAAAGCCATTGAATGTTTTTTCGCAGCTGCTACTTGGTTTGATATATTTTTTATTTTTGTAGTAAAATAGATTGTCCAAATGTGTTCAGCTACTTTTTTGCACCCACTGTATATAGCCTACTGTACATTTCCCTAAAAGTTAAAAGTAAAATAAAAAAAAGACATTTACAGTATATGTCCATGTTACTTGCTACATACACAGCAGTGATTTGTATGTTTTATGTGGCAGTGATTTGAATGTTGATATATTTTTGTGTTCATTGTTGCATCAGCTGCTGAAGGAGTTCATCTACCTATAGGTTTAATGTAGCTGTTTAGGTCCTTTAATCACTTTCTATACCACCACTCTAGTTTGTAGCCGTGTGCCTCTGTGTTAAATTGACCGTTCTGTCTCAGAGCAGTCATGCATTTCAGTGGTGAGGACAGCATTCCACAGGAGCCCTCCTGATTAGAGCCAGTCAGAGGAGAGTTGGTGGAGGGTGAAAGCAGGGCAAAGTACCATTTAGAGCATATACACAGTCATCTGGGATATTTTGAAGCTGATCAGAGTATGCGGTGTGGTTGCTTCTTTATGTGTGCTGTCAGCCAGTGTTCAGCACACTCTCATTTGTAGCGAGAGGGAGCTAGAGGGGTCAGTCTGCCTCACACAAGATGGTCTGCCAAGAGCTGTGGTCTGAAACCGATTTTTTCACCTATGTTTATGAGACACAAAAGAGAAATGGAGAACCTGGCGTATTGTGTCTAGCTGGCAGGACTGCTGAACATATGCTGTATTTCTAGATTAATTATCTGAAAAGGCAACAGATAGTAATATTTTGCAGCTGTCAGTGCAATTAGAGAATCAATCAACATATTCTGACCTTCACTTCAAATAGTCCGAATTTATTTATCAGTGGAGGCATATGGACTGCATATCAAAACTTGTTACATTTATTGAAATACTTTTATTTACCTCATGAGAGTGGGAAGGTCTGTTATGGAGCAGATATAGCCTCAGTTCATATCTTAGTACGTTATTGTGGCCATAAAAGGTTTTTCTGTCCATATACATTTTCTGTGTTTTGCAGTTAAGGTGCAAGCCAGTTACTAAATCATCTAATAAATATTGCTGCTTTATACAGTTATGGTTTCAGTTCGCACATAAACTTCAAACCACAGCCTTTTGTCTGGGTTTGGGTCCGTTTTTCATTTAAAAGTTCTGGTTTGTGTCAGTTTTTTTTTTTTTTTTTATAATTAATGAATAACAATACATTTTTATTATAAAAATTTTTAATCTGAAGTTTTACTATGTTTTAATTTAGCATAACTTGTTTTGTGTAGACTTGCACTCCTTTCTTTATGAACTTATCGAGCTGTGAGGACTCCTATCTCAATCTGTGCATCTGGGTCTACTCGCTTGGAGAGGAAGTAAAACTATATCAACTGATTTCAGGTTCAGTCTCAGATTTGGTCAGTGTCAGAAATTACTTTTTTACTAAGGAATGCATTTTCACTTTTTATGATGCCATTTTTTTTTTTTACCATGTAAAAATATTTATGAATAAATTCTCTATCTGAACAATTATGGCTCAATTAAATACAAAAAATAGATAATACTTACTTGTAAATGTATGTACTTGTAAATTATGTATGAGATATATTCAAGAAATCTATCAAATGCTAGACAACAGATAAAAAAAAATGATTTTTTTGTTGTCCCACTTTTTCAATTTTTTTCACTTTCAAATGCCCTGAGCCCTAGTTAATTTCTGGCCTAGGTCAGGTCAGATCTCGTTTAGGGGCCGAGTTCAGGCTTCAGCTTTATGCCTGTAGACCTCTACTCAGCGGTCACCTTCACTGTATGTCTTCAGAGTTGAGAGGTAATCAGGATAGTCATTCTCTCTCCTTTCTCATTCTCTCTCTGAACACAGTCACAATCATGTCTTGTAAAGTGGGTGATGATGGCTGTCGGGTAAGTTGCATGTGAGGGCATGGCCTCATTGAAGCACTGTCAGTGGAGAGAAGAGGTGCTCTCACTCAGTTTTCAGGCACTATGGGATTTAAAGACTCTTGTCTAATTTTGGACATGAGTGTGAAATCCACTCCACGACAGCTCTGAGTGCTGTTCCTTGGGTGGCTTCATCTGTAGGACTCTCACGCAGAGACTGAGTGTCTCCTCTGTGGACAGCTGTCCAGCATCATTAGTCTTTCTGTATCAGCAAGACATGCACTGGCATGTCTCACCTCTGCAGGTGAAGCACTATACACTCAAAACCTCTCAATTCCTCTTAGTGAAAAGAGACTTGACTGTTCTTTTGATGTTTTCACCAGTGATTTCTTTTGTTTCCACACAAAAGTGTCATGCCCAATTCAATTCTGGAGCCAACTGGATCTTGAATGCAATTTATATATTTCGTTGAAAAGTAATCTTTGTGTCCAATTTGGTTTCATACATTTTTGAAAAACATTTATAGTAATTTCTACAAAAATGTTTTTAATGACATGCAACCATCAAGTAAAAGGAATGAAAATACATTCCTTGTAACTTCCACTACGTTTTAGCCTTCCGTCCACACTAAGGAAGTGTTTTTGTCTGCGAAAACTGAAAACGCTCTTCCAAGTGTTTAAATTTGAAAACACCGTCTTCGTGTTATAGTGTGGACAGGGGAAACTGAGTTATCTTAAAACAATGACATATTTTTTGTCATGTGACGCAGTCAAGTAATCAATTCAACCCAAAACAATTAAGATGGCGGCCCATGTTGTAGCGGCACTGATGTGCCTGACATTCACTTTAAAGATAAATGTTACTTTTTAAAACCTTCACATAGCATTCAAGAAGTTTATTCGGAACTGCTGTCTGTGACAGAACATGATTTTTTCATGAATTGTGTTTCAGACCACACATACGTATTAGTGTGGACAAGCAACTTTTGGAAAACGTGTGTGGTCGAGAGCATTTCGAAAACCAGAATGCAATTTTCAAATGTATACAGATTCATGTGGATGATTAATGTTAATCATTAATTTAAAAAAGTTTCAAAAAATTTTTTTTAAGGTTTTTGAGTCATGGATCTCAAGAAGTTTCCATAGGATTACTCCATTTGACCCTCCATTCCAGACAGCCAGCCAAAGCAGGAATTCAGAAATTTATAGTCATCATAGTAGAGGTGTCTTCAAGTAATTGTCTTTTGTGTGTATATCTATATATATAAATATATGGTATCTGGCACCAAGACATTAGCAGCAGATCTTTCAAGTCCTGTAAATTGCAAGGTGGAGCCGCCATGGATTGGACTTGAGCACATCTCACAGATGCTCAATCGGATTAAGATCTGGGGAACTTGGAGGCTAGGGCAACACCTTGATCTCTTCATCATGTTCCTCAAACCATTCCCGAACAATGTGTGCAGTGTGGTAGGGCAAATTATCCTGCTGAAAGAAGCCATTGTTGAATACTATTGCCATGAAGGGGTGTACCTGGCCTGCAACAATGTTTAGGTAGGTGGCACTTGTCAAATTGATGTCTACATGAATGGCCAGACCTAGGGTTTCACAGCAGAACACTGGCCAGAGCATCACACTCCCTCCAGCGGCTTGTCATCTTCCCACAGTGTATCCTAGTGATTTCACTTTCCCAGGTAAATAGCACACATATATACGGCCATCCACATGATGTAAAAGAAAATGGGACTCATCGGACCAGACGACCCTCTTTCACTGCTACAAGGTCTGGTTCTAATCCTCGCAAGCCCATTGTAGCCGGTTTCGACGGTGGACTGGGGTCATCATGAGCACTCTGCCATTCCGCATCTATGCAGCCCCATATGCAGCAGGCATTTTGTGACACATTGCTCCCGTAATCATCATTAAAATTTTCTGTGACTTGTGCCACAGTAGACCTTCTTTAGGTTCTGATCAGACAGGATAGCCTTCATTGCCCTAGGGCATCAATCACCTTAGGTGCCCAACATCCTGTCTGAGAAGGGACAAACCACAAACCGGCATTTGTGGTTTGTCACTTCTCAGACCACTGTTGGTAGCTACTCACCACTGCAGACCGGGAGCTCCCCTCAATCCACCTTGCCATTTCAGAGATGCTCTGACCCAGTCATCTGGTCATAACAATTTGGCCCTTGTCAAAGTCGCTCAGGTCTTTACTCTTGTCGATTTCTCCTGCATTCAGCATGCTGACTATGAGAACTGATTGTTCGCTTACCATGTAATCTACCCAGACCTTGACATGTGGCTTTGTTAGGAGATGATCAACATTGTTCGCGTCACCTGTGAGTGGTCATAATATTTTGGCTCATCAGAGTATACATGTTTATACATGCAGTATATACACATTTTAAATTAAGTTGTGTTGCGATTATTAAATCTAAAAATGTGTTTGTTAAAACTGTGGCAGAAATCACCCATTCACATGTCTAAATTCGGTCAGTCTAATTTAGTTGCACCTTCTGCTGATTATTATCATTAAACTGAAAAATCTATCATTTTGCTGGAAACTTATTAGACTTATTATATGTGGCGCACAAATGAAGTATCAAAATGCTGTCGTCCATACAACGAAAATGCATGATGATCAGTTTAATTTAAATTTAGTTTGGTTTATTAAAAGATATTGCTGTATATACTGTATTATGTTGTTGAATCTGAATCCCATTACTCACTCATTTAAAATCGTTGCGCCAGACAGGCTCTTCTGCTCCCCCTGGGGAAAGACCGCCTTCCCCGACTTAGGTTGGGCCCCAGCCACTTTACATCCTATGTGAGAGACATAGTGAGAGAGAAGGCCGCGGCTGCTGGGCTTGCTCCCATGCTAGCATGTAACACCTTTTTCCCTCAGGGGTGCGGGAAAACCTAAGGTGGGTATGCTAAAACTCTTTGAGGGGGCGTTGGGGAGGGCGACGTGCATTCGGTTCAGGTGCTTCTAACACGTAATAGCCTGCTTTGCCCCTGCTCCGACAGTCAGGTCACACGGTCAGTGCGTGGCGTTTTTATACGGACCCCTTGTGTCACTTCTTTCGACAGAATGTTGAGAGAGTGACAGAAGGGGGACCATCTTGGTTACTATTGTAACCTCCGTTCCTCGAGGGAGGTTGTGTCCCTCCTGCAACGGCACTAGACCTAGCACTGTAAATGGCCGTGCTTCATCTTTCGGCTCCTCAGTGCAAAATCCTGACTGGCATTCGCTGCCTGCTTCCCTTTATACCTGTATGTCTGGGGCGGGGCATGCAAATTCTGTCTGCCAACTTGACATTGGCCTTTTCTCAGGTTCAGAGGTACGATTCGGCGTCCGAGAAGACCCCCTTGTGTCACTTCCTTCGACACAACGTCTTGTTCCCTCCCTCGGGGAACGGAGGTTACAATAGTAACCAAGACGATTTTTACTAACAACTATAATTTGCTTTGTTAATTTTCTCCCATTGATGTTTTTCTTTTCTATTATTGCTACACCCTCTTAAAGGATTCAACCATGACCCACATGACTCTTGACAATTTACAGACAAAAATTTCATGTCATAATCCACATTGTAGTTTAACAATAAGACACTTTCCTGGCTGCTTCTATTTTACACTGAGCTCTTCAATTCATGCTATTAGAAATGAATAAGAAAATTATGCGTTTTTCATGTCCTGCCTGCACATAGTGCCCTCTATAATAAGTCACACAGGAGCTAAAACCCCCAGTCCTGCCTCCAGTGTAATGAAAAACAGCAGCAAAATCTCCTTGTAGTGACTTCTGTACGTGAAAGCTCATAATTTCACGTTTAAAATGATTACGGGCACTACGAGGCTGCAGAGACTCCCCACAGTCATGTCGTTCCCTATTCAGTGTTTTAGCTATCTGTGCGAACCGAGCTGCCTAACAATGAGGCAAATATTAGGGCTGGCACTGCCTGTGGTAAGATGCCATACTCCCAATCCTGTAATTGTATCCAAAAGTGCTATATCTTCCCATGGAGACGGTGCAGGATCCCTGCTGTGTTTGTGTCTGGGCAGAAGGGGAATAATGAGGCCGGGTGTATGCTGTGAAGAGACAGCCTTCATCATCAGGATCGGTTGCTCCCTCCAGAGCCTACGAGCCTGGCTGCAGCCCTCTACCATTGTGACCAGAGGCAGAGTTATGATCCAGATGCCATTTATCATACAGCAGCCTGCTAAAGCAGTCAATGGCCCTGATTAATCACCTCAGCTGAGCATTGCTATAAGAGAACTGATTGAGTCTGGATATTAGGGCTTTATTTTTTTTTTCACACCCTCCTCTATGCCACATAATAGATTAGATTGCCAAATGCTTGGATTCAGTCAACCCACTTTTGTGTGTGTTGCAAATTCATTGTGTGCTAGAAAATGTCAATAAGTGCATTCCAATATTAGCTTTTTGCCACACCTGCTAAAGGCGGGTGAGTAGAGTAATTTATTTACAAAAGTTATTTTCTATGTTAAAACTCTTTCTCATGTCCCAGCTTAATATGCAGTCAACTATAAGTAAGCTATTTATAGGTTGATTTCACCAAATAGTGTAACACTGTTGCTCTGTAACACTAACAAAACCTCATGGGACTAACTGTTTGTACAACCATTAAGAGACAGGAGTTTACAGGAATGTTTACAGGAATGTTTGAAAACAGTATTATTTTTGCAATTCTGTTTGATGACACTAGTGACACAGAAATTCACACTTTAGCTTCAAATATTTCTTACCTGAAACTGTAGGTTACGAGCAAACAGCACAGGTCATAGTGCCACTTGCAACAAATGATGAAACATTCTCCATCTGTAAGTTAAACTGCATCTGTCACAAATTTCATGAAGAAGAGACAACGTGATTGAGTTTTTTATATTTTCATTTTGATGGCTTAATTCGACTAATATTCCACATACAGCACGTGTTGCCACTTTGGGATCTTAGTTAATCTTTTGTTGGTAAATTTTCCACTGCTAGTAAATGTTGTTAGAAGAAGAACACTTTACAATAAGGTTCTATTTGTTAACATTAGTAAATGCATTAGGTGTCATGAATTAAAATGAACAATGATGTTTAACAGCTTTTATTAATCTTGGTTAATGTTAATTAAAACATTTGTACTATTTTTCATTGTTAGTGCATGTTTGTTAATAATGCATTATGTTAGCTTGCTGAGTGACTCCAGTCAGGCGTCCTAAGCAACCAATTGGCCCGGTTGCAAGGCTGGTAGAGTCACGTTGGGTAACCTCCTCGTGGTCGCTATAATGTGGTTCTCGCTCTCAGTGGGGCACATGGTGAGTTGTGCGTGGATGCCGGGGAGAATAGCGTGAGCCTCCAAACGTGCTACGTCTCCTCGGTAACGCTCTCAACAAGCCATGTGATAAGATGCTTGGATTGATGGTCTCATATGTGGAGGCAACTGAGATTCGTCCTCCGCCACCTGGATTTAGGGGTCACTACACCACCACAAGGAATTAGCTTTCATTGGGAATTGGGCATGCAAAATTGGGAAGAAATGGGGAGAAAATTTAAAAAAATTCTAATAATGCATTATGTTAATGGATATCACTTTTAATGTTATAAATATATTAATATATATAATGAAAATAAACCAACATTAATAAATCCTGTACAATTATGGTTCATTGATAGATCAGTGTAACGCAATTTAGACGGGCAAGGAGGAGGCGAGAACCGGCTTGGCAATGTAAATAATATTTTAATGATAAACCTAAACAAAAGACTCAAACACACACATGACGGACATGTCCGTAAATTATCTCTCTCTCCCGCACCATCCTCCACAGTCGGCCTTAATCCCTCTTGGATGCTTAATTAGCCTGATAAGGGACCGGGTGTGTAGAATCACGACCCGGCCCCGCCCTCCGCCCTGCCACAATCAGGTTGACTATTGCAATAAGCCTTGTTGTTTTACTGACACATGAATCGTCTTTGATGTAAATCAAATATTTGATGTCTTTGATGTAAATCACATTTTTGATGTCTTTGATGTAAATCAAATATTTGATGTCTTTGATGTAAATCAAGTCTTTTTACAATTGCATTTTATCTACGTGGTGCAGCTCCTAATAAATTTACTGGCTAATTGGTGAATAACTTTCCAAATCCAGAAAATTTACTTTTTTCCAAGTCCTTTTAAGGCTAGTCAGGTCACTTGCCAGCTATATTTGTAATGCATCTAGGCAGACACAATGTTTTCTTGTCACATAAGGACAGCTCCAATCTACTTGAATGGTGAAAGGCTGAAATTTCCAAAACGCTTGGTCAAAATTATGATTAGGGATGTCACAATACCATTTTTTTTTTGAGAATAAGAGTACCAATACTTCATTTTTGTTACTCACCGATACTTGTTTTTGATAACTCCATATCAAAAGGTTATTTCAATTTTATCATGAAAATGGTATTTAAATACATTTAAAAATTCATTAAAACTGTAACCAAATGAAAGTATAACAATTAATTTTCAACATAATATTTTGTTTTTGAGCTTTTATTTTGAAGTGTTTCTGTGTTATGATGGTAACTTTTCAGTCCGGAAAAGCAGGTCACTATGTAAATCAAAGTGATTTTAAACTGCAAAAGCTGCTATTTAATTAAATAGGTATGTACACTGTTTGTGCCTCGCGCCACAACATTTGCACACTGTTCACTGTCATATACTACAAATTGAGCGTGCGATGC
Source organism: Moxostoma hubbsi (assembly GCA_032164185.1). Taxonomy (NCBI): domain Eukaryota; kingdom Metazoa; phylum Chordata; class Actinopteri; order Cypriniformes; family Catostomidae; genus Moxostoma; species Moxostoma hubbsi. The sequence goes on from JAVLUX010000009.1 coordinate 25,542,874, forward strand.
TCATGTGTTTTCCATGTATGTGCCAAAGAGAATCTTTAAAATGTGCGTGCAGGCGGCATTCACCCAACACTGTCTCCACACGTTAACAAGTGCTCACATTTGAAACTATGTACATCGTTACATCATTAAATTGCAACTTTTGTAATTAAATAATCTCAATAGGACATAATATGATTTTAATTTGTGTGCTGAATGTTTTTTTTAATGGCATTCGTATATCAGATGATATCGGTTTTTAGTATTGGAGCATTTTTATGAGTATGAGTACATGAGCGAGTGTTAACTTCAAACCCTGAGTACCTTTGAATTTTGTTTCTGCTAATTTTATGACTCCCTGTAATCCACACTTCTGAAGTGCCCTAAAAACAACACCAGTGGTGACATCATCAAGGCTAGATTTAGTTGTGTTGACCAGCATTGCTGTTTTGAATGGCAGAACTCTCTCTTGCTCTCTTGATCTCCCTTTCTCTATCTCTTTTGGCAGTGTCAGTACATACTCGCTCATCTTGACATAACAAAGTCCGGTTCCCAAGCCCCTGCATCAGATGTGGGCAGCAGATAGCCCCAGCGATAAGTGCCGTTTCTCCTCTCTTTTATCTTGTATGGAAGCGCTTTGCCTTGGAGCTTTGCATTCACAACATTGTGGAAGCCCTTTTCTTTTCCATATCATTAAAAGCCCTCAGTGTCTCGCAGGGCTGGCATGATGGCAAAAGGCCTGCTTGTGGCAAGAACACAATAAGCAGTGCTGGAAAGTCTCCAGAATCACAGCGTACCGAGCCTTTGCTACATTTAGCAAATAATTTGTAACGCAAGTGTTTATAATGCCAGGGTTGCGGATCTGCCACCTTGGACTTATAGCAACATGGCAAAGAGTGTGTGTGTGTGTGTGTGTGTGTGGGCAGGTTTAAGTGGTTTACAAGGACTTTTTTTTTAGGTTACAAACTGGTAATTAGAAGGGTATTATGCTATAAATGTGATTTATGAGGACATTTCTAGTGTCCCCATAATTCAAATCATGTAAAAAACATTCTAAACTATGTTTTTTTTTGAAAAAGTAAAAATGCAGAAAGTTTTCTGTGAGGGTTAGGTTTAGGGTTGTGTTAGGTTTAGGGGATAGAATCTATAGTTTGTACAGTATAAAAATCATTATGACTATGTAGAGTACTCATTATGATAGGTGCACCAACATGTGCGTGCGTGTATGTGTGTGTGTACACGTTTCTACTACATTGTGGTGACCAAATGATCACCTACCTTGTGGGGCCCAGCCAGCGGTCCCCAAGAGGGAAATGGCTTATTAAACATACTAAATTATGTTTTTTTGAAAATTTAAAAATGCATAATGGCTTCTGTGAGGGTTAGGTTTAGGGGGAGAGTTAGAGGATATAAATTATTGTTATCTCTGTATAAAATTCATAAAATGCATGGAAGCCTATGGAGAGTCCCCTCAATGATATAAAAACAAGTTTGTGTGTGTACATGTGCTGTTGGGCCTCAAGTGATCCTTTGATACAAAGAGCACTCACTTCCTGTGAGGCTTAAAGTAATGCTCATATGCTGTCATCTCTACTACAAAATCTGCAAATCTACTGATCTTTACCACTGGAAAAATTTTGTTACAAACAGCTTTTGTGTGTGTATGTGCTACAGTTCTGGTACATAATATGTCCCAAAAAGTGAGCTAAATCTAAAAACTCCTTTGGGGATATTTGGGGATGTCCTCAGTTAGAAAATCAATTCATAAAGCAAATTCTGTAGTTTTTTTATTTGTATTTTTATACTGTGTATATATATATTAATTTAGGTTTCTTATAGGAGTAGGGTTAGGGTGTGGGTTAAGGTTAGTTTGTAGTAATTATAATAAGCTATATATAGATAGCATATACTTTATATAAACAACAGTAGTTTATGGTATACTTCAAATTTTCACCAGAATATGAATGTTCGGCTCCAGCATCATTGCATATTGTTTGCAGTTATGACAGTTTATTGCTTGATGTGCAGGAGTGTGTGTGCTCATACTGTGAGCACTCTGCTCTGTCTAAAAGCAGCTTCAAATGTTTGACACCACTAAGATCGTGAAGATCGTCTGAATATAAAAGTTTTAAGAGACAAAGGAAAGACAGGAACGCAAGACAACAGCGGATAAATTAGGAGAGTCATGCTGCAAGAAACTGATGTGCGTTTGTTGACAATTCTGAATGATGCTCTACCTGCCTCGGGAAGCAGAAAGGTGTGTGTGTGTGTGTGTGTGTGTGTGTGTGTGTGTGTGTGTGTGTGTGTGTGTGTGTGTGTGTGTGTGTTTGTGTGTGTGTGTGTGTGTGTGTATTTATCACTTTATATATATATATATATATACACACACTGATCAGCCACAACATTAAAACCACCTGCTTAATATTGTGTAGCTCCCCTCGTGCTGCCAAAACAGCGCCAACCTGCATCTCAGAATAGCATTCTGACATGATATTCTTCTCACCACAATTGTACAGAGTGGTTATAGACTTTGTCAGTTCAAAACAGTCTGGCTATTCTCTGTTGACCTCTCTCATCAACATGGCATTGCAGTCCACTTCATTCATACATAAGCTCAATTCATATTTGTCAGCAAAACTAATTTCAAGCATTTTGGCAAGACTTTGGATCAAAAGGTTCTTAAGATCAAGTGTGTGTCCAAACTTTTGACTGCTAGAATACAGTTGTTTGCAAAAAGCCATTTATTGTGCAGTGTTGTGTTTGGTGATGGAACTAATCAGTGGTAATTGATAATGAGGTTATGGAAGTCATTGTAAATTCACAGGTCAATATTTCACCATGAACCATAAACAAGTTCCTGATGTGCTCGGGGAGAGTTGAAGCAGGTCAAGCGCAACAGGAGAAATGTGTTCCTGGAACGATCGTGAAGGATGTGTTTTATACATGCACACACCCACAGTTGTGATCCCTCAACATATGCCGGGATGTTCCACTCACGCTGATATATGTCCCCTCGGAAATATTTTCATGCATGATTAGAAAAAATATCTTTGCACCGTTTACATTGAAGGTCAGGAGCTCCAAACTTTCTGGAGATTTATTCCTTCTGATAGTATAAACAAGTGATTAGACAAACAAGTCACATGGGCTTGTTTGAAAGGACCTAAAATACATTTGTCCAATTAATGTAAACTGGGCTGTGGAGAGATGGAATTGAGGTAACAGTTTAGAAACGTGGATAATCTCTAACAGGTGGACTTGATTAGGACTGTGAGAACTGAATTACAATAACATATCCAGAGATGTTCCACTCCAAGGAAGCAATTTACAACAGGTTTTATAGGCCTATAAGTTTGTGTGTGTGTGTGTGTGTGTGTGTGTGTGTGTGTGTGTGTGTGTGTGTGTGTGTGTGTGTGTGTGTGTGTGTGTGTGTGTGTGCGTGCGTGCGTGCGTGCGTGCGTGCGTGCGTGCATCTGAAAGAGCCATTTTCTGAAGGCACAACAACCAGCCTTTAAGGCAGTTGATGTGGGCTTTAAGTGCTGCACTGTGAGGAAATCATGCTGCCAATAGTTTGTCTAGTTAAAGAACAGACAGCAGGTGCTGGAGAGGACAGCTTCTCTAAATGAGAGGACAGGACCTCATATGGAGCAGTGAAGGGAAATGAACCAATACCTGACAGATCTGACTCACTTACAGAGGTGTGAGTGCTTTTTGGTGTTTTCTCATAGAAACATGTTGGTCTATAAAAAGGGAGGTTTATGGAGTTCAGATACATCTGGTGCAATGATTTGAAAGCTTTGGAAAATGTCTTATTGGTTTTATTTTGTTAGATTTTGTTTTCTGAACACTCAAAAATATATATATTCTTAATCAGTATCTTAATAAGGTAAGGAAATTTTTGAAAACAATGTTTGGGTATTATTTCACACCAAATTCAACAGAAAAAAAAAATATTTTAAATGATATTTTGCATAAGGCAATAAAGCCTATTTTGTTCCATTAAGAGTTGCATTGTGACTTATGGTTATGATTACTGTAATATGCATCCATATGTTTTACTTTTTTTTTTTTTTTTTTTTGTAAATCTCATTATTCTCAATTATGTCAAGTCAATTCAACCTTTATTTATAGAGCACATATAAAAACAATAGAAGTTGACCCAAAGTGCTTTACAGATCAAACAAACAAAATGACAGAGTGATATAAAAAAATAATGATTTAAAGTTAAATATTAAACATAATAAAATAAATAAAAACATTTAAATACAGCATCATGCATTTATCCATTTCAAACTATTCAATTATCTATTCAAAATCTACAGAATAAAGATATGTTTTTAAAGAAGATTTTAAAATGGCTAATGATGAAGCTGACTGGAAAGGGAGTCTATTCCATAGATAAGGACCTATCACATAAAAGGCACGGTCACCCTTAGATCTATAGCGGCAACGAGGAGCCCTCAATAAAAGTTGATCAGAAGACCTGAACACTCTGCTGGGGGAGGAAGGGTGTAGATGGTCACTGATACTGTATATTGGGGCACAAGACCAGATAGTGCCTTGTAGATATAAATCAGAATTTTTAAATCGACCCTGAATTGCACCAGAAGACAGTGTAGAGATGCTATAAACAGGAAAATGTGATACCTCTTTCTTGACCCTGTTAAAAGCCTAGCTGCCGTGTTTTGAACAAGCTGTATGTGGGATAACGTAGTTTGGGGCAGACCAATGTACAATGAGTTGCAATAGTCTAACATTGATGTAATAAGTGAGTGGATCACAATTTCCAATCTTTATGGGAAATAAATTTTTTATTTTAGCTATAGATCTCAGGTGGAAAAATCTACCCTTGACAACAGAAATCAAAACTTATTGAAATCAGTGATCAAAAATCACTCGAAGACTCCTCACATGATCTTGTACATTCAATGACAGAGGACCTAACTGGCCAACTAGGCCAGGTAAGAGGGCATGGAGTAACCTAAAATCAGAGCTTTGGTTTTGCTTTCAGTTAATTGTAAGAAATTGTTTGCCAGCCAATGTTTAATATCTTTGAAGCAGTATTGAAAATTCTCCTATCCAGACACAATGCTTGTTATATAACAACCAGCCTAATTCACTAATTGCATAAACCTCAATCTATTTATTATATCATTTCATATGTTGTCAACAGCTTTTTTTTTTCTTTTTTTTTTTTTGCTGTGAAAAGCATATACACATAGGACTCTTTCATCACACAGTACTGTCACACATATTTGCAGCCTCTGTAGGTCACACTGACTTTCAAACTGATTCACTCATACTATATTTTGCCCCTCCACCCCTCTTCTCCCTTCCCTTTTCTTTCACTTTAAAGGCTGCATTCTGATGAAACACATAATATACAGAAAATCGAATACAGTGTGGTCTAAAGCTTGGATTAAGGGTGTAATTTAATATTGTGTTTATGATTTATATGACAAGCTTACAGGAATCAACTCGCCGACTGCATTTACCAGAGGTTTATGTGAATATAATCAACATTTTCATGTATGCATTTGCATAAAATTACTGCACTTCATTAACACAGTTACAAACAAAGGGGGTTTAACGGGATCTATTTTAGGTCCTAAAAGATTTTGTTTTATTTTTTCAAACAGACAGAGTTTGGTATTGTTTGTATGTTCGTTTTACTCTGTGTTCTGGTTTTCCAGTCTCTCTCTCGCTTTCTGTATAATGGTGACCTAGATAGAAAGTATGCATTGTGGTTATTCACTCCAGCTTATTCTGTTCTGTTGCCTGTGATTTTCTGCCCAACAGATTTAGACTTTGTGTGTTAAACATGGTTCTTTGATGCTGTATGGTTTAAATGGAAGCAAAATAAAAAAGCTGAACAGAATAATTCATTCATAACTCTAAAAGATTTATGTTACCCTGCTATGTCACTCACTCCTCTAGCAGGGTTGTGCACCATTCAGGATTGAATTGAGAATGCTTTTCAAATTCCAAATAAATTCCTGAATTTAATTTGAATTCAGGTAGCAAACAGAACTGATCTAATTGTAATTCAAATTTGAATTTAAGGAAGTGGAATGGAATGAAATTCAAAGAAATGTATATTCGAATTCTACTGCTGGTAGTGTGTTTTCTAATAATACATTTCATATTTCAGAATTAATTAAACATAAACATGTTTTCATACACACAACTTATGGGATATTTCCAGAAACATGATGATTTTCATTATCAATGCTTGAAATGCCACCTGAAGAAATCTGTATTGAATTTATATATACTTCAATGTACTTTATAAATTAACTTTCACTTTATGGACTAAGAGCAGTTCATTTCTCAGAATGCGCAGATTTTCATGTCAATTGTTATTTTGTTAAGTTATCAAAAACAATGTGTTGGACATTTTGTGGCACTGTGTGGAAAAAATAACATTTTGATGGCTGTGTTTATTTTTTGACTCTATTGAACTTTATTGACAGTATTGGAGTTCAGAAAGAAAAGTGTATTTTCAAGGAATAAATAGGCATAATTAGTCAAAATTAACTGTAATTTTCACAAAACTTTTGTGTGACTGTGTTGAATTTCTAAGAATTGCTGTTCAGACATTTACAGACTCTTCCTGTCATTTAAATTCAAATTCCACTTCAACTTCCTGTGGGGCATTGCCACTTCAATTCAAATTCATGTATTGAAAAGAAGCAAATTCTTAAGTTCTGAATTTTGCCTCTCTAATTTTGGTTTGACTTCAGTGAACTTATGTACTTTTTCTCGGTTGCAGGTTCTGGCAGGGGGAATACACAGTCGCGGTGGCCATCAATGACTACCTGGATGTATACTGTCCATACTACGAGACCCCTCAACCTCACAGTCGCATGGAGCGTTACATCCTATTCATGGTCAACCATGATGGTTACCTGGCATGTGAGCACCGCATGAGGGGCTTTAAACGCTGGGAGTGTAACCGGCCCCAGAGCCCTGACGGACCTCTACGCTTCTCTGAAAAGTTCCAGCTCTTCACCCCCTTCTCGCTCGGCTTCGAGTTCCGCCCAGGACACGAGTACTACTACATATGTGAGTATGCGCATTTCCAATATATTGTACACTACATTGCCAAAACATATGTGGATACCAGTTTACACTCTTCTGGGAAGGCTTTCCAATAGATGTTGGTTTTGAGGGTTTGCTCCCATTCAGACACAAGAGCATCAGTAAAGTCAGACACTGATGTTGCCATTTCAATTCATCCAAAGTGTTTTCAATGGGGTTCAGATTTTCAAGTTGTTTCAAATCAGACCATTTCATTATATTGATTATTGATCGGCACATTATTTTATCGATTCTGTTTTGTGTCATTGATATATATTAACATTAGCTGACATTTAAATTTGAAGCCTAAATCGCATGCTTTCCAATTCACTGCGAGTTGGTTTTCTGTTTAATGTAGTCTGGCGTAATAGTGTTGGGAGACCACAAGAGGGTGATATAACATTTACTGAAGCTGGTTGCTGGTAAGACAAGACACAGTCTAAACTAAGTTTTGGATCTAGTCACCATACACACAAGGTTACAAAGTTTTTTATACTTTTTCAAGAATGAACAAAGTGGCATTGATGAGTTTGCAGGTCAATGTATAAAACTGATGTATCTGCATTGTATGATTTAAATTTTAACTGTATTGGCATACAGTTACTTATATTTTGTATTTTAAATATGTATTCCCGTTACTTGTATTTTATTACTCCCAACCCTGTCCGTCAGACAAGTCAGGTGTGTGACCCCCTTTCATTTACCCTGCCACTCACGCTTTACCAAAGTTGTGTTGAAACATTTTTATAAAGAGACAAAGACTATTGTGCAACGAGCAGTCCAATTTATATATGAATGAATGCCGATATACTGAATATTGATAATCATCTGGAAAATGTTCTGATAATCCATGCATTAAAATGCATCGATCCCAAGCCTACATTTTACTACAGTAAAATATTAATCTAAGGAGATTGCATGGCTGTGTGCTTGATTGTATGCACCTGTCATTAATGGGTTTTGCTGAAATAGGCAAAATACATAAGTAGAAGGAGGTGTCTACTTACTTTTGATTAGGTAGTGTAGTTATAGCACTTATGTTCGGACACAGATATACTGAGGAAGTAATAGAAATGGAGAAATAGCAAACCTTCAGTCTTAACAGCTTTAGAGTTTTCTAAATGAGAAACATACTCATTGTCATTGTCATTCATTTCAAAAAGCTTTGAACAGTTTGATTCAAACAGGAAACTTTTGTTTTACTGTCCTGAAAGTCATTTTGGTGTGACCTCCATACAAAAAACAAATAACTAGCTAAGCAAATAACTAACTGTGAATTTTTTAGTTTCCTTCCCAGCTGTATTAATAAGATAACATGAAAGACTTGTATCAGGAAAATGACAGAAAAAAAACATTGAACAGTGAGCAGATCAATAATTTATATGGTAATTACAATTCCTAACATGGAAGGTTTTGGCATAGACAGATGTGGCTGGGTTTGGAGCCACCTGTGTACTCTGTGTATAGTATGCAGCCTGACCACTTTGAGCTCTTGCAGGCTTTGTGTCGCACTGTCCATCAGCAGCCTTTCCCCGTCCACACAGCAACCAGACAGATTTTCATTTGACTGTTGATTATTCCCTGAATGACAGCTCAGACTGAAAGGGAGAGGGGGTGGGGGGGCAGCATTCTGAATCAACATCCCCTCCACCCCAGCTCCCCTAAATCAGCAGGCATAGCGCTGTTTATCATACATGCCGCAGTGTTGTCTCTTCACATGAGAGAGAGAGAGAGAGAGAGAGAGAGAGAAAGAAATGCCACAAAGAGCAAAAAAGTTAAAAGGTACCCTTCAACAGGGATTTTCGGAACTGTCCCGCCAAACTGATTTTTTAATCGTCTGCCTCCCAGTCCGTTTTTAGATAGAAGAGCAGGGCTGGAAAAGGCCTTCGGACAACAACCCCCCCCCCCACCCCCCCCCCCCCCCCAAGGCAACTCCATTCATCTGCAGAGAGAGGATTGTTTGGATACCAGCAGCTCTATGGCTGTCATGGTCCCTTGGGGATTGGGGACAGCAGGGTCAGATGAGAGATGGATCTGAGAGGTTATCAGGGGGAAGTGGGGGCTGATCTTGATTGTTTGCTGGTAAAAGAACACGTCCATCAGGACTGGTCAGACTTAACCCCAGACTTCCATCTCTCCACCCGTATTGATTGACTGTGATGACATCTTGACAGGCATCTTCAACACAGCTGCCGGCGGTTGAGGTTGGGTGCTCTCCAATGAACCTAGGATCCGGTGTGGTGGACATGCCACAGGAATACACAATAACTTGGGGAGGGCTGTAGGAGGAGGGTTTGTTGAGCTTGAAGATGACAAACTCTAGACAACTTAGGCTGTGGCTCGTACTACAACAAATTGACCAAGACATTTAAAATATGTGCATTGCTTTTAGTCAAGTTCACATCACAAGACTTCAAGAAACTATTCGTCCTTTCATATTTTAAGTTTGCGACTACTCTTCACCAAAAAATTTAAATAGTTTCATTATTCTTTTTTAGACTAATTAAATAACCCAAAAAATCGCATGACATGGTCTTGGAAAATGTTTCTAAGCAAACGACCATATGAAGGTAGGTCAATTTGCACCAGCTCACTAATAACTCTGCACACCAGTTAATTCATGTTGACTGAACAAGGTAAAAAGAAGTAGTTGTCTGCCTCAAGGACCAATGGCAGAAAGAAGGTGTCTAGCAGCCGGTAAAATTGCAAAAACTCTGCCCTGCAGAGTTGGCTCTGTGATGTCATTTTGTTCTAAATGATGTCACACCTGTTCATTCTTCTATTTCGTATGAAGAATATCAGGGTCTTCAGATTCGCTTGTTTGGGAACTGCATTATACTGGTCGTGCGGTGTGTTTCGCACTCTATTACAATGAACTGGCTCATTAAAGACATTTGTTTGTGATTCGGGTTACACTGTTGTCGCTGTAAATTAGAATGAACCAGCTCATTTGAATCATTGTCACAATGGACATCATCATTTTCACTGAAAGCTGACATAAATTCCTCTGTAATTGTTTCTCACCAAAACCGTATGCACTCAGGAATATAACACATAAGCTGCATAGACTACTTTTATGACACTTTTAGGTACATTTTAAGCTTTAAAGTGAGGCACTGTCCACCTGCCATTGTCAAAGACAGTAATAAGGGTTTAGAACAACATAAGGTTGAGTTAATGAAGGCAGAATTTTCCATTTTGGGTGACTTTTTCCTGTAAAGGAATATTCTGAGTTCAATACAAGCTCAATCGACAGCATTTGTATCATAATGTTGATTGATTACCACAAAAATAATTTCACCTTGTTCCTCTTTTTCTTTTAAAAAGCAAGAATCGAAGTTATAGTGAGACACTTACAATGGAAGTGAATGGGGCCAATTTTTGTAAGTTTAAAAGGAGAAATGTGAAGCTTATAATTTAATAAAAGCACCTACTATAGTTGTTCTGTTAAAACTCATGTATTATTTGAGCTGTAAAACATTTTAAACCATCGTTTTTACAGTCGTTTTAGGGTTTGTTAACATTACATAATGATGAAGTTGTAAAATTGGATATATCTTTACACAAATGCTGTTAGTAAGTGATTTTATCACACTAAAATCGTGTTAACAAACATATTGTTATGTCTTGTGGATATACTTTTTAAACAGAGAGTATTTTAACGTTTACAGATTGGCCCCATTCTGTTCCATTCTAAGTGTCTCACTGGAATCCAAATTTTAGCTTTTTTTTAATAAGTCAAAATAAATTTTTTGTGGTAATCAATATTATGCCACAAATGCTGTTGATTCAGTTTAACTTGTATTGAACCAGAATATTCCTTTAAGTGTGCACCAACACAACAGTAAAACAAAAAACTTTGAGTCTTTTAATGTACGCAGGGTGACGAGCCTCAGTCTTGTTTTGTGTGCTTGGCTTATGTGCTGAGTGATCAAACATGTGCCTCTGTCTTTTCTTTGTGGACATTTGACAGCTTCCAAGTTCACCTCAGATTTCACTCTCCCCTTCTTTCTCATCGAAGCCTTAAAAGGAAATAATCAACTGAATTGTTATGTCTGGACAGCAGAGATGAATGAAGTAATCTGTCAGAATGGTTATGTTTGCGAAGCAGAGATGAACGGTGTTGCTGATGTGCTGGTGGAGTTGACAAGATGGCCAATGATGGTTGAGAGCTGGCTGACTCGATAGTGACTCTTTGCTCTCAGGTCATTGATTGTTCTGTGGGATAATTTGCTATGGGAACATTGTGTGTGACAGGCCATTGTAAGTGACGACTCCAAGCTGGAGAAGGTCAGAGCGAATTTCTCTGAAAATATATAACTTTGTTCTTTATTTGGTTGTCAAGGGGTCAAACTAACTCTCAGGCTAGAGAGACTTTCATAAGTGTCTTCTCAGAACAGCAGCACAGGGATAATTCATCAAAAAAGGAAAATTCTGCCTCCATTTATTCACCCTCATGTTGTTGCAAACCTGTATGGCTTTCTTTCGTCTATGGAACACAAAAGGAGATGTTAGGCAGAATGTTATCCTCGGTCACCATGCATTTTCCATTGCATCTTTTTTCCATGAGTTAATGATGGCAGAATTTTCATTTTTGGGCGAACCACATACACGAACAGTAAAAAGTCTGGACACACCTTCTGATTTTTTATAATTACTATTTTGCATATTTTAGAATAATAATCTTATAAGTATAATAGAATATAATCTTATTTTAGCTTTTTCATTGTACCCTTCCTTTGCCTTGATTGCAACTCTGCAAACTCTTGGCATTCCCTCAACCAACATCATGAGTGATCCACCTGGGATATATTTTTAAAACAGCATTGATGTTCCCATTTATTGTTGGCTCTTGGATGCTTTTCTTCGCAGTCTGGTCCAACACATCCATTTAAAAAATAATAATAATTTTAAAAAAATTGTTTTACACAATTTATAGTTGTCTGCAAACTAATTTCAAGCAATTAAGCACAAGTCTTTAGATCAAAGTGGTTCTGAAGATCATAAGAAACATAAATTCAGTCATATGTCCAAACTTTAGACTGGTAGTATATTTATACAGTGTTTGAATGTTTCTGTTTGTCATAAACACATTTAGCTGATTGAAGTTAACTTCCTCCATTGTGTGGAACTCATTATTTCTTTGCAATGTCCTCTCTTCTTTTTTAACAGCTTCTCCTCATCCCAACCATGCTGGCAAGCCTTGTTTAAAGTTGAAGGTGTATGTGAAGCCTGCAAGTAAGTCATGCTTTGTCTTGCCCTACCAGACATAAAGAATGATATCCCCACACGTTTATATGCCAAATGACTATTAGACAGTCAGACATATTTTGTTAATGAGATGTCATACTTATTTATAAGTGCATGAATGTGTTCAAATGAACTCTGCATCTATCACAATAATAATAATGACTAATGGGAGCTAATAGAACTATTGTGAATTATTTGTCATCTTACTTTCATCACTCACCATTAAAAACTGTTTTTTTAACTGTTGATAGTTTTAAAAGGATCACAGGGTTTTATATATTGGCATCAAGTGCCAATATTAGTGTTTTCGCTTGACACACTCCCCTGTCTGCAACCCTATTTGTAGTTGCCGCATTCCATTGTTGCATAAAGTTGAGTTTTTTGTTGCATTGTCAACATTCTGCCATGTTATTACTATGTTCTTAGGTAACTTTATACTTAGTTCTTTATTATTACAATTGTTTAACTGCAAAATTACATAAAAAAACAACATCTGAAGCAATGTTGACACAAGCCACGTCCACAAAAATTTATTTTAGCATCCATTTCTAACTTCATCGTTTTCCATAGTATGCAGTACTAGGGAGCTTTTCCAGTGGAGAAAAACTCTGTTCCAATGTGGATGAGAGGCGTAAACCTAGCAAAATCAATTCATTTTTAAACTAAAACATATTCGTGTGGACATAATTGAGAAATACTCCATTCCATTGTTTAAATTTAATTTGTTAATATTCATTAATATTAATATTTTAAAATAAACTACTGTGTTTAATTGTATATAAGCAATGTTTTTTCTGTGGTATTGAAATTGTGAGGTGTCGAATATCATGAGATTTTACTGCTACTGAAACTTTGGTATTCTGAGATCCTATTTGGAACAACAATTCTCTTCCTTCAAATGGAAATCCAGTGGTTATTATTAAAATCATTAGCACAGATGTCAGGTTTCTGTAATCTATGAAAATTGTTGCAAGGCAGAAAAAAACAATACAAGTGCGAAATGTAAACCAAATCCTCTGCCTCAGTAATTAAACTCTAATTAGGTCAGTGCTGTGGACCCCTGAAGCTTTGAGTAAAGGTATGCATTTCCTATCACTTCCTCCCCGTGTGCTGTCTCTCTGTGTTTATGTGTTTCAGATGGTTCGGGCTTTGAGTCTCCAGAGCCCTTCCTGACTGATCAGAGCCAACATAACAGGGCAGATGCCCCACTAGCTGTGCTGTTGCTGCTGCTTTCCTTTCTGCTGGACTTCATCTAGAAGCTCCACAGCGTCCTAGACTGCTTACCGCTTTCCCTCCATCCATACTCCCTCAGGGAAGCCCCCTCATCCAGCCCCCTGCCCCACAGGCTACTCATCCTAACAGCTTATCTGTGGACAGAGACATTTGCCTTACCCTGGGGCTTTATGCTTACTGGATAAATTAGTGGCTGATGTAAAGCAGTAGCGAGACTTGAAGACCTGGAGTCTGTTGTGGAATGTGACCTTTTATATATGCTGTCATGTAATCAACGCTTATATTCATGTGCCATTTTTCACGGTTCAGGACATCGCAATTTTAATCAATGGTTTACAAAAGATTTCAAACACTCATATTTTCATTACATTATACTCAGTCACTATCTACCCAGAGGTAGGCTCTGTCCCAATTGGCGAGATTGATGTTTTCAACAAGACCGTAGGGTGTCCCATTTTTAATTTAAAGGAATAGTTCACCCAAATATTTAAGTTGTGTCATCATTTACTCACATTTTTTGTCATTCCAAACATGTATGACTTTTTTCTGCCAAATATAAAAAAAAATTAATTAAAAACAATGGCAGTGAATAGGGATTCCAATTTAAAGCTTCAAAAAGAATGCAAAAGTATCATAAAAGTAGTCAATTTAACTCGTACATCATATTCTAAGGCTTCTGAAGGCAAATGATATGTTTTGGTAAGATTTTATCTGAAATGTAATACATTTTTGCAGTCATTTCTGTGGCTCACTAATGAGAAACACTCATTCTCACTGGAGAAATTGCATTGTTTAGCACTGCTGCAGTGACTACGCAAGCCAGTTTGAATAAGCCTCTCTCATGAAAGCATGGACTACTTTTATATTTTTGCATCCTTTTTGAAGATTGAAAGCGGAAACGGGATACACTTCAAAACATTTAATTTGTGTTTCGCAGAAACAAAAAAGTCATACAAGTTTGGAACGTCCTGAGGGTGAGTAAATTATGATAGAATTGCAATTTTTGGGTGAACTATTCCTTTAATGATTGAGGAGGGTGCTAATAAGCGCCTCCTTAATGGCTGCTTTGCACTCTCGTTGTGCTCTTTTGCCGAGCACGTACAGGTGCGGACTCCACAGCTTACAAATCTCAGCCTATGTGGCAAGGTGTAGACTCAGTTGAGGACCATAAAAGCTGAAGGCTCCATTTGAGACAGGGCCATAAAGGGTACTTTCTTGATAACAAATTACACCAAAGGACTCTCTTCAGAGTTTTAGATTTTTGCATTTGAAGGGAGAGAAGAACCGTGTTTTGTGGTAGTCAGCAGCTAGCGAATTAGTGGTAGACATTCACATGCATGTGAAACACTGTGAAAAAGAGAAACTGATCTTCTGATAGTGATGATATATTTTTATTAATGAACAATATAAGTAGACTCTCAGATCTTCTAGCAACCCTACAAGCTTAGCTGGAGGAGACTGGATCAGACACAGCAGAATGTCAGTGCTCACTGCTGGCCCTCACCTCTAAACTGTGTATCTCTGCAGTGGGATGGGACTCAGAATCTTAGAATAATAACTTTGGTGCAGACCCAAATGCCACTTAACAAAACTCAGCATTGGTTTTCTCTCCAGTTCTGTGTGGACATTTAAATCACCAATGTAAGAAGACAGAACTGTGGGCATGGACAAAAAGGAAATTGATTTTTGTATTCTATTTCATGTTATTTTTGTAGCATTTAAAAGCAACATTAATTATTCATGTGATATGGAATGATTTTAACGTCTTGAGTGACGATACAGTGTGTGAGTCAGTAGTCGGACGTATTCAGATGGGCAACTCTCACTCTTACTGTTTTCATTGTGATATTGTCAAACTGTATTTAGTATTTAAAGAGACAGAAAGCATTCATTTCCATCTGATCTGATTGTGTCCTCTTTTTCATGTGACGTTTTGTACAGTCAACATGTTTTGTCAAACTGAAGAAACATGCTGAAATGAAAACAAAAAATAAAGCATTTTTGCCTACAAGATGCAAAGACAACTGTGTGCTGCTGATAGAAAAAAAAAAGAATTGTCTCCAAGTTAACAATCTTGACTGGAGGCTTGTGTGTGTTTTAACAATAATTCAATTATTATTGTATATCATTTCATATTTTAATTTAATAATTTAACATATTAAGCTGCTCTTGATTTGAGCCCATGTGGAGTCATGTAAATATATATTCCATGTTTTATAATGTTTGATGATCTCTGCAGACATACACACATTTTGGACTATTCTGTGCAAGGTCTTGATACATTTAATTGATAGTTCACCCAAAAATGACAATTCTGTCATAATTTGCTCATATGGAACATGAGGAGAAATTTTGAAGAATGTCGATGTTGCTTTTTTTTCTCCATAGAGTGAATGTGAATTTGAATGTTGACTGAGGGTGTCTTTAAAATTCTGCCTAACATCTCATTGTGTGTTACGTGGAAGAAAGTCATACAGGTTTGGAACAATATGGGGGTGAGTAAATATTGACAGAATTTTCATTTTGATGTGAACTATCCCTTTTAATAAAGATCACACTCAAGAAATCTCAAACCTAAAATTGTGCAAAATGCCAAGAGAGTGATGAAACCTTACACATGCTTCCAGTTTACTTTTCTCTGTTGAACAGCAGCTATTTGGACACAGTCATCTAAAATATGATTGCTTTTTATGTTGTTTTGAGAATCAGGGCGGCTGGAATGGGTCATGGTAATATGTGACTTGACATTCAGGCAGGACTCTGCTGATACCAGCTCTGGGCTTTGGCCTGGATGCTCCTTCAACTATTAGGTGAGGGATTGGTGGCCTGGTTGGGCTCAGAAAAGTGAATATCCTATATGAATATTTTATGCAATGTAGACTATGATCAAATATGCATGGGTTAGAAAAGCATCAGTGCAGGATCTGCAGATTCGAAGATAGAACTGCAGATCCATTCAAAACAAGTAGTGGGCAAGTTATAAGGAAAATTAAGACATTTAGGCAAATATCACAGATAATCCAAATATCTATATGATTAGTAAAAGACTTTGTATTACTCTCTGGGCTTGTATCACACAATTTCACGGAACGCCATATTTTATTTTTGGTGGGAATAAAAACGAGGCTGTAAAGCTGCATTACACTGCCAGCTGCTTTGTTGCTCCATGTCGCCAGTAGCTGGCGGTTAGGTCGCTAGTGGTGTGTATGGAGAGTCTAAACAGCACTGTTTCTTTACAATTCATATTATTATTAATAATAATAATAAAATATTAGGATCACGTGAGCTCTACCATATTCTCTTGTATTGACAGTCGCTCTTTATTTGCATAAAGTTAACATTTCTCAATTTTGTCGCGTCGCTGGACACGCCCACATCCGGTCGCCGTCGCTCGTGTTGCCGGATGTCGCGAGCTCTTATTGAAAATTTAAGAGATTGTTTTGTCGTTGCGTATCGCTTGCAGTGCGAACGCATCTTTACTCTTCAAGTGGCTGTACTGTTGTTAGTTCAGTAGGTTTTGTTGACGAAACATTTTGAAAAAAAAATCTTTCCAAAATATTCAGTAGACAAAAACGAGAAGACATTAGTTGTGAGAATTGGATGTAATCTATTGTCTTTTAACAGCTTCAGTGCGTGACACTGACAGCCTTGGTCTCATTCCCCTAAAAAATCAAATATGGCGCTACACGTATGGTCAGTGTGCCTCGTGTTTTGTTTATAATTATAAAAAGCAAGACATTATTTTAATGAAACATCCATAGAATGTTAGATTTAATATAACTAAGCAGGGTTGTCAACTCTCACGCATTTGGCGTGAGACACACTCTTTGCTGTCTCACGCTCTCACTGTACCCAAGTAAATCTCACGCCAAATAACAAGAAAACGTAATTCAACACAGAATAAGTCAAACATAGCAACAAATCTTCCAATTGGGTTTTTGCATCAGCACGAGACTTGAATTTTCGGGCTGCCGAAGCAAATCTACCACGGCAACGCACATCAGCGTGCCCAATAAACAGGATTGCCAGAGCTCCGGGGTAGTGCAGAGCGCACGACTCAACACGCATTAATATGAAATCAACAGAGAATCCTCTAATTTAAATATCTGGGGAAGAAGTAAAACCACTAAAACTGATAGACAGCCCCAACATTATACAGCACTGATAATGTAAAGAGACAATAGCTTAGGCTTTTTCTATTTTTTTATTTTTTTTTAAATGGCTTTTTAAAATGCTTGTCACCCCCCTCACTGAAGTCATGATGAGGAGTCATCCATTGAGGTTATGGCCCTATTATTTGGCTACCAATGTCAATCAAACAGTGGAAGAACTATGTCAGGCTAAACAATCAAAAGGGCAAGTACAAATTATGTGTACTCCATTAATTTTGGGCAAATTATAGCAAAGGTTTTCCTCCTGTTCTACCAAACTGGTCCTGTTTACCTTTAGATATTTCAAGATACTACTTTCTATAAATTATTAAAAGCCAGATGAAAGGAAAACAATATTTCGAAAGGACACAAACATTTTACTGAGAGCACAGTCCCAGCTCAGTAAAGTGGCCCACTCATACTGTAGGTATACTGTCAGAATATTATAACTAGCCCTAAAAATATGGTCTTATTTAAATTAAATTATTTAGTTTGATTTCTCATAGCATTTTGAAGTAGAACAATTGTAAAATTCTAAAAGTTCCAGATTTCCAATGAAAATATTAAATGCAGTGTAGTAATTCTGTTATATAGTAATTAATTGCAATTATGTGACCACCCAAAATTGAGCTTGTGTGTGAGCTTAATACCTCAGCCACCACTGAAGAACATTTTTGGACCCAAGAAAAACCCTGGTTGTGCCATAGTGTATGGGTGTTTTTAAATATATATATATATATATATATATATATATACACGATATATATATATCATTATTATTATTATTTGCCTTATAGGGTTGGATTCGGTCTTGTTTTTGTGTTAGAATTTAAAGATAGAAGGCCTACTAGTATCTAACAGCAGTGTGAAATGTATGCAGATTTCGCTCTAAAAAATAGACTTTTGCTGCCACCTTGTGAATGAATGAGGCCTCGTTGTAACCTTTTCAGTTCAATGTGTATCTTGCAGGGTTCAACATGATTAGCTGCTGGCAGAATTTCATTGAACTGTCACTTGTTTGCCCCATCTGGGAAGTGCTGTGTTCCAATATATCTTACATTGGGTGATCTTGTATATGTTTTTTAATGCCTTGCAGACATTAAAATTTGTTATGTATTGTAGTATATTGTTATTGTGAATTCTGCTGATTTAAATTCGCCACCAAGGCATCAGTGATAGTCTTGGAATTTGGAAAGATGTGTTTGAAAGAGGTTGAAAATTAAATATACTGTATGTACAGGGTTGGGGAGAAATGAAATACATGTTACGGGATTACATATTTAAAAAGCAAAATATAAGAAATTGTATTCCACAACAGTTACAATTTAAATAATTGGTAATTAGAATACATTTACATTCAAAAAGTATGAGATGGAAAACATATATACATATAAATGATGCGATCCAAAGTGCATTTGAACAGTGCTGAAATACTTTCTTATGATGTGTTACATTCTTACGAGCAGACAGAGAAGTAAGTTTGAAGTCTGGAGCAGAAGAAATAGAAATAAAACTTGTATAAATTGTCAGCTTTACACTAAGCTAAAATGCTATTTCTAGCCATTTTACATGCACACGTTACCAGACACGATCATATTTGTTTATCAAGAAATTTCACATTGGATCATAATTTCTTTTTTCTAGTAATACCTTTGATATTAGGGCAAAAATTGTATTCTGGATAGTAATTTTTATATTGTTTTCCTGTAAAAATAGTGTTGTCCTCCCGCAGTTCCCTAAGGTAACCCTCATGTACAGCACAAACACACATGTCTCAGAGCTCCCGAGCAGTCAGTGTATGTTGATTCTGACTGAGACATGAGCTGCTTGAAAGGGAGAAGAGAAGACATATCAAGAGAGGAACACCTACAGAGAGCTCACTTCAAAAACTACTATGAAATGAAAAGATTTGTGGATGAGCAGAAAATTCTTCACAAAGATCACAGGAGAGCTATGGTTTTGATCAACAAAGAAATACAAGAGGTTCAGAAGACATTGATGGACATTAAATTGATAAGCGGATATTGCCATCAGGCCTACGCTGCTCATCTGAAATCAGTAAGTACTGTCTTTTCAACTTTCAAAGGATCCAAGAGAGTGAAAAATCTTGATAATATGGACATGAATCTTGAATGTAACCCAACGAAGTCAAAACTCACATTTTGCCTGAGGCATGAGAGCTTGAAACAAAGTTTGTTTGATAAAGCCACTGCTGACTGTAAGAGGGATCCTTCAATATTCGAACGACAAACACAGACTTTGGACACAACTGCAAAAACATACAAAAAATATAGTTCCACTGGTGCTTATTTGAAGTCTAAAACCTGTATTCCATCAAAGGAATTAAAAAATGGTTTGGATATAGATGATTATTTCATAGCCTCTCTGTCTGATTTTGCTAACTTGGAATCATCCTCAACTAAATGCAACGGAGATGGATTTGGACTTCCCCAGAAGACTTCACAAGCATCACCCAAGAGGTCTTCATGTAACACGCAGACAGATTTGACCAACAACAAGTTGATTATCAAAAATGTCCCACACAATAATGATGAATCCTCTGAGTGAGCAGGAAGGTTTTTGTTGTCACTTGAATATACAGAAACAAAACCAAGACAGAAAGACATTGTCAAGATTCTTAACACAACAACAAGAACAATGGCAGAAATCATATATCGAAGGCATCCATTAAGCACACCATTGATCTCCTCATTAAAGAAAACAATCATTCCCAAAATCTCGAGCTTTTGAACAAGGAGAAACAGAGAAGGGATTTGCAGGACCAGGTTTCAAACTTTGTATCAGAGCTTTCAGAGTTCAAATGTTAGGTTTGACATTGTTTGGACGGTAAATAGAATTCACATGATCATTATTAGTCCAAACATTTCAAAAGAGGATTCTCAGAACTAGCACACCATAATGCAGACGTAAACAAAACTCCTGCGTAAAAAAAGCTGTCTGTGGTTATGCCTCATCAGGCCACATCAACAATGTCAGATAATGATATTCATCCCAGTGAAAATGGCTATGATGTGGAAGTAGAAGAACTCCTGCTGACTTGAACTAATCACAAAAAGTATTACCATTCTAATTGAAATTAAAGTCACGGTGATTTTGCATAGTTGAAAGGGGAAAATATTCCACTGCCTGTCCCATTATATATGTGTGTAAAATAAGCAAAGCTGCCAAGCAATAATTTTAGTTTTTTTTTATAGAATTACTTTCATGACATGCTGATTAATTAATCAAATAAATCAATATTTCCTGAGAAAGGCTCCCAAATATACAGCTATAATTCAATATAAGATCATTTAATTTATAATTTTCAAAGATAAATTAATATATAGGCTAAGCATTTAAATAATACATTGATTAGACAATACAAAAAGTGACTTCAGAATATATTCATTATAATGAATTTTTATTGCCATTTCATTAAATAAAAGCCTATCACTGACCTAAAGTCCAAAATCCATTTTAAAATTGAGTTCCTCAATCGCTCCAAGGTTAGGGTGACCAGTAAACATGAAAGAAATTTGAGACTAATCGAGAGTAATTACAATTACAATTACTCAAAGTGGAGCAGTGTATGCTTATTCATTATGCATGACACATAAGCTTAGTAGTGGACTTATTTTATGGAGAATGGAGACTTCACTCACAAGTGGTGAGCCAGGTTTGGGAGAGATACAGGCAAGCTGCATTATGTCTTCGCATCACCTGAAAACGCTCACTCACTGTCTTCTAAGCCTTCTGAGTGACCCAGCATGTGAGATTTTTTTTTTTTGGAGATTTTAAACTTCAGCTAATTAAACTTCAGCATTCAATTTGTTTTATATCTGTATGTATAGTGTCTTATAATGCATAGCCAATATACACTTAATTTTATCTTTACAATAAAGCTTGATATTAATTTAATCTGCCCATTTGGTCCTATTATTAAAAAAAATATATCCACGGTAAACTCCAGAAGATTTCATACTACTTTACATTAAAACATGTCCACTGATTTTATGGCATATATATGTTTGTATCAAAGATTTATAAAAATTTGTTTAATTAATTCTATCCACAAAAAACTGAACATTTTAATATGTAAATAATTAAAATAAGTGATAACTAACCAATTTATTGAAAGTTCTTTTAGACAAAGTATAAAGTAAATATATTTATTTTATATATATATATATATATATATATATATATACACTTGTTGTAATGTGTTATCATGTACCATGATTAATTGTGATTTTATATATATATATATATATATATATATATATACAAATATCAGAGATCCATCTAAGAAATGTCTCGCCTTAATCTGGGTGGAGGAGGACAAATCTCGGTTGCCTCCGCATCTGAGACCATCAATCCGTGCATCTTATCACATGACTTTTGAGCATTACCTGAGACATAGCACATGTGGAGGCTTCACGCTACTCTCCGCAGCATCCACGCACAACTCACCGCGCGCCCCACTGAGAGCACGAACCACATTATAGCGACCACAAGGAGGTTACCCCATCTGACTCTACCCTCCCTAGCAACCGGACCAATTTGGTTGCTTTGGAGACCTGGCTTGTGTCACTCAGCACACCCTGGTTTCGAGCTTGTGTGCTCCAGGGGTGGTAGTCCGTGTCTTTGCTCGTTGAGCTACCCAGGCCCTCCACACCAAACCTCCTAATCATGATTCCAAGTATAAGGTTGCAAGAGAGCTTCATATCAAAGTCCTATATTTTAATTTAGTGTGCACTTCTGGCATCTTTTCCTGTTGGTCATGTCTAAAATAATTTCTCAAATTATTCTTACATTTTTTTTTTTTTTTAATTACACGTCCTATACTTTAACAAGCATCTGCCATCTAAAATGCATTAACACAGTAAGACTCAACTAGCCACAAACTAATCTCTGTCATTACTTATATTCTGGATATCTGTCAAACTGGAGCATTTTCAGCAATGTGTGGAATCTGTGGACAATAAGTCCATATATAGGCTACACAGGAAATCCCAGACCTTAATAGTAATAATGCAGATTCCTGTGTTCTAGTGTACTATTTTTGCTTATTTAATTTATGCTTCCATTATACTTGTTGTCACTTTCTGTTATTTGTCATGTACTGTGGTTTGTGGGTTAAATGTTAAAGGAATACTTTGCCCAAAGATGAAAATTCTCTCATCATTTACTCACCCTTATGCCATCCCAGATGTGTATGGGAGGAGAATTTATTGTAAAATAATAAAAAATGACTAAAACAATAAAAAATGACTAAAACAGTGAGCTGTTTCTCACCCACACCTATAATATGACTTCTAAAGACACTGATTAAACCACTAGAGACTGATGGATTATTTTTATGCTGACTTATGATCTCCTTTTTGGACCTTCAAAAGCCTGGTCATCATTCACTTGCATTGTATGGACCTACAGAGCTGAGATATTCTTCTAAAAATCTTCATTTGTTTTCTGTTGAAGAAAGAAATTTAAACACATCCAGTATGGCATAAGGGTGAGTAAACGATGAGAATTTTCATTTTTGTGTGAACTATTAATTTAAGGTCCATATGCATCTGTATAAGCAAGTTAATTAAATGTCACATTTAATGCATAAAAACTACAGTATAGTCTCTCACGTCGTGAAGCATCCAAATTTTTCGGATTTGTTATCCGAACTGTTCCTTGTCATGCTGTTCGATTGTTGTAAGGAGAGGAGGATGCATTTTCATGTATAAAGTTCTAGTTGCTCACCCAAACCCTGCTCTTGTAAGCACAAACATAACTGCGGCATCCACTGTTATGGTGTCATAGTTGTCATGGAATTCGGAACTGGCCTCTGGTTAGGAACATAACCTTTCTGACATCATAATGCGATGTAATGACTGTCGGCTATATAAAGCCTGTGTTTCTCCAGGTTTGCTAATCTTCGGGTGAAGACTCGCTCGAGACCACTCTGGGAAGAAAGTTCTGTGAAGTGGGTATACAGTAGAGGGGGCCTGTGTAGCTCATCCAGTATTGACGCTGACTGCCACCCCTGGAGTCATGAGTTCGAATCCAGGGTGTGCTGAGTGACTTCAGCCAGGTCTCCTAAGCAACCAAATTGGCCCGGTTGCTAGGGAGGGTAGAGTCACATGGGGTAACCTCCTCATGGTCACGAATTGTGCTTTCTCGCTCTCCATGGGGCATGTGGTAAGTTGTGCATGGATCACAGAGAGTAGCATGAGCCTCCACGTGCTGGGAGTCTCCACAGTGTCATGCACATCGAGCCATGTGATAAGATGCGTGGACTGATAATCTGAGAAGCAGAGGCAACTGAGGTGAGTAACCATGCAACCACGAGAACCTACTAAGTAGTGGGAATTGGGCATTCCAAATTGGGAGAAAAAAGTAATTAAAAAGAATAACATTTTATTGCCATTTTATTTTGATTTATTTTGATTTTATGCATCTTGTAATGTGATGTGAAGATAATTCAAATAAATGACATTATTATGGCAGACGAGCTTGAACTGCTCCATTGGTAGGACAATTCTTTATTACACAATTGAAAAGGGGAATGCATCCCTCATTTCATGAGTTCAAACTTTTATTTGTAGTTGGTCATCCTCAGATTTTGAACTGGTAAATAGGCTTCTGTCTATGCGTGGTTGGGCATAATGTCCTACATTCACTTAATCAATATAGCCATTAAAACCATTCAAGCATTGCAATGTTTCATGGTGCGCAGAGGAATATTGTTAGGAAGTGTCTGCAATACCAAATAAACAGTCAATAAATCGCACAATGCAAACTACTTTTTGTTGTTTGTCTGATTTCTTTCTCTGTTAACCCCTTTAAAGTATTTGTTCCCTTTTGTTTAAGGCTCACAAATGACTAAAGCTGTTACATCAGAATGATATGTTGATATGAGGCCCCTCATAACTTCTACAAATCATAGGGAAAGGCCAGTGCCTGCTTGCAACAAATCTCTTAGGCTAATAAAACCCTCAGTGGTACCAAGTGTAAAGATACCCTGAGTGATTAATGGTTTGCATGAACACACCTTAATGTCCATCGAAGGTACTAATTATTTCCCCTGGGCTGCTTAAGTATTCCCCCTTAGTTCAGATATACATTTCTCATACACAGTTAGATATCTTTAGCAACCCCTTTTTTTTCAATAATGTGCTGATATGAAATATTGGCAATGTTTATTATTACAGATTCAATACAAGTCCTTTAGCAAGCAGCCTAATTAGCTAAATCAAATTTTATGCACTGGCTTTTATGTGTATTGATAAGGAATACATTTACAGGAATGATATGCACCAGGTTTTTTACTCTCTTTCATGCTTGTTTATTTCTTCAGAAGAAATAAAACAAGCATGAAAGGGAGTCGAAATAATTTAACTCTCAAGACAATGCTTTTGTATTTCTTAATTATTATTTCATCTACTGTCCCCTTTACTTGCATTGCATTTATATCTTACATTATACCTTACATTTTTTGTATTATTATTATTTTTTACTGCTGCCAGGCCTTGGTCTTATGTACATGGGTTTCCGATGGGTTGTAGTGCTTGTGAAGGTTTTTTTCCTTTCCCTATTTTATTCTAACAGTATAGCTTTATATCCTATGTCCAATTTGATTTTCATTAAAGTTTCACTATAGTGGCATTTTCAATAACTCAAGACTAAACAAATACTGCTTTACTTAGCAGGCTGCAGTTAGACAGTCCTTTCTGATCAAATATAACTGTGAGAAATGGTGCAACTCTAGCAATCATTTACCCAATAATGTGTTATATGACAGAACCTTTCATGCAATGCTTAGTGCACAGTACATGCTTAGGTGAGGTTGACAGATATGCTGTTGGTTGCTTGACATTCAGGTGGTGCTCTGCTAATACCAGCACTGGACTTGGCCTGGATACTCATTCAACTATAATATAGGTGAGGGATCGGGGAATGCTTGGACTCAGAAAAAGAAATCCATTGCCTCTGGCAAGTCTCTGGGAGCTTAGATATACCCTTTGAATAATATTCTGGGTTATGTTGTCAATTGCCACATGATTTCAACTCTAAAATTTCAGAAGGTTTGAAAGCACAAACATTAAGCTTGTATTTTGTTAAGGCACTTGAATGAATGTTGAAGGCAGCAACAGACCATTTTTTTCTTTAATTTAAAAATGTATTTGTTATTGCACAATGTTGTCTAAATTCTCTAATTTTCCTGATAAATCATTAATTACCCAATGATATTCATGAGGATGTGGTTTGCAGGACTCCATCCCTAAGCTTCATTTGAAACTGAGCACCTACTCGTTCTGGAGGGATGAGCTACCAAGGAATTGCAAGTATCACAAATGGCGAGTAACCTCTTAAAGCAATCATTGTCTGTGCATAAATGGCCTTGTGGAAGGGACTTTTGAGAAGTGATTGTATTGCTTACTTCTGTTTGGAACAACCCAATGAATAGCATTTCCTAACTGCAGTGCCCTTCAAGGACATAAAATATAATTTGGAATGTGTTATATGTAATCAGTAGTTTTGATGATGAGTGCGTGAAGTATGAACTCAAGTATAATTGCAAACATTTGAAATAATGCCTGCACTGGATTTTTGTGGATACTAGATACTAATAATGGCTTTAAAGAGCATCTTTGAAGAAGAGTATAGATAAATGTACATTAACTGATATATTGTCTCTTCACAAGTATTTTATTTCTTAATTTGTTATACTCAAGGACATTTTAAATATATAGAAGTAATAGCATGCTACATAGTTTGGGGAAATATGCAACTGTTTAAGATGTTTAAAGAAATAGTTCACACAAAAATGTAATTCTCTCATCATTTACTCACCCTCATGCCATCCCAGATGTGTATGACTTTCTTTCTTCTGCAGAACACAAAGATTCTCAAACCAAGATTTCAGCTCTGTAGGTCCATGCAAGTGAATGTTGACCAGACCTTTTAAACTCCAAAAAACACATAAAGACAGCATACACGTAATCCATAAGACTCCAGTGGTCTAATCCATGTCCTCTGAAGTGATATAATAGGTTTGGTTGAGGAACATATCAATATTTAAGTCCTTTTTTTTTTTTTACTGTAAAATCTACTCCCTGCCCAGTAGGTTGTGAATATGAAAGTAATAGTAAAAGTGGAATTTATAGAAAAAAAGGACATAAATATTTCTGTTTCTCACCCATACCTAACATATCGCTTCTAAAGACACTGTTTTAACCACTGGAATCATATGTATTATTTTTATGCTTTGAAATATTCATTTAGGGGTGAACAATAACCTTTAAATTTCACCTGTGAAGTACAAAACAGATTAAATCTTGTCTGCTGCGCTTTGAACATGTTATATAGAACAGAATGTGCAATTTTTGAGTTTCAGAGTTCCAAACTTTTTAAAAAAAAATGGTTTGAAAAACATAGAACAGTTGCAGCCAAGATAAACAAATAAACAGTTTTTGCCCAAAAAATAAATAAAACAAGAATGCTTTATAATCTTCGTGTGGTATTGTAATCTTCCTGAACCATAAATGTGGTCATACTGTCTTTCTAAAAGCTAAAAGAGTCTGTAGTTGGTTTTGTGTGTGTGTTGGGGGGAGGGTGGGGGTGCCAAACAACAAAATAACAAGTGCCAGGAGACTCAAGTGACAAGCCTGTGGCACATATCCAACACTGAACAGATCCTAATGAGAGCCAGTGGGGTTTCACCATGACCTAACAACCCTCTTGTTTATTTCTGTAACTCAGTCAGAGGTCTGAAGATTGCCGCTCTCCTGATGTTCACAAACTCTCAATTGATTGACTCTTCACCATGTTCCCAAATGCTTAAAGCCCATTTTGAGTTGGATATCAGTGAATACAACCTTAGAGATTTATTGAGAACCTCAGCCTTCTTGATTGAATGAAAAACTGGTAAGAATTTCAATGTAATGATTTTATATATGATATCAACATTTATAAATGCAAGCACTAGTGAATGACAGCAAATAACAGCAGGCCATCAAAGCTTCTTCAGAATCGTTTTCAGAAGCACTTGTGCTGATGAATATTTGATTCCTTGGGGAGAATACCAACAGATTAATTTAGTCACACCTGACAATTATTTATCCACAAGAACTAGTTCTAACTCCTTATATAAATTCATATTTTATATAACATATTTTTAAAAACAACCTGAATGAAAGGGCTCTTTAGATTGTGTAAAATCTTTAGAAGTTAAAAATATCTAAACTGCATTAGTGAAAAGAGTTTTAGGATATTAACATTACATTTATTCTAAACTACAATAAAACAATTAGTTAATAAAACTACTCAAATGCATGAAAAGTTTATGCTGCTCGAAGTGTGATGTAACCTATATACAGTGGGTATAGAAAAGAATCACCCCCCTTTAAAATAATCACATTTTGTTGCTTTGCAGCCTGAAATGAAAACGGACAAAAACTATTTGTTTTTTATTCAGCTGTATTTACAACTTATAATATCCAAGTGAAAGATATAATATCAACTTGTCTGAATTTTTTTTTTACAAATTAAAAAACAGAATCACTGAGTTGGAAAAAGAATCACCCCCCTCCTAAAAATGACTTGTAAACCCCACCAGGTGTAGTTAATCACCTTCTCAATAGCACACAAAGCCAATTGACTTTCAACTGTGATCAGCTGTGGTCATTTTGATTAGCTCAGCATGAAACAAGCTTTTCCTGAAGCATTTCAGTCCTTGGTAGTGCAACTGAAGAAAACAATCAATTATGGGTGGCAAGGCATTGTCAAAAGATCTCCGGGATAAAGTTGTGAACAGGCACAAGTCAGGAGATGGATACAAAAAAATTTCAAAGGCTTTATCAGTGCCTAGAAGCACAGTGAAGTCTATTATCAAGAAGTGGAAGGTATTTGGTACAACACAGACCCTACCTGGGTCAGGACGTCGCTCCAAACTGGATGAAAGAGCCAGGAGGAAACTGGTCAGAGAGGCTACCAAGAGGCCTACAGCAACTCTGAAGCAGTTGCAGGAATTCATGACAAAGAGTGGTCATTGTGCATGTGACAACAATTTCACAAATTCTCCACAAATGTGGCTTGTATGGGAGGGTTGCAAGAAAAAAGCCACTCAAGAAAGGCCACATGCAGTCATGACTGAGCTTTGCCAAAACGCACCTTGAAGATTCTAAGGACACGTGGAAAAAATTGTTATGGTCAGATGAGACTAAAATTGAATTATTTGGCCTCAACGCCAAACGATATGTCTGGCGAAGATCCAATACAGCTCATCATCCAAATAACACCATTCCTACAGTAAAGCATGGAGGTGGTAATATCATGTTATGGGGTTGTTTCTCTGCAGCAGGGACTGGAGCACTTGTCAAGATAGAAGGAAAAATGGATGGGGCAAAATACCATCAAATTCTTGAGGAAAATCTGCTGCTCTCTGCCAGAAAGTTGTCAATGGGAAGAAGATTTACTTTCCAACATGACAATGACCCAAAGCACACAGCAAAACTGACCACACAGTGGTTGAAGGAGAAAAAGGTGAATGTCCTTGCGTGGCCTAGTCAGAGCCCAGACTTAAACCCCATTGAAAATCTGTGGAATGACTTGAAGACAGCAGTCCACAAACGGTCACCATCAAATTTAACTGAACTTGAGCAGTTCTGCAAAGAAGAGTGGTCAAATATTGCAACGTCTAGATGTGCAAAGTTAGTAGAGACATATCCCAACAGACTAAAGGCTGTAATTAAAGCAAAAGGTGGTTCAACAAAATACTGAAACAAGGGGGTGATCCTTTTTCCAACTCAGTGATTCTGTTTTTAATTTGTAAAAAAAAAAAATTCAGACAAGTTGATATTATATCTTTCACTTGGATATTATAAGTTGTAAATACAGCTGAATAAAAAACATAGTTTTTGTCCGTTTTCATTTCAGGCTGCAAAGCAACAAAATGTGATTATTTTAAAGGGGGGTGATTCTTTTCTATACCCACTGTAAATGCACTAGATGCCCCATTTCAGCATATAATGGACTGTTTCTTACGTACCCATTTTGAAAAGGCTATTACAGACACGACATCTCTCCCCTCATTTATGAATCAATCCATTGGTTAAAACCAAGAAAGTGACCTCCTGAATTAGTTACATAAATTAACACGTTTAAACATATAAAGTCCTGCTATATCTCTCTGACCAGCATCATTAAAAAAAACAAAGAGTACATCCAGAAAAAGCTCTTAAGGGCCTGCACACATACTGTACACCCAAAATGAGAACAATTCACAAAGCAAAAGTACACAGTAAGTCTCTTTAGATGGTTTTAGAGGTTTCTAAAGTCCTTGGTCCCTCTGAATCGTGCTCCTATCATTGGTTGAAGATGACAGCAATGTGCAGTGCTTTCTACGGTTTGCTGGTTTCCTGAACCGTTTCAGAACAGGGCCGGCTGCACAGGGAAAGGAGGGGAGGAAGATGGCTGTGCTGAATATTTAAACTCAGCTCAGCAAGTCTGGTTGGAAGCCAATCCTCTGAAGCACATCCTCAGGCATGCAAAACACAGGGTTCACTGGTTTGATCTGCTCATCTCCCAGCAAAGACAGCCCAGCTACACCAAACAGAGTATGGAAAGGATCCACCTGAATTGAGGATCCGATAAGCAGAGGAATAAATGCATCTGACAAAAACAAGCTGGAGAATCTATTCAAATTTGTAGTTAAGTCGTAAATATAACAAATTGAAAAGTTTGCATGTGACAGTATGAACTAATTTAAGTGCAACTCAGTAAGCTTACCATGTCTCCAGGCCTATCAGCGAAGCCGCCAGTCTCTTCATCCTGGCAGGCAAGAATAAAAGTACGCAGTTTTGCTTTGTCGATCCAGTGAATTCTGCCAATGATCTTCAAAGAGGCAAGAACCCACCAGGAATAGCAGACATCAGGTAGCTGAAATCAGAAACACTTGCTATGGCCACGTTGTGTTTGTTGTTTAAGATATAAAAAGTTACTAAAAAGTTATAATGAATATTGACAGGACATCTTACCTTCTCTGGTCTCCCATTCAGGCCTCCTGATGGCAACTGTCTTTCACAGAGCCACCAGCCTAACAGATCTGCATTGACCTTATGGAGCTGCCCAGTGATGGACAGGAAACCTGTGCAGCAGTAAATCTGGAGCAAAAATATAACGAGAAAAGGCTGGCTGAGAAAAATATGCTTATATGTTTAATGGTGGGTATTACAGAAGTTGACATACATTTAAATACCTCACCTGACCAGCATGAGACTCTGAACCAGGCCTGCAACCAAATCCACCATCAAAATTCATGCAGGAGAGTACAAACTCCACTGCTTTATCTACGTTGATAGCATCCAACTTGCCCTGCAGAGATAAATATGTCTTTTTGAATGTCTTTACAAACTTGAAAGCTTGCTGTAATACCCATTATACAATTAAATATCAAATTTGAATATAAAGACTTAGATTTCAGACCAGAAGTGCCAATGTCGCAACCGCACAAAAGGAAAAGCGTGTATCTATTTCCCCTGTTAAGGAAAAACAAGCATCACTTAGTCATATAAAATCCAAACACTGTCTATTCCTGTAACGACAGAAATAAATTATAGTTACAGTGATAGCATATTAACGTTCTACTCTTATTATTTCTGCTGCCAGTATACAGAGCAGGGTTTGCAAATTTTCTGTATGCATAGCTAGATGACATTTCATATTTGCCAAAATGTGTAGGATATTATCTCTCACAATGCAATGCACTTGGCATTCTATTTCAGTGTGATGAATGAAACGGATGTAATCAGTCATGATTTTTACATATCACTATTTGATAGGACTGACAAAAGTGAAGTCTTTCTTACTCAAAATTGAATAAAAATGCAAAATAACCTTTTTAATTTTCAAGATGATAAACAGTCACAATTCACATGCAATATGATGAGGTCATGTGACAACAATGTAGAACTACTACTGTTTGAAACATTTATTGCACAATAATGCTTGCTGTCTCAGTTACTATTTTTAGGCAGTAGGGATCCACCGATATGAACAGTTTTGACCGATACCGATTTTAGCAAAAACCTATAGGTCGATACATATAATGATATATTGCCACTTACCTTATTTTGTCATCAGATCACATTTTAACTTAGGAATTCTGCCTCAAAAAAACTTAAACCAATTTTAACTTTAACAGCTTGCCACAAATTATTATAACATTATTATAACATAATTTAAATCACCTCCATAACAAACTCCATATGTCTCGTGTGATCCTCTATGCTTCCTAAATTAATAGGTAAGTTTTGTGTTTGGAACAGACCGAAGTTGTAAATGTTATTCAGCCACTGACTGTTTCATTTGAGACACAAATTGTAATTCCTGTAATGGGCGCTCGACAGATCATAAAACCGAATCCTCCATTCATCTGCATTTAAATCTAAGGACGTTTTATATCTAATTGGATACATTTTTACACTGGATAGTTATTTTGAATAAAACTTTCATTAATAAAACTAATTTCAAGGATTCATGCGTATGAATGTAAATCCACTTC
This sequence comes from Moxostoma hubbsi, assembly GCA_032164185.1. Taxonomy (NCBI): domain Eukaryota; kingdom Metazoa; phylum Chordata; class Actinopteri; order Cypriniformes; family Catostomidae; genus Moxostoma; species Moxostoma hubbsi. The sequence goes on from JAVLUX010000009.1 coordinate 25,575,118, forward strand.
AGCAGTATCTATAAAAGCATATAAAATCCTCTTCTGGTAAGAATAAACGATTGTGATTGGTTCATCCTGAGAAAAGGAACATGTACCACGTGACAGCACCATCTACGCGCTGTTTCACTTAAAAAAAAAATCTAACAGTGTTTTATATCTCATTGGTGAAATTTTTTAATTCGATAGAAATGTTTTAATAAAAACTGATAATTGGGGCCTGAGTAGGCAAGATTTGTAGCGATCTGGACCTCTGGATAATAATTTACATCTGAATACTGAAAAACTTTAATAACCATTCATTTAAAATCAGACCTTAAGAGAACTTTTCAAATCCCTTTGCGTGGTGCCCATGGGTATGTGCCCTGTTGCCCATATGGTGCAACCCTTCTACATATTGTGGCTATAATTATTTCTGGATTGTGCATTTAAATTCACTGAGTTTTTACAAAGTGTGTTACTAATTAATTATAAAATCAACCATCGGCATTTCATATCAGCGTTTTCATGCTTATAACCGATATGCAATTGGTTTTAATTTGGTGAATAACTGGAGGATAAATATTGGCAGCCGATACATCGGTGCATCCCTCTATTATGCATACTGTACGGTATTCAGTAGTAAGCTTGTATTCCATTTTCAAAAATAGTCTGAAAGTATAGATGTACCCCATTTGTCCCCGGCGAATGAGCCGTCCTCCTGCTGCAGTCCTTTGACGTAGTCCACCACTTTGTTCACATCAATGTCACTGATGCCATCATACAAGGACAGAATCTAAGGCGTTATAAGAATTTAAGTAGTAGTATGGTAGCACTCTATTGATAGTTAATTCCTTCTGAGTGAGTTAAAAAAAACCTGACCTGTACAGCGCTGAGGGTGTAGAGGAGATGTGGGTCATGGCCAGTGCTGGCACTGATGCCTCCGCAGTCATGCTGGCAGGACTTGATGAACTCTATGATCTCCTCACGGTTCATTCGAGAGAGCTGACCCATCAGTTCCATTACTGTAAGGCCCCAGTAAATACCACTCATTCTCAGGTACTCCGACAGAGTGTACTCCTTCAGATGGAGATACAAAATGTATGTGATTTAGCACACACAAAATCGGCGACCCACCTCAAATTTAATTCATTTTAAATTTACTCTTGGCATTTTTTATTGTAGCCCTTCAACTTACATAATCATCCTTTTTGGAACCATAGGCTGCAATATAGTCAGCATGTTTGTCCAGGAGGAGGGTGTTTGGAGCATCAGACTTAATGACCACATCTTTAACCTGGGTCCCCTGCAAGACAATGATTAAACATTTAATTAATCTCTGTCAATAAGCAGAAATACCACAGACTGAAATACACAGGAATTCATTGGCTTCTACAGTCAGTTAACTGGTTTAGCTTCGTTTTTAACCCCTGCTATAAAACTGTGCTGGACTGACAGGGCTGACAGGCATGCATGTTTGTGCTGTTCTCGTTCTTTTAGTGTGTTGTCTTGTTCAATATCGCAATGAAGCGCATGTTCTACCCGTAGGAAATGCAGCATCACTAACAATGAATAACCGTACATAGTATTTTTTACATTACCATTCTGACGGAGAAACAAGAGAATGAACTACAGGCTGGCTTCTCAGTAGTCGCATTTATATTACGTCACCATATTATTAATCGTCATTTGTACGAGTGCCCGTAAAGGACAAATTATGGGATTCGAAATCACGGTTCTGCAGTAGGGATCCACCGATATGAACATTTTTCTCCAGTTAGATGTCAAACGTCCTTAGATTTAAATGCAGATGAATGGAGGATTCGGTTTTATGATCTGTCGAGCGCCCATTGCAGGAATTACAATTTGTGCCTGAAATGAAACAGTCAGTGGCTGAATAACATTTACAACTTCGGTCTGTTCCAAACACAAAACTTACCTATTAATTTAGGAAGCATAGAGGATCCCACGAGACATATGGAGTTTGTTATGAAGGTGATTAAATTATGTTATAATAATGTTATAATAATTTGTGGCAAGCTGTTAAAGTTAAAATCGGTATCGGTCAAAACTGTTCATATCGGTGGATCCCTACTGCCTAAAAATAGTAACTGAGACAGCAAGCATTATTGTGCAATAAATGTTTCAAACAGTAGTAGTTCTACATTGTTGTCACATGACCTCATCATATTGCATGTGAGTTGTGACTGCTTATCATCTTGAAAATTAAAAAGGTTATTTTGCATTTTTATTCAATTTTGAGTATCTCTATATATGTATATACATGGAGCTGAACACGCTCAAAACGGTGGAGATGATTGTGGACTTTAGGAGGAACACCCCAACACTGCATCATTAAAAAGGCCCAGCAGAGGTTGTACTTCTGTCCCTAGTTGAGAAAGTTCAACCTGCCGCAGGTGCTGCTGAAACAGTTCTACTCAGCAGACATTGAGTCTGCCCTCTGCACCTTAATAACTGTCTGGTCTGGTTTGGTTCAGCTATGAAATTGGATATCAGAAGACTACAAAGGACAGTTTGGACTGCTGAGAGGATTATTGGTTACCTGCTGCCCTCCCTTCAAGAACTATAAACTTCCAAAGTGAGGGAAAAGGCTGGAAAAATCACTCTGGACCCCACTCATCCAGCCCACTACATTTTTGAACTGTTGCCTTCTGGCCTTCGGTTCAGAGCTCTGAGCACCAGAACCATCAGGCAGAGGAAGATTTTCCCTCAGGCCATCTCATGAACAGTTAAAACTGCCCCATTGAGCAATAATTATGCAATTCACAGTCTAGTCTTTTTATATTTATCTAACACATCCAACCTCTTCTGCCATTACATTCCCTTGCTCTGTATACATCAGATTTGTATTTAGATTTGCACTACATGTGTATGTTTGTATATGTGTGTGTGTCTGTGTATTGTCTTGTGTATTCTATATATACTTATATATTATATATATTGTTGTGCATTGGAAGCTCCTGTCACCAAGACACATTCCTCGTATGTGTAAGTAAACTTGCCAATAAAGCTGATTCTGATAGATAGATAGATAGATAGATAGATAAACAGTATGATAGATAGATAAATAGAATGATAGATAGATAGATCTACAATATACTAAAATATTGCAATGCTTAAGCAATGTTACTAAATTCATAACTTGCAACTTCAATTTCTCTCTGATTATAATTATTTTGGCTAGTTGTCTAAAAATGATCCACAGCCACTTGGTAGCAATATAGAGGGACGGTCTCTAAGGAACATTCTGGGTTCAATATAAGCCAAGCTCAATCAACAGCATTTGTGAATTAATATAGACTCTTCAGTCCTTTTCTTTAATAAGAGCAACAACAAAATTACAGCAAGGCACTTAAAATGGAAATGAATGGGGCCAATTTTTGGAGGGTTTAAAAGATATCAGTGTGTAAGGGTTTGTTGGTATTACACTGTCATGGCAACAAAGTTGTAAAATTCACTATAACTTTAAAAAGGAAAGGTTAAGAAGTGATTTTATAACACTCAAATTATGTTAACGCATTATGTTTTGTGGCAATACTTTTGAAATAGTATTTCAACGTTTACGGACTGGCCCCATTCACATCCATTGTAAATGCCTCACTGGAACCCAGATTCTTCGAGTCATTTAAAGAAAAGGAGGTGCAAGTCTAAATTTTTGTGGTACTCAATATTGTGCAACAAATGCTCAAACCACTGAGCAAGAAAGTGACAATTATTTCAAAGCAGGTTATTTATTTTATTTTGAGAACGTACATCAAGAGATGCATGTCATTACGTTTAGTTTAACATTTCATTAACAACAATTGTTCAGTGCTACAAATTCAAAGATGGTAAGGCATGCTGATATGACAAGGCAACTGGAGCTCTGTGTAGTCAACTTACAATTTGAGTAATAATCCTGTGATCCATTAATGAAATACATTATAAAGTACAAAAGTCTCTAAACAAAATTAGTTCCTGGCACAAATGTTCTGGGTTTACATGTTCACTGACTGAATCTTCCAAAGTGCTCTCTTGAGATAATGAGCCTTTGGATTTGTGCAGTTCCTTCATAAATCTGTGGAAAACAGAATGTAGGACATTAGTCAAATTTCAGGATCTTTACATTTAAAATGAGAAAAGGTTAAAAGTACAATCCCGACCTGGTAAATCTTGGCATCTCTCATCAGCTTCTCCACAGGATATTCACTGTTGAAACCGTTTCCACCAAAGATTTGAACGGCATCAGTGGCACACTGATTTGCAATGTCTCCAGCAAAGGCCTTGGCGATCGAAGCGTAGTAGGTGTTTCTGCGGCCCTCATCCACTTCCCAGGCTGATCTCTGATATGCCATCCTGGCAAGCTCTACTTTCATGGCCATTTCAGCAAGCAGGAAAGACACTGCCTGGTGCTGGAGATGGACAGCAAAAAAAAAAACTAAAAGAAATCTCATAAAACTTAACATTTAGAAAGCTATATTTTTTCTGTTGACAGGTTTTTGCATTATTCTAGGTCAGAGTTAATTTGCCATTATCTTCTAATAAACACTATGGTATCCATTTATATGTGAAACATGCATTGCAATACACCTACCTCTGCAATCAGTCTGCCAAATGTCTTTCTCTCCAAAGCATACTTGGTGGCCTCATCTAGTGCTCTCTGTAAAAGTCCTGTTGCACCTGCAGCCACCTGAAAGGCAGGAACACCATAGAAGGAACTAATTCATTTCATTATCTATTTTCTATGAAAAATCAAAAGTCTCAGTTGCCAAGAAACTGTGATATTTTAATCATACTGTCTTGAAAAGTATAATTACTGGTGGTCTGGTCTTGTCAAATGCACCCATGGCGATCTTAAATCCAGCTCCCTCTCCAATCAAAACATTTTCCTTAGGAACTCTTACATCCTCAAATGTGATGCCCCTGGTGTCTGAGCATCTCTGGCCCATGTTCATTTCCTGTTTCCAAAATGAAGACATATGGAAATAAGTGCATAAAGAGCGCAACTATGTGTTTTTTAGGCTGAGGTTTAGTGCTCTTACCTTTCTACCTGGTTGGACTCCAGGGGTGTCAGCTTCAACAATAAAGCCTGTAAAAGCCTTGCTAGTAGGGCATTTGGGATCAGATTCTGTACGGGCCAGCAAGAAGTACTTATAAATGCAAACAAAAGGATAAGCAATAGGCCCAAACCACAAAATAATTATGAATTATAATGTGGTTCACCTACCAGTTTGCCTTTCCCCCATTGGTGATCCACATTTTCTGACCACTGATCACATACTCGTCTCCTTTCTTAACAGCCCGGGTCTTTATCCCAGCCACATCAGAACCTGCCCCTGGCTCGGTCACACAGTATGCATATCAGCAAACAGATCCATCTGGTTAATACCAATAGGAGAGTATGTATTGTACTTATTACTGTTCTGTAAAGCTTTCATGCACATCATAAACAAAGATGGCAATAAACATTTCTTACTTACACACATTAGTGGTTCCTCTGTCATTCTGCCCAAATACTTTTTCCTCTGAGCATCATTACCCGCAATAATCACTGGCATTTGCTGCAAGAAGTCACATTTAAACATATAGAAAACAACCAAGAATGTGATAGCCTAACAAGCTTTGTCATTTTGCTCCTCACATATAGGAATTTTTTTTTATTACCCAATAGCTAAAAGACACGTTAAAGAAAACTTACTCCAAGAGAGTTCGCCTCAATGGCTGTCTGTACTCCAGTGCAGCCATATGCCAGCTCCTCTGTGATGAGGCATGCGTCGAATATGCCCAGACCCATTCCACCTGTAACACATGGCAATATCCAACCAGGGGTTAAATTTGGATTTGGAGGTGGGAGATTCCCAATACCAGATGCGCATTTGGTTGCATACAGTGCTTGCTGGTATGTTGTTGTGCTCCCGCAAAACTGTCAGACGGCAAAGGGGAGTAACGGCATGGATTTCTTCCCACTTTCAGCACAGGTTGCATATTCATTTGTAATCTAACTGGAACAAAGTTTGCACTGCGCCCCATTAAAACAGTGCCACTCTAGGCGAATATAACAGACCAGGTCCCAACAGACTTGACGGAAGCTTAATGCTTATGTCGTTAGCTTTAAAGAACTATAAAGGCGTTTGAGTGAGCACACTTACTAAATGGAGACGGAATGCATCAACGAAAAACCTACCACAGTCTTCTGGAATATGTCCATTCATTAGACCCAGCTCCCATGCTCTCTTAATGAGTGGGAATGGATACTACAAAGAGGAGTTAGATATTACAATTTAAACAAAATAAACAAAATTTCAGTATGCTAAAAAGACTAACAGGCGGATTTATTATTTAAATAACTTACTTCACCACTTTTGTCATACGCTGGGGCAGCTGGGATAATCTCCTCCCGTGCAAACTTTCTGGCCAACTCCTGGAACTCTTTCTGCTGGTCAGTTAATTCTGTTAAAATATTTTTAAAAAATTGTGTTTTTGCCTTGCCATTTCATGGTGAGCACAAGAGTCACATTATGCTAAAATGATCATGATTCTGCATACCAAAGCTGAACCCTCCATGAGGAGCCTTCAAGGTGGCAGTAGCTGCCCTGGCACTAGGTTGAGAACCAGTGCTTTGAAACCTGAGTCCAGCCTGAACACTTGCCCTCAAAACCTGCCAAACAATGATTCAATTATTAAATACAGAATATATATTGCTCAATCGTACATTACAATTTAACAGAACCACCGTATTGCAAACACTACATAGTGGCAGTAAACAAGGATAATGATCCAGACAGTGCTAGAATGAGTCAAACGCAAAGTTACAAGCAATTGACTGCAAGAATTCTAAATGCAACCACCATTCACAAACTGCGTGAGGAAGGCTTCTTGTGTTTTGGGAATGGAACTAATCTAAAGGCCTATAACTTGGCAAGGTATCCCGCGACAGATTTTATATTTGACACGCATAAAATTATGTAAATACATACAAAATAGTTACTATTTGCTAATGAATTGATAAAAAAAATAAAAGAAAATTATTTACCTTTTTAAAAAGCATCGTTATTTCAATCACAGTTGTCTTGACTGCACTCTTACCAAACAGGAAAAATTAAGTACCAACCAATCACTATCCTCTGTTTTATCACGTGATACAGTACCGTTGCTCAGCTTACTTTTGGCCTACTTTGTTACCTAATTTAAATGAAATTAAGACTAGAAAAAAAGCTATCGATCTCGTATTTAAGGTTATTAGGGTGACCATACGTCCTCTTTTTCGGACCTTAAAAAGGGTCCGTCCGGGATTTCTAAATTTGCGAAAATGTCCAGGATTCGGCTTTAGTTGCATTATGATGTGCATCTGATCTAGTAATTCAATGTGCGCGCGCGCATATTTGCATTGCTTTAACCACTCATTGAAAGTCCCGCCTTCTCGCACACCAATTGGTCGATTATAAGAGCTTGACAGTATCAGCTAATGACAGCTGAGTGGAAACATTGCCCAAACGAAAGTGCAAATTTATAGAAGATTTGCACATAAAATTCCCATGCTTTCGTCCAGGTCAAGATCCATGGGAAGCTGAATGTAGGACATGTCAAGCTAATAAAGGTGCAAGTGAGTTAGAAGCACAAAAGGTGAAAGTTCATCATGTAAATTAACGGACTACTTTTTGCGATCAGGTAAAATTATCACATTGCTTCATTTTCCATGGCCATTCAAAATAACAGTAATAGTAAATGAAGGTACACTCATGTCATAAATTATTTTATTTTAGTGCATGGACATTCAAAAGAATGGTGGAAATTTGTATTTATATATATATATATATATATATATATATATATATATATATATATGAAACATTGAAAAAGACACTCATTGTAACACTGTTTTGAACCCTATTATTCCACCCCAATCCTCCCTCTAAGAGTTAGAGTTAGCTCATGAATATACAGTAAATGTAATTAAGCCCATTTCCACAACATTAAAAAAACTTTTTATCTCATAATTATCACTTTGCATCTCATAATTTTGATTTAGAAACTAATAATTATAACTTATATATCTCATAACTATGACATTTACATCTCGTAATTTTGACTTTTTGTCTCAAAATTGTGACTTTTTATCTCATAATTTTATTATCTCATAATTAGGATTAAGCATCCAATAATTAAGGCTTAGTATCTCATAATTATGACTTTTTCATCTCAAAATAATGACTGATCATAAAATTGACATTTTGTCTCAAAATTGTGCTGTTTTTTCTCATAATTATGACTTAACATCTAATAATTATAAGTTTTTATCTCAGAATTTTGATATTTTTTTTATCTCATTATTATAATTTAGCATCTAATAATTATGACTTTTTATCTCAAACTTTTGGATTTGCATCTCATAATTTTGACTTGGTATCTCATGAGTTTTTACCAAAAATGTTTTACTTTTTGTCTCAAAATTGTGGCGGTTATCTAATAATTATAACTTTTTCATCTCAAACTAATGATTTTTTTTTTTATCTTAAAATGTTGACTTTTCATCTCATAATTTTGACTAAGTATCTCAAAATTATGACTGAATCTCATAATTTAATCATAGAAAACATTCCCTGTCTTGGGTCAATTAGGATCACTACTATATTTTAAGAATACGAAATGTCAGAATAATAGTAGAGAGAATTATTTATTTCAGCTTTTATTTCTTTCATCACATTCCCAGTGGGTCAGAAGAAGTTTACACACTTTGTTAGTGGTTGTGTAAGTATGTGTACATTTGTTATGTAAATTGTTTTGTGTAAATATGTTGTTTATTGTAAAGTGGTTTATGTCTTGTCACTGTCATTACTGCAATGTTGCTCGGAACTGCACACAAGAATTTCACCTGCTGTTGCACTCGTGTACACAGTAGTGTGACAATAAAGTGATTTGATTTTGATTTTGATTTGATTTGATTTGATTTGGTAGCATTGCCTTTAAATTGTTTAAATTGGGTCAAAATATTTTAGGCAGCCTTCCACAAGCTTCTCACAATAAGTTGCTGGAATTTTGTCCCATTCCTCCAGACAGAACTGGTGTAACTGAGTCAGGTTTGTAGGCCTCCTTGCAGAGGAGAAGAAATTTCTCCAAAAAGTAAGATATTTGTCCCCATTGGCTTTTTATGGTGGCAGGGTTTCCACGGGTCTTAAAAATCTTAATTCTCCCTTCCGCAAAATCAGACCTTAAAAAGGTCTTAAATCGGAGCAACAAGTCTTTAATTCATAAAGTCATTGCATTAAATGTGTGAGTGACCAGATGTCCCATTTTGAAGAGGTGTGTCCCGGTGTCCCGGAAATTCTCTAAACATTGTAATTATGTCCTGGTTTCAGCTGGAAGGCTCACTGATTTTTTTCTGCTCACATTTGATGTACTCATTTTCCTTCTCGCTATTGTCTTTTGTATCATTTGCAGAGAGGAGAAGCAATTTCGAAGCGATGCACTTTTATTTGATACTTTCATTCTAGTCTTTCTGCATATCTGCTGAAATATATCTGGCAAGCATCACACTTTTTCCTCCAAACATGATGATGCTCATTATGGCCAAAAAGTGCAATTTTTGTTTCATCACACCAGAGGAAATTTCTCCAAAAAGTAAGATCTTTGTTCCCGATGTGCACTTGCAAACTGTAGTCTGGCTTTTTTATTGGGGTTTCGGAGCAGTGGCTTCCTTGCTGAACAGCCTTTCAGGTTATGTCGATATGGGACTTGTTTAACTGTGGATATAGATACTTGCCAACCGGTTTCCTCCAGCATCTTCACAAGGTCCTTTGCTGTTGTTCTGGGATTGATTTGAACTTTTCACACCAAACTACGTTCATCTCTATTAGACAGAATGTGTCTACTTTGTGAGTGGTATGATGGCTGCATGGTCCCATGGGGTTTATACTTGTGTACTATTGTTTGTACAGATGAATGTGGTAGCTTCAGGCATTTGGAAATTTGGAAATGCTCCCAAGAATGAACCAGACTTGTGGAGGTCCACAGTTTTTTTTTTCTGAGTTCTTGGATAATTTCTTTTGATTTTCCCATTATGTCAAGCAAAGAGGCACTTGTTTGAAAGTAGGACTTAAAATACATCCACAGGTACACCTCCAATTCAGTACACCTCCTATCAGAAGCTAAATGGCTAATTGTCTCAAGGCTTGACTTAATTTTCTGGAATTTTCCAAGCTGTTTAAAGACACAGTTAACTTAGCGTATGTAAACTTCTGACCCATTAGAATTGTGATATAGACAATTAAAAGTGAAACAATCTGTCTGTAAACAATTGTTGTAAAAATTAGTCATGTCAAGAATAAAGTAGATGTCCTAAACGACTTGCCAAAACTACAGTTTGCTAATATTATATCTGTGGAGTGGTTAATAATTAGTTTTAATAACTTCAACCTAAGTATGTAAACTTCTGACTTCAACTTTATATCTCATAACTATTAATTATTTATCTCAAAATATGTATTTTTTATCATAAAATGTACTAGCTCATAATTTTGACTTTAAATAAAAAGTAGGATTTTTGGGGGGGGGGGGGGGGGGTACTTATTATTCATGAGCTGAAGTTGGACGTTCATTCGCAAGCTCACGCGCACGCCCACAGACACTGGTGGATCGCTCTTTAGACCGGTAGAGATATTCTTAGCTGCCTTGACAGATGCCAGTTATCGCTGATACCAGTGTCCGTGAGAAAGATCTGGCGGGAGGCAAAATATATATTTATATATAAACGGTGTCTAGACTTTTGTTTATGGCATTGGATCTGAATGAAAGCCGACAAACAGGGAAATAAAGGCAAAGCATATGTAGGTGTGATGTTCGCTGACGGCCGAACTGCTCAGTGTTGTTGACACATCCTCAGCTAGCCGTCCGGGCTAGCACACTGAAACTTGTGAAGAATGTCTCCGGGCGACAACCCTCACACTCTCCTGGGAAGGATACGGTTTTTAAACAAGTGCATTGAATGTTTCCGGAAAAGTGAACCTCTGCCGGAGTCTTTATGCTACGTGCCGAAGGAGGTTTGCTATAAAATCTGTAAAGATTCGTCATCTGGCTCCGCTTCCGCGTCGTCGTCAACAGCTGGCAACTCCGGTGGTAAGAGTCTGGTGTCCGTATGGGAGAGCCCACATCAAGCTCCACATAAGAAATTGTGCAAATGCAACATCGAGCCAAAGAAAGGGACGTGTATTCGGACAACAGGGGAAGAATACTGTAACAGCCATGGTCTTTGGGTCAAAATAAGCAAGGTAACACACCTATATGTATTATATCCTTTATGTCCTATCGTTAACCGGTGTCAGAAACTATTCTGATTGATCTGCAGATTCATTATTGCTATGTGCACTGACACAGAACTTCCTGGTCCATGACATCACGGCCAGTAGTGTTGATTCATATGGCTCTTTTAGAATTTTCCACTCTCCAGGTCAATGGATGCTTTAGTTAAATGGACATTCAAACGAGAACCTGCCTGTTTTGTTTGTCAAACTACCTTTGTCACTGTGTTAGTTTGACTGTCCTGTCCATTGCAGGAGCAGTTGGATGAGCATCGTGGTGGTCTGGATCTAGAGGAAGGCTGGATTCTGGTGTGTAAACACACAGAGGGTGGAGACAGGCTTGTGCCAGTGGAATCTCCTGACACGATCAGCCGGCAACAGCAGTTGTTTGGCTATGACCACAAGCCTTGTAACAGGTTTGTTCATGTAGAACTTGTGGTTATTGTAAAGCATTTATAATGGAAGTGAATGGGGGCCAGTCCATTAACAGACACACTGTTTCAAAATTATAGTCACAAGATGGTAACACTGGTAACTGCTGTAACGTTGGTAAATCTGTGATTTTATTACACTAAAATATTGTTGCCACATATAATGTTTATGTCTTGTGGCTATACTTTTGAAATGGTGTGTATTTTAATGTTTATGGACTGGCCCCCTTCACTTCCATTGAAAGTGCCTTACTGCAACTATGCCACAAATGCTGTAGATTGAGGTTAACTATTGAAATTAGAACATTCCTTTAATCAATTAGGGCACAAGATGCCATTAAAAGTTGACTGGGAACAAAGCCATGTCAGCTTAGTATACATTCAGCTTAATAACAGCTCAGTCCTTGAATTGTGCATTGTTATTGACAGCCAAGGTGATGAATGCAACATAAAAAAAAAACAACCTCACACAAAAAAGTAGGGATTGTGAATGATTGTGCAGTCCGTGGTTTTGACATGTCATTTCTCGGGCTACTTGACTTTGTAGATGGGAGCAGGTCGTGGATGTGGAGAACTCCTTACACATGGGGGCGAAACCTAAGGTGGCAGAGACAGACGAGGCTGCTGTTCAGAAGCTGAGGTGAGTGGATGGTTTTACACTGTGGAAAATGCAAATGATTCAGATGCCATTATCCAGATTCTGACACAAGTTAATGTTTTTTTTTATAGCTTTAGTGCAGTCCTGTTATAGTTACAATGCATGGCCAAAATTATGTGGATTTATCAATGGGATTGGTTACACCAGTGAAGACAAATCTTTAAGGAATAGTTCACCATCACCTAGACTGACTTTCTTCTGCAGAACACAAACATATTTAGCAGAATATATCAACTCCATACAATGCATGTGAATGTTGACCAAAACTTTGAATCTCAAGAAATCTCATAAAAGTAGTCCATATGACTCAAAATGTAACACACTTTTTAATGTACATCTTGCCGTTGCAGTCTCCTTGGTGATAAAAATGTCAAGCTCATTTACACTTCCTAGTGCATCTGTACATGCATTAGGCACTAAGTGTAATCAAGCTTGAAATCATGATCATGCATAGAGTCTGCAATGGCAAGATGTACAGATGTCAGATTAATCCCTATAAACGAATGACACCGGTTTGGAACGATTCGGACGACATGGGGTGGAAAGTGACGTCACGGCCCCGAATCATATTTGTTATTTCTAAGGAATGGAAATAGATAGTGTTCATTTTACTGGCACAAATCGAGCACAAACAAATGACACTGGTTTGGAGCGATTTAGACAACATGGGGTGGAGAATGATGTCACCACTCCCGAAAACATTTTTGCTATATCTAAGGAAGGGAAATAGTTAGAACGTTTGTTTTAACGGCACAAACCGAGCACAAACGACCAGCACCGGTTTGGATCGATTTGAGCGAGATGGGGTGGAGAGTGACGTCACACAGCCCAAAAAAGAATGCTTAATATCTCAAACACCAAACCAACACAAACGTAAATTTTTGCAGCACAAACACAGCACAAACGAATGAAATGGTTTTGGTGATTATTTAATTATATGGGGTGCCAACTTCACGGAGGTATATCCACGTGTACCTAAGGGAATTGGTGCTGTTTTGAAGGCAAAGGTGCCTTCATATCACACCAATTATTGATTTAGCTTTATGTTTACTGGACTTCGTATGACGTTAATTGATAAATAAAACTATTTATGCCATTTTTCACAAGTGCCTAAAACTTCTGCACAGTACTGTATGTGTCTGGTATTTGGGTGTCCACATACTTTTGGATTTACATTTTAGTCTAATTGAGACCCCTACTCTATGATTTGATAGTAGTATGCATTTAAAGTGCACACACTCCGTTTCCCAGGTATGTACCTCCTATGTGGACGTTTGAATGCGATGAGGACCTCGTTCACTACTTCTATGACCATATTGGGAAGGAAGATGAAAATCTCGGCAGTGTGAAGCAATGTGTGACCAGCATTGATGTGTCTTCTTGTTCGGTATGTGAGTGCTAAGGATCATGTTGCGTAATAGTGTAGAGCAGCAAGATTTCAAAATATCAGATGTTCTAGACTAGTAAGTGAGTTGTTCTGCTTGAAGGAGGACCCCAGTGGTGGTGCAAGTTGCCTGACAGATGGAGACACAGAGACATACTGGGAGAGTGATGGCATGCAGGGACAGCACTGGATCCGTCTGCATATGAAAAGAGGCACTGTGGTCAAGTAAGTAGCTTTGATCTGCTACTGACTATTTCAATTATAATGGTGTCTCACTCAGTAGTAATTCCACAGTTAAAATTACACTAACCTGCAACTATTTTACTCTGACTTTAATATATTTATTCATCTACATCCATATTTCTTTACTGCATGCTGATTGGTTACATTGTTATTTTAATTTTCGTTTATTTTATTTTATTTTTAGCAAACTGATATTAACAGTGGATTCAACAGATGATAACTACATGCCCAAAAGAGTGACGGTGTATGGTGGAGAGGGAGAAAACCTCAAGAAATACAGTGACGTAACAATAGATGAGTAAGTCCCACATTACAGATATACAGTGGCCTTCAAATGTATGGGGCACACTTAAAATTAATGAATTTCAATGCATTGCAACTGTGCAAATGATGCTACACCTTTTCTCAGAACTAACTTAACTTTCTTAGCTATTTGTGTAATTACTTTTAAAGTCAGTTCCCCACAAATCAACTTCACACATTTGCCCTAGAAGTGTAACCGTAGGTGTAGTTCATCACATTAACATTTGATAGCCATAAAGTCTACACCGATCAGCCACAACGTTAAAACCACCTGCCTAATATTCTGTAGGTCCCCCTCATGCCGCCAAAACAGTGCCAACCCGCATCTCAGAAAAGCATTCTGACATGCTATTCCTCTCACCACAATTATACAGAGCAGTTATCTGAGTTACCGAACACTTTGTCAGGTTGAACCAGTCTGGACATTTTCTGTTGACCTCTCTCATCATCAAGGTATTTCCATGCACAGAACTGCTGCTCACTGGATGTTTTATGTTTTTGGCACCATTTGGAGTAAATTCTAGAGACTGTTGTGTGTGAAAATCCCAGGAGATCAGCAGTTACAGAAATACTCGAACCAGCCCGTCTGGCACCAACAATAATTCATGGGATTATCTAATTAGCCAATCGTGTTGGCCGCATTCCACTGCATTAAATCATGCAGCTACAGGTCAGCAGCTTCAGAATGAGGGAAAAATGTGTTCTCAGTGATTTGCACCATGGCATGATTGTTTATGCCAGACAGGCTGGTTTGAGTAATTCTGTAACGGCTGATCTCCTGTCATTTTCACACACAACAGTCTCTAGAATTTACTCCGAATGGTGCCAAAAATATAAAACATCCAGTGAACGGCAGTTCTGTGCATGGAAATGAGAGAGGCTAACAGAGAATGGTCAAACTGTTTTTAACTGACAAACGGTAACTTGGATAACTGCTCTGTACAATTGTGGTAAGAAGGATGGCATCTCAGAATGCTATTCTTAAATGCAGGTTGGTGCTGTTTTGGTGGCACGAGGGGGACCTACACAATATTAGTCGTCATTTTTATTTTTTCACAACACACATAGTTTCAAAGCAGTTTACAGGACATCAACAAAAATGAAACTGTAATATTTATTAAGTCTTAGAATGTAGTTTGATTAAAAATAATTGTAAATTGTTTATAAAAAATAAATAATTAAACAATAATTGTATTTAGAACCCTAGTGAGCAAGCCGAAGGCAACTGTGGCAGGGAACACAAAACACGATAAGGTGTTGGTTAATGGAGAAAAAACCTTGGGAGAAACCAGACTCACTGTTGGGGCCTGTTCCCCTCTGGCTAACATCATGAATATAATGCAAATATTAGTTATTATTTATAGTTATTTTATTTGATCATGGTTTAAAATTAGTTAACTAAGTAAGTGTTAAGGGTCAGTGTTTATACAAAGATTTTGTATGAACTGTAAGATTAATGACTAATGTCTGCAGACGGTTTTAATGTTGTGGCTGATTGGTGCATTTACTCTGTTTATCTATGGCTTAATAAAGCCCAACAACCTTCTTTTTTGTGTGAAATATTTTGCTTGAAAAAAATTTTTTTAAGAAAAATGGGGGATTTAGGGACAACACACTAAATTCTAAGAAATTGTGAAATTCATGTTTTGTTTTGTTTTTATTCACCTTCAAATATTTCACTCAAATTGTTATGCTAAGGATAAAAAAAACAAAAAAAAACAAACGAATATTTTAATGATCATTTGTGTCCTTATTATTTTTTATGTGGTAATGATTTTATTAAAGTAATAAGGCACTTGAGGCTGTGCCATTAATTTAAATGTAGTCACAACTGAATGGGTTGCAGCCATTAAGCCATAACTACAGTATATTGACAATATAGCACGGCCATACTGTCACAGTATGTAATGTATTTGATGATGGACACACTTCTCAGCTGGTAAAACGGTAATTTCTTTAGGAATGTGTGCTAGAAGTATGAATACATTTTGGACATACTTCATCTGGGGATGTGGGTATTGACCCGAATATATGACGTAAGAACAACAACCACAAAAATAATCCACTCTGGTTTTGTTAAACATGCACCATTTAAGCATGAACGATTTTCTTTGTATATTGTATATCACTTACAGTTGAAAAGAGCCATCCAACTCGCTGTTACCTGCTGTTCTTTTAAATTCAGCATATTGAATGTAATGTTGCCTCAGCTCCCGAGTGATTATGGTTATATCGTTTAGTGTCCAGTTGATCGGCACTTCAGAATCTCACCGGAAATAGTATGTCATCCGGGTATTTCTCGATTACTGCTTCATGAATACTGAGTATTTAGACATACTACTACCATTTGTATACTGTCTTTGGCATAATATATAGTAGTTAAGTATGGATATTCGGACGCAGCGATGGTGAAGAGGACATAGCCGTGCTTTATCGTGACCAATCAGCATTCATGACTGGAACTATCCATTTTATAAAATACATTACAACCTATAATATAAGTATTACCTGTATTCAACAACAAAACTTCAAAATGGAAGCATTTTCACGAGTGGTCTCAGACTCTTGGAACCCATTGTAAGCACAACCTGTTTTGTCATTTGTTACCTGATGCAGTGAGTTTCAAAATTTTTTTAAGTGTGGCTTAAAATACATCCAAATATGATTTGGGACCACTGTAAAGTCTCTGTTATTATCATTTCATATTTTTAAACTATAATAGGGCGCTATTTTCAGATTATAAACATGTAAAGGTTAAGTAATGTTGCAATGGTATGCCTTTCTCTCGCAGCAATTTAATAGGAGAGGTTTGCGTTCTGGAGGATATGACGTCTCACTTGCCTGTTATAGAGATAAGGATTGAGGAATGTAGAGGTAAGATTAATCTGAAATGACATGTGCTCTCATCTGAGAGAGAGAAAGGTAAACTCATGACTACTCAACTCAGTCCTTAAGAGGTTTTTCTTGGAATTGTCGTTTGCTCTAGATGAGGGAATTGATGTACGGATCAGAGGTCTAAAGATTAAATCGTCCTGTGAACGTGACCTGGGCCTGAATGCAGAAGTATTCCAGTCTCCCAACCTAGTGCGCTACCCAAGACTGGAGGGCACACCCCCTGATGTCCTTTTTCGCCGTGCACTTGTCATTCAGAGGTAAGCAATGTGTGACTTGAGGTTTGGATTACAAAACCACATTTGAAACACAGTGAAGTAGAATCAAGTACTGTTAATTCACAATGTATTCTATGTGTCTGTAGGTTCATCACACTCCTGGACTCTCTGTTGCCTCATATAGTACCTGCATGGGACTATAGCCTTGGGACATTCAACCAGATCAAAGTTAGTGTGTGAACAGCTTTATTAGTCATATAGTCATGTACAGGTGAGCACGGAATTAGTGCCGGCAAAAATCCTCAGAAAGCTCTGCGGATTTTCGGTCATTTACCAGATTCCATAGTCCATGTAACTTATTTTGACAATTCTAGCTGTTTCGTTATACAAGAGCTATTTGTTCCAATGTTCATGAGGTCACACAATTGAAATTATTATTAAATGGTTATTCTAGTGTAGAATAACCATTTATTGACTACGTTTTCTCTGACTTTTGTTTTATTGCATAGAAGTATGTTTATTTTACAAATTGTCTTTGATTTCCTCACAAATGTATTTAAAATCTGTTATTTTTAATTCATTTTAATGAGTTAATCGCAAAGTTTTCAGTGATTAATCACGATGAATCATGTTAATTTTAAATCATGTTTACCTTACAGGTGTTTCCATCTGCAGAACTGCCGCTCACTGGATGTTTTTTGTTTTTGGCAGTATCATAAATTCTAGAGACTGTTGTGTGTGAAAATCCCAGGAGATCAGCAGTTACGAATTACTTATCTAGCACCAGCAAACATGAATGTGATTATCTAATCAGCCAATCGCGTGGCAGCAGTGGAGTGCATAAAATCATGCAGATTCGGATCAGGAGATTCAGTTAATGTTCACATTCAACCATCAGAATGGGGAAAATGTGTTCTCAGTGATTAGGACTGTGGCATGATTGTTGATGCCAGATGGGCTGGTTCGAGTATTTCTGTAACTGCTGATCTCCTGGGATTTTCACACACAACATTCTCTAGAATTTACTCTGAATGGTGTCAAAAACATAAAACATCCAGTGAGCAGCATTTCTTTGGATGGAAATACCTTGATGATGAGAGAGGTCAACAGAAAATATCCAGACTGGTTCAACCTGACAAAGTGTTCGGTAACTCAGATAACCGCTCTGTATAATTGTGGTGAGAGGAATAGCATGTCAGAATGCTTTTCTGAAATGTGGGTTGGCGCTGTTTTGGCGGCACGAGGGGGACCTACACAATATTAGGCAGGTGGTTTAAATGTTGTGGCTGATCAGTGTAGACACTTTATACTTTGTCTCAAAGAACTTGCAAGATATTGGTTAGTCATCATTTATTTTAATGATTTAAATACAAACATATTAAATGTTCAATTCTCTAGAATTTTCTCCAAATGTTTCCAAAAACATAAAACATCCAAATCTTTGATACAAGTATATGTAAACTTGCCATAAAATCAGTTGACATACTGTAATTAAAAGTTGGTCAAAACATGCCATTTTCCAGTGGACATATTTAAGGATCAAATGGGCAGATTCAATTCATATCAAGCTTTATTGGGAAGATAAACTTAACTATACATTGCCAATGCATTATTTGAAACTATACCTACAGATATTGAAACCAATTGAATGCTGAAGTTTAATTTGCTGAATTTTTCTAAAGAGATCTATTATTTTCTCTGGCTGCCACTTAGTCTCCATCGTGTACACTCTGGCTCTGTCCCACGATTTCGCTTCTGACACTGGTTCAGATGACAGTGAGCGAGCGTTTCAAAGAGATACGACAGCTTATCTCTCCAGTCTCCATTCTCTTCACAATAAATCCACTGCTGTGTTTATTATGCCCAGGACATGAGTCGTGCATAATGAGTAAGCATGCACAGCTCCACACAATCAGTTTCTGTTCTAGAATTGGCAGTCGAGTCGAGCGTGTACCTCCTGAAAATGTATAGAGTATATGCCAATTTTAACATTAAAACATTAGTGAAGTTTCCGGAAGTGAAAAAAGGGATACTACATTTATTGTGTTAAAAAAAATGTGACACGTTAAACAGTTAATTATTAATAGCTGGTATTGACGCATTAAATTTCCCAGCCATAGTAAATTCCATTGTACCCTTAAATTCTGTAGTTCAAGAATGTAGATTTTATTTAACATTTGTTTACTGTATTTTTAACACTTTATCAACAATTTGCATGTACTCTAAATATTTTTTGTTTTCAATTTCTGTGCTTTTTTCTTTAGAGCATAAAGCAGTTCCTGTTGTTGTCCAAGCGTCGCTCTGCCCTCATAACCCAGTGCCTGAAGGACTCTGAAACCAGTAAGCCTAACTTCATGCCCCGCCTTTACATCAACCGTCGCCTCGCCATGGAACACCGTGACAACCCCACTCTGGACCCCACATGTAAAAATGCAGTCATCACTCAGGTATGTCACAAAACAGGTGCCAATAAAGTTACAAAAACATATTTCTGTATGATTTTATACATAGCAAATACTTTTATATCATGTAGGTGTACGAGGGTCTGAAGCCATCTGACAAGTATGAAAAGACTCTAGACTACAGGTAGTCTCTCTCTGTATTAGACAAACTATGTCATTATCACTTTATTTTACTTTTACAAATAACTATTTTTCTTTTTGTTCCAGATGGCCAGCACGATATGACCAGTGGTGGGAGTGTAAATTCATAGCAGAAGGCATCATCGATCAAGGTCAAATAAGCTTCTTCAGTCTCATGTGATTGCCACAAAACCACATCTCTGAGATGAATGTTAACCTGCGATTTCTACCTCTTGTAGGTGGTGGATTTCGAGACAGCCTGGCAGACATGTCTGAAGAGCTGTGTCCTAGCTCCTCAGAGTGCTCCATGCCTCTTCCATTTTTCACTCGAACCTCTAACCAGGTAACACTTCATTCATATCATACACTGTCCTGTTCTTTTGTGTTTCTTTTAGCCTATTGATTTGTGGCTCATTCAGTGCTGTTTAATGGAATTTTTCTTTTCTTATACAACCTTTCAATGTTTGCTGCATATTGGTTAAACTGTTTTTGAACTTATGATTATGTTTTAGGGTGCTGGAGAGGCCAGAGATTTCTATGTGCCAAATCCTTCATGCCGAGAATTCCACAAGTTTGAGTGGATTGGGCAGCTTATGGGTGCAGCTCTTCGTGGGAAAGACTTTCTGGTCAGTAATTGTCTTCTAGTGTAATTGCAGTGGAGTATTTGACATGCATTGACATCAGCGTCCTGCAGCGTGACGTGCTATGCTTCATCTTAAAGTTAATTTGAACCACATTTTCACACATGCAGTTTGTTTGACATTTCAATTATTTTAATTGATAGACTAAGTGAAATATTTGTATTTGACAGAATGTGTTTGTTACTTTGCAGGACTTTTAAAGTGAACTGAAAAAGGATGATTATAAATGTTGAAAAAATCCATGGTGACCAGTTACAGAACCTAAAGTGTAAACTTTATGTTATGCATTCATATGATTAGAGGCAGGGTGTAATGTTAGTTATTTTTTAGGTTCTGGCTCTGCCGGGGCTGGTGTGGAAGCAGCTAATTGGAGAAGCTGTCAGCTGGAGCAAAGACTTCCCTGCAGTAGATTCAGTGCTTGTGAGAAGCTTTTCTTTTCATCTTGGCTCTGTTAGTGCTGAATGCTTATCCAACTTGTAATCAGTGGGATTCCTAGCAGTGTGTGATAGAAAATGTTTGATATGTTTCCTCAGGTAAAGTTGTTGGAGGCTATGGAGCATATGGACAAAGAAACATTTGACTTTAAGTTTGGTCAGGAACTTGTGTACACCACACCTCTGAGTGACGGCCGGCTGATAGAGCTGATTCCAGGAGGGATTGGAGTAGTGGTTCAATATGAAGATCGCAATGAGTTCATACGCTTGGTACAGAAAGCGAGACTAGAAGAGAGCAGAGAACAGGTATTACTACATACAGTCTTTATAGTTATGTTTTGTCATGAACATCATAAACATTTGTGCTGGGAATTAACAGTAAAGTAGCATGCTGTTTTCATGGTTCCCACGATTATGGAAAACCTAGAAATATAATTCTAAAATGAATGGAAAAATATTTAATGAATAAATAAAATATTAAAAGTCATGGAATTTATATATATATATATATATATATATATATATATATATATATGTATATATGTGTGTGTGTGTGTCTGTGTACACACACTGGTGGCCAAAAGATTGGAATAATGTACAGATTTTGGTCTCATGGAAAGAAATTGGTACTTTTATTCACCAAAGTGGCATTCAACTGATCACAATGTATAGTCAGGACGTTAATAACATTAAATTTACAATTTGAAAAAAGTTCAGAACTTCTTAAACTACTTCAAAGAGTTCTCATCAAAAAATCCTCCACGTGCAGCAATGACAGCTTTGCAGATCCTTGGCATTCCAGCTGTCAGTTTGTGCAGATACTCCGGTGACATTTCACTCCACACTTCCTGTAGCACTTGCCATAGATGTGGTTTTCTTGTTGGGCAGTTCTCACACACCTTACAGTCAATAGGGTTAAAATCCATAACACTCTTTTCTAATTATCTGTTATCCAATGTCTGTGATTCTTTTCCCACTCTAACCTTTTCTTTTGATTTTCTGTTTCAAAAGTGGCTTTTTTATTGCAATTCTTCCCATAAGGCCTGCACCCCTGAGTCTTCTCTTTACTGTTATACATGAAACTGGCGTTGAGCGGGTAGAATTCAATGAAGCTGTCAGCTGAAGACATGTGAGGTGTCTATTTCTCAAACAAGAGACTCTGATGTACTTATCCTCTTGTTTAGTTATATATCCTGCCTTCCACATCTCTTTCTGTCCTTGTAAGAGCAAGT
The DNA here is from genome assembly GCA_032164185.1 of Moxostoma hubbsi. Taxonomy (NCBI): domain Eukaryota; kingdom Metazoa; phylum Chordata; class Actinopteri; order Cypriniformes; family Catostomidae; genus Moxostoma; species Moxostoma hubbsi. Next base: position 25,597,397 of record JAVLUX010000009.1, read on the forward strand.
TGTCTTTAGTCTTTGAAGACTGTAGTGTACATCTTTGTATGAAATCTTCAGTTTTTTGGGGCAATTTCAAGCATTGTATAACCTTCATTCCTCAAAACAATGATTGACTGATGAGTTTCTAGAGAAAGCTTTTTGCCATTTTTGACCTAATATTGATCTTTGTGTCAACTCAAATACAAACACAAAGACAATGTTAAACTTAATTTAACGAACCAAATAACTTAAAGCTGTGTTTGATGTAATGGCAAATAATTTTCTAGTACCAAATTAGCAATTTAGCATGATTACTCAAGGATAAGGTGTTTGTGGAAGGTGAAAAATTACTTTTTTCAAATAGTGATGATGCTGTTTTTTTACATAAGTAATGTCCTGACTATACTTTGTGATCAGCAGAATGCCACTTTGGTGAATTAAAGTACCAATTTCTTTGTAATATATATATATATATATATATATATATATATATATATATATATATAAATATAAATATAAATTCTCTATATATATGTTAAATATTGAGCTGCTCGAAAGCCATAGTGTTATTTGATTTGTCAATTGAGACATTATTGAAAAAAATATTGGAACCTTGTTTTTTTGCCTTCCCAAGGACATACCAAGAGGATATTTCACCATCAATTCACAAAACCTGAATTTAATCAAGACTGTATTCCTGTACTACAGATAGCTGCCTTGCAGGCGGGACTAGTGAAGGTGGTGCCACAGGCTGTGCTTGATCTTCTAACATGGCAGGAAGTGGAGAAGAAAGTGTGTGGAGACCCAGAAATCACAGTGGAGGCCCTAAAACGCCTCAGTGAGTCAAACGGCAGCTGAAATGAGCATTAAATAATTGACATTTTCTACCTCGGCATGAATTCTTGCAGGCACTAGCCGAATAGTGGTTTGAAATTAAAACATTACTGTGCTGTAGAGCAGTGGTTCTCAGCTGGTTTTGCTTAAGGAATCAGATTTTACAATGGACATCAAGTGGCAATAAAAAAGTAACACAATTTTCTTTAAAATCAAACATTAAAATGTATTCAAATTACCATGACTTGCATAGGCCCAACAAAAATTATTAACATGCATAGGCTGAATTTTGTGAATGCATAAACCGTATCAGTGTGGTTTACCAGCCTTAAGGCCTTAAAGCAGCACACAACATAGCATTGATGGCAAATAATGGAACAAAGAACAAATGCTGAGCCTACCACAAGTTTCATTGTAAAAGATATGGAAAGCGTTTTCTTCTCCATTTGAAAAAGTTTATCATTTTGATATCCTAGTCATGCATGATTATATGGTTGGTTGCACTTTATTTGCATTTATCTTTTTTATGCTCTCCTGGACCCTATCAGAGCAGACCTGTGTCCCACCAGTTGAGAACCACTGCTGAGAATGCATGCTACAATTTTAACAAAATATTTTTAATGCATTTAACATGTTGTCATATATCCAATATTTAAGAGTTACATTTTTTTTTTTACTTTTGATCAGCACGCTATGAAGACTTGGAACAAACAGATGTCAGAGTGCAATATTTATGGGAAGCCCTGATGAACTTCACCAATGGTTAGTTGGGTTCATTTTGTGCATGAAAAGAATGGTTCTAGTAATATGAAAAATAATACATAAATATGTTGCTCAAGCTGATACATTTTCACTTTTACCAGAGGATCGTAGCAGGTTTTTGAGGTTTGTCACTGGCAGAAGTCGTCTTCCTGCTCCTATCTACATCTTCCCAGACAAACAAGGGTATGTAAGCTGACCTGCAAATAACAGTGGTAAAGATGGTAATCACACAATTTTTTTAGTGTGTGGCCAGAATAAACATTGAACAAATTAATTTTTGTCTAGGTCTGAAATCACAGATGCACTACCACAATCTTCAACATGTTCCAGCACCCTTTATCTACCCAAATACCCAAGGTATGTTTGTATAATATAGAATACATTATTTTATATAATAAATATTATATATAGAGAGAGAGAAAGAGTGGTTGGATTTTTTTCATAAGCACTGATTTAATAAGATATTGTCACTTTGTTTGAGTGAATTTTATATTGTGTGTGCATGTAATCCCAATCTGCAGTGCTAAAGTTTGTGAAGAGAAGCTTCGCTATGCTGCCTATAACTGTGTGGCCATCGACACAGACATGAGCCCATGGGAAGAGTGACCTGATCTTGACGTGTTTACGGCCACAGGATTTTTGTGTAAATTAACTGTAGCCATCAGTACCATGCATATGACCATGTCTACACTATTGCCAATTACATCTGTAGAGTATAAATAAAAATGTTATAAATAGACCCTGGCGTTTACTCTTTCTAATCTTATTTAAACTGGTTAAAATTGGGAGGACATTTAATTAGGACAAAAAAGAAATGCATATAATATGGACCAAAAATCTGAGGCCACAAGTGAAAATTATACCATTTTGAATTTGTTTCTAATTTCTCACACATACACACACACATACATACATACATACGTACGTATGTATGTATGTGTATGTATAAAAATAATTACAAATTACATTATCAGCATAACAATATAAATGAAATGTTTAAAAGTTAAGATAAAAAAAAAGATTTTCAGGATTTCAAAATATTTGGTGTTTGCCCTTTTATGATGGCACACATACTGGCATTGGCTCCACAAGTTTGTGTGAAACCTGATGATCCGTGAAATCCCGGAAAAATTCAACATACCAAAAAGACAAATGAAAAGTTTAATAACTCATCCATTCAAAAACATGCCCCCTATTAGAGTGGTTCTCGCTCTTGGGCCCTCCCAAGCACTGCATTTTTAAATGTCTTATCAAAACATGCATCAGAATTAAAGGAATATTCCAGGTTCAATACCAGTTAAGCTCAATCGTCAACATTTGTGGCAAAATGTTGATTATTTCAAAAAATTATTTCGACTCAAACCTCATTTTCTTAAAAAAAAAAAAAAAACACAAATCTGGGTTCCAGTGAGGCACTTACAATGGAAGTGAATGGGGGCCAATCCATAAAGGTTAAATACTCACTGATTCTAAAGTATAGTCAGAACATGTAAACAATATGTGGTATTGTGGTAACATGACTTTAGTGTGATAAATTCACTTACTAAACTTTTCTGTGTTAAGTTAAATCTAATTTACAACTTTATTGCCTGACGATGTAATCAGTAAAACTGAAACTGTAAAAACAACGTTTTGGAGCTCAAATAATACATAAGTTTGCCTTTAAACCCATTCACTTCCATCGTAATTGAATGACTCACTAATCTCTATTTATTTATTTTAAACGGAAAGACTAGTAGAAATTAATTTGTGTGGTAATCAATTTAACTTGAATTGAACCCGGATTATTCCTATAAAAAAAGAAAGAACTACCAACACATGGCGGCAGCCCAACGTTTTCCAACTAACAAGGGAAAGTACACCGAAGAATTCCTCTCGTGATTTCTCTATTTATCTCGCGATATGTTGTTGCTTGAAACCCTCCCATGAGCCTTTGCTGTTCCTCTTTCTAGCCGTCGCCTGAGAATGGGTACGTGTTTTCACCATCTGGTTGCTGCAACAATCCGTCATCATCTGCACTATCTGATGAGCTTTTTCACTAAACTTGTTCTGCGGTGTATAGCAAAGTGGGATTACTATTGGTATGGTTTTAAATTGGACGATTCAATGTGTATTGTAACATTTTTGCTTGAAGTTTAGGAAGTGGTTAGAGACATGTCTCAAGATGGCTGCGCTCATGGTGTACAGTGCTTTTTAATAGCGTACAGATAATGCTGTAGTTGTGTTCAAGGTAGATTTGGCATGTATAGTCCCAGATAACGACGCTGGGTTGAGAAGTATCATTTATAGGAGAAACGTGTTAACATGATGTGCTAACATGCACCGGTGTCATTAACTACAGCAAGGCTGCGTGGCGAGTTAACGATAGCTGAAATGTAGGTTAATAAATATTCAACACATTTAGTTATAAATCTGTAGTTGTATTCATAATGTTTAAATTAACAATATTTGCGATTTAACTTGAAACAAATGTGCTAGTGACCGAAGCTTCTTAGCAAGCATATTTGCTAATCGCTAAGGCGGATATATTTTGCTTTGGTACAAAAAATGCTGAAATGCTTTGTCACCACATACTTTCTGTAAGCTTGAGTGTGTATGATGAATCCTATTATGGAATCCGATTTAAAATGCGGATAAACACCTTGGAGAACTGAACACTCAAGTGTGCTGTAGAAGTAGATGTTCTGTGTTCACTCAAAAGTGATTCTTACACCCCTCTCAATTTCATATTTAAGGTATCTCAAGGGACAACTGGCACAAACGTCGCAAGACTGGTGGTAAACGCAAGCCAGTCCACAAGAAAAGGAAATATGAGCTTGGGCGTCCTCCAGCAAACACCAAGGTAAACCTGCACGTGTGGCCTCGATAATATACCTTTCCATTTGGCAATATGAGTGATGTAAACACTTCCTTAGGTTGGTCAATTTTGTCCGTTTTGGTCAAAGTCATTGACCTTCCAATGTTAGGATTAGTCATAGTTACACTGACACATGGCCATACTGGAAGTGTATGGAAAGGTCTGATTTTTTTTTTTTTCGTCACATTAATAATTTTGTTGCTCCCTGCAGATTGGACCTCGTCGCATCCACACAGTAAGGGTCCGTGGTGGAAACAAGAAATACCGTGCTTTGAGGCTTGATGTGGGCAACTTCTCATGGGGCTCAGAATGTAAGCATTTCTAAATGTACGATGCTGTTTGTAATGTGTAGATCAACTGGTGTCTTTCAATGAAGATATCCTGACCAGTTCTGCTACTGAATGTCTGTGATAGATATCATTATGTTCCAACTCTGAGAAAGACATGTTTGACTTGATCTTTCATGTATCTGCTGAGCTTGTGCTTGAAGTATAGCCTTTTACAAATGTATGTCAATGATCACAGGTTGTACTCGCAAGACCAGGATCATCGATGTGGTGTACAACGCCTCTAACAATGAGCTGGTGAGAACCAAGACCCTGGTCAAGAATTGTGTGGTCCTTGTGGACAGCACTCCTTACAGACAGTGGTATGAGTCTCACTACGCCATCCCACTTGGAAGGAAGAAGGGTGCCAAGCTGGTAAGCTAATGTTTCAAGTTTTAAATTTGGGGGTTTTGTTGCATTTTAAGTTTGGTCTTTCATTGATGATAACGTTGTCCAGTTCTGCTTCTGAATGAAAGTGATGCAGTTTAAGACTCTGAGAAGACCCGTTTTTAAAAACCTTGAGAATATTGGTGGCATTCCCTTTTTTAACATTGAAGTTGATTTGCATCAATCACTAACTGCCGTGTTTGATTTGTCAATTTAGACTCCTGAGGAAGAGGAGATTCTGAACAAGAAGAGGTCCAAAAAGGTCCAGAAGAAGCTTAATGATCGCCGAAAGAATGGCAAGATCAGTCCCCTATTGGAGGAGCAGTTCCTGCAAGGAAAGCTTCTTGGTAAGTCCCTTTTGAAAATCCTTTAAATGTGATTGTGTATATGATGAAACTTTTAACCAGTTCTGCTACTGAAACAACAATGCTGAGCTCATACCATTTCTGATAATGCGCTGAAATGTTGTTCACAGTGATGTTGTCTACAGATTTCAGTGTTTTAATATTTGGTTTTGTGTTTCTCCCCAGCCTGCATTGCCTCCAGACCGGGACAGTGTGGTAGGGCTGATGGCTATGTCCTCGAAGGCAAAGAACTGGAGTTCTACCTAAGAAAGATTAAAGCCAAGAAAGGCAAATAAATGTACAGCTCACTTTGATACGACCATTAAAGAAAATACCCCAAATCGGCAGGATGCTTTTGTCCTCTTTTAATAAATTGTTTATCGATTAGGAGGTTGTTTTGTAGAGAATTGATGCGCTCAACTTATTTCAGGTGCAGAAGTCACAAGTTGCTGTCTCTACACTGAATAACAATTGGACTGAAGGCTTTTTTTCTGGTTTTAGAAAGTTTTTACCATTATTTTGTTCCATGTACACTTATAGCCTTTATTTGGAGAAAAAGCATCTATAAAGGTATCTCCCGCTGCTGCATCTTTGCCCAGATCATGCTTACTAAAAAGGAGGATTGAGAAAGTTAAGCAGCTGTTTTGTACTGCATTAACTGGTTATAACCTCCTAGAAAAACCACAAGTGAACTGAAGTAACCCTGTATTTTTATTTTCAGAGTCATTGCAATACTTGTGTACATTTTATTTCACCTGAAAATCAATCCTGAGTATTAATTGTAAACATAGGCTTTGTTTAAAGTTCCCATGGTCATGAATAGCCTGTAGATGTGAGGGATGTTTTTTTTTTTTTTTTTTTCTTCTTCTTCTTCCCCCCCCAGGCCTAGGAATATTTGTGATGCATGCAATTCTCAGCTCTGAAGTGGCTCACTAGCCAGAAGCAATTTTATACAGGAGCCATGATGTATTAAATGACTGATAACTCAGATCTGTGATTAAGAGTATGGTTCAATTGAATTATAGAAGGCAAAAAAATATGCTTTGACTCAGGTTTTAGTCATTAAGCCTGTAATACTCCAGTTGTGTACCATATCTTCCTTTATTTGAGGGAAAAAAAAAAGTCTTCCATTCAACAGAGTTGTTGCAAATTAACCAGAGAACAGTAACCATCCTTAACAGCGACTTAAAACACCTGCCAATTACAACAACAGTCAGATGAAGTAAAGCCTACATTACAGGTGCACTTTTGTCCTCAAAGTCAAGTTTTACTCACAGAAATTCATGGTAATCTTCAAATGGATATAAAAGCATGAGCAATCACATGAGATGAAGACTCCAGTTATATCAGTTACCTTGTAAAAGCAGTTTTATTCTACATGGAGAGGGTGGTCTCGTGGGGACTGCCATGTTGGAATCATGTGACCAGCAAAATACTGCTGGCTTAATCTCAGATACTACCTTGATATTGGCCACTTTCACTCTTGAATTAAACAATGGCATCTGTAACTAAAAACTTGATTTTGAATGATGCTGCATCCACACTGCTAGGTGTCCCTGCAGGTCCAAAATGACATGCAAAAGTTAATGAGAGCACCTTTAAAAAAAAAAAAAAACAATACCACATGACCAAGAGTGCTGGACAGGCCTACATCAGCGCCGCTTTAAGACGTCCTCCAACAAACCCCAAGGTAAACCTACACGAGCACATGTGGTCTCCGAAAGTAATCATATCTAAATGTATGATGCTGTTTGTAATGTGTAGATCAACTGGCAGTCTTTCAATGAAGATATCCTGACCAGTTCTGCTGCTGAATATCTGTGATAGATATCGTTATGTTCCAACTCTGAGAAAGACATGTTTGACTTGATCTTTCATGTATCTGCTGAGCTTGTGCTTGAAGTATAGCCTTTTACAAATGTGTGTCAATGATCACAGGTTGTACTCGCAAGACCAGGATCATCGATGTGGTGTACAACGCTTCTAACAATGAACTGGTGAGAACCAAGACCCTGGTCAAGAATTGTGTGGTCCTTGTGGACAGCACTCCTTACAGACAGTGGTATGAGTCTCACTACGCCATCCCACTTGGAAGGAAGAAGGGTGCCAAGCTGGTAAGCTAATGTTTCAAGTTTTAAATTTGGGGGTTTTGTTGCATTTTAAGTTTGGTCTTTCATTGATGATAACGTTGTCCAGTTCTGCTTCTGAATGAAAGTGATGCAGTTTAAGACTCTGAGAAGACCCGTTTTTAAAAACCTTGAGAATATTGGTGGCATTCCCTTTTTTAACATTGAAGTTGATTTGCATCAATCACTAACTGCCGTGTTTGATTTGTCAATTTAGACTCCTGAGGAAGAGGAGATTCTGAACAAGAAGAGGTCCAAAAAGGTCCAGAAGAAGCTTAATGATCGCCGAAAGAATGGCAAGATCAGTCCCCTATTGGAGGAGCAGTTCCTGCAAGGAAAGCTTCTTGGTAAGTCCCTTTTGAAAATCCTTTAAATGTGATTGTGTATATGATGAAACTTTTAACCAGTTCTGCTACTGAAACAACAATGCTGAGCACATACCATTTCTGATAATGCACTGAAATGTTGTTCACAGTGACGTTGTCTACAGATTTCAGTGTTATAATATTTGGTTTTGTGTTTCTCCCCAGCCTGCATTGCCTCCAGACCGGGACAGTGTGGTAGGGCTGATGGCTATGTCCTCGAAGGCAAAGAACTGGAGTTCTACCTAAGAAAGATTAAAGCCAAGAAAGGTAAATAAATGTACAGCTCACTTTGATACGACCATTAAAGAAAATACCCCAAATCGGCAGGATGCTTTTGTCCTCTTAATAGATTGTTTATTGATTAGGAATTTGTTTTTTGTAGAGCGAATTGATGTGCTCAACTTATTTCAGGTGTAGAAGTCACAAGTTGCTGTCTCTACACTGAATGACAGTCGGACTGAAAAAGGCTTATTTTTGCTAGGTTTTTTAGTCTGAAAACACTTTTTTTTTTCTGGTTTTAGAAAGTTGTTTTTACCATTATTTTGTTCCATGTACACTTATAGCCTTTATTTGGAGAAAAAGCATCTATAAAGGTATCTCCTGCTGCTGCACCTTTGCCCAGATCATGCTTACTAAAAAGGAGGATTGAGAAAGTTAAGCAGCTGTTTTGTACTGCATTAACTGGTTATAACCTCCTAGAAAAACCACAAGTGAACTGAAGTACCCTGTATTTTTATTTTCAGAGTCATTGCAATACTTGTGTACATTTTATTTCACCTGAAAATCAATCCTGAGTATTAATTGTAAACATAGGCTTTGTTTTAAGTTCCCATGGTCATGAATAGCCTGTAGATGTGAGGGATGTGATTATTTTTTTTTTCTTCCCAGGCCTAGGAATATTTATGATGCCTGTAATTCTCAGCTCTGAAGTGTCTCACTTGCTAGAAGCAATTTTATACTGAATGCAAGATGTATTAAATGACTGAACTCAGATCTGTGATTTAAGAGTATGGTTCAATTGAATTATAGCACATGGTATAGAAGGCGAAAATAGTGTTGTTGCAGTTTAACCAGAGAACAATAACCACCCTTATTGGCGATTTAACAAAACACCTGCCAACTACAACAACAGTCAGAAGAGGTAAAGCCTACATTAAAGGTTCACTTCATAATTTTGTCCTCAAGTAAAATGTTTTACTTTTAAAGAAATTCATGGTAAGCTGAAAATGGGTATAAAATCATGAGCAATCACATGAGATGAAGACTCCAGTTATATCAGTTACCTTATAAAAGCAGTTTTATTCTACATGGAGAGGGTCTCCTCGTGGGGACTGCCATGTTGGAATCATGTGACCAGCAAAATACTGCTGGCTTAATCTCTGTTACTGCCTTGATATTGGCCACTTTCACTCTTGGGTTAAACAATGGCATCTGTAACGAAAAACTATTGATTTTGAATGATTCTGCATCCATGCTGCTAGGTGTCACTGCAGGACCAAAATGACATGCAAAAGTTAATGAGAGCACCTTTAAAAAAAGCAATGCCACATGACCAAGTGTGCTGGACAGGCCTACATCAGCGCCGCTGTAAGACGTCCTCCAACAAACCCCAAGGTAAACCTGCACGAGCACATGTGGTCTCCGAAAGTAAGCATATCTAAATGTATGATGCTGTTTGTAATGTGTAGATCAACTGGCAGTCTTTCAATGAAGATATCCTGACCAGTTCTGCTGCTGAATGTCTGTGATAGATATCATTATGTTCCAACTCTGAGAAAGACATGTTTGACTTGATCTTTCATGTATCTGCTGAGCTTGTGCTTGAAGTATAGCCTTTTACAAATGTATGTCAATGATTACAGGTTGTACTCGCAAGACCAGGATCATCGATGTGGTGTACAACGCCTCTAACAATGAGCTGGTGAGAACCAAGACCCTGGTCAAGAATTGTGTGGTCCTTGTGGACAGCACTCCTTACAGACAGCGGTACGAGTCTCACTACGCCATCCCACTTGGAAGGAAGAAGGGTGCCAAGCTGGTAAACTAATGCTTATTCAAATGTTTCCAGTTTTAAATTTGGGGGTTTTGTTGCATTTTAAGTTTGGTCTTTCATTGATGATAACATTGTCCAGTTCTGCTTCTGAATGAAAGTGATGCAGTTTAAGACTCTGAGAAGACCCGTTTTTAAAAACCTTGAGAATATTGGTGGCATTACCTTTTTTCCATCGAAGTGTGCACCTGAAAAGTTAATTTGCAATTACTAATTGCCATGATTTTGTCAATCCAGACTCCTGAGGAAGAGAAGATTCTGGTCACAAAAGGTACAGAAGAAGCTTATTGACTGCCAAAAGAACAGCAAGATCGGTCCCCTGTTGGAGGAGCAGTTCCTGCAAGGAAAGCTTCTTGGTAAGTCCCTTTTGCGAGGCCTTTAAATGTGATTTGTGTATATGATGAAACTTTTAACCAGTTCTGCTTCTGAAAAAAACAATGCTGAGGTCATACCATTTCTGATAATGCACTGAAATGTTGTTCACAGTGATGTTGTCTACAGATTTCAGTGTTTTAATATTTGGTTTTGTGTTTCTCCCCAGCCTGCATTGCTTCCAGTCCGGGACAGTGTGGTAGGGCTGATGGCTATGTCCTCGAAGGCAAAGAGTTCTGCTGGGATCTCATGCATCCTATACTTGTGTACATTTTATTTTCAGGTGTAAAAATAAAAAAAATTCAGATTATTATTTGTGAATGTTTGTTTAATAAACTAGTTTCTATGGTCATGGGAAAAGCTGTTGGGGAATTTTGTTTGCCAGGCCTGAAAATGTGTTTGAATCAGGTTGGTTCTAGTTATTCTCAGTTCTATGTGTAGGTATTTTTTGCTTTTAACATTAAAAAAAAATGTAGATTCCTCCGGTAGGGGGAAATCTATTGTTATTGACATTATTATTATTATTATTATTCTCTCTTAGCTTCAATATCTCAGTCACTGGTCAATTTTCTAAATCGGCACATTGATACTCCATGCCAACGGGTACCCCCACACCAAGAATGGCCCACATTCGCCCATAGGGGGCGCTGCAGACCACGCCCAAATGTCCCATTTTCTGGTCAAAAATTTTCTAATTAGGTACATTGAAACTACAGGCCAACGATAACCCCTAAACCAATAATTATCCACATTTGCCCTTAGGGAGTGCTACAGGCCACACCGAAAAGAGCCATTTTCTGGTCAATTTTTTTTTTTTTTTAATTGTGTACATTGATACTACAGGCCAACAGGAACCCACAAACCAAGAATGGCCCACATTTGCCCTTAGGGGGCACTACAAGCCATGCCCAAATATCCTATTTTCAAAGTGATGGTATTTCCACCCCATTTATTCAATTCTTCTGACACTTAATGTACATACCTCATTTCTCAGCAGGAAACCGATGGAGTGCATACTCCAGGTAGGGAAGGAGGTATTGCCCCAAGTGAAGGAGTTCAAGTACCTCGGGGTCTTGTTCACAAGTGAGGGGACAATGGAGCGAGAGGTTGGCCGGAGAATCGGGGCAGCGGGGGCGGTATTGCACTCGCTCTATCGCACCGTTGTCAAGAAAAGAGAGCTGAGCCAGAGGGCAAAGCTCTCGATCTACCAGTCAATTTTTGTTCCTACCCTCACCTATGGTCATGAAGGCTGGGTCATGACCGAAAGAACTAGGTCGTGAGTACAAGTGGCCGAAATGGGCTTCCTCAGAAGTGTGGCGGGCTTCTCCCTTAGAGATAGGGCGAGGAGCTCAGTCATCCGTGAGTAGCTCGGAGTAGAGCCGCTGCTCCTTTTTGTCGAAAGGAGTCAGTTGAGGTGGTTTGGGCATCTGGTAAGGATGCCCCCTGGGCGCCTCCCTAGGGGTTAAGGTAAAAGATAGGGAAGCCACCCAACTGGCCCAAGGACGGAATCCTGTGGAGTGGCTGAAGGTCTCCTGCATGTTCAGTTTAAGTTATTTCATTCCAATTAAATCACTATAATATTTCTATATTATTCATTTTATGATCCTCGTTTATTTTATCTGACTCCAATTATTAAAGTTTCTAAGGATATACTAATGGTCTAATCTTAATTATTATTATTAAATTTGATTTAACATTGAATCATCATTTTTAACTCTATATTGCACTCGTTCATTCGGATACCTGTCGCTTGGAGAGTCTCGCGCCGGCCGCGAACACGGATCTCACGGTCACAAATATGCCAGTATTGGTCATCAAAACGGTATTTAGATGGCTGCTCCTGCTTGCCCTTTTTTCGACAAGTATTTTGTTTAGTCCCCTTAGATAGTAAACACTTAATTGGAGTAACATTTCCACTAAATTTACAAAGATAGACCAACATATCCAAGTTAAAATAGTTTTATATGATCATGCCATAGTTTCCTATGTACACTTAGCTAGAAAATCTTACAATAACCAGAGGTTTAGACTTCACCCTATTAAGGCTTGGTCGACACTAAACTGAAATTCGCTATCGAGACTGTACACACTAAGTACACTTGAAATAATGCTAATTAGTTAGTTGGAGCTCTAAAGTCTCAGTTGGTGTGCCCCATGCTCCACTCAAAACCGGCTTTAGTCCGCTGCTAACCTGGACGAAGATTTGCAGAAAAATGGACAACGTAATCTACTAAAGATTACCTTATACCTCATTAACATACAGGCAGAGATGGGGACAGACCTCCAGAATTATACAGCATTTGGCAAAGACCTTATAACTTTGTTGCCAATAGATTTATCAACATGGGAAAGAGACCATATACCAGTCACACTGAGACATTTAAAATGATACCAAACATGCCAAGACACATTATTTGTATACATCACATATGATAGTTTGTTACATGCAGATCTTAGGTAAGTTTGAAGTGATTCTGTGCTGAAGGGGAAGGAGGAGTAGAGGGGGGCAGATGTTTGTGAGTTTTTTGAGAATAGGCCTAAATTGGCCTGAGGTGAGGTAGAGGTCAGATGTGAGATTTGTGTTTTATTGTCCTTGCTCAGTAGGATGTGTTGACTCAGGTGAAAATGTTCTTCTGTGTGAGAGCTTTTATGACTTGGTTCTCGCAGAGTTCTTTGACTTTTACGACATCTTGATGTCAGCCTTACAACCTCAAACCTCTACTAATCAATTTTGAATGATTTGCCATTTTGAGGAGGAATTGCATTGCTGCTTGCAGCTATATTTATATATATTATTGATAGGATTCATTTAACTGAGCTTATATCGCACTAGTGAGGGGCATTCCCTGCATAAAAATAATAAAAAAGAAAATTATGTAAAGTTAATAATCCCTTAAAATCTAGACTTTACAATGCATAATGCTGATCCTTCCAATTCTTAAATAATACTTAATTTGCAGATGAATTAGAACTTTTTTCTCATAATTGGCTAATATATCACAAGTATGTACAGAGTTGGTAAATGCATAAAGATGGGATAACCATGTGATATATTTTGTTGGAAATATTTCAATTAGTAAAATCCAGTGAGCAAATTTGTTTCTCTCAGAGGCCAAACTGCACTGAGTATTAGTGTATGAAATTCCCACCGACACATACATATAATAAACAGCAGTGTCTTTTTGTCAAGTTTCTTGACATTATTTCCTGAATAATACATGTAACATTAGACAATAACATAACTATCGTGACTATCCTGATTCAAATGAGCCCAAACACAATATAAGTAACTCTTGAAATATTCCTCAGAGTCTTTCCATGTATACTCTGAGGAATATTTCAAGATCTACTTATATTATGTTGTGTTTGGGCTGTTTTTTTCTACATGGAGAGGGCCATGTTAGAATCATGTGACCAGCAGAATACTACTGGCTTATGATAAGTAGATCTTGAAATATATCTCAAAGAGTATACATGGAAAGACGATGCACAAAAGTGCACATATCACGTGTGTGTGTGTAACAGTATGGTTGTACTGATATAAATTAAGATGGGGTAGTTTCTGGTATTGCCCTGACATGTCTGAGGACATTGTGTGTGCAAATACACATCCACATATGTGCTTGTCTAAAGGATTTTGATGCTCCTGAATACCTAATATTTCTGTATTCTGTAGTTTAATCCATTCATGTCCAGTGTCCGTTCACTTTAGACCAGGAGCACCAGAGGTGAAATAAAACCAATACAATTTTATGAAAATGATCCCAAAAAACAAAAAAAGAAGTGTAAATAGAGCTCCTCTAGCTCTATTTAGAGCTCCTTTAATACTTAATATTTTACGAATATATATTACGAAATATTAGTTATTAGGATAAAAAATGCAATTTTGTGGATTTTGAAGCCAAAGGAATTTAAGTAACATATTTAACAGTTAACAGAGTTCTGATTTGAAAATGTGACATTATTGTAAAGTTTAACAGGACAACTGATTGATGAAATTTAGACATTACGGTGTAATGGTGACTGGATTAACTAGTGGGAGTAGCAATATTTTTTAGTTTGTTTGCTTAAGTTAAAACAAATGTGTTTAATTTGATACAGCTGTTAGTATTTACAGTGTATGAAGTGAGGGATAAGGTTAAAAAAATTCAAGAAATATTACCTCATCCTTGACTATTCTAACAAATAGGTCAAGATTACATTATGGTTGTACTGATCAAAATTCAGACTGGGTAGTTGCATAATTTATCTAGGAGTCTTGGATTGCTGGTCCTTTAGATTCAGATGACTCCAGCAATTCCACCTGGTGTTGCCTTGACATGCTTTGTAGCTGAGGTGGTGGCAAAACATTAATCTTTGAAGAGATTTCAAGTGTTCTGACAGAGCTCTCACTCGTACATTTTTCTCTGCAGCAGAGACACAGTTGCTGTAGGCACTTGCTTCTTTGCTTTTTTACTTTGTATGTAGTCGGCCACACACCGATGGCAAGCTTTGATGTCTTGATGATTGGTACAGATTCCTCATTTTCATCCTCAAGTATCCTGATACAATATCATAAATACAAATAGACAATAGGAGTTTAATCCCCTTTTCAAGGATGTGATGCATATATGTATATTTCTGTTGAATCTTATGAATTTACTGATGAGATTTTGTATTATTTATTTTTTTACAAGAATTTCATTTTAGCTAGACACATTTTCCTGACATCATGGTGCCCAATTAAACATGCATTGCTGATGTGTACCAGTGCACATACCGCTACATTACTTCTACAAGAACTAAAAAGTCAGCGTGTGATTAAAGATTACTGATGGAAAAAAACAGTACTAATAAGAGCTTATAAACTAGTAATTTTTATTATTCTATTTACTCATCGTACTACACACAAATGCGATGGTCAATAAAATGTACTGAATTTTGTCAGTGTCAATATCACATTAAATTTTTGTGACGATGACTCCTTTGTGGAAATCACTCTGTATTTTGACATTTTCCCTAATGTGTGTACATAAAGCTGGACCCTTGATATTGTTATCTAAAATTATAAAACTGTATTATAGCCTATTATTTGTACCTCATGTCATGTGTCGAGCCCATGAAGATAGGCTTCATAGTGGCAGAAGGATATGAGGGACCCCTATCCAACCAGTATTTGTCCTTTTCTAGGGGAGGAAGGTTTTGGTGCATGTCATCTACTGCTAGCATAGAAACCTAGGTAAAATTAAAGACAAAAGTTGCCATGAGTGTTTATAAATAAACAGTCCTTTGAAAGGGAGGAGGGTATTAACTGATTTACTGACCTGAATGTTTCGATCTATCAGTTGGTTGGTTTCAAAATCATCATCATCTTCTCCAAATGGGTTAATGATAAGTTCCCCTACCTTCAAGAACACAAAATCAGCACTTGATTTTAAGGTGAAATCACACTAGTTTTGCATTATAGTTTTATATAGTTTTTTATATATAGTTTTTAGCATGATACTCCATCATACCTTTAACCAGCCAGCATAAAAGAAGAATTCCAGAAGAGTGAAAACTGGAACATACAGGTCCAGATGAATCTTTTGTTCATCACGATTCTCAGGTTTCACAAACTGTCTTCCAATTAGACAGAATGTAAAGAAGGAGTACACAGCCAGAGTCACAACCTGCATCCAGACACATTTGAGGTGCATACATCAAGGTACACCCAAGATCATTTGGATAGGCATTCTGTGAAAGTACTCGTTACTAAAAAAAAAGATGCGTTACCTGTGTGTACACCAAGGGAATGCTGATCCAGTCATAGTGGAAGAGCATGCTGCATTTTGATCTGTATTTATTAAGCTCCTGACACATTAGTGAGAAGTTATTTTTGTTCTTTGATTGCATGTATGTCTCATTTTGACATGTTTAAACATACTTACATCCATAAGGAGTCTCAAGGCTATATCATCTTTCACACGCCCTTCTCTTCTTGCTTGTGATGCCAGGTTTGCAAACCATGTAAGTGGCATCCAGTATTTGTTAAAATCAGAGTACAGATGGTTAAGTTTATTGAGCTCCTCTGCAGTCATGAATCCTGAATGCAAAAAAATATAGATATAAAACGATATTGTTAACACTCTTGATAAGTGTTAACAATTACAACTTTAACAAATTCACTCATATGATCCACATTTTGTCATTTTAAGGGCAAGTAAGCCAGTAAGCAAAATACAGTGCAGTTTACTTGATTAGATCCCCTTTGTTGGAAATTAATCCAGTACTTGCACCCAAATTCATCCCAAACATTTTTAGAAGCAAAGTTTAGAGCTCTTACCTGCCTCCACAATGTCCTCCAGAGTTGGAAATCGTTTGTGCACCCGTGTACTGATGGAGCGCAGGATAAGAACTGATGAGAGATTTGCATACCTCATCAGGGTGCGCCTCAGCAGACGCCCTCTTTCATCTGTGCCATGAACATTCCCAGATACAACCATCATCAAGTTATCTGGCAGGGGAAAGCTTGTATATTGGCCCCACCAACGCTGAAATGCCTGTGTAACATAGAACCCTAAAAAGGACCATGGACTAGTTTAATTTAGTACAAAAGTTCATGATTGTAGGGTAAATTCATCTTTCTTTGGTCAAAACAGTCTTGCTTACCAAGAACAAATGACATTGGGATGAGTTTAGCAAACTTGTTGCAATGACGTGCCAGTCGCTCAAAAAGATCCTGTTGTTCAGCGTTAAGGATACATCTGTAAGATACAACATGTGTTGATGTGTCCAATTTCCCGTAATTATGTTTGACTGACAAAGCCAACATTATCCTTCAAACTTAGTTTAACCTCCTGAGACCCTGCGTCCATATGCGTGGACATTAAGTTTGTCACTTCACTTTAGACTATGCATAATTTAATATCATTTAAACTGACTGATCTCAGTTCAGGAGACTCTAGGCTGTCATTAAAGTGTTCAAATTTAGATTAACCTAGTCATGTGACAAAACAAAATGGCGCCAATCTCAGCTGAGTTTCTCTTTGGGAGAAACAGCAACAAAACTACATCTGGTAAGAAACCTCATTCAATTTTACATTTAAACCTGATAAAGAGTCAAAAGAGTAAATCTCTAGTTTCATCCAATATGCCATTTGAAACATTTCAGTGATATACTGCGAAACAGCATGCTGTTAAACACAATGAGACTAGTATGTGGACTATAGGCTAATCTTCCTTAAAATATTCTGTATTCACTGTGCCTTATCACAATGAGAATTAATGTATGCATCCAAAAGCCGGAAAATTTTGCTTTCCAATGCTGTATACGGAGTTAGGATAAAATTAAGGTGCATTTCAAACAGTTCTGAGACCAGTGCAGACAGATAGCACGCTGGGGCTAATTCATTCCCTAATTAGTGTAGGGAGCATGGGAGAATGAGTGCATCCTATAGGTTTCCTATGCAGCCAAGTGCATTCACTCCTAACTTCTGGTTAAAAGTTTTCAACTTTCAGGCTGCAGATGATATTTGAACCACTCAACATGTTTGGCAGACATTGGATGATTGTAATCAGTATTCAGAATTTTTCATGCATATTTTTATAATATATATATATATATATATATATATATTATAATACAGTATAATATAACTGGTTATCAGTGATTTGATGATGCTGGCTATTACTTTGAATCAGAAATATTTATGTTAATTTCTGATGAAATATCTGTTACATCTCAAAAACATGAAAAACCATAATAAACAATTTGCTTGGTATGATTTATAATGTCAAAACTTAGTACCATTGTCCACATATGTGGACATACATTTTTAGGAAAACTATTTGATTATTTATTTATTGTGAATTTTTCTTAGGAATCAAAAGGGGGAATGGAAAATGCGCACACCCATCATGCTTTGATCTCAGGAGGTTAAGTTTTTTTTTTTTTTAAATATTTATTTTATCCATAAACCAAGACCAAAATTTCTAACACTAACTTCACCTAGAACTTTTAAATCCACCAAACCTAGTACAGACCATCCTAGAACATCTTTTCTTACTAATCGGATTTAAGGTGTTCACACAGCAAATCATCAAACAATGGAAAAATCCCATAGATTTTCTTTGACAGAATGTTCAAATTATTCAACAGAATGTTGTCAATTCAAACTCCAACTGTCAAAACATTTAAATATAAACAAGCCCATAAAAGGTCTTTAATTTGCTTTAAGTTGCTCTCTCTCCTTCTTGTTCTCTCTCAGTCTATCTATCTGATGGTTTATCTGACTATCTATCTGACAGTCTGGCTGACTAGATAGCTAGCTTGCTAGCTGGTGGTTTGTCTTACATTAATGTCTGTATAACCTTCAAAATTTTAAAACTAGTTTAAACTATAAGAAAAGGCTTTGTCAAGCCAACATAAAAGAGTCTAATAACAGCTAAGTCTCTCAAAAAACCTCAAGGAAGACCTAAAGGCAGCTCTTCCATGATTACCTGAATCATCACATCTATCCTAAGACACTTTCCATTCTCATTCTTGAGAGACTGCACCCTGTCTTGAAAATGAACTCCTACTCTACAATCTATCATATGCTCTTCCGTGTTCAATTAAAAAAATACCGTTCTGGCTAACCTTGTAACTTTGCATTTCAGCACTTCTAATGTTGTAGTGTTGCACTTTGCAACAGAAGTTTGCTGCACATTTGTTTAGATAAAATTGGCTTTCAAATGATTAAATGTAAATGTAAGTTATTAGAACAGTTTATCAGATTATTAGACATTTCTGAACTTGAAAATGTCATGGTACCTGTATAAAACACTGAAAAGGCTGTACAGTACACAGAAGACGAGGAATTCTCTGTACAAAAGCTTGTAAATGCTTCCTCTCCACCTGAAGAGCAACTTTGTGAACCCTCCAAACCTAGCATTAGCCACCTTAAGAGTGTAGGACACGGTCATGATGCACTAGGAACAACACAAAAAAATTGACTTTTAAGAAAGTTCTACTATGCCTTCACACTTTTGTCATTGTAAAACAAGTCATTCTTACCTCAGTGTTTCAAGCCCATCTACGATTAGAGAGAAATTACACCTTTTGTTTTCTTCTTTATATACTTCTCTTTATTATAGACAAAGCAATCCATCCTCTGATTTATAGTTTGGGAACCCAGTCTAAAGGAACATGTCCAGATACAGCCATGGTCATTGTCAGTTTCTCACAGTTCTCACCATTATAAATGATTACTCTTGAGAGCACACACAGTAAAGTTCTAATTTATGACTAGGTGTTCATCATGGGCAATGCATTTGTAAATTATCTTTTAATATTTAAATGATCTTTTAAGATATTTTGTCTCTATTTAGAATACCGTTCCAAGCAACAAAGAAAGTATGTAAGAAGAATATTGATCTCTGACAATATACCTTAGTGCTAGCCACAAATTCTGTGTCTGGCAAACACATGGTCTGCCAAAAGGGACCACTGTATGGGAACCAATGTGCTATTATGCCTGTGTGTTAATTAACTATCTTCATAACTAGGAGAAACATTCAGCATGTGCAATAAAACATGAATTCCCTGAATGGCTATGGTAAATAACGAGGATAGTAAATGCCATGTACAAAAGTGTTTATATATCATGTAAATGCAACTGTGTTATAAATACTCTACATGTCACTTCGCATGTGAATTTCTCATCGACAAACACACCCAGTAGAATACAATGATTACAGGATGAGATTTTTTACTAACAATGACTTTAGAAAGTATATATATTTGAAACACGATAGGCCTGGGGCTCAAGTATACAGTATACACAGTACACTGTAAAAAATGTCAGTAATTTTAACAGTAAAATACTGTAAAAATGCTACAGAAATAAAATGTTAATTGATTAACAAATATTAATTCTAAAATATACAGTAAAATGTTTTAATGTATTTTAAAAGACAATACAGAAGTTTTTACTATAAAATGATGTAAAAATTAAATTACTTAAATGTTAAAAGTAAGATTTTCATGCACTTATTTACATTAAATTATAGTTAAAATTACAGTAAAAAAAAAACGGTAATTGGCCGTTCCCATAATTCCCTGCGTGACTCATCACATTTCATTATGTTTTATGGGAATAGATATGTTTCATCATATTTTTAATATCAGTTACTTACACTGGGGTGTTCTGTGTTATATTTGATGTAATTTAGTTAATGTTTACTGCATTATTTAAATCTCACATGTGTTACCATGATGGTGTTTAGTGTTTGTGTGAGTGACACTGAGCACTGTCTCTGTAGGTTTATTGGTCAGTGCTCCTGGAAAAGCCACTCTTGATGAACTTCATGTCATCATGTGCCCTTCTGTAGTTACTATGGTGATTAACAAAATACCTTATAAAGTAAACAACAGATTTTTACAGTTTCAGAAGTCATGTTTATGATTGTCTTTACTGTAAATTTAACAGAATATTTATTTTAATTTTTTTTACAGTGTCAGCGTGTAAATTACTAAAAATTAAAAACTATTTTAAACTGTAAAATGTACAGGTTGTTCTGTAAAGTTGTTTACATTTTAACTGTATTTTTTTTACATATTTATTCTGGCAACCACAGCTGCACTGACACAGCTGCTTTTTACAGTGTATATACACTCACTGAGTATGTATTAGGAACACTACTAATACTGGGTTGGGTCTCACTTTGCTCATAAAAGATGTTTTCTGGTCCATGTTGTCACAATTGCATCACATAATTTCTGCAGATTAGTTTCTGCACATTCATGCTGCGAATCTCCCATTCTACCACATCCCAAAGGTGTGGATTGGATTCAAATCTGGTAAATGGGAAGGCCAATGAAGAAAAATGAACTCTTTGTCATGACTCATGTTCATGTAATCAGTTTGAGATGAATTTTGCTTTGTCACATAGTATATTATCATGCTGGATGTAGCCATTAGAAGATGGGAAATTGTAGCCATGAAGGGAGGCACATGGTCAGCAACAATACACAAAAAGGCTATAGCATTCAAGTGATGATTAATTGGCATTAACGGGTCCAAAGTGTGCCAAGAAATCATTCCCCACACCATTACACCATCGCCACCAGCCTGGGCTGTTGAAACAAGGCAGGTTGAGCTACGTTTTTTTCCAGTGTTCAAATGCAGTTTTGGTGAGCCTGCCCCCACTGCAGCCTCAGCTTTCTCTTCTTGGCTGACAGAAGTGGAGCCCGACATGGTCTTCTGCTGTTGTAGACCATCCGCCTCAAGGTTTGACATGTTGTCCATTCCAAGATGCTATTCTGCTCACTACAGTTGTACAGAGTGATTATCTTAGTTACCGTAGCCTTTCTGTCAGCTCAAACCAGTCTGGCCATTCTCCATTGACCTCTCTCATCATCAAGGCATTTCTGTCCACAGAACTGCCGCTTACTGGATGTTTTTTGTTTTTGGCACCATTCTGAGTAAACTTTAGAGACTGTTGTGTGTGAAAATCCCAGGAGATCAGCAGTAACAGAAATACTGAAATCAGCCTGTCTGGCACCAACAATCATGCCACAGTCGAATTCGCTGAGATCAAAAATGTTCCACATTTTTTATGGTCGATGTGAACATTAATTAAGCTCCTGACCTGTGTTTGCATGATTTTATGTATTGCACTGCTGCCATGATTGGCTGATTAGATAATCTCATGAATATATAGGTGTACAGGTGTAGTAAAGTGCTCAGTGTGTGTGTGTGTGTGTGTGTGTGTGTCTATACACTCACCTAAAGGATTTTTAGGAACACCTGTTCAATTTCTCATTAATGCAATTATCTAATCAACCAATCACATGGCAGTTGCTTCAATGCATTTAGGGGTGTGGTCCTGGTCAAGACAATCTCCTGAACTCCAAACTGAATGTCAGAATGGGAAAGAAAGTGATTTAAGCAATTTTGAGCGTGGCATGGTTGTTGGTGCCAGACGGGCCGGTCTGAGTATTTCACAATCTGCTCAGTTACTGGGATTTTCACGCACAACCATTTCTAGGGTTTACAAAGAATGGTGTGAAAAGGGAAAAACATTGAGTATGCGGCAGTCCTGTGGGCGAAAATGCCTTGTTGATGCTAGAGGTCAGAGGAGAATGGGCCGACTGATTCAAGCTGATAGAAGAGCAACTTTGACTGAAATAACCACTCGTTACAACCGAGGTATGCAGCAAAGCATTTGTGAAGCCACAACACGCACAACCTTGAGGCGGATGGGCTACAACAGCAGAAGACCCCACCGGGTACCACTCATCTCCACTACAAATAGGAAAAAGAGGCTACAATTTGCAAGAGCTCACCAAAATTGGACAGTTGAAGACTGGAAAAATGTTGCCTGGTCTGATGAGTCTCGATTTCTGTTGAGACATTCAGATGGTAGAGTCAGAATTTGTCGTAAACAGAATGAGAACATGGATCCATCATGCCTTGTTACCACTGTGCAGGCTGGTGGTGGTGGTGTAATGGTGTGGGGGATGTTTTCTTGGCACACTTTAGGCCCCTTAGTGCCAATTGGGCATCGTTTAAATGCCACGGCCTACCTGAGCATTGTTTCTGACCATGTCCATCCCTTTATGGCCACCATGTACCCATCCTCTGATGGCTACTTCCAGCAGGATAATGCACCATGTCACAAAGCTCGAATCATTTCAAATTGGTTTCTTGAACTTGACAATGAGTTCACTGTACTAAAATGGCCCCCACAGTCACCAGATCTCAACCCAATAGAGCATCTTTGGGATGTGGTGGAATGGGAGCTTCGTGCCCTGGATGTGCATCCCACAAATCTCCATCAACTGCAAGATGCTATCCTATCAATATGGGCCAACATTTCTAAAGAATGCTTTCAGCACCTTGTTGAATCAATGCCGCGTAGAATTAAGGCAGTTCTGAAGGCGAAAGGGGATCAAACACAGTATTAGTATGGTGTTCCTAATAATCCTTTAGGTGAGTGTATATATATATATATATATATATATATATATATATATATATATATATATCTGGAAAGTATTCACAGCGCTTCACTTTTTCCACATTTTGTTATGTTTCAGGCTTATTCCAAAATTGATTCAATTCATTATTTTCCTCAATTCTACAAACAATACCCCATAATGACAACGTGAAAGAAGTTTGTTTGAAATCTTTGCAAATTTAATAAAAATAAAAATCTTATGTACATAAGTATTCATAGCCTTTGCACAATACTTTGTTAAAGCACCTTTGGCACCAATTACAGCCTCAAGTCTTTTTGAGTATGATGCTTCAAGCTTGGCACACCTATTTTTTGGCAGTTTCTCCCATTCTCCTTTGCAGGACCTCTCAAGGTCCATCAGGTTGTATGGGGAGCACTGGTGCACAGCCATTTTCAGATCTCTCCAGAGATGTTCAATCAGGTTCAAGTCCGGGCTCTGGCTGGGCCACTCAAGGACATTCACAGAGTTGTCCCATAGCCACTCCTTTGTTATCTTGGCTGTGTGCTTAGGATCATTGTCCTGTTGGAAGACGAACCTTCACCCCAGTCTGAGGTCCAGATTGCTCCCTGTACATTGCTGCATTCATCTTGCCCTCGATCCTGACTAGTCTCCCAGCACCTGCTGCTGAAAAACATCCCCACAGCATGATGCTGTCACTACCATGCTTCACTGTAGGGATGGTATTGGGCAGGTGATGAGCAGTGCCTGGTTTCCTCCAGACATGACGCTTGCCATTCAGGCCAAAGACTGTTTCATCAGACAAGAGAATTCTGTTTCTATGGTCTGAGTGTCCTTCAGATGCCTTTTGGCAAACTCTAGGTGGGCTGTCATGTGCCTTTTACTGAGGAGTGGCTTCCGTTTAGCCACTCTACCATAAAGGCCTGATTGGTGGAGTGCTGCCGAGATGGTTGTTCTTCTGGAAGGTTCTCCTCTCTCCACAGAGAATTGCTGAAGCTCTGTCAGAGTGACCATTGGGTTCTTGGTCACCTCCCTGAAAGGCCCTTCTCCAAGCGGCCAGCTCTAGGAAGAGTCCTGGAGGTTCCAAACCTCTTCCATTTACGGATGATGGAGGCCAATTTGCTCATTGGGACCTTCAATGCTGCAGAATTGTTTCTGTACCCTTCCTCAGATCTATGCCTCAATACAATCCTGTCTCGGAGGTCTACAGACAATTCCTTGGACTTCATGGCTTGGTTTGTGCTCTGACATGGACTGTTAACTGTGGGACCTTATATAGACAGGTGTGTGCCTTTCCAAATCATGTCCAATCAACTGAATTTACCTCAGGTGAACTCCAATCAGATGAACAGGATGCACCTGAGCTCAATTTTGAGTCATGGCAAAGGCTGTGAATACTTATGTACATGTGATTTTTATTTTATTTTTTATTTTTAATAAATTTGTAAAGATTTAAAAACAAACATTATTTTTTGTAGAATTATGAGGACAATAATTTATTTAATCAATTTTGGAATAAGGCTGTAACATAACAAAATGTGGAAAAAGTGAAGCGCTGTGAATACTTTACGGATGAACTATATAAAAAATATATTTTTCTCTCAAAAATAATTATTTAAACCCAGATGAAAAAAAAGCTAAAACCAGCCACATTTAAGCTGGTCTTAGCTGGTTTAAGGTGGTCTCCCAGTCTGACCAGCTATAAAGTGCTGAAAACCCCTTTAAAACCAACCACCTGACCAGCTAAGACTAGCAAGCAAGTGCTAGATTTAATCTGCAAGAAACATAAGAAATATACTACTTTTCAGCAGAGGCCAAAAAGAAAGAAAGAAAGAAAGATAAAAAGAAAGACAAAAAGAAAGAAAGAAAATCTCCTGCAGATATAAAATCACTAGGTGGCAGTAGCCACTAAGAGAGATAAAGAGCCAGCGTAGGGTTGCACCAGCTGTGTGTAAGGTCCACGTAAATTGGGACGTAAAGTTCACACTAAGGGCTTAGTGACTACTAGTTATTTTGTAACTAATCAGTGCTTAATTTAGTTGCACCACGTGTTCTTAAGGCAAGACCTAACTAGTAGGTCGTAAGCTCTCCGTAAGTAATGTGTAGTCGCATAATATGACATTAACTTGTATTGAGCTAAGAAGCAACCTTCAAATTTGTACACGAAGTATTAAAAAGCCGTGAATTTCAGTTTGATCTTGTTACGATTGATGTTTAAACATTGTTTGCTCACGTAACAGTAATAAATTATATCCCCATTGAAATACGATGCATAATAAAAACAATATTTCATCAATGGTATATATAGCCTATGTTTATAACACTATTTAATAACTGTATCTGAAATGAAGAGGCAAATAAATAAATAAGTACTAATACAACAGGCTGGAAAAATAGACATTTCTTAATTTTAATATCTATTTCGTATGTTAAAACTTGACACCGGTCAGAGTACACAGGAAAGTGTAGCGTTAGATCGGTTTCATTCTGATCAAGTAAGTTTTTTACATAATGCTTTCTCCCGTAAATGTAAACGAGTGTCACTGCCAACATCATCATGTCGAAAGGACTGAAGCCTGTTACTCCTGGTTGGAGGCTTCCATAAATATTTTGTTTATACATAGTGTTACATCCTACATAAGTTTAATGGTGCAACGCTCAAATCTTTAGTAGAGTGTAAATTGTAGCTTAGAGCCCATTTTCGCCATAACTGATGTATAGCTTTGTGCAATCGGCCCCAGGTTAGGTAGAGCAGAAATGAATGCTGCCTCTAGAGGCTGTATATCCAGATAGGAAGGGATAAAGGCATGTCTGAATCCAATGTTTGTGTCACATCCTGTATACTGAGATCCCTTCATCTGATCGATTTTTGAAGGAAGCATAGATGTATCCTTCGCTGCCTATGAAATCCCACAATCCTGAGCTCCTGAATCCACGGAGGTTGAGCTGAAGAAAAAAAATGGCGGCCAAAGAGGCAGTTGATAGCCAATTTGTGTATAGTTATACATTTTAATTAACTTTTTCCCCACTTTTGATTCCATTTCAATTGAGAAAGTATTGTAGTTATTAAATATACATTTGGTTCGCCAAACTCTCTTGATTTTGTTCTAGATTATTAGACCATCGAGGTTCAGTTGACTGAAGCAGATGCGTTGCCTTCAGTGGACACCAGATGGCGTTAATCAGTTGCTGTTATTTTTAGCAACAATGTGACATCAGCTGCCTGTCCTAAACCAGTTCCTGGAGGTACCTTCATACACATCTGCTGTCTGTTGAGTCATTGATTGATAGGACAGCGAGGCATCAAATCAACTACATTTGGTTTCGGACACAACCATGATATCTTTTTACATTTTTGACTATTATAGCACCAGCAAGAGGCAGAGGTACCCCAATTTTTTTCACGTGTCCTCAGATGGACCTACATAAGAGTTTTAAATTTGATGATGATATCTCATTCCGTTCAAGAGTTATAACATTTAAGTAAAAGTGGCCACGCCCCTGTGTACGTTTGGCGTACCTTTGCGATGATGAATCAAATGTTCAAACTTTTTGATAATTATTAATATCATTCTGCACTGGTTTGGTTTCAATTTGGCAAATGGCCTAGGATTAGAAAAAGTAGTTCTGTTAAATAATCTCAAATATTTAACGAACAATTTGATTCACACCAATGGTTCTTGAGGCAAAGATGTTCAGAAAGAGGAGTTCTATAATATGATGAATAACGTGTTTCTTTGTGAAAGACAGCTGTATTGATTTAAAATATGATAGCGCCAATTTTTTTTTTTTCATATTTTGCCCATACCTCTCGAGCCAAGAGACAAATAGGTCTACCACGTTTAGTTTCGATAAGTCTTTTTTAGCTTTGTCAAACAGCTGCTAAAATTTGATTGGTTGATGGCGGCAATGTTTTTCAAGATATGCGACTGTCCTCATAGACCTTGGTGGCACCTTGGACAAAGACACTGCATGCAAAAAGTCGATCAGACCAATGGTGCCATAGTTAGAGCCATTTATGTTTTTTATTATTATTGCGCTACCAAGAGGCAGAGGTGTGCATTTTTTTGTGTGTCCTCAGAATGATATAAGAGTCCCAAATTTGTTGATAATATCTCAATCTGTCACACCCTCATTGTGCCTGTAGAATGGTTCATTTTAGTTCCTCCATTCAGAAATGGATTATGTATTAAACTAATCCGAATTTAAATTATCTATCTATATGCTGAATATAAACAAACCTATTAAGTAATGAAGGGGCAGCTTAGTTTGAGGATTTTGTCTAGTAACGGTTTCGTTGTTTTAGTGAAATATATACGAACCTCTTGGTAACTGCTAAATGAATCTTAGTCTTGAACTAATGAATTCTAAATGATCATAATTGCAATGGTCTTATAGTGAAGCAGTTTCTAAATGATAGAGTAGTGCTGTATAAAGCTTGTGTTTGCAAGTGTAATCTTGTGTCTGTTAGAACAGGGTTTTAAAATAGACATTTACAACTCTAAAGTACACACAGACCCCACAATTTAACGCTCTCTCCTACGGCATGGCAGGTAGAGATGCCTGTTAGGCCATTATAGTGTGCCCAGTTCTACTGTGACTGAGTAACCCAATGCTATAATTACAAACTCCCACTCAGGTGGAAATCAGAGCTAGGTTTTTATTACTGCTGAGTGATTTCAGCCACTAATGAATGGGCTGGGTCATTATGGGGACACAGAAGCAGATCAATAGTGTCTTGTGAAGGCCAATGTGAGACTCTGAAAGTGGTATATTCATTTCACATTCAATCAGATTATTTGGTCCCATAGGGTAAATGTGTCCAAGAACAATTAACAAATTTGAAATTTTGAAACTTTATACAGTTTTACATTTTGAATGTGATGTGTTGCATATGCATTAGAGTGTATCAGATACTTCAAGAGGAATATTTAAATTAAGACTAAAATATCTAAACATAGATCTTAAAAACATGAAGGTTTATCCAAACAATTATTTTAAGCCAAAAAATGAAACATAATTTCTCATTTTCAATATTCTCGATTAACATCATGAAACCTCAAGTTCATATAGAAATTATTCTCCAGTTTAACAGTGTTATCAAAATCAAAAACTGTGTGTTTTGTTACAGATTGCATATATTGGTGGTGTTTCTTCAACTTCAGGCACTTTTACCATTGTGGACTTCTGGAGAGTAAAGTCTCATTAAAAATTATTAACTCTCCCACCAGTTTGTTTTATTTGTCTACTAACAATATAATCAATATCATTTGTATTATACAATGGATTTTATAGTTAAATATTGAAAGTCTGGGTCTGGAGGCTACAAGGCTAAAACAGTACAATGTGTACATAAAAAGCATTTGAAAAGTAAAGAATGGTGGCCTGGTAAAAAGTTTCCCATTCAGTTTTACTGAGACTTTTTTCATAACAAAAAGAAAAAGCTGAACTCCAGGAACATGAACGTGCCCAACGTTAAAGAAACAGCCATATGTTTTTTGGTCATCACCCCTGAAAAATTGCCAACCTTGTTAAATATTGGACAATATCTGTTCTACCATTTTATTTGTAGAATGACCGGGAGAATAAAAACTGTTTTAAAAAAAAGAGAAAAAGGCCAAAATCTCACATGATATAGTACAGATTATTTAGTTGTTATTATTATGTTGTTTAGTGTTAGATTTTAGCAGGAAAAAAGGCTCCTTGACCTCTTTTGCTATTCAGCTTTTCCATTGAAATCTGCTAATGTTAAAGTTTGCCCGCTGAGTTAGTCTGATCTTATCTGTAAGCCACTTAATTTTTTTTTTATAGCTGTTCAATCTGAGTTTACTATTTGTAATATAAGAGCAATTAATTATTATCAAAGCCAAAATGATACACATTGTTGTAGACCAAACAAATGTTACATTTCTGAGTTCAGCAAGTTCAGCAGTAAAAGATGTGGCTGTGACCAACATTCATACTTGTCAGATCTTATCAGCTCAATGATCATTCTTCTCATAAACATTTACATAGCTTCATAAATATAAACCCACCATGTCTCAATGGGAGAGATATATTAACTTATCATAACTCAGAACTTTAAATTTTAGTACTGGGTTTAAATATGGTTACCATGACAGATTTGCTTACTTATGATAAGTACCAAAGGCTGGGCTGTGGTTCTGTTTAATGTTTTCATGATTAAGAATTTTTCTACAAACAGAAATAAACAGATAATTACTGTTCTCTTACATAATATGATATCAGTTTTATGCAACATCAAATATTTTAAAATATATTATGCACTATAACTGAATGTGAAACAATGTAATATTGTTAATAATAATAAATAAAAAAAAATAAAGTATAAAAGTAATTGATGACACATTAATGCTAATAATAAAGCTTAAAATCTATAAAGCATCAAATTATACAAGAGGACATATATACAGTGTATATGTGTGTATATCAATATAGTGAAAATATCCAGATTATAGCTATATGATAGCTTATCTTGACAACAGACTGATTTAGTCTACAAACATGATCACACGTGAAATCGACACGTTGCTTCCGAAAGTTTTTGAACCCTGAAAGCTACACCATTCAGCTGAATTTCTGACAAGCACCATTTCCCATTAGTCATTTTTGCATCAATTCAAAAGTAATCACATTTACATCTAATGCTACTGATAGCATGTTGCCAAGCAGCCTCAGAGCAATAGTTTCTGGTCAGGAGTGAACTAGGAAGTAATCGTGTTTGCATAAAAAATGGTGAGCATTAAATGGACATTGCAATTTCCCTCTAAAATAATTTTTTTTCATAATTACATTTTATGGTTATTTTTAGGGTTGGAGTTTGGGTTAGGGTTATGGTTAATGCATTCCTGTTGATGCATTAAATTATTTAAACCAAAAAATCTACTTGCTGTTGCACCACTCTTGTGTATATTTCACCTGGAAATTGCTGCTCACACGTGCTTATCTGTTCAACAAATCTTTTAGCTTCAACCACTAGGAGGTACTGATTTGAATTTCAGTCAGGACAGACCAATTTCAGCTGCAAAACTTTCTACCTACCGCTGCCGAATTCACTGTGTGATTAGTCAGGTTTGACACATTATCAGTACAGTAATTCAATAATTGCAACCAAAGGCAAAACATGATGACCAACGGTCCAATACACTAGCATTGGCACAAAAATCCACTGTACTAATAGAATTTTTGTGAGTTTCTCCACTATGCACACAATGTGGGTGTTCTTTTAATGTTACGAGAGGTCCACACTCTCATACTCTCCATGGTCTGAGTCATCAATTTCAATCCCTGGTACTAAACTGTAGTATTCAGTGGACTGGGTCAGGTAAGCTTTCTCCCGATCAGCTGAGTCCTTCATCACCTCACTCACACTCACTGTGTCCAGATCCTGCTTGACTGCAGTCCCTTCAGTGGAGCAAGTGGACGATGGATTGGCCAGCGATTCCACAGAGCCCAGTTTAATCTCCACTTCCTCATAGATGTCCCGAGTACTGTCTAGCAGGGTGGATGAGGGCTGAAGCATCAGTTGGTTCCTCAGTATAACCTCTTTTCCATTGTCTACAGATGCTGGTGACTGTCCAGTGGGCAGTTTGGCATTTGGCCACCGTCCATTGCACTGTGAGTTGCTGGGCCTTTTGTGAGCTGGGCTAAATGACGAGGTCTCTTTCCTTTTCTTCTTCCTGCCACAGCACCAGCAGAGCACCAGACTGAGGAGCAGGAGAAGGGGAAGAAGAATGAAGAGAGCTGTTAGGTTGGCTAAGTGGCACACATCCCTGTTCTGCAAAGACCATACCATCCGTCCTGCAAGACTTTGAGGAGAGGCACAGGTCAGATTACCAACAAGCCCCTGAAAACCGCTGGAGTTTTCATGTCGACCACCCTGGAGCCCTTCCCACAATGTGCATGTGCAAGCCCAGGGGTTTTCAAAGAGCTCCAGATGTTGTAGTGAAGGCTTAAAGACAGAGCCTGGGAGAGAGCTCAGCTTGTTCCATCCAAGGATCAACACCTGCAGATTTTCAGAGTTCTGCAGAAATCGCGTGGGTAGATACGTCAGATAATTCATTCTCAGGTCCAGCATTTCCAGACTATAGGCTTTGGATAGGAAGTCAGCTGGAAGAGATGACAATCTGTTCTGGCTAAGATATAGCTCTCTCAATGAAGTCAATGATGTCTCTCTAACTTCACTGTGATCAATGTGGCTGATATTACAGTTAGTCAGGTCCAAAACTTGCAGGTGTGTATGTGACAAAAAAGCCGCCCAATGCACCTGGTTGAATGTGGATCCTGAAAAGTTCAAGCAGCATGTGTCATTGGGTATATTTGAGGGAAATTTTATTAAAATGGTGGCTGCTGGACACCCACATCCCACAGAGCTTCCTTCAGTGACAAGGATCATGTGGAGAGTGAATAATCCCCAAAATAAGGCAAGTCCTACGAGAGAGAAACCCTAGGATTAGATAAAACTTTGCATTTATCATATTATGTTACAATACCAGTTAAAAGCTTGGACAATGGACACTTTTAACAAAATGTATGCTTTTCATGATCTTAAACCTTTTGATATAAAGATGTTTAAAGGTGCACTCAGTAACATTTTAGCTAGCTCTCACTCGTCCCATTGGTCCCAGGCCAGTACTATGTGTGGTTGTGGACTCTATACTGACACCCATCATCCTGGAGACTGGAAATTTGTTTATTAAACACTGCCGCTTTACACTGAAGATGTTTGTTTACCTTCTGTTTTTTTACTTTTAGTCTATTCGACTTATTTGATCTGCAAACTCTTTGCGGGCTTTGGATTTTCTAGACACTGTTATTTCAGGATGACCAGAGCAACATTTCAGATGAGATGATTGGTCCGCTGGTTAGTCCAGTTATGAATGAATTATTCAATCACATGACTTTTTTGATGCACGCCTTGTATTCATAATAAATCCAATAGCAGATTATTTGGTAAATGTGTTTCCATCATTGGTGGAAAGAGTAATTCTTTTTTTTTTTTTACTTAAGTAAAAGTACTGCTACTAAAGAAATAATACACTTGAGTATAAGTAGAAGTACTGAGAAATGTTATGGCTCAAGTAAGAGTAAATAAGTAGTTTACCAAATAACTACTTAAGTAATTACTTTACAAATTACTTTATGAAAATTATATTATCTATAGTATACATGCTTCCATTTTTAGAACACAAAGACAATTTTGTTCTTGAAAGAAATTGATTCTTCTGTTCACCAAGGATGCATTGAATTGATAAATAATACTTCCAAAATCATTAACTGCAATTTATTATTATGGTTTGAAATAATTATTATAAGTGGTATCTGTTGAATTTTTCCTTTACCAATGATAGCAAACATATATTGTCACCTATTCCATTCAAAAGTATTCTAAAATGCTAATTTGGTATTCAATAAAAAAAAAAATAATTATTAGAACAATTGAAAGTGGATGCGCTACCATGCGGAAATCACAATACAGTGTTTTTTTCCCCATTTGCTGAGGTATTGAGTTCTTACAAGTTGCTTTACAATTGAAAGTCAAATTTTAGTTTTAAAAATTGGCACAAAAGAAAAACATTTCTCCTGAAATTCTATTTTCTCCTTAAGTCAATTGTTTTAGAGAGATAAAGGCAATTTCATGAATTACTGTTTTGAAAAAAAAAAATCTCTAACTAGGATAGAGAGGGAAGTGGATGGCCTAGATGCACAACAAAAAGACAAAATCACATTCTCTAGTTTGAGAAACTGACTCCTCCTAAACTAGCAGCTTCTAAATGCCAAAGACCTGCATTGCTGCAAGAGGAGCCATTTTTAACATTCTAAATATCTCTAAATTGTCTCTATGTACATTCATATTTCAGGTTTATTCTCATTCAATTATGTCCAAGTATTTTGGCTATTAAGTTAACATACTTTACGAAACTATCACAGTATTACAGTTCTTGTATATTGACAGGGCAGAAAGTCTTGGAGAAGCTAGAGAAGAGAGGACACTGAGGGCAGTATTTGCAAGCTGCTGTGCCCTGTGGGCTTCCATTGTATTGAGTGCAGTGCATTTTAGTATACAAACAGATTTAGTGCTTATAACTTGACAATTTCTTCTTCCCAAAAATATTCCCCAAAATTCAGAAATATTATGTATTTTTTTATACTTTGTAATTGTAGAGAAAAATAACTGTAGCAAAATTGAATACTTAATTTTTAATCAACTCAAGTAGAAGTACTATTATTTATTTATATATATATACTTAAAAAAGTAGAAAAATGCACTCAAGTACTGTAACAAGAGTAGTTGTAATTCATTACTTTCCACCTCTGGTTTCCATCGTAGTTTATGCACATTTCTTCTCATCAAATAAAAAATGTATCCACCTAAAGCGAGCGTATACGTTTTTATGCGCATTTGGAGATTTTATTTGTATCTTGGTGTTTCCATTCAGCAGTTTTTATGCAATATCCCTAAATGTGCATAACATATATGGATGGAAACCCAGCTAGTGTAATGTACTGTCAACATGGCAGTGCCCATGAGGGGGTGACCCGATCCATGCAAAATTAAATGGCTTTTGTTTTATTACTGATATGAATAGAGTCTTCATCTCATGCGAGTGTAAATCATTTTCAACATATTTCTCAAAATGCTTTTTTCTTTATGTGTAAAACTTTTTTAAGAAACAAAAACTTTCCTAGTGCACCTTTAGATGCTTGAAATTAGATTTGCACAAAATTACTGGATGGAATTGAACAGTGAAAGAAAAGTAGCCATCAAGTGCAAACATAGGAACTCCTTCAAAACATTTCAGGTGGATACCTCATGAAGTTGGTTGAAATAATGTCAATCTGTAATTTAAACAAAGGGTGGAAACTATGAAAAATCTCAAATGGAATGTTTTGATAAAAAAGTTTTGGTAACTAAAAATTCCTGTACTTGCATTTGTGCTATTTCATATCTGTGATTATTATAAAAGGTGAGTAAGATGAGCAGGAGGGTAGGGCCGGGCTGTGATTATGCACGCCCAGCCCCCAATTGGGCTAATCAGCCGAGGAGAGGGATAAATGCTGCGGGATGCGGCAGTTCGAGAGAGAGAACCACATGCAGCTTCTGTGTGTGCATTTGTGTTGTGTCTTTCTCCTTGTCTTTCTCCATGCATAGTCACGGCCCGGCCTCGCTCTGCCCTCTTCGTCACAGTAGTAAATGCAACTAATAAAATAGGTGTGTCCAAACTTTTCAGAATCAGAAACAGAATCAGAATCAGCTTTATTGCCAAGTATGCATGCTTACACATACAAGGAATTTGTCTTGATGACAGGAGCTGCCAGTGTACAACAATACAAACAATACCAAAAACAGCAGCAAGACATAGATAATTAAAAAAATTAAATAAAAATAATAATAATTATACATATACGTACATACACTCACCATTATACATACCCACATACACACACATAGTGCAAATCTATTACAGTCTGTTATATAAAGAACAAAAATACAGTACAGTACAGCGCAATGTAAGTAATGGCAGAAGTGACTGGTAGTGAAAGATGAAGTGTGTAATATCTGCATCACTAGTGGTTCCAACAAAATGCCAAAAATAATTGCTTCCAAACTGGTTTCCTGAACACTTATACCGCCCCATTCTGTCTTGCCCTCATTTTCCATTTCCATTTGTACAAACAGTTAGCTTCCCCCCCAAGCTCATGCCATTGGTTGGGCCAGAAATTAACATCAGATTACTCTAACAAACAAATCAATATTTTGTAATGACCATAGTATTTCCAATTTTTGGTAAGTCAACCAGCAAATGACTTATAGGAGAAAGTACTTTACAATGAAAAAAGTACACACTTCATAGATGTCATACTGCATCTTATTCTATATATCCGAAGAGCTGAATATACTCATAATGTCTCATGCATGCTAATGTATTCTCTCTCATGTTGTGTTCTAGATTGACCTCCAGGGATCACCTTGCTCAGGCTGAGCAGAGAGCTAAAGATCCCGTGTGCATAGCAACACTGCAGAGGCCTTGGCACTGTTGTCATTTGTGTGAGAGTTGGCAAGGTGATGAGGTGAGTCTGGGATCAGGAGTCCAATCTTGCAACCATGTTGCTCACGCTTGGTTGGTAACTGAACAAATTTATAACAAGCATATCTTTTGATGGCTGAGGTGCAAGACAATGAGTCTCCATCAGCTAGTGATATACTGTTTGTGTATAGTAAAGAGAAGTATGTAATATCATTTCTTAAGCTATGAAAACATTGAATTTATGCATGCACTGAATATTGACAGTCCTGTACAACAATGAGAAGTTCATTCATTTTATCTTTATTAGTAAAATTGATACTTTTATTACTATTCATATTATTGGTAAATGGTTTTTAGTAATGTGTCGATTAATTTCAGAAAAATAAAAAAAATAAAAAAATGTGTTGACTTTAGGAGAACTTTGCTCCAATATCTTTTTTTCCAGCTGTGCAGAGGACTGCACATGTTTTCTTTACCCCAGCAATATAATACTGGCATCAGACTTTCCTGGTGTAAACAATGGGAGTGGAATATGCAAACCCCCTGACAACACAGAGGATCCACACTTGGAACAAGGCGTGAGGAACCATGCCAACCCTGCATTCAGTACTGCTTTGGACCTGACTAACTGTAATATCAGCCACATTGATCACAGTGAAGTTAGAGAGACATCATTGACTTCATTGAGAGAGCTATATCTTAGCCAGAACATATTATCAACAGGTGTTTGTTTACATCACCACCAGCCTAAGAATAACTGTAACTGTAACAATTTGAGTATTTCATCTGTACAGAAGTACAGAATATGTCATAACTCCAGATATGAGTAGTTAATACAGACAATCAGATAGTTAGCTTTTATAATAAAATCAATGGCAGATTATTGAGAAGTTCCATTTAGAGATTTAATCTAAGATGTCTAAACCCAGAAAAAGTTCTTCATAATGTGCTCTAAAGTCTTTATTTTAAGCACTTAATGCCATTTGAGGGGAAAATCTTGTCTTAAATTACCTCTTGGCATTGACTCAAGCAAGCAAGCCCTAACAAAACAAGTGCCCAAATTTTGAGCCAAGTAGATAAGCGCACAAACACACACAAACACACGTTTGTTTCACTATATTACTGAGGACATCTCAAAGACGTAATGATTTTAATATAGAGATAATGACATTTTCTATACCTTAACCAACCAATGTTTTCAAACGAAACAATATTGAACAGACAATACAGACTTTATGTTCTCAAGTAATGTACAATAACAATGCCATAGCAGTTGAGTTTTCTTTTATTTTTATTATTATCATTATTCATTTTATTTTTTTTATGTAAGAGTGGATGTAAATGGACCAGTCATCAATGCTGTCTTATATGAGAACACAATTTCTGACTAATTAATACATTCTTAGGTCAACATCAATCAGACAGCCTAGGCTACTTTATATGCTCTGGAATATATAAACATGTCAACAGATTTTCTTTAAAATCATGACATTCTGATTGAGTTATCCATGTATTTTGCAATGAGGATCAATATTGTGAGGTTAAAGGTAAAAGTGCGTTTAGTGCAACTAAAACGGTAAGGCAATGGGGGCATATTACATGTAAACTGAATAAAAGTTACCCTCCTAACGTGAGAACGAACGCATTAAATCGATGGGTATATTCAAACTTATCCCGCATGTTCTCATGCGAGAACAATGCGCGCAGTTACACCCACTCCGCCAATTTCCTCTGAGATAACTGAGCTTTTATTGGGGCTGGTTAACACGGATGAAATAAATAAAACTTTTATAACACAATCTATTTTGAATTGCAAACCAGAAAACTCCAACTTGTGTCTAATTCAGAAATGTATTATTATATTGATAATTATTATTATTATTATTTTACTTTACTAAAATGTACTCCGGCAACTTCATGGGTGTATTTAGAGGCAAACTACAGTAGCATATAAGTATGGAAATGTGAGTCTTACCTTCAGGTGTCATCATTAACGTGAGCTGTTGCTCCTGTGATAGAGCTGTCATTTACATGAAACCCAAACGCACTGAGAGCAGCAGCAGCTCTGTCGCGTCACTCTACTGTACTATATGTGCCATGGATGGGTGTGCCCTGCTCCATACAACACAGACTGGAATGTGGAAGTTCTGCTTCCTGTGCCTGTGTGTTTGAGAGTGTTGGGGGATGCAGAAGGAAACAGTGCGACAGAACACAGTGAGAAAAGGGAACACTTACCTGGCAGTGTAGATTTGTGTACAACGGGGCTAAAGGCACACCTTGAGGAAATTTAGTTTTTTTCTGGTCACAAAATGTATTAAGATGCATTAAAACAAAGTATTTTCTTTTGATATAATATTGATAGAGCAACATAATTTAATAGTAATTGCTGTTAAACAATTCATTACACTGAAGTGTAATTGACTTCTGTTGTATGGCACAATGTAATAGAATTGTCTCCTAGGTAACCTAAATTTAACTTAAATGTTAAGTACATACTGAAAAAGGTACATAGTTCAATAATGGATCATACAAAAAAAAAAAAAAAAACATTAAATAACACGTGACAACTGCAACATTTTGTATAGTGCATGTGTGACATCACTGCGCAGGTGAGCTATAACCATTCCACTGTTGCACAATGTTGCTTCTAGACAATAAACACATTTAAACAATTCTTCAGAACATACAAATGATAACCATGACTTTATGGCTTTACATAAAAATTTCTTTTCAGAAGGCAGTTCTCTAAAGCAAAACTGCACTGTAACAAATTGCTTAATTCTGGGAGTCTTCAGTCTTAAGAGTTAATTGCAGAATTTATGGGGAAAAAAGCATTTATTTAAAAACAAAATAGTACCACCAGCACTGCACTAGGGTTTAAATGTTGGGGTAGCGAACTAGCCTGTGAACAATTATATCCCAATAAACCTATAGTTGTTGACATACTGTTTAATATTGCCAGGATATATTCTCTCCTAAAAAAAAATATATATCTTTATAAAAACAAACATTTTCAGATTTTCCATAGGACAAAATAAAAGTCAACAACAGCTTGTGCATTACACACAATTCTTGTTAGAGATTATGGGTTTGAATCCTGGGAACACCTGGTATAATGTGTTCCCTGGATGTACTATTTTTTATTTTTTTTATTTAGATTTTAATTATGACAAATTAATACATGTTAGAGTGGAACATTTAAGCTCTATTTAATGTTATTTGACAATAAATAAATTTGACAAGTCATCATTATGGTCATAGTGTTTTCCTCTAGGTTTTGACTTAAGACCTGTATTAATAACTTCCAGCCATTACCAAAATATTTCAAGTGAAAACATTTTTTAGTTCTATAGTAGGTTTGTAACTCACAATCAATACTTATTTTGTGATTCTTGAGTGTAATGTTTAAGATATGTGAAAATATTATAAATTCTGACCATTAACAAAAATTATTTTCAGATAAAAGGAAAAACACTGAACATATGCAGCAATGCATGCTGGGTACCCGCATCATTGGTTAATCATTGTAATTCTACAGCACATAACTGCTAAATCACAGCAGTACCAGTATGTGTTTTTAGATTACAATTGTAATAAATGATTTACAGTTCTCTTTTTTATTTACAATCTTACTGGCAACTAAATTTGCCAGTAAACTACAGTAGATTTTACAGTAAATTTCTTATTGTGTACAGCGTTCACATGTTGCACCATGCTGGAAATTTGTTATCAAAATGACCACCAGGATGAAGTGCGATCAAGAAAAAGCTTTTTATTGCTTTACAAAAGTAATTTGTACTTTTACTTTGAAATGTGGTTGAAAAATGAGGAAAATGTTGCTCCAAAAGTTGAAAATCAATTTAAAAAAAATATCATCACCAAAAGGACTGGTTATTAATGATGACACATTTTTCAAGAGTTATATTCAATGTAACCTCAAGGTGGCAGTATTCTACCAGTAATAGTTCATGGTTTCGCAAGGTCTTCCGACAGAAACAATCAGTGTGTTCATTCAAATAGCTCTTAGTTTTTCAATATTAACACTTAACTAGAAAGCAAAATAACAGAAACAAAAGTGTCATGCTCTCTTTCCTCATTGATTTATTTTAGAAAAAAGACAAAATTTTACATAGTGTGATGTTAATTAGAAATACAACATAGTACTTTAAGAATTGTGTCGTTACAAACTCAATGTAAAAAAGATCTCTTTTCAATCCCATTCTCTAGCAACACTAAACACAAAGAACAGTGTCTATTTAGAATAAGAAAAAATAGCATGCAAAGTCATCATCAGTGCCAAAGCTGGGGAATTTCTCAGTCTTATCTCTGACTCGAAGCTTGAGGAATCTTTGAGAGGATTATTGTCCAAGCACAGTGTTTCTTACACATTTCTGTTGTAATCAGAGAATCTTCATCCAGAGTTCCACTTCCTTAATCACCCATGTCTTAATGTGTCCCCTCCAGTTTTCAAATCATTCCTCCACATAACCTGCTCTCAGGCGCAATAGCTCAAATGTGTCTCACGTCTGAGTGTACAAAAAGTGGATCTGACTGAGGCAGCGATCATGGATCCCAACAGGAACAGGACATGGAGCGGGGTGATTCCCATTCCCTTGTTGTGCGTCATGGGTGAGGCAGTGGCCTGTTTACAAAGGAAAAAGTTGTAGAATTTACTAAGTTTTGTTGAGAGAAGTTTTTTTTTTAAATTACACGTTGAGATTTCTGAGCTCCTAATAATGTAATTTATTATAATAATAATCTTAATATATGTCCTCAATACACTGCTCTGTTTTGCCAATTTGAATCGAATGTTTGTTCATTTAAACCTAAATATAATGTAAATATAAAGTTCACTCAATTATTGTCAAAGCAAATACATATTTCTTGTTTTGCCAATTATCAAAAAGTAAGACATTTTATTTTGTCACCATTTCAGTTATGCATAGGCTATATTCAGTAGCGGATTGCTGGGCAGATTTGACAAAGTCATTCATGATTTTACAATGAAAACTAGGAGAGGAGGGTTCAATTTGAAATGAGGAATTATGTGTAATAGCACAAGCAGCTGTAAGTATTCTGCTATTTTCTTTATTTATTGACTCTATAATTGAATTGGGCAATTTAAGTTCTGTATATATAACGTACATGTTAATATAATTTGCCATATGTACATATATAGTTACTTCATTTCTATATTCATTGTCATTGTCTATACCCAAAAATTAAAATTCTCACATCATTTACTCATCCTCATGCCATGCCAGAAATTTGGCTTTCATTCTTTTGCAGCCAGCAAACAAAGATTTTTATGAGAATATTTCAGCTCTGTAGGTCCATACAATGCAAGTGAATATTGGCTAGAACTTTGAAGCTCCAAAAAGCATACAAAAGATTCCATAAGACTCCAGAGGTTAAATCTATGTCTTTAGAAGTGATATGATAGGTGTGGTTGAAAAATATAATGATAATTTTTACTCTAAAGACTTTTACTCTAAATCTCTATTTAAACTTTCAGATCTGAAAGTGAAACTAAACAGGGATCACATGTGATTGTAAGATGTGAAAGTGGAGATATAAAGTAAAAAAAATACTTAAATATTGATCTGTTTCTCACCTACACCTATTATGTCACTTCTGAACACATGGATTTGACCACTGGGTTCTTATGGGCTACTTTTATGTTGTCTTTTGTAGCTTCAAAGTTCTAACCAACATTTACTTGAATTGTATGAACCTACAAAGCTTAGATATTCTTCTAAAAAAAATTTCATTTGTGTTCAGCAGCAGCGTGGACCTTAAAATTTAATACAGAGCTCTGAAAATCATCACACAACAAATAACTAACTGATGACAAAAACAACAACAAAAGCATAAAAAGTCAGCAAAAAGCACAATAATAAGCTTATAACACCAACTGCATAATTTATTCATACTGCAATGCATGATGTGAGTTTGCAAATCAGCAACGTTGTTCAATATGAAACTGTTCAATTTTGTTAGACAGGACAATATTCCTCTGGAAGAGGTATTAGGGAGGCCAGCAGAGGGTGCTCACCCTGTGGTGTGTGTGGGTCATAACGTATCAGTATAGTGACATGGACACATGGCCTCCTAATCACCATCCATTAATTCATCTATGACTCTACTTTCTCCTCTTCACCAATAGGAGATTCCCCCTTTTATTATGTAAAGTGCTTTGAGTGCCTAGAAAAGTGCTATTAATGTAACGGGAAAAAAACCCATTTGGAGAATATTGTTTGTCTTACATATTTATATATAGATTTAAAGTAATTCACATTGCTTAGTATTTGTGACTCAAAAAGCCACGTATGCTGGATAAAATGTAATTCCTATTTTAACAGTGTTGGGCCAGAGATGGAGGTGAGGAGTTAATGGGAGATGACTGACAGAAACGTACAAGATTCATTTATACAGGTTAAAGGAATCCATTTTGGACAAAATTACTGGAAATCTGCTCTACTTGATTAAAAGTGGCCTGAAAAACTAGACAGAGACACAGGCATTATGTAGAACAGGATCACCTATATTCAATTCAATAACAGTTTCTGTTGCCAGTTTTATTTGTTCAAAACTTTATATTAGTTGATTTCATTATTCATCTGTGGTTTAATTCCCCATTATCCCAATAAAATAGAAGGTACGCATGTTTTAAATTAAAAAACATAAATATTTAATTAAAGGATTTCTGGACCATCCTAAAAATCACATAGTGTTTACAGAGGGGTCTAAACACGGTCTCTCCAGCCTAAGTCCTGGCAAACATGCACATGGATCTGATTAAATTATCTAATTTTGTGGGTTTTGAGCTGTCACCGAACACAGATTTACAAGATCCAGATTTAAATCATTACCACTTGCTATTATAAACTAACCATGTAGACAATGGGAAACAAGAAAAGGCAACT
The DNA here is from genome assembly GCA_032164185.1 of Moxostoma hubbsi. Lineage (NCBI taxonomy): Eukaryota > Metazoa > Chordata > Actinopteri > Cypriniformes > Catostomidae > Moxostoma > Moxostoma hubbsi. The sequence continues at coordinate 25,639,691 of JAVLUX010000009.1, forward strand.
ATAAATCTTTAACAGCAACAATGGACCCCTTTATGAAACATTAAGTGTTCTTGCAAGAGAAGTCCTTCCTGAAAACACTGTAAAAGTAGTTGAAGTTTTTGTCCTCAGACTTCATTCCACCTACTTTGCTGACTAACGCTGCCTCTTTTTGTAAAGTTAATGCATATTCCACCATTAGTGCCAACATCTTGTCAGTTTGCGGAAATATATATGTGAAAAAAGTTGGAAGTATAAACTAAGCAGAATAAAGATTTTTTTTAGACACAAATGAATGTTATACAGAATAGGTTTACAAACCTTAGTGATTTATTGGTACTTCATTAAACATCTGGTTGAGTTTTTGATGTGGGCTTAAGAAGGAGCTGTGTTTGTCAGAGGCAGACTGGAGCTCATTTGTTCCACTGACCAGGTTGATTCCACAAACCAGAGGAGAAAGACTGAAAAGAAGACAGCAGTTGAATTAAAAACTTTATGTATCTACAACTATGAATGCTGAACATCTCTTAAGTTCATTCACTTTGCATTATTTTTCTACAACATGAGTCATGTAATTCAGGACTTTCCCACTGAAGGAGAGTGCATGTCTCAGTCACTTAACAGTGAAAAATCCATAGTGCACCACAGCTACGTTCATCAGTAGCTGATGCTGTATGAGCCATATACCATAACGCCATGCTACTGATAGGGCAATGCCCACTAGCCAACAGGGAAATAAAAAAGCATTGCTATAACCACCCCTTTGTATTAAAAAATGGGAAGGACAGTCGAGGACCAATAAACCATATGGCTTGATGCCAAGACAGAGACATAAACCATTGTGTAATGGAGTACCAGAGGCTTACCACATTCAGCATTGGGCAATAGTTAGCACTGGCTAAACAGTGATGTGTCACTAGGAGGCAGACGTGACTATGTCGCCAGGGATCCTCGTGTTGATCCAGCACTTAAGAGGTCTCATTCGTAGTAAGCCAAGCGTGGTGATGGCAGCTGCAGTAGCCATCAAGCCCAGCGCTTGCTGGAACTGACACAATGGGAGGGTTCTCCCCAGCTTGAAACTTGTCAAGTGTAAGAGCATAGACTAAACCCTTTCACCGGTCAGGTGTGCTGACATGGCTACCAATATAAGTTTAATTCCTAAGAAGGAAACATGCTGACTGGGCACCAACACACTCTTTGTCCAGTTGACCCTGAGGCCCAACTGCTCCAAATGCACAAGCAACAGATTTCTGTGCTTAAACACCTGTGCCTCTGATTAAGCTAGCAGAAGCCAATCGTTGATGTAATTCAATATACGGACAGTATATTGTGAACATCACATCAACACATTTTGTGAATGTGCAAAGAGCCAGGGACAAGCCAAAGGGTAGGAACTTGAACTAGAATATAGTCCCCTCAAGGGTGAATCTCAAGAATGATCTCTGTTGAGGGACAATCTGCACATAAAAATTTATCTTTCAGTTCAATTGATACAAACCAGTCAACACGGCCAAAATTAAACAGGATCGGTCTCTGAGTCACCATCTTGAATGGAGACTTCCAGTAGGGGTCGCAACCCACTTCTCTTCTTGGCGATTCAAAAATTATAGTTGTAAAAGCCTTTCTGTTCTCTATCACATCTTTGGTGAGGAGATTCCATACCTCTGAGTGTAGAATTGGCTGGTCTGTGACTACTGGGAAACTGTGAACTTGGGGAGTGGACACTTAGCATAACAGAGTTGGTTAAAGCTGAAAATGTGCTCGTTTTTGTGAATGTGTTCATGCCTCCAGCAACTGCAATGAGGTTTGTAAACATTATTTGGTCGTATCAAACTTTTACCACGGAGCCAACAAAAACAGACATTTGATCTTGATCCCAGCATGGAACAGAGGGACGGGCAAGATTAATGTTTCGGGACACAGAGAAGTGTTCTGGGCATTTTTCGGAGCTGGAGTAGACTGATCCATGTGCATACAACCCTGCTTCATAGATTCCACACCATAAGGAATGCTTAGCCTGCCCAGAAGGACCTTACCGCTGGGACGTTATTCAGGCAGAACCATCTTCCACTTGAGTCCAGGCTCTGTCTTCACTCTGCTTGGCTGCATGATGCCCTGAGGAAGAACATGAGGGAACTGGCTGGGCTACAGTGTTATCATACCTTGGCAGGATGTGTCTGTAGGCTAGCAATTGTTTCTTGGCTGACAATGTGGATGTGAGCCTACATGGCTTGGATGGCACGATCCAGGGATGTGAGACATGTCTTCATCAGTTGGCCTTGTAGCTCGAGAAAGAATGGCCCCAGACGATGTAGTGCTCGATTACGCCAGCTCGGTAAGAAACGTTCATCCAATTCAATGCGCTCTGGCACATCAGGTATGGGCCACTTGAGCTGTAGTCTCTTGACCGCCTGACTGAGAACCTCAACCAACTCCCTGAAGCAACTGACCATGTCTCAGCACCAGTGGCCTTCAGCAATATAGCATCCTCATCGTTTTCACCGCCAAACGTGATTGAACCATGCACATCCTCCTCATAATCTCCATAGTCTATATTCTGTCCTCATGCACCTGCTTCATGTGGTCCCTCGGGAGGCACACAAAGAGTGAAGTGGGAGGGAGGGGGACCAGCTTCAACTTTCTCAATGAAAGTGAGCAGCTAGCACAGCGTCCTGCGCTTCATGCGTTCAAAGTGAACGCAGTGAGACCCCAAGAGCACTGCTTTAGCATGAGCTTGGCCCAAGCTTAAAAGACAGCGCTCATGCCCTTCAGAGGTATATATCGCTTACAAGGTAGCGAGGTATAAACACTTGTGAAAAATTTCCATCTTTACTATTTTTTGTTTGTTTAATACACTCAGAAGTACCACAATTTAAACAAACTTGCAAAACATGGAAGTGTTTTAAGAATACATCTCTTCACTGGAGCATGCAGGGGGAGCATATTGGGTTTCAAGGTCACCGCCCCTAGGAGTAGCTTCCACAGTGTCAGCTACTGACGCAGCATCAAGTGAATGACTTGAAAGGGAAATACTTGTTTTATACTTGTATATCCAGGATCTTCAATTAATACAATAAATAATAAGCTGGTGCAAGATGAATATATTTTGGGAGATATGTTGAAGGGTTTTTATTTTAGTATTTTATGGGTCTGTATAGTCTTTTATAAAATATTATATTTATGTTTTATGCTGTTTGATAATGTATTTTTATTGAGTCATATCACTCTTTTAAGATTTTATGAGATGTTTTATCTGTTATTGGTTTTTACTGCTCTTAGTTCTGCTATGGTTTTGACAATGTTTTAAGTGCACTGCAGCACAGGTCCAATACATTTTTCACATTAGGGACAAAATAATTGAATCTATTTAAATTAAATTCACTGATTTTCATCTTGTACAGTAATTTGGCCTATATAGTACATTGTACTTGTATCTGAATTCAGCCCCAACTTAACTACATTCTGAAATAACAGAAATGCTACTAAAAACGTTTCTGCTCAAAGAGTTTAGTCAAGTGAACTGAAAATATAAGGTAGCCAGTTATCATGTCCCATTTCTGTGGTGTTGTGTTCAATTAGTGGGCTCCACAGTAAGAGGCCAATATATGTGCAGTGTGTGGGAGCCCTGGAGCTATGCAGCTCTGCCATGTGTGTTGTGTCCCAATGGAGTGGCTGTCAACACAAACTCAGAAAACAGCTTCACTCTTCATATTTTTACAGCTAGCCTCTCTATATGCAATAATTACAGCTAGCTGCCAGCATGAATCCTTAGGCAGGAATGAGAGGAATCTTTCATGCAGCGTTTAAAAATCCCAACTTACCCATCTTACTGATCCTTTTCTTGGTTGACAGTGCGTTATTTTCTGCAAGCTCTCTGCAGTGAAAGGCATGCTGAAAGAAGGCTGGGTAAGGTATCCTATCATGTTTGTAGAGTCTGTTAAGTTACTGTATGTAAGGGTTCAGATATACATGGCAGGAACTTTCATACTGGAATTATGTGGATCCATTATCCTCTTTTTAAGTACACAAGCATCACTACTACCAAACACATACATACTGGTCAACATATTGTGATATTGAGACTACATTTTTTTTTTCTCTTGAAAATCTCAGGTTTAACACACAAATGAATCTTCTAAACTAAAGCATGCAAAAAGTGTAGAAAATGTGGCTGTGGCAAAAACATAGAGCTTTGTGGATGGAAGTGACATTGACATTTATGCATTTGGCAGATGCTTTTATCCAAAGCAACTTACAGTGTCGAACCAGCAACCTTCTGATTATCAGTTATGTGCTTTAGCCCACTACGCCACCACCACTCCACTAGTGATACGGAGTTGTGATTATTCATAATGCCGAATATCTGAAATTTTGGGTTGAAGCTATAAAAAACAATTCTGTTTCTTTGTAGTCTGTGGCACAAGCTTTACACAGGCAGGATTTAAGTCCAATGATTTAATGTCCAATATCACAGGTCTGTTTATGATAAGGTTTCAGATAGCAGTGAAAAACCATGCAAAAAGTAAATGCAAATAACCATATAATTGTTTATAGTTAGGATAGCAAAATAAATAGGCTTATCAACATTTAAAAGGGATTACATCTTTTGTTGATGACGTCAAAGCAGTGTGTCCAATTTGAATACATGGAATAAGGTAGCCAAATTAGGCAGATGCCAACATTGATAAAATAAAAAAAAAAAAGTAAAAAAAAATAATAATAATACTATTACGGGAAAAAAAACAAAAAAACGTAGAATACATTAATTACAAGTTTACTAGCAACAATATTTTACATAATTTTGTGCAGTAAATTATTGGCTGCTGGGAACATGAAACCATATTAATACATTATTATAAAATCAATCATAAACCAACTAATACATTGATTGCAATGTTTGATTTTAAGGACAATTTGTATGATGAACAATTTTGGAACTTTGTTCCATTGCGACTTGATGTCTAATGTAAAATTTGGGTCCTAAAGCAAAACTGCTGCTATAAACTATAAAATGAATGATTATTTTAACAAGAAGACTGAATGGCAAATACTGATGAAGACATAAATATTGTTTCCAGAGAAACTACAAATTATACTGCTTTATACACTATGATAGTTTTATTTATAATGTATGCCCTACACATTCTTACATAAATCACCAAGTCATTGAAAATATAATATTTCATAATAAGGTTTTGAAATAACAACAATACTCTCAAAGTAATCAAAGCATCCTAAATGGTTTCTTCTTGCCAAAAGAAACATATTTTGCAATAATGTTAGATTCTGATGGTAGGGGCTAGGAATTATAATTTAGTTCAAACATATATGCAAGTACGTATATCATCTTTGAAAACTGAAAAGCTTTCTGCTTGTTGACTTTATTTTGGCAACACAAATCTGAACCTTTGTATGTTTTGAGTCCATCTTAAGATAAGCTGGTAATGGACAGTGTGAATGAAACAGCAGTTTACTGCCACAGTCCTTGTTATGTGGAGTTTTGTCATACCACCTCAAGAATGATTGTTGATTACATAAAGCAAATCATCCCACATGTTCTCCTTCCATGTGCCTGGATAAGAAAAAAAACACTGTCCTGTTTGTGGTGAGGGGGAACATAAATCTTTTAAAGCTGAAGATTGTAATTCTGAAGTTTGTGGCAAATATGAAGAAACATAATTATGAAGAATTGCAAATTAATTACTGTTTTCAAACAGATTTCCTGTTTCCTGAATAATCCCCATCTGCCATTAGTTGGACATATAGATAGCCCTGCCCCAAACTCACACCATTGGTTGAGCAAAAGTTACCGTTTACGGCTGGTTAGGATGCCTACATTTGCTGTAAGTGATTTTTTTATGGAATGGAATGCAAAAAATATTCGTACTTCCTGAAGATATCACTGAAATAAGTGTTATAAGATATCTCACCGGTCTCTGTGACAGCTCATGACTCCGTAAACAGCAAACAAAAATGTGTCAGCGGACCATGGTCTCTGATGCTTTCAGCATGTCTATCATATTGTGCATTCTCATAGTGTTGTAGTTGCAGTGAATTATTGAGGCTTAATGCCATTTTCTGATTGATAATATGTTAGTTGAGGCTGCTATTTTGCAACATTTGTGTTTGACAACCATGGGAACATGCTTTGTGTCGGTCTCATGGGTATAGACCTTTTCACAGACTGTGATGACCCGTTTCCACCTTATTTATCTGTGTAAATCTAAAAAAAAAAATTATATTATAAATGTTTTAAATATTGAGTGTACATTTATTACATTATGCTTTGTGTTTTATTACCCTGGGATTCATTTAAAAAAGAAATTACCACAGCTGTGAGGGGGTTCGCTTACAGCTGCTGAGAGAGTGACAGTAAATTTGGCATCGTCTCCCATCTGTCTTGCTTAATCCTCCGCTCTCAGTTTTTTCCTCTTCTGGAAAGTCATTCAAGCATAATAGTGGATTTTTTCTTTTGGTCTTGGAGCAAATGGGCAAATGAAAATAATATTTACTGTGATCTCCCATTCACCGCTGTCGAAGTTTACCCTGCAAATGTTTACTCCGCTTTCCAAAACACGGAGTGTGAAGGGGTAACACTTTACAATAAGGTTTCATTTGTTAACATTAGTTAACAATAAACAATACTTATTAAGCAATTAGTCTTAGTTAATGTTACTTTCAACATATACCAATACATTTTTAAAATCAAAGATTGTATTAATTAACATTAGTTAATGCACTATGAACTAACAGGAACTAACAATGAACAATTGTATTTTTATTAACTAAAAAAAGATTAATAAATGATGCAACAAATATATTGTTCATTGTTTGTTCATGTTACCTAATGCATTTACTAATGTTAACAAATGGAACCTTAATGTAAAGTGTTAACGAAAAAGGTCAATTGGTGTGGTGTTTTGGAATGAGTGGGCGTGGCTAAATTAACTTCTTAATCTCATGGAATTTAGAATGGCTAAAATCGCTAACAGCACTTTTAAAACAAACAGCAATGTTTTACTAGTGCTATAGTGTCTATGAGGAAATCATCCAACAAATGGCTTACATATTAGACAAGAATATGAGAAGTATAATATTGAACAGTACACACAATGGCAAATAACAAATTACAATAGTCACCACAATTGCAAATAATCCCCAAATGAGGGTATTTACATTTTCTATATGGCATAAAATATGCAACCACCAAGATCAAATTATTTCTCAATTTGAACATATTTGCATGACAGCACAATAGTAATAGAGAACGCAGAGGTCATGGGTTAACTGTGTGTTGTGAAAAGAGCCATGCAAATGTTTTATAAAATTTAGTGAAGAAATGTGTTTTCACACTCCTTAATGTCATCATTCTTAGGGCAGGGAAGATTTGCATCCATGTTGTTTTAATAAGAACATCACACGCACATGTTGCTAACACTGCCAGTATATGTATTGCAGATGGATTCTTACAGTCAGTAACAAATAGCCAAATAATCACAAGTAAAATTGCTCCAATATGTATTAGAGCAGCAAACTAGATTTGTTCATGTTGTATGTTTGTTAAAATGTATGTTGTTTCACAATGTTCTGAAGACAAGCCTTTCCAAATTCACTCAACAACTAATGTTCTTAGAAATCCTGCCCAAGACTTGATGCAGCCGTCACACTAATCATGCTCATATTGACAGATGTGTTAATAGTCACCTCAGCTGATTGATTTTGTGATTTGGAAGATGGTTGAGAGGGCTGATGGTGCAGTATCTGGTGGATTGCTTCACACTCATATTGGTGGTTCCAGATACGACTCTGCTGCAGAATTCGTCATCCTCGGAGTATGCTGAAAACCCATAGGAACAAAAAAGTATCCCTTAAATCTCTTTATTTACTCAAATGTTTCTCCTAGAACAATTAGAATTCTGGCAATATTTACTCACCCTTATGTTGATTCAAACCCGTACGACTTTCACCTCGGGGATCACTTTTATAGTACTTTCAAAGGGATAGTACACCCAAAAATAAATTCTCTCATCATTTACTCACCCTCATGTCATGCCAAATGTGTATGACTTTTTTTCATGTGCTGAACACAAATTAAGATTTTTAGAAGAATATCTCAGTTCTGTAGGTCCACACAATGCAAGTGAATGGTGGCCGGAACTTAAGCAAGACTCCAGTGGTTAAATCAGTGTCTTCTGAATTGATATGATAAGTGTGGGTGAGAAACAGATCAATATTTAAGTCCTTTTTTACTAAAAAGACTCCTCCTTGCAAATCTTCACCATTAATTATCATATCGCTTCTGAAGATATGGATTACATTTAATCTGCCTTTATGTGCTTTTTGGAGCTTCAAAGTTCATTTTTGGGAACAATTCCTTTAAGGTGGGGTCTTGAAAGACCTGGTTCAGATTCAGTTTCATTAAATTGAATAGAAAGACCAAGATATTCTTCATAAATGTTCCTTCTGTGAACCATAAAACAAAGAAAGAAGGAACAAAGAAAGTAAAATGGGTTTGGAACAATGAGTAAATTATGTCAGAATGTACACTTTAGGGTAAACTAAATCTTTAAATCCTTAAATTCTCTTAAGCTATGAAAGAGCAACATTAGAGCAATAAAAAAATCTCCTCTAGGAAAGAGACAGTCACATTAGGGCCATGATGATCAGATAATGTGTTTGGCTAAATTTTGTTGATTTAGTGGCAGATTTTAGGGGCAGCATGGTGGCTCAGTCCTGGGTTCGAGTCCCGGCTCAACTAGGGCCTTTTTGTGTGGAGTTTGCATGTTCTCCCCATGTTCATGTGGGATTCCTCCGGGTGCTCCGGTTTCCCCCACAAGTCCAAAAACATGCAGGTTAAGTGAATTGGACAATCTAAATTGCCCCATGTGAGTCCCTCAGCCACAGCCACTGGGGGTTGCATCAGGAAGGGCATCCAGCGTAAAAGAGGAGAATGTCAGATTTTAATAAACATGTTAACGAAATCTAAAATCATTGGGCTCATTTTAAGAATTATTATTAGAATGCTTTAAAATGTGAAAATGTAAAATTGCCTAAACTGAACAGGAAGCAAGCGTCACAACAGATGTTAATATCACCTATTCCTCCTGATCTAACATTCATCAAGGTAAACAATGAGGCAGTTCTGCTTGCAGAAGTTAATCATCTTTCTTAAATTAATACATTATTTGTGTGTTTCTGTCTGCCTGCCACATCTCTTCAAATAGTAGCATGCAGTCTAAGACAATTATTGCAGACATCCCTCCTGGATTTACACTTCAGGTGTTGGCTAAAGGAACTTTGCTCTGTCTGACAGCTTCTTGACTCAGTCACAAGCATTTGAAGGGAAAAGCAGCTGGAATGGAAAAGATTCTTGAGTGCGAGAGTCGTGCATGGGGTGGCGGCTTGCCCACCGTGGGTGCCCAGTGACTGAGAAAATGCTTCTCTTTTGAGCTTGTGGAACATCTGATGTCAGAAATAGTACACAGTGCAAATGATGGGTATAGGGAAATGAGGAAGGGAGTGGACAAGGCTGGTCTGGGTACATTCTCTTCAGGACACATCTGTAATGCCAAATGGCATGTACACTTTACAAAAGTTGCACTTGGATTTAAAAAATAAATTGGATAGTTTGGAATTATATAGTGTGCTTGTGTCCATGGTTCTACAATGTCCTCTTTCACTAACATTGGGTGCATCTATTTGCTTATTATGGTTTATTTGTGGTTAGTTAAAACCTAAATTAGATAAGTTCACCTAAAAATGAAAATTCTGACAACATTTACTCACCATTGTGTCATTCAAAAACTTCATGAATTAATTATTTTCCTTGGAACACCAAAGCAGAGACAATTTGAAGACTAATGGTTGCTCACCTCCATACAATGTACGTAGACTGGAGAGTTTAAGCTTCAAATCACCAAAAAATGTTTGTAAAAGAGGCCCATGGACTTGTGCTCTATATTCCAAGTATTTTATAACCATACCATTTTTGGGGGGTTAGAAACCTACTGAAATCAATGTCATTATTCAGTGATAATTTTCCCCCTCCAGTGAGCTGGTATACTCAACAGAACTCAAGACCTGATACAAAAGGACCTTCTATAATAGTCAGAAGCAGAGTGAAGTTAGACCATGAGCCATCGATAATAACATACCCATAAAGCTTTCTTGATGAATCTTACTGAGGGTGCCGGAACACCTGGGGTATGGGATGTGTACTGAAGGAGTAGAGCCATGGAGATGCTGCAGGCCAATGCACACATCCACAACTTCCTGCTCCACCTGACCCTGTGAAACCACAGAGAGCATATAAATAGCAAAAACCGGGCTAGTGGTCACATTTTTTTTCTCAGGGTAAGTTTAATTTCTACATTGCCAGAATCTTTAAAGGTATAGTTCACCCCAAACTGAAAGTTTACTCATGACATCCCAGATGTGTATAACTTCCTTTCTTCTGCTGAACACAATCTAAGATGTTTAGAAGAATATCTCAGCTCTGTAGGTCCATAAAATGCAAGTGATGGTTCTGGTGGCCAGAACTTTGAAGCTCCAAAAAGCACATAAAGACAGCATAAAAGTAACCCATAAGACTCCAGTGGTTAAATCCATATCTTCTGAAGCGATATGAAAGGAGGGGTGTAGAAACTTTTTTTACTACAAATTCTCCACCCTGCCCAGTATGTGTCGATATGCATGAAGAATGTCAATTGCCAAAAAAAAAGAATGTGAAAATAAATGAGGAGATTTAAAGAAAAAAGACCAAACATTTTGATATGTTTCTCACCAACACTTAAATTTTGCTTCTGAAAATATGGATAAAACCACTGTAGTCAGATTACTTTTATGCTGCCTTTATATGCTTTTTGGAGCTCAGACATTCTTCTAAGAATTGTTGTTTGTGTTCTGGAGAAGAAAGAAAGTCAAACACATATGGGATGGCATGAGGGTGAATAAATGACGAGAGAATTTGTTTTTGGGTGAACTTTCCCTTGAGGTCTTGGCAACAAAAAAGCTACTGAAAATGTCCACCATTAATGCCCAGAAAAAAGATCCAGTTGGTTGAACCCACATTGATCTCAGGGCAAGTTCTCACACTATATGGGGTAAGTTGTCACAATTGAACCTGTCATTATACCAGTAGTCGTAAGTTTCATCTGAACATTGGAAGGAACATGTTCCCCATCTGCCACCCCACCACTACTAGCAAAACAAAATCCATGCCTCTCTATAAAAACACATGAATTAAACAGCCTATAATAAGCCTTTCAGCAAAATATATAAAAAACAAAAAACAATTATGAAGCAAAAAATGATTCATGAAACAACAAATACGTAAATGTAAACATACAAAAATATCAAAACATTGTAAAACAAATATCGCAATTGATAAATTGTATACATTTATGACATTTACAACACATGTGACCACCTGCCCCAATAAAATTGTGATAACATGCACCAACCTGACTTTCATGAAAAATATGTTTGTCCTAAGAACACATTTAAACCTTTCAGTAAAAATCTGCCTTAATAATATAGTTGTCCCTTGCTGTACTGTATGCCAGTGTCGTTTGATTATGTTTGCATGTTTACCAAAGCATTTTAACAAAAATATGATGATAGTGAAAATCCATTTGAGGGCAGAATTCGCAAAAACAGTTTGAAGTACTGTAGGTGTTTGACACCAACATACACATCCTAGAGAAAACACAAGAAAACAGCAATTTGACTATTGGCTCCAAATGTTACCCCTACTGAGATACAGCCCTTGTGACAACTTCCCCCAGTGACATCTAGCCCCTGACTCCCCTATACCACTGATGTACTACTCTGATAAAGCAGACAACACAGCCTAATGCTCATAACACATTACAGCAAGGAGATTCCACCTGACTGAGAGCACCAAAGTCCCATTGTCACTGAAACAACTTTCTGTTTTTGATTCAATTTAGCATTCACTGAAGCTGGTGAGCATGTTTTGTATTTGCAAGTCACATCTGGCCCCTTGAGGAACAGTACTACACTGCTTATTAGCTGAATTACGGGAACACATGTGTTCTTGCTTAGTATGCCATAGCCATGGGAATACACAAAGATCTGCTTCATCATCCTCCTTTGTTAGAGAGCAGGGAAAGCCCATAAAACAATAGGCCTTTTTCATTAGGGATCCATGGGATATAGAAGATTAGTGATGAAGACATTAAACAATGTGACTTAATAAATCAGGTCATTAAGCTAATCTGATTATTTGCACATTGCATGTTTTTTTTTTTTTAGATGATTAATTTAATGAGCGTAGCTGAGCTATTTATAATTAGTTTTTTATACATAAAAATAACATTCACTTGAGATTGTTACCTTGTCCTGAGCCTGCAGGGCTTTACTGGTGTGGGTTTTGACATGTTTGCGCAAGGAGCTGGGGTCCGTGTAGCGTTTGGTGCACCCTGGGAGCTGACAAGCATATGGTTTCTACAAGGATTACCATAAAAAATAAATAAAAGCAGGAGGCACAGCAGAAGAGAAAATAATGAATTATTAGTAATTTATATGCTTCAATATTTACTGGTTTATGAACATCAAGCCAATGATTTAAAATATCAGTCTTTAGTACAGTTTTGCCAAATGGCAACATATAATTTTCCTTAACCCTCCTATTGTGTTCGGGTAATTTTTGACCCGGGAGATGTATATCATCATTTTTAAATACCACATAGTTTTAAGTATGGGAACCAAACTTTGGGACTTTGTCAAGACTATCAAAATACACATAATATATGTATATATGTGAGCGCAGCGTAGTTCTAGCAGGAAGACTAGCAGCTGTACATCATCACACCATTAGCTGGGTAATTCCTAGCCAATCGCAGGTAAGCCATTGCTTTATTAGTCTGCTCACAATCTATCACATTGCTGTTTCAGTTCGCTAACATGGCAACCTCCACCACCCCATCACCACCAGTTGAGCCCCGTCCCGTCACAGGGGTAGGCTCCTCGCCCCTGCCTCCTATCTCCAGCAGGATATGACGGTTCCGAGTACAACTCCCTCGGACCGCCAGACGGGGGCCTACGCCAAAGAGAGACATTACTTTTCTGTTCTACATTCATCAAATAAATGGCATCTTAAACTTCACTCAAGTCTGCGTGTCTTCCCAATAGAAATGTATATGTGTCAGTAAACAGGCTAAAAATATCAATCTTTTTACACGTGTGAACAGTTAAGAACTTATTATTGACTTACAATATAGTTTTAGATGAAAACCTTCAGTTTATGAATGATTTATATGGTTGAGTTCCACCTGGTCAAAATTGACTTGCAAATTCAGAAGGTGTATGCAGATTCTGAATGCAATAGGAGGGTTTAATAGTATTGTTAGAAATAAAAGGGCAGTCTTTTATAGAAACTAATAATGTGCCGTTTTCAAGCCATGTAACATTACATTTTCACTGTTTATTAGAGGGAAGACACAGTCATGCTGAAGTGCCCCTCAAATTGCAAGCTTAAAACACATTTTTCTACATCAGGATATTTCTATCGGGAAGACACGCAGGCTTGAGTGAAGTTTAAGATGCCATTTATTTGATGAATGTAGAACAGAAAAGTAATGTCTCTCTTTGGCGTAGGCCCCGTCTGGCGGTCTGAGGGAGTTGTACTCGGAACCATCATATCCTGCCGGGGATAGGAGGCAGGGGCAAGGAGTGGTGGGGTGGTGGAGGTTGCCGTGTTAGCGCACTGAAACAGCAATGTGATAGATTGTGAGCAGACTTATAAAGAAATGGCTTACCTGCGATTGGCTAGGAATTACCCAGCTAATAGTGTGATGATGTACAGCTAGTAGTCTTCCTGCTAGAACTACACTGCGCTCACATTTGTGCTGCATCTTTGCCCATTTAAATAGATGTTGGTGTTCACATATCAGTGGTAGTAAATTAAGAAAATATGAATGTTGCCATTTATGAGAATGCTGTACCACAATGGAATTACATTTCTTAAATCTGATTTTTATATATTTATATATAGATAATAATATAAATAATATTATTGCATGATTTTATTTATTTGAAAGTATTGTTTGAATTTTATTTATGTATAAATAACACAATGTTTATAAAAATTATCACAGTTGTATTTTACAGAATGACCAAAAAGAAGAGAGCACAATTGACAAACAATTATAATGGTCAATAATCATAAAAGCAACATTTACTGATACAGAGGAGAAATTCATACATTTTAAAATGTTTCTTTCTTTCTTTCAAAAATGTACCATATGGCAACAAATCTCAAAATGTTAGCATTTTTCCATACTTTGATTTTGAGGATTATTTTTATGTAATTATATATATATATATATATATATATATATATATATATATATATATATATATATATAAAAAATGCTTTACATAACATTCATCAGCCGTGAGCCATGCATTTTAATTCTAGGCCTTCAGTGTGATTCATGCCATTAAGAAAACACAGTTTCACAATGAATAAGACAAACTATGTCTATCAGACATTATGTGGCAGTCAACTAATAATACCAAATGACATTTTAAAAACACGTCCACGCTAGAAAGCCAGAACTTGAAAAGACACTTAATGCTCAAGCAAGTCTAATTTTAGCTGCAGCATGACTGTTTTGTGAAAAGTAAAAAAATCATAATTTTTTATATGAATCTACCAAGGAGGTCTACCTGGAAAAATATTTCTAAAAACATTTACAATTTAAATGTTGCTTGCAATAAATTTTGTTTCGTCAGGGTACACTGTTATACTGCGTTCCATTCAAGTTGGATGCGGGATATTCTACTTGATTTCTCCGACCATAAATTCGTTCCATTCCCTGATATTCAGAACTATGATGCTCCTGTTAGCTTAGCAGGGGGTTGACTCTCATTAGAGATGTCTCCTAGCAACCCAACTGATAAACAATGCTGTAGAGCTAGCATTTGTGCTTCAGGCGTACAATTATCAAAAGAGATGATCATGTTGTTTCTGCAGGCGTTTGTTAAACAAGCTTTAACATCATGTAATGTGGAAACAAACACATTTTTCAATATTACTTAATAAAGTGAATGTTTACCACGTACTGAGTGTCGACATGTTTGTGTGACATCATGCCCTGCATCTTGGAGAAATCGGAGTTGAGAATATCTGCATGAGCCTACAAATTGGAATTCTGAATTCAAGATGCTTTCCATTGCACTTTTCCTAGTAGGAAGTTGGAAAAGCCGACTTTCCGAGTTGAATGAAAAGCAGCACTACTTTTCAAAATTTTGTTCGACACTGAATGCTCAAGCAGCCTAATGTACACTTAGAAAACTCCTGATGTTG